>CM034004.1:1649134-1711564 GCA_019603395.1 Cyrtorhinus lividipennis | reverse complement strand
AGAAACCTTTCACTCCACCACCTTTCCTTTCTACTTGAAATTATGGACTAAGTAAAGCCAAAGCGGTCCCTGACGAATTTTTTTTTCCATTATTTGTAAAAATATATGTTACTAGCAATAGAAAAGTCCTTATTACCAAATTACCAATCAAAAGATTTAGGATTATTCTGCTCTTCCAATAAAATCCATCTGAAATAATATTTTAAGTATAAATTATCTCCTAAATGATATTTGAAGAGTACTAAACCATTTGGCAAAGTCATTGGATACTCTACAAAAAATGGACAAATCTTCTTTTGAAACCCACAGTATTGACTCTTCATATGATGGTGAAAGTTTCTTGGAACAGACCCAGTAAAACACCAAAAACTCGGCAAACCAGAGACTCTTCATTTCACATTACATCTTCTAACGCTCTGTACTCTCTAGGAAGGAAGTTTTTGTAGAGTGGGGAGTTGCTCATTCAGAGTGAGAGTTTCTGGGAATTGGCCCCAGCTCTCAAATATGCCATGAAGGGTTTCCCTCCACCCATCATTCCTAAAATACCCTTAATTATTCAAACTCGATTCAACATAAAATATCGACGGGGTGATCTTGGCGCGCCCTGATGTTATTTGCGATCTTGGGGTGTTCATTGACCCATCCTTCGTTCTGGCCTCACGTGACGCCATAGTGGGTCGTGCACTGCGGCCCTTGGCCACTGAAGAGGACACCCGGGACTTCACTGACCCACAACCTTAAGCCGAGCCGCAGTGCAGAAGGTTGGTAGGATGGTGGATGGTAGATACCTGCCTGGCGACCATCCAGCTATTTATAAGTAAGTAATGGTACGATGGTAGCCGCAGTGGCCTCCCACTACCATCTAACCCCTTGAAACTATCCTAGGTACCTGCCAGCGTCTATCCACCCATATCAGTCGTGTTTTGTTATCCATCCACATCCACCTCTACCATCCACCTCCTTGCGACCATCTAGCATCCTGCAGTGCGGCTCAGCCTTAGTGTTCTCTATGGCACTCTGGTGAGACCCATCCTGGAGTACTGTTCCGTGGTCTGGTCCCATTCTACGCAGTGCACAGGGATCAACTGGAGCGAGTCCAGGGGCTTCCTGCGTTACTTGGCCTATAGGCTGGTGTCTGGAATCAGTCCTTGAAGCGCCGCGTTGCATCTGACATCACCTCCTTCACTGGATTCTTCATGGCCGTGTCTCCAGTCCAGCCCTGCTCTCTGGAATCGGCATCTCGGTGCCAGCATACCACCGTGCCCGCATGCTCTATGGCGTCCCATTTGCGAGCCGGAACTACCTGCTTCGTCTCCCCCTGTCCCGAATCGTGGGGAGGTAAATTTGTTCCTGGATGACAACCCCGACTTTGACTTCTTCACTGGTACTCTCACATAGCTCAAGGTTTTTATCCAGCCCAGGTTCCTATGATGATAGTGAATAATGGACCAGTTCACTGATCAGATAATGACAATAATGAATTTAAAACTCATAAAAAATGCGACTGATTAATTCCTAAATGGCCATAGCCGTATTGTAAGTAAATGAATAATTAATAAACAGAAAAACCTCTCAGGGTGGTAGGATGGGACACGTTTGTGGGAGTTTGAGAAGCAATTTGACAGTAAAACGAAGAAGATACTCTCCACGTGTATTTCGACTGTAATAAATTGCTGTAGTAGTCTAGTTATAGACTCAGAAGACGCAAAATTCCTGACAAATCACACGAATAGCCTTCTCACAGGTGTCACTAATGGCAGTTTCATGATGTAAAGAGAAGACAGCAAAGAAAAATTACACAGTGATATCCATTAAAGCGTCTCCTTTTCTCCTGGTCACCGCTTAGGTATTCATGTTATGGTGATTCGCCCTTAGCTCAGAAGCTACGCTCAACAAATCCGTCTTGGTACGGTGCCTCGTTGCCAGGAGGAAGGGAATAACTAAATTTCACAGGCAGAAAGTTATGAAGAGAAAAACACGATAAGTTGCATCGTTCCCCTGAAAGCTCAGCGGGTGATTTTAACGACAGCGTTCATGTTTTATAATTTTCTTGGATCTTAGTTTTCTTTTTCTCGTCCTTATAGCACTTTATTCTCTCACTGGTAAAATGTTTGATAATGAGAAGTTATATGGAAAGGAATTTACATTAAAAGTACGCAAGATCGTGTCTGATAACGATCGGTAATCTATTGTATTATGCTGTATTAATGTTGGTATTTTATTGCTCCTAATTGCTGCACATATTAACAATGTTTTTGTACCTAAAATACTACGGGATATCCAAAACGTTGGCGTCTAGTTAAGTTTTCCTCGTCAAGAAGGGCTTTTTCGTTGACATTACTGTTCAGCAGATTGCTGCAGGCTGAGGCTGGGGCCCTTGCTCGATGCCCAGTCATGTGTATGTCCTGTTGTCGTTCTTCCTCCAGGATCATCATCCTTCTTGTAGCACTCTTCCCGCCAGTTTCTTTGGTGATAACGGCGAATCTTCCTCTGTTGTTCCTAGATGTCGTTCCTTTCCCAAAATCTTCTCCAGTGAGGCAGGGCAAGCACATGGGACCATCACTTTTCTATATTCAGTAAAGATATGAGAGAAACTGTGCCACTAGAAATTGACATTCAGACATGTAGGGATAATACGAATAATACGTTTGGTCCATCTTCCCTGGGTCTCTGCTGTCCAGGCCTCCAGTCAACCCTTGATGTTTTTTTCTTGTTCCTCCAGTGCAATTCTCCTCCTTGGTACTACATCTCTCGTTCCGTTGGTACAACTGTTTCCTTGCTGCTGCAGGAAGACCCCTGCCAATACAAGGACAGCTGGCTCTGACTGTTCTATAGGCACTCATCCTCCTAGTGTTCCTCATTTTTGCACAGCCAGCATTCATTATCGGTAGCAGGCAATACCCAGCATGCCTAACTTCCAGCGGGCCAGGTAGCCAAGGTTGTAAAGAGACTGGTCAAAGTTTCGAGGCTGCCGGTTTGAATCCAGCAACGTCATGAGGCGGACTGAGTACTGGCAGAAAGTATCCAAATCGGTTGTCCTGGGTCTCCACACACGCGTGTGTCTGCCTTAGTAGTGGCCTGAAATGCAGAAGGGAATGAATGCTGGACACATGAACTGATTGTTGATTCAGCAATCCTAATTCAGCCTAACTTCTGCCTCATAAAGGAGTACTGATGGGTTAATGAACACAGTAGCCTTTTTTGCATGACCTTTGTCCAGAGGTACAGGTATTTGCGACAAGTTGAGGGCTGCTGTACGCTTACCGCCCAATTAGCTGCTTTCCTGATAGCTCCTGAAAAGTCCTGATGCAACTTTGAGGAGTAACCAGTGTAGATATACTCGGAGCAGCTTGGTTTTTGTCTCCAGACTTGTCCCACACGTTCAAGGCAATGATACATGGCAATGCACCTAGTTAAGAGTACCACTTTGGTCTTAGCTGCAGCTGATAAAAGGCTGCTCTCTTCCATCCAGGCTCTGACGGTTTCTCATCACAGTGCTCATCCGGCCTGCTCAGTTGATCTTACTGCGGCAATGTCGTCTGCATAACCTACCAAAAGAGCGCTTCTGGCGTCTGAAGTTGACAAATTCCTCAGAGGCAAACATTCCAGAGGGCCCTATTGACCTGATTATTTGTTTTACTTTTGTCCTTGAGCAGTGTCAGCAGTCCTGCGGGGTTGCACATGGAATGCCTCATGTATGATTGAAGCATAGGAACAGAAAGTTCTCCTACTCTTTGTAATTTTCAATGTGAAGAGTATGACATGAAGAGTTTCAAAGCGGGGAGTGAAGAGTTTCTAGGAATAGGCGTGGAAACCATTCACTCCAACTTTCTTGTTCTACTCAAAATGTAGAGTGAGTTGTTGTTGTGTGTCTATTTTGTTGTAACCTTCCTCGCACTTAGGACACCTAAACGAGCAAAACTCAAGACTTTTACCGCCACACTGCAATGGCGCTTCATGTTTTGATGACGAATGGATAGTATGCCCAACGCGTTATTATTATTTATTTCTCGTCTGAGAATGTTTCAATTTCAACTTGAGGGACCCAACTCAAGGAATCGTGCGCCGTTATTTGCTACGAAAATCCGAAATTGAACTCTCTGTCTTACCTACAACTTTCACCTCTCAACTATGCATGAAATGGCCATGAGAAAAGAAGTAGGTGGTATAGGAAGTGGTCAAAAAAGAAAAAGATTTGTTATTTGAAAAGTAAGTGACCTCGGAGGAGAAATAAAAATATGCGTTGGGCATACCTACAATATCGGTGACTGATAAATAATACGCTGCAAAGTCTTTAACAGGGGTTGGGGTTGGTTATTCCTCAGACTAGACTTATTCTATTGGATTCAGCGTCCAAAATTTAGTCGAAAATCATACCCCACATGCCTAGATCATCAAAAATCCATTTGTGAGAGTACGCATTTTGACCCTCTTTCCCACAAATTTGCTCCAATCGGGCTGAAAAGTTTTGAGGACCAAGTAAAGCCAAAAGCGGGTAATAATATAATTATCTCCTAAATGATATTTGGAGAGTAGGTACTCAACTATTTGGCAAAGTCATTGGATACTCTACAAAAAAATGGACAAGTCTTCATTTGAAACCCACAGAATTGACTCTTCATATGAGTGTGAAGAGTTTCTTGGAACAGAACCCAGTAGAACACCAAAAACTCTGCAAACATTGACTCTTCATTTCACTCTACATATTCCGACCACTCTGCACCTTCTAGGAATGAAAAGTTTTTGTAAAGTGGGGAGTTTGCACATGCAGAGTGAAGAGTGAGGAGTGAAGAGTTTCTAGGAATAGGCCCTTGGTCTCATACTGAAGATAAGTCCTCATCTAACAACCCTGTACAACAAGTGGTGGGGGCAATAGATCCCCACTTTCACAGAGAAGGAATGACTCACAGGGCGTCCCCTGACGCCTCCCACACTGGAAATAAGAATTTATTCAACACTCACCTCGTTGCTGTAGTGAACTGCAGGAAGGGGTAACCAATGGTAGCCCAGAGCTCGGTCCCACAGCATACCCTTGTTCCACACTTCCATCAGCAGACCGGTGTTTACATCATTGGTTTCACTGTAAAATAGAAGATGACGAAATCAATATGTTACCTGCATCAGAACATCTCAATTGGAGACATTACATTCAGCAACATGATGAACGTTAGGGCAGTTATATTCAAAGTTAATAAATTCAAAATTTTTGTTCTTCTTCTTCAGGTTGACATCTTTTATTGGATAGAAGTACACACCATCTTTGGGATATGACGACCACAGCCAGCAGAAAGGCATTAATTATAAAATAAAATAATTATAATCATGAGACGGGTCCCGGAACGATTGGCGCCCATTGGAAGAGGTTATGTGTCAAAATGGCTATCTATCTACCCATTTCTAATGTTTTTTCGAGATATCTGGTACCTAAGGCGTGTGGGGTATCATTTTCCACTAAATTTTGGACGCTAAATCAATTGGAGTGAGTCCCCATGCTTCCGGTCCAAGGAATAACCAACCCCTTCGAGGGACTTTGCAGCGTTTTTCTTTGTATCTGCAAATATCACATTCTATTTCAGATGCTTTGTATCGAACATTATATCGAAATAATTGGGTCGAAAGTTGAGAAAGAACAAAATTATTCGAAAAACGCACTCAATAATACCGGCTTATAATGAGCACGAAACTCCACACCATCTTTTACGTGCCACTTTCTTATCATAATTCTCTCACACGTCCCCCAACTCTCAAGGCGATTTTTTTCTTTCTTCTCCACTGGTGAAAACTGAGCTTAAAAAGTAAAAGAGAGTAGAAAGAAGAAGTTAATTTATTACTCACGCGCGAGAGAGCGCCTCGTTTCGCCCCTACGCCACGGTTTTAATTTCCAACTTCTATTCTCTGGGCGCCTTTGCCCCCCCCCCCCCCTTTCAACAATCGGCGTTTGAGATAATACCCTGGTTTCTAAATAAAATGGGAGAGGGATCGTCTTCAAAGTAAAAATATATCTTTAGCTAAAACTAATCGGCTCTGGCTTACAGTAAGATTAACAGATCCAATCAAGCCCTTACGATATAAGATCTTTTCGTTCCAAGGGAATGTTATGGGGGCGAACGCAATCAACCTGTTAATCTAACGGACTAATTCAAACAGTCACAAACAAAATTTTCAACAAGAAATTCACGATTGGATTATGTTTTTAAAACGCCCTTGGAAATCAGAGTTGCTTGTCTTGAAGCAACAGGTTCGTCTCACATTTAGATGGGACATAGAAACCTTGGAAAGTTGAACAAAATAAAAATAGTCATGAAGGGTTTTCTCCAGCAGGACTACTCCTGAAATAAAATCACAGGGGTTGGTTACTCTTTGGACCAGAAGCATAAAGACTCATTCCAATCGGTTCAGAGTCCAAAATTTAGTGGAAAATGATACCCTCCTCGCCTAGGTACTAGAAATCTCGAATACTCGCTAATGCAATATGTAGATAGATAGAGTTATGACCCAAAACTTCTTCCGGTGGACACCAATCGTTCTGGGACCCGTCTCATCGGATTCAGCGTCCAAAATATAGTGGAAAATGATACCCCACACGCCTAGGTACCAGAAATCTCGAAAATCCATTTTTTGAAATACACATTTTGACCCCTACCCACCAAATTTGGTCCTATCGACAAACCACAACCGCCCGGTGAAGAGGTCTCTTAGGGGATCACCCGCCCACCAATGTTGTCACCAAACCGGAAAAGTAGACTAGCAGACTAGCAAACGCTGGGGACGAAACATACCCGCGCACCGTCGCCCTATAGCATAACACTCTGCGGCGAGGGCAGAGCAGTCCCTCAGCAGTGCCGTAGTGCCAACGCTGGCCCACTCCTCTGAAATAGGCGGAGCTTTTCAACCCAAGGTCCAAATTTGTAATGGGTTTTTTTTTTTTTTTTTTTTTTTTTTTTTTTGCACCCGCGGGGGAACGGAGATAACCCCCGCAACGATGATCAGAGCTCGCGAGGAGGGAGAAGGAAAATTCTGGTACGAGCTGTTGAGCAGGACTCGCCACCCTTCTCCGCCCGGTTCGCCGCAAAGGAATAGCCACCCTGGGCCACAACAGCCCATCGACATTATCTCACCCCAGTCCAAGATATTATCGAACCTGGGGACCAACTGAACCTCAATATCAACAAGGCCTCAACCCCCGTCGGCGAGGGAAAAGAGTATAAGTGATTATCATATTATCACTACTTTCTTGTTCTTTTCCTTCCCTGAATTAGAGTCAGGTTTCAATGTTGAATTTGGAATGGCTACACATATATACCTATTCTTAGCTGAATATATAAATATCATTTTTATGATACCTACTTATGATACGTTTTGTTTTATTAAGGTTGTGATGTTTATTTGATTATCATCTTTTTCAAAAGTAAGTTTTCATCATTTTTTGATTTATTTGGGATCGAGGCACTTAGCCCTAATTTCTTAATGATAAATTCTTTGATATTTTTTAAATTGATAAGTATGCCGGAAATGTGTTTTTTGAAACAATCTTCGTGATTTTTTTGGGAACTAGGCTAGTAGGGCATTATTTTCCACATAAGAATCGCTCCGGTGAAGAGACGGTGCGGGAAAAGCAGGAGGGAGAGAAGTCTCAGGCATAGAGGGTTTTCCGCCCCATAGTCACCAGTCACGAAAAGTGGACTAGCGCCCTGAAAGCAGTTGTGGACAACAAATCACACCGTCTCCATCCCACGCGCTGTTGCGGAATGGCACTCGGCAGACTCTCTCACTGACATAGGCGGGGCAGTCCCTCAGAGGCACCCGACGGAGCCCCCCTTTGGCTTCACAGTGCCTACGCTGGCCTACTCCCCTGAAATAGGTGGAGCTTTTCAACCCAAGGTTCAAATTTGTAATGGGTTTTGTTGCACCCGCGGGGGAACGGAGATAACACAATGGTAGCGCTTCTCCCCGGCAACGATGATCAGAGCTCGCGAGGAGGGAGCTGTTGAGCATAGAAGGTCTCCCGCCCCATATTCACCAGTCACGAAAAGTGGACTAGCGCCCTGAAGGCAGCCGGGGACAAATCACGCCGTCTCCAGTCATCCCACGCGCCGTTGGGGAATGGCACTCAGCTGACTATCACCGGCAAAGGCGGGGCCGATGGAGCCCCCCTCGGCATCACAGTGCCTATTCTGACTCCTCCAATGCAAACTGGTAGAGCTTTTCAATCCAACTGGCCCATGCATATGTTTTTTAACCAGGGCATCATTTCCTACTTCAAAATTGCTCTGGTGAAGGGGCGGGGCGGGAATAGCAGGAGTATGTCTCCCACCCCATAGTAATCAGTCCCAAACGTAGACTACTGCTTTGTAGATAGCTGGAGACGAAATACTCCGTCCCCAGTCATCCCACGCGCCGTCGGGGAATGACACTCAGCTGACTCTCCCACCGGTAAAGGTGGGGCAGTGTGCACTCTTATTGCACTCTATAAGAAATTACCCAAAAGTAAAGGCGGAGAAACAACACTGAGTGGCGGTGGTGGTTGAGTTCCCTCTTCACTCGAACATATTCTTTGGTGCAGGGTGGACAAAGCAAATGGAATCTGGCACCACCTCCACAATCCCTGTAGTAGCCTCTCAAAACAAAACCTTACATTTCCTAGGAAATAACATTATTTGTCACTATGGAGTCACTCATTTTGTTGTATGTATATTTTGGTGTACCAATTAAGTAAATGTTAAAACTAGTGATAACAATGCAATAAAAGCGCAAAAAAGTCGTGACATAAGCAGCGAGAAAGTGACAGAGAACAGGGACTTATGAGCGTACACATATGTACGTTGATGAGGTACCATGGTCAGAAGGAGGGGAAGAACGAATCCCCTACGAAGGGAAATCACACGAAAGGGTTGCTGCTGCAGGGGCCGCGGTGCCTGTCGTTAACAATTTGTCTGGAGCCGTTACCGCAGCCGTTGCGACTGTAAGCGAGCAAAAATCCGTGAATATTGTATCAAAAGAGGAACTGAGCAGTTCTGACTCTGAGGCGTTGACACCTGAATCCTACTTCAGCCTTCTTGGTGAGTTGTAATCCGAGTGAGTACGTCAATGGAAGGGTGGTTTTTACGTTTCCTTACAACTCTGGATAGAAAATTGCTTACACGTGCTACAACGTTACACGCCACCCCCAAGTGACATTCGTGGGCCACACAGTTTTTTTTCTGAATGTTGCCCCATGGAGAGATGTAAGATGGTTTTTTTATTGAGTGATTCATTATACAAAATATAACGTGGTCCAAATTGGCTCCCAGGCTCGGACATGTGTGGGCCACTGGAGACACACGACGCTACGAATTCTTTCACAGGGGTTGGTTATTCCTCGGACCAGGAGCATAGAGACTCATTCCAACCGATTCAGCGTCCAAAAACTAGTGGAAAACGATAACCCACACGCATGAATCGCCAAAATCGAACGTGGGGAAAATGGGGAAAACAGTGGTTTGACGTGCCTTCGGATCTATTCCCCACATACATAACCCTCACGCCAAAAGGTACCAGAAATCTAGAAAACACACATTCGAAATGGGTGGATAGACCCATTTTGGATAACCATTTTGACCAGTGACCTCTTCCGGTGGGCGCCAATCATACCAGGACCCATATCAGTGGGTTCAGCATCCAAAATTAGGTAAAAAGCGATACCCCACACGTCTAGATCGCCAAGAATCCCGAAAATTCATCATTCAAAATACACATTTGTGAAACCCCTACCCCCTGACCAAAATTTCAGATTTTCAGAAAAAAATTTACCTCCAAAGTTGGCTTGAACGGCGGACAAGGATTTCCGCTTATTTTGATATGGACACCTTTAAATGCCCAGAAAACGATTTCAGCCCGAATGGAGAGATTGACATTTTGCATGAAACCAAAGCCTTGACGCACACCTTAAAATTGAGGAGAGGCAACCATGGCCCTTCCTCTGCTTCAATTGTAACGCCCTTCATAGCTTCCTAGAAATAGTTTGGCTCATGGGGACCTCACATGCTCCTGGGGATTATGTCGGCGCAGCACAATGCCACCAACACCTTCCAAAGTTGGACACTCAGACGTTGAACGTCCTATGGCCAACGTCCAATGGCGTTGGAGGGTGGTCGCTGTGAGAGCAGTCTTGGCACACAAGTTAAAGGCTGGCGCTATGCGATGCGTCAAATGTTGGGCCTTGGAGTTGGGGAATTGGGCCAATGTGGGACCACACTCAACGAGTGACTCGAGCCAAATCTCCATCTACAAGGTGTCAGTGGTGGCAAGTGACCTGTGTGATTCAGGTCGAGCTCTTTGAAGGTGTGAAGGGTAACCTATCCTGAAGGAGACCCTTCTTGGACCCTTCATTCCTGCCGGCCATACACGTTGTGGTACACCAGAGGGGTATACCTGTGCAGGTATTCCTCTCCGGTATACCTGTACGGCCAAGAGCTCACACACGTTATGGTAAACTGGATGGGTGAAGGATGTTTAATTAAGTTCAGAGAAATGGCGAGAGAACAAGATGACATGATTGCTTTGGTGGGTTTGTTAATGGTTATGAACGATAAAAAAAGCGGCGTTTATTTTTTTTCCTTGCGCACATTGCTTCTAAAATTGTTTATTTTCTTCACCACTGAACTCTTATTTGCATCAGGATCAATTTCCTTTGACATCGCAACAAGTCCGTCATCAGCAGCCTCTCTCAGATCACAGTCATGGTACTCCTTGCTCTTAATTCGCCATAAACAGGGTTCTGATTTGTAGATTTCAATAAATTCCTCAAGAATTAGATTCCCTTTTGGACAGCCATGATGACGGTAAAAGGCAAACCCTGCAAAATAATAACTTGTAAACAATATAGTACGGGCTAGAAGATAAGTGGCGCGAGTGCAGTGAACAGACAATGGAGCACAACAAAATTACGCAGCAACGCGAAGCTCTCTAGTCAGAGTATTCACCTTGCCTGACTCAAATCTGTGCAGGTATACCAGACAGCCCACGCCCAGGTGAGCACACCTGTGCAGGTAAAAATAATTGAAATTCGATTCTTCTCCGGTCACCTGCGCAGGTTTGCCTGAAGTGGCTCGCACCTCTGGTATACCTGTACAGGTCACATGCGCAGGTAATACCTCTCTAGTATACCGCAACGTGTATGGCCGGCCTTAGACTTTTGAGCAAAGACCGCTATCAGAGCGATCACACTGCAATGCCATCATTGGACTCTGGCCGTTGGACACAGGATGTTTTAAGGTCGGCTACGCGATGCTACCTGTCACCGAATGTCCAACATTGGAACGTATTGGTAGCATCGTGGAAGAATGGGTCCAAGAAGGGTCCAACGGGGTGAAGGGAGGGGGGGAGAGGCTTGTTTCCTCGAACATGGAGGCTTGGTCACCCATCACACAGATTTTACTCGAGTCACTCTTCAATTGCAGTCTAACGTTTGGCCCAAAATCCGAAACATCGTTCAGCGCTGGTCTTAAATAAGGCTCATTTATCAGCATTCAACTGATGGGTTCAGTAAAATCATCTGAAATACAAAAAGAGCTGAAAATATACGATAGTAAAACGATTTGTAGGTGCTGGGGGATAACGTCGCCTCACACAACTAGCATGTTTGCATTGAAGAGTCGGATGAAGCGAAGGATGAGCAATGGTCTGTCAGGTTGATGATGAATATAACGCTGGTAGAATCCCCTCCCAATACCTCATGTCCCGGCTATAGCTCCCCTTCCATAACCAACCAACGATATTTTTGTGACCCAGTATCGATCAGTATGAGGACAGCTCCAAGCACCTACATATGGCTCTTCAGTCCCACAACAACTCAAAATGCATGCAAATAAGCACAATAACTTCCGTGCATGAATCATTTGTCACCTTCAATGACTACCCACAATTATTGCCGTTTTATTCAGTTCCAGACGCAATCGGGTTTGCTATCGTTCTAGCAATCGTGATACTTATTACCATCTTCATCTTGGCATGGACTGTGTGGGAACGCAGCATTGCCTTAAAGCGCCCTGAACCGGAGGAAAGATCGAATAAGTCGTCCAAAAATCCCGTTTGCAGTACTAATCTACTCAGCGAACGGACCACTTCCAGCCGAGAGTCCAAAATATTTTATGGAGCGTCGAAAAACGAAGAAATCGAACGATTGATAGATTGTTCAGACTCAGGTCGACGGAAAGGGAAAAAAGAGCGGGAATATCGGCAAAACAAGAAGCACAAAACACGAGGGATGCTCGGATGATCAAAAAGCACTTTGGCTCTGATGAGAAGATATACACAGGTGTCCGTAATGACCAACAAATATCTCGACTAAGGCAACAGACCAGACCGCTCAAAAATATTAAAATAATTTTAACCTACCGATCTAATAATGCCTCTACTTTCCTCGATCGAAATATGATTATGTAGTGTCTGGGACTCATTTTGGACCCAAATTGTACCAGCGAAACTCCTTATTGTGAATCTCAAATTGACCCAAGTCTCGGACCAGGCGCAGGGAGACTCATTTGAACTGATTCAGCATCCATAACCTCTTCCAGTGGGTACCAATCGTTCCAGGACCCGTCTCATTGGATTCAGCGTCCAAAATAGTGGAAAATGATACCCCACACGCCAAGATCGCCGAGAATCCATTTTTTGAAATACAAATTTTGACCCCCCTACCTAGGACTACCTAGTGTCCCTATCCATAGTAGAGAACAATTTTTTTTTAAATACCCCACTATTAACCTATCTGAATTTATTCAACGTCCACAATTCAGTCAAAAAAGATACCTCACACGCTAATGGTCCTAACAACTTCGAAAAACCAAAATCAAAAATACGCATTCTACCCTTTTCTGGCCTCTGATTTTGATTATAATGGTGATAAGTTTGGAAGAACAAGAGCCAGAGGGATTTATCTACATATTTATTTTTAGTTTTGTATTTACATTTTTACTTTGGACGGATATTTTGGGGATCTAGACGTTCTACAACACCAAATATTCCATTTTTGGGCGATGTTGGTTGACACTATAAAATCGCTGCA
Organism: Cyrtorhinus lividipennis; assembly: GCA_019603395.1. Classification (NCBI taxonomy): domain Eukaryota; kingdom Metazoa; phylum Arthropoda; class Insecta; order Hemiptera; family Miridae; genus Cyrtorhinus; species Cyrtorhinus lividipennis. The sequence continues at coordinate 1,698,519 of CM034004.1, read as the reverse complement.
AATTCTTTCACAGGAGTTTTTTATTTCTCCAACCAGGAGCATGGAGACTGATTCAAATCGATTCAGGTTCAAAAAATTATTGGAAAACTATGCCAAACGTCTAAATCATCAAAAATATTAAACATGGGTAAATGGGGGGAAACAGTGGGTTAGCGTGTCCCGGACCCATTCCAATCTATTCAGCGTCCAAAATTTACCTGAAAATGATACCCCACACGCCTATGTACCAGAAATCTCCAAGTACCGCTTTTAAAAGAGGTAAATAGATACCCAAACAACCCCCCACCCCCAACCAAATTTGGTCCGATCGGGCTGAATAGTTCCGAGGACCAACCAGAGCTGGCAACTAACCCCTGACCCCAATTTCAGATTTTTAGAAAATTCATTCTAACTCACATTCATTCAATTCGTTAATGAAACATGAAGAAGGTATTAGTTATCCACAAATGTACCCTTTTGTCACTGAATTTCTGACGCTGAATCCATTGTGATTGGTCCCAGACCAATTGGGGCACACTGTAGGTGGGAATTGGTTATGATGGGTACCTACCTACTGTAAGGATTTATGTTCTTTGTAAATAATTTATTTCAATTGTTCACTCAAATACACTGTCCTCATTCACACACTTACACAGGGCACTATATAGGGCAATTTATACATGTTCCAATCTCGCTTTTGTTCTCCCGTTTGCCAGTTTTGCTTTCGGGTGCTCTAATTTTTCCGTCCGATTTAAATTCCGTTCAGTTTCAAAGACGGTCTGCCGTTTATCGCCATCCATCTCACCGTTTCTGGGTACCGCTATCGTCAATCGTCGCCTGTCGCCCAGGAGACCATGGCAAGGACGACTCGATTTATCGAGGAATACTACATCCACCGTTTATCGCCATCTCTCGCCCGTTTTGTCCAGGACATCGTGAAGACAACTGAAAATATCCCGGTCCGTCTCGGTCCCTATCCCGGTCCGTATCGTTTCCCATCTGTTTCCACCCAACAAACCGGTAGGACTAAAATTCTACTCTAAATTTCCACTTTTTCCATTTTTCGGAAACAGGTAAAATGTATTGTTTCTTTTTTTTTTAATTTTCTTTTTGCAATTTATCGTCTACTAGTTATACCTGTGACAAGAATACCCTGAGAAGTATCGGCTTTCGTTTCTTTCTTTTTTCTATATTTGGACTCCAAACTGAACTGAACTGTGCGGCATTCCTCGGTCCCTTTTATGCTCGCTCCCTTGGCCAAGAACCTTCTCGAGTCTTCCCTGGTTCTGGGAACTCGATGTGTTGTCTCGAGCAAGCAGGAAGGTTCCAGTCAATTTGATATGATGCATGAATGTTTGAGAGTGACCCGGCTTTATTAGCCCTCCGTTGACCTTGTAATGCTGGTTGCCCAGGAGACTGGTGCAACACTACATATATATCTCGGGAATAAGGACTGGAACATCAATGCACCCCCGGAATTGAGCACGCTAGCGCTACCTCGATGCAGAAAGACGCACCCTTGAAGTTTTCCCAAAGGGAGTTTCAGTTTGTTGTTGGCGAGTGACCGGCTAACATATCTGTCACCGTTGGCGAGGCTCTTTCCACAGTGGGAGTATTTGAAATTGTCCACGTTCTTGATCCAACTCAGTTCACTCGTGTCTGTAGTCTCAGTTGTAGTGTAATTTGTTATTGTTCGTAATTAAGTTAATTGACCCGTCCCTGTATATACGTTCACGTCATTAAATCTTTAATAGTAGTCCAGTGTTAAGTCAGTGTTCAGTTATTTTAATTTCCCGTCGCAATGGACCCGGACGTTGAGGAAGGCGAGTGGGTGTCATCAGATACGGAAGACATAAGTGTGTTTCCGAGATATAATTTAGAAAGTGGGTATTCTTGATTGGTGGGTACCTATGGACATGGAGCTAAGAGAAGACCCCAGATTGGGTCTGTGTCCCAGACTAATTCCGATCGATTCATCGTCCAAAATTTGGAGGAAAATGACACCCCACACGCCTAGATCACAACCAAAAATGGCGTGGACGACGGACAGATGTTTTCTAGTTTAGATCTAAACACCTTGAAATTTTCAGAAAAAACATTCGGGGCAAATCGAAGAGGTCGACTTTTTGCATGAAAACATAGGTTGATTAATCAAGGAATATTCAATCAAAATCAAATTTCGGTCGGTGACAACGTTCCTGCTCCAGAGGTTTCTTAAAACTTCCCAGTCCAATCACTCAAAACGGAGGAAGACTGTAAAAAAGTTCATGAAACCAGGTTTTCATTTTTGCATCAAGCTGTATAAATTCCTCCGTTATTAAACTCATATTATTTGTCTTGCATCAAGTTATAATAATTTCACCAGTTGGAAAAGATTGTTTTGAAACCGATTTAGCAAAGAAAATTGAGTTCGTACTTTTTCCAACTGTACCAGAGTTTATTCAGAATATTTTTCAAATTGAACTCAACGCTGAAAAAGGGGAACTACTACATTTGTGTCAGAAATCTACAGTCTAAAATATCATTGCAAGAAACTCGTCAACAAATTATATAAAATTATGAACGCTGCCTGGACAGCCCTTCCTGCAGAAAAATGCCTCCATCGTGTGCAAGAAGATGCAACATTTGTTCTGGCAAAATAAAGAAAAAAATGTATTTGGACAATATGGACAATATTTGGACGTTCTTGACGTAGAAAACTCCTAAGGTAGGGGTACTCATATTAATCAGGACTGATATGAGTGCCTATCGAGGCATTCGGATAAAGCACAACATATTTAGATACTTACAAAAGGAAGTCTTGATTCCACGAAGGACTAGGTCCCTTGACCGTGACGGTGGTTGACTTTACATTTTGGAGTTTCAGGGTGACGTATGTGTTGAATTGGATACCTGCAAAGTGCAAAAAAAAAGAAAAGTTTTTAGAACGCGTAAATGTAATTGAGTCGTTACAACTGTTGTAAAATAAATTTGTACTATATATATATTTAAAAAAAAAAAAAAAAAAAAAAAAAAAACTACAAGTGAGGCGTTTGCTATCAAAACCAGCTCATTCCATATTTTTCTGAAATTCACTTTTTTGCATATTTTGAAGGTTTAGAGGGTCCTTCATAACCTGATGAAGGGATATAGCTCAAATCCACCTCATTCCAACCCAAAACTATATGAAAAGGTTTGGCCTCTGGATCAAAACCAGCTCATTCCAAGCTTTTGCCACCTCCCACCAGGAGCGCTTACAACCACCTTGCAGATAACCTTTCCTAGTCCTGTTTTCAATGGTTTTCCGGTGTTCGCTGTTTGCCTAGTTTCATCAAAGGTGTTATCGATTCGGTACAGATTGTTTTCACTATTCTTTAAATGGATATTTACCCGGAAGAAGAGCTAGAGCGCCCAAGAAAACGGGCTGTCAACAAGAAGAATTGGAAAGCTGAAAAGGAGAAACTCATGAGGTGAGTTTGTTTACGTTTTGTTCACCCACTTTGCTTGACTCTGAAAACTTAATTCTCGCGCTCATTTATGATATTATATTGTAGGGTAATCAAGCCACGAATAATATAATAATATTCGAATAATATTAATATTGCTCACGTCGTGTTTTGCGTTTTTGTTTTCAGGTATGCAAGTCCTGGGATGCCCCCGAGAACTCTGCCTTGCAGACACGGTGCTAAAAATCACGCATTTTATTGTGAAGAGTTGCAAACCACCCAAATCTCAAGGATTCATCGTGTTTTTTATTCCCATGTAACCAAAGTTGACCAAGACAACTTTATCCTAAATCACACAAAGACAATACCGACGAAGCGAGTCCGTGATACAAATGCCACTCGAAGGAATGATTTTTCCATTGAATACTACGTGCAAGTCAACAACCAACGAAAGCGAATATGTCAGAAGGCTTTTCTCAGTATTTTCATGATTTCCAAAAACCACCAAAGAACCTGCGGCCCAACCCCCTGCCTGCTGAAGTTGTGGTGGCCCCCTTGAAGATTCGAGATGTGGAAAAACTTCTTCAAAAACACTTTGGAGTGGAGTGGGAAACCATTGAGAACCTTAGTTATTACAAGGACGTGATTCAGCGCGGCAACCAAGGAAGGCCAGCTGAAGAAAACCAAGAATGTGAGCCGATGTATTACGACGACAACAATTTCATTTAAATTACAATGTTATTTCATCAATTACAATATCATTCAATTTTATTTACAATGTTATTTTTCTTTGATAAATATTAATAAAAAACATTCTGTTCCATTTGGCGTTGCAATTTATGACCTTTTTCACATTGTACCAAAGTTTATGTCTCAACTGTGAAATTTCAGATCATTTGAAAAATTTTAGTGGGTGTCATTTTATTTAAAACTCGTAAAGACACAAATATTAACTGGTAAACTGGAAAAAACCAATTTCACACAACTTAATTTAACAAAAAAATTGAAAAAAGCATGAAAAATCGTCTTTTTGCATCAAAATCAGCTCATTCCAACCTAATTAGTGTAATTACGCCCAAGGTAATTAACCTGTAATGAAAATGAAAAACTAATCAAATTCTAGGCGGTTATACCTACAATTAAAAATTTAAAAAAAAAATATGTAGCTTTAGAACTCTGGACGTGAGAAGTTTTTTGTGTCTCCTGTAAAATTTCCAAAAATGGAATGAGCTGGTTTTGATAGCAAACGCCTCAAGTGACAATATTGTTGCGAGCTGGCACCTGCGCCCGTCAAATGGGCGTCGCAAAATCAACGACCTGTGGAGGGTTAAGGGAGTCATTTCGAGGAATTGTGCGTCATATCGAATTGGCTGGAACCTTCCAGAACCAGGGAAGGTTCCAGAACGTTCTCGGCCAGGCAGCAGGTATAAAACGGGCCCAGAAACGCTGCAGAGTTCAGTTCAATTTGGAGTCCGGATATAGATGCTTCGGGTTATAAATCGTGCCGTGCCGCGTTATAAATAGTGCAACAACCGCGTTACAACCGCAAATTGTGCTTTGTGACTGTGTAAGTGCGCGAATGTGAACAGTGTATGTACTCAAGTGAACGATTGTTAATAAATTATTTACTAAGAACATAAATCGTTACAATATCATAATACCCTCTCATTTCAATATAATAGGTAAATCATGTATCACTTATGATCAATTTTTTTGTCAAAATGAATGTTCACCGCATGCACGCACACATTGACATACTAAGCGAAATCATTTTTCTCAAACTGAATAATATTAACCTGTCGGCATTGGGGTCTGGTGTCCGAAATGTTGTCTTGTTACGGTATATCCTTGTTGGAGAGCAAGATTATGGAGAAAACAGCGGGTGGGAAGAGTTTCGGACTCATTAAATTCAATTCAATTCAAAAGACCTTTATTTGCCAAAATGACATAATGCTGAGTTGACAGCGAATGTTGCATCTTAAGTACATATCTAAATTATTTACAATTTCATTGTGAGGCTTACTTTTTGCATAAGAAGTGAGAATACTCAAGGAATAATATTGGAAGATAATTGTGCACTTCGTAAATTGGAAAAATAATAATAAAACAGAAAATCATACATGACTAGAGAAAAGGGAACAACTTAATTGCTAGTCGAAAAGGCATAAGTTTCTGGTGCTTAGGACAGCATTCACGAAATTAAAAAGTCTCTTCAAGTCGAGTTCATTTGGTGTGCGGATGATTGGAATGGCATATTCGGGGTGGAGGAGATGGGCAAACCGCTTCCATTTGCGATTTTTTGGTTGGTTATTCCTTGAATAATCAACCTATGTTTTCATGCAAATGGTCAACCTCTCCGATTCGGCTCAAAATTTTTTTCTGGACGTTTCATGATGTCCTGATCAAAAAAGGTCAATGTCCGTCCGCCGTACGCCGTACGCCGTACGCCGTACGCCGTACGCCGTACGCCGTACGCCGTCCGCCGTCCGCCGTCCACGCCGTTTTTGGTAGTAGAAAATTTTCTAAAAATCTGAAATTTGGGTCAGGGGTCTGTTCCCGGCCTAGGACGGTCCTCCAAGCTTTTCAGCCCGATCGGACCAAATTTGGGCGGGGTAGGGGTCAAAATGTGTTTTTTGAAAAATGGATTTTCGAGATTTTGGGCGATTTAGGCGAGTGGGGTATCATTTTCCACTAAATTTTGGACGCTGAATCCAATGAAATGGGTCCCAAAACGATCGGCACCCTCTGGAAGAAGTTATGGGTCAAATTGGGTATATATTACCCATTTTGAATATGTGTTTTTGATATTTCTGGAACCTAGGCGTGTGGGGTATCATTTTCCACTAAATCTTGGACGCTGATTTCAATGAAGTGGGTCCCGGAACGATTGGCACCCTCTGGAAGAAGTTATGGGTCAAATTGGGTATATATTACCCATTTTGAATATGCGTTTTCGAGATTTCCGGTACCTGGGCGTGTGGGGTATCATTTTCTACTAAATTCTGGATCCTGAATCGATTGGAATAGGTCTGGGACCCGCCGCACCCACTGTTTCCCCATTTCCCCCATGTTGAAGAAATGAGTCTCCATGCGCCTGGTCCGAGGAATAACCAACCCCTGTGTAAGAATTTGCAGCGTTTTTTATAGTAGGCAGCTGAAGAGGACGTGGAAGAGGGTCTGGTCTTGGCGGAGGGTGCAGTCTGGGCATGTTTCATTTGGAGCGACGAGTTTTCCCAATTTTGAATGCAGCGATGTAGTGCCCCATCATCCTTATATGCGCGAGGAGCCTTTTCTGGCTGAAAGGGGCCTGCAGGCACAAGTATTCTTGTGGCCCGGGCCGAGGGGTGTAGGGTAGGAGTAGGCCTCGCTGAAAGCAGACCCTGATAGGCTGGCTAGGTCGAGATCGAGCAGATGAAGCCTGGCGGTGTCAAGCACAGCTGGGATTGAGGCGAGTACAGCAGAAGCTTTGGCTACTTTTTCCCTGTGCATTTGTCAGCCAAGTCGTTCACCTGTGAAAACCAATTGAACCGACGGCCATTTTTTTGGGTTTTGTCCTGCGCAATGAGGGTTAGTAGGCACTGTTTCGGGTAGCGCGGGCCATCCATATCAAGGACCTTTGCTAAGAATCTGAGCGCCTGGCTGAGTACTGCCAGCGCGAGGGGCGGTTTTCCGGATTCGAGTCTGACCATATATCCTGGAGTGCACTGTGGCAAGGACGCGCCTGAAGTACTGCACCTGCGTGCACTCAATCTCCTTGGTGTATCTAAGAGCCCAGGCAGCGGCGCCATACAAGAGAACACCCAACACTGAGGCCTTGAAGGTTCTGGTGATTGACTCCGAGGGAGAGCAGCTGCCCCGGTTCAGGGTGTCCACTACTATACCAGAGGCAACTTTGGCTTTACTGATCCGGAAATAGCATGCTTTGCTGAATAATGTCGAGCCGCTGAGCTGGATCCCCAGATAGTTCACTGAATTCAGCAGCAATTTCATTCCAATCGATTTAGCATCCAAAATTTAGTGGAAAATGTTACCCTACACGCCTATGTACCCAAAATTCCAAAAACTCACTTTCGAAATACCATCCTGACCCATACCCACCTTCAGAGTGCCCCAATTGGTCTGGGACCCATCACAATGGATTCAGCGTCAAAAATTCGGCGGGAAAAGGATACACTGGTGGCAAAATCCCTTCTTCGTGTTTTGTGAACGCCACATCTCTTCTCTATGGTTCTCGGGCATTTTATCTCGCTTCGTCTTCGCTTTTCCGGTACTAATCGGTTAGTACGTAGTCAGCATAGTTACCGAATGTTTTTTAACAATGTCTAACAATAACGTACCCCGGTTTTGGGATAACTAGGCGTGAGGGATACCATTTTCCACTAAAATTTGGATACTGAATCGACTGGAATGAGTCCAGGACACTCAACACTCACTGTTTTCCCTATGCTCATCCTCTGAAGAGTAATATCCCATTGCGGAATAATTGCAGCATTTTTGGTTGGTCATTTCTTATATAAAGCCCAAAAAATTATCAATCAAAATGTGTTAAAAGTGAGATTTTCGAGATTTTTGGCAATCTAGACTTGCTCAAGATCCCCAAGTATCCGCAAATCCCGAAAAACCACCCTCGAAATATGTAAGTTGACCCATACCCACCTCCAGAGTAGCCCAATCGGTCTGGGGAATCCCAAATTCAGCGGGAAATGGACACAAATCCGAATGGAAAACGAATGCCTTCTTCATGTTTCGTCACCGCCGTATCTCTTCTTTATGCTCCGATCTCGGCCATTTCATCCCGCTTCGTCTTCGCTTCTCCGGTACTAATCAGTTATGTTACCGAATGTTTCATGTAAATTATTCTATTGCAACTCGGTATTCCGTATTTTCCTTTCGTGATTCTTATAGCTTTACCGCCAGATAGTTTCTGATTGAGTCGAAACAGATCCATTGCCTACACGATATACGAAGAAATGGGTTCATTATTTCTATGTTGACCTCGTTAAATGGAAAAACTCTTGTATTTAAGCTGACCGCTCTACTTGTAGAAATTGGGGTCCGGAAAATATGGAAATAACGTCATTTTTCACCGTTTTTACCTCTGAAAAAGGGATTTTATTACTCATATCGGAACCCCATTCAATCGATTCCGCGTACACAATTTCATGAAAAACAGTAGCTCGCATGCCTATATTCTCAAAAAACATAATCCCTACTTGTTTTTTATGTTTGGACCAAGTAGATTCCAAATGGACCATTTGTGCGAAATTGGAGGTTTTTTCGATAAATTCAAGGGCATATAGTAGCCCGCAGGACGAACAGAGATTGCACATTTGAAAGAAGCGCCAAGGGTTTGAAATATAGTGCGCTCAACGTCCACCAGCAGCGCCACTGAGCAAGCATTGGGCGAATGGCGAAAGGGAGTAGGTGGTTCTGTACTGTCGAGTACCAAAAATAATAAACAATTGTCAAAAAATGTTCCTTTCTGTTCCCTGGCTAAGCAGCTTTCACAGGAAGTCCTCTTGAAAAAGGTTCGGAGACGCGGATTATCTAACAGAAATAGAACGTTCGAGAATTCACGTAAGAAATACGCTTCTACGGTTTCTGTTACCTACTTATCCTAGCAAGTCGATAAGATCCTATGACTTTTCTGTACTCATCACGTGTTATTAGAAACGGCTTTCTGGATTTTCATCTCTCTTTAGCGCTTACCCTGCTAGCATTAATTTCTACGAAAATTCGCAACTGGTTTATTCGGGTTTGAACACGTTTATTTCCATTTATTTGCATCCAGACGAAATTAATGTGCTCAAGTTATAAAATGTCCGCGTTCTCTCCCATAGCATACCTGCTTTTCTGGCAATCGGTCTAATAATTCGCCTCAAATTGATTCAGCGTCCAAAATTCAGTAGAAAATGAACGCTCATTCACAAAATACCAATTTCCACCCAAGCCCTGTCTTTGGTGAGGGAGATGGACGGAAACGTTTTGAGTACCAACTACTTTTCAACTCAAAATTAACCCACCACCATCATTTTCCTCGATTATTCCATTCTCTCTTCACTCATCAGGTATTCACACACATATTTCATCAACAGAGAAGGAATAAGGAAGCCTAAACTGGGTTTTGTCTTAGTTCTCAGGGTCAAAGGCGATATTGATGGCTGTCCATCTGTGTATTTTTACACATTGTCATTACCTTGGCACTTGTCGGGATTGGTTGGTCATCTTTTGTTAAAGGATGCCACAGTTGCTTCTTGGTGTTCAGAGTGAACAGTTGTATAACGATCAGAGATGATTCAACACTGGAAAATTCAGTGTTTGTCGAGGATGGACATTCACTGAAAGCTGCTGCCAGGCGATTGGGGCTGCACCATAAGACAATCGGCCAAGCAAGACCGGATCTGATTGACGGAGACTTGAAAAAGACCGACCATGATGAACAAATCGATTCTTAAAAGTTGCTCCATTACGTAAAAGGACCTTAACATGTTCCTCAAATATCAAAATTTATCGACAGACAGTTTCCCGCCGACTCCGAGAGTCCAACCTGATCAGTAGAAGTCCATTTCTCACAATGCAGCATAGAAGCCAGACTAAATTTTGCACATGAAAATGCTTGATGGATTTTGGAGGCTTGTTCTGATAAGACGAGAGTAAGTCACTTTGGTGGGTGCTCAGTTATGTTTTGGAGTTGGATTTCGTATGACGCCCATACTGAGTTGGTTCCATGACCAGCATTGAATGCTGAGAGACTTGTGACAGGCATTTTCGAAGAACATGAGCCATATGCCCATTCTATTGGCCCTGATTTCATCCTAATGCACGACAATGCTAGAGCGCACACCGGTAGAGCCGCTAGTGGTTATCACCACCAACATGGACTGGCATTGGGGAGCCCAGACATGAATCCGATAGAACATGTTGGAGACATGCTGAAAAAGAGGATAGGGGCACAAGACCCACTGCCAGAAAACAATCATCAGCTGGAAATGCAGCCGAAGATGATTGGGACAATATCCCTCAGGACCATTTCCAAAGCTTCATTAGAGGTACAGAAAGAAGACTCCAACCCCTGAATGAGGCAATACCTACTACTGAAGACCAAAAGTGTTGAATTCAAGTCAATTTCTCACAATGCAGCATCGAAGCCCGACTAAATTTTGCAAATGAAAATGCTTGATGGATTCTGGAGGCTTGTTCTCTCTTCTGATAAGACGAGAGTAAGTCACTTTGGTGGGTTCTCAGTTATGTTTTGGAAAGGGATTTCGTATGACGCCCATACTGAGTTGGTTCCATGATCAGCATTGAATGCTGAGATTTGTGACAGGCATCTTCGATGAACATGAGACATATGCCCATTTTATCGGCCGGTTTTTTTTTTTTTTTTTTTTTTTTTTTTTCACCTGGAACGAAGCACAAAATGTACGCGGATGATCTCCAGTTTTATCGGTCATGTGATGTCGGGGAAATCGATGGCACGATCGATTGCATGAACAATGAGTTAGCAAAGCTTGCAATGTGGTGTTCGGACCTGCATATGCAGGTCAATAAATTTAAAACTAAGACCATGGTTCTCGGATACCCAAAAATCCTTGCAAAAATCGACGTCCAGTCCATAAAGAAAGTTAAATGCGATGAGGTGGTGCTCGAATACGTCCATAAGTTTAAAAACCTCGGAGTCCTGATTGAGGACACTCTATTGTGGGACGCCCAAGTCACATACATGTGCAATTTCGTCTTTCGAAGCCTCTACCAGCTGAAAAGATTGGCATTTGACTTCCCTGCTCATGTTAGGAAGCAAGTGGCACAGTCCTTAGTTATGCCCATTTTTGACTACTCCCCAACGGCATTGTGTGACCTGAGAGGCATTGATATAGACCGTTTGCAAAAAGCGCAAAATGCAGTTGTCCGTTTCGTGTGCAGGATCAGGCTTGATGATCATGTCACATCATAATACAAGAAGCTAGGCTAACTAAAGATGTCTGAAAGAAAAGAATCTCAAATAGCGGTGATGATGTTCAAAATATTGAAATTCAGAAAACCCCCATACTTATATGAAAGTTTTTCCTTCATGTCCGATGTACACTCTTTGAACACCAGGAATAAAGACAGGACGATGCAAATCCCATTACATAGAACTGTTTTGTTTAATAGATCGTTCGCAGTGCGAGGTGTTAGATTATATAACGAATATGTTGACCTTTTCAGGCTAGAAAATAAAGTAGGGACATTCAAAAATGAGCTGAAGAGGTTGCTATTGGAGAGGTATTGAAATGCTTACACTGAGTTTTGAGTGCTCACAGAAAAATCTGTTGTAGATAATGTAACCCGCCGTTTTCACCTAACGGGCTAGGGATCCAGAAATAGACCTAGGCGAATAAATTAGTGGGAGACTAAAGACTTTCACTTACCGTCCGGAATGTCGGAGATGGTCGGTCATAGACGCCAAGTACACCTGAATTTACCAAGCTCTGAGGAATGGGGTTTCGTGATTGAAAGACAAGGGTTCAATATTGGCTTATAATAACGCAATTGTCAGAAATATGAAATATGGAATGTCTCGGCCGAGAAGGATACTGATTATTTCTTAATCTAATTAGTGAGTAGGTAGAAGTGAAGGGCTGAAGGCCAATGAATTTACGAAGTAGCTGAAGGCTCAGGAGTGTTTGATTTGGAATAACGGAAAAATACAAGTGATTTACTAATGTCCTCCCCTAATTCCTGTTACTTTTCCTATGACAGACAAAATACCAAATACTACGGTTACAACGTACAATTCTCTGATCAGCTTTCTGGTGACTACACGTCAGGGCTTGGGCCAGATTTAAAGATTTGACTTTCGCGTTGCGAGGGTACGAGACAGAGTTATTTCGCCACTTACGTGCATCAACTCCTTCGGATGGAGACAACAGGGTGATGTTCTCTTCACGGGATAGAGGTATTTCGCCACTTACGTGTATCAACTCCTTCGGATGGAGACAACAGGGTGATGTTCTCTTCGCTGCTCGGCTACGGTCAGGGGAACGCCGTCCAGGCCGGAGGAGGCGAGGCTCTTTCCGACGGAGGTCCGACGACTGGCGGTGCGTGGAGAACCCAGACTATTGGCCGTCGGTCGGGCGCGAACGGATCAACACTCGGGTCCGACGGGGATTTTCAGTTCGTAATAGGGGTCCACTGTTACGGGATAGGAATTGGCTGATCTCCCAATTCCCGAGTTCTCACCCTGAAGGAACCACGATACACTCGTTCCTTCAGGTCACTTTCTCAACACCGGGTCACAAGGGGTTGACTTGCTACGCGTCGGGTGTTCCGCTTCGATGTTCCGGTTCACTTCGCGTCGATGTCCCGGTTCACTTCGCGTCGATGTCCCGGTTCACTTCGCTTCGATGTCCCGGTTCACTTCGCGTCGATGTCCCGGTTCACTTCGCTTCGTTCCGCCCCGAAACAGGTTGTTCCGCCCCGGAACAGGTTGTTCCGCCCCGAAACAGGTTGTTCCGCCCCGCCCCTGCCTCGCCTCGTCCTCTCGAGATTATGGCGAGCAGGGGGGGCCAACCTCGTTTCGGAGATCCCAACTTTCCTTCACTTGAGTTCGGACACGACTGCTTCATGTTCCTTCTCCCAGTCCGCTCGTCAAGTCGCCTTCCCCTTCTACTCTTCCCTGGGTGTCTTGCGCCGCCCATCGCCTAACCAATCCAATGAGGACACGCCCAGCTGGGTCAGGCGCTTGGAGAGGAGAGGGGTCGATCCGTACCCCGCCGCCGAAGTTTCTTGGCGGGGCGCTTGGAATCTGCCGCCCCGTTACACTCCTCCGATCTTTGGAGGCCGAGGTCTACCTCGGCAATTTTCCTTCCGGTGGGGGTGACTGGTGCGATGGGCATTGCGTCAGGTCGTTTTCCGGCTGTCGAGAGCATGATGGCGCTGATGTTCCAAGGTGGTGCAATGGGCGAGATGTGTCTTCCACTGGTCTTAACTTCTACTTCCCTACTATGCTGTGACACATACAAACCGGCCCTTTCTTTAGTCTACTCTCACACTCCAACTCACACATTTCACACCCTAGATTTTGCTGCCATTAAGAAGGAAAAGGAAAACAAAAAAAGGGGGGGGGGGAGACCCAGGGAGTCCTGTCACGACTCATGAGGCACGGTCATTAGTAAAACAAGGTAAGTACTTGTGTTGTGCATTTTATTTCCAGATCGGGGTTCATCATGGCTTCGTCCTCGTCTGATGGGCTGCTGTTTTGGTGCATGGTTGCGAATTCACTTGTTAAATAAAGAATAAATAAATAAATAAATAAATAAATAAATAAATAATTAAAAAAAAAACAATTATAGAACCGATAGATCACTTTCTTGCGCACCAAGGACCGATAATTTCCCCACGAATCGAGAAAGGACTCCCCAGTTGGTAAGAGCTATGACGGGTCTGGAATCGGGATGTCAATTGGAGCTGAAGGCTCGTCGGAACAGTCCCGGAACAGAGGGCCTCGGAACAGTCTCGGAACAGAAGGCCTCGGGACAAGTGTCGGAACAGTCCCGGAACAGAGGGCCTCGGGACAAGTCTCGGAACAGTCCCGGAACAGACCCGGAACAGACCCGGAACAGAGGGCCTCGGGACAAGTCTCGGAACAGTCCCGGAACGGACCCGGAACAGACCCGGAACAGTCTCGGAACAGAGGGCCCCGGGACAAGCCTCGGAACAGTCCCGGAACAGAGGCCTCGGAACAAGCCTCGGAACAGTGGCTACAGTGAGAGTGATGCTACTAAATAAATGGGCCAGTATCTAAATTTCGATTTGTGGAAAGAAAGAAAAATCCTAGACACGGATTTGAAGTTAATTGACTCCTCACTCGCTTCCTCACACTCGGGCCGATTTGTTTGTTTCTTACAATTTTAAATTTCGGAATCTACAACTAGCACAATTTAAATTTCAAGATTATAGAACGCGACCCAATTCCTTCAGAGCTTTTTCTCACCAATATTCGCCTGGTCAAGATCGCTTGTTGTGGATACGACAGAAATCGAGATTTCTGAAATATCCCACCGCTGCCACCAAAAGATGTAACCCGCCGTTTTCACCTAACGGGCTAGGGATCCAGAAATAGACCTAGGCGAATAAATTAGTGGGAGACTAAAGACTTTCACTTACCGTCCGGAATGTCGGAGATGGTCGGTCATAGACGCCAAGTACACCTGAATTTACCAAGCTCTGAGGAATGGGGTTTCGTGATTGAAAGACAAGGGTTCAATATTGGCTTATAATAACGCAATTGTCAGAAATATGAAATATGGAATGTCTCGGCCGAGAAGGATACTGATTATTTCTTAATCTAATTAGTGAGTAGGTAGAAGTGAAGGGCTGAAGGCCAATGAATTTACGAAGTAGCTGAAGGCTCAGGAGTGTTTGATTTGGAATAACGGAAAAATACAAGTGATTTACTAATGTCCTCCCCTAATTCCTGTTACTTTTCCTATGACAGACAAAATACCAAATACTACGGTTACAACGTACAATTCTCTGATCAGCTTTCTGGTGACTACACGTCAGGGCTTGGGCCAGATTTAAAGATTTGACTTTCGCGTTGCGAGGGTACGAGACAGAGTTATTTCGCCACTTACGTGCATCAACTCCTTCGGATGGAGACAACAGGGTGATGTTCTCTTCACGGGATAGAGGTATTTCGCCACTTACGTGTATCAACTCCTTCGGATGGAGACAACAGGGTGATGTTCTCTTCGCTGCTCGGCTACGGTCAGGGGAACGCCGTCCAGGCCGGAGGAGGCGAGGCTCTTTCCGACGGAGGTCCGACGACTGGCGGTGCGTGGAGAACCCAGACTATTGGCCGTCGGTCGGGCGCGAACGGATCAACACTCGGGTCCGACGGGGATTTTCAGTTCGTAATAGGGGTCCACTGTTACGGGATAGGAATTGGCTGATCTCCCAATTCCCGAGTTCTCACCCTGAAGGAACCACGATACACTCGTTCCTTCAGGTCACTTTCTCAACACCGGGTCACAAGGGGTTGACTTGCTACGCGTCGGGTGTTCCGCTTCGATGTTCCGGTTCACTTCGCGTCGATGTCCCGGTTCACTTCGCGTCGATGTCCCGGTTCACTTCGCTTCGATGTCCCGGTTCACTTCGCGTCGATGTCCCGGTTCACTTCGCTTCGTTCCGCCCCGAAACAGGTTGTTCCGCCCCGGAACAGGTTGTTCCGCCCCGAAACAGGTTGTTCCGCCCCGCCCCTGCCTCGCCTCGTCCTCTCGAGATTATGGCGAGCAGGGGGGGCCAACCTCGTTTCGGAGATCCCAACTTTCCTTCACTTGAGTTCGGACACGACTGCTTCATGTTCCTTCTCCCAGTCCGCTCGTCAAGTCGCCTTCCCCTTCTACTCTTCCCTGGGTGTCTTGCGCCGCCCATCGCCTAACCAATCCAATGAGGACACGCCCAGCTGGGTCAGGCGCTTGGAGAGGAGAGGGGTCGATCCGTACCCCGCCGCCGAAGTTTCTTGGCGGGGCGCTTGGAATCTGCCGCCCCGTTACAATAATACTAATGTTGAATATTGTGATTTTGAGTAGGATGAGCAAGCGAACTTTGAGTTTATTGTCCAAAAAGAAGACGAAATATTCCTTTTTCTTTTATTTTCTAACTATAAGAAGCAATTTCGTTCATTTTCATTCCTAAAAAATGTAAAACAATAATGCATCTGCCACTGTATTCTATTTCATTTTGTTTATATTATTATATTTCTTTTGTGAAGACTAATTGTACAACTATAATGAGCCAGAGAAGGTAGAAGAGAGGGCCACTAGGCCCTAACCTTCCCTGGTGGTTAAATAAATCAATCAATCAATAAATCTCAAGCCACAAGCCACCATACCTGTGAAGTTTTCATAGAAAATTTGACTTGCCAAAACATTAAAAAATTAATCTAAGAATGTTTTTGGCCAAAACCATGAAGAACACATACATGTCCTTGTTTTTTATTTCGACTTGAAAAGTTATAGACCCACACCTATTTCCGGGAACCCGAGACGGTACAATACCTCAAGGGTTCGGGTTAGAAAATGTTTCATTACATTATTGCATTAATAGATACATAAGACAATTAATAAGCTAAGATATATACTCACTTTCACCCTGTCCTCCAACGTAACGAGCTTTCTTCACTGTAACAAAATAGAAGCAAATGTTAATGAACAGTTTTAAACATTGAAAGTGGTTGGAAAATACAATTGGAATTTAAATTAAAACTAAATAATAAAAATTAATGTTGTGTAGTCCCTATAAGTACAGGTAAGAAAGTCTAAAGAGGTTTCCTGTTCGTGTCTGGATAATGGATGCAAAACCTTAAGCACAAGAGCTGATTCAGCAAAGTGAAATTTTACTTGACGAAAGACATCATCTGTCACCGACTCTTGTAGCTAAGTTTTCCACAGCCTCGAGGGAAATAATTATTTCTGCGGACTCGGCGAGAAAATGAAAACACATCGCTGGAGGAAACACTTGTTCATGTGTGATTACGTCGGTAAAGATATTTAGCAGTGGTGACGTTAGCTTGCGGACAAGTCCGTGTATCAATTAGGCAGTCTCATGATAACTAAGTCCAATTGATGGATACAGATGAGTTCACTCCAATCTCCTATCGTTATTTGTGTCTTTCGATTAAGACAGTGTTCAGACAGGGAGTAAACCCTTGAAATCTTTGTCATTTTGCCTAGCTAAATGCACTCCAAAGAGCTTGGAAGAACGCAACTTGAGTTTAGCATAATCCTGACAGTTTGAAAACAGCAAATTCAGGTCTGCAAATGGCAGATCATCCAGACAGAGGTCAACCATGCTTTTAAGAACGTTTTTATTCCCCAAAATGCCAAAATGTTAACTGCCAGGACACACAGGAACAACACGGGTTGTGTTGGGTATGTTGCAGAGAATCCTGTGTACAGTGGAATGAGGCATACAGACTGAGCATGCCAGGAGTATCTCGTCCCTGTGTGGATCATAACGATGTTTTTCTACTAATCATCATCCCACCAACCACCGTCCACCTGTAGCTTGTTCATACAAATGCAGTTTCTGTTTTTAGCATTTCCATTACGTTATTCAAAATTAGCTTGGCAATGGCAGAGTGTGACTGGTCAAAGTTCTAAAGAAGTGACCTAACTGCAGGAGCATTGCTGACTAGCTGATTGCAATGAAGCCATAAAAATATTATAAGGAATTCCAAGATAGATTAAATCACTTTCAGTAGCAGGTAGGTACATTAGGCTCAGTACGCTACACAGGTCACAAAGTTGGAGGCTCAGCGTACAAACAAGGTTTTTTTTTTGTTGGGTAAAGTTGCCATTTATATCCGTTTAAATATGGAGGACGACAACAGCAAAATGGAGAAGGGTTGCTTGTGAAGGTAGAAGTCTCGATTTGGTACCTCAATTCGAGTACCTGGGCGTTACTAGGTTTGTTCTATCCACTCGACTATGGTCAACTGACGCATGCGCAGTAACGTGAACAGCTGTTCCATCCGTGGAATCAGAAGGACCGCGGGTCTAGCCAAAACCGACTGCTTGAAGGAGTGCAGTTCATTCCAGTCATTATGGGAAACCTTCACCAATTGAAACCTACTCACAGCCTTCGTGATTTTGACCTCAGCATGAGGGTGGTTGTATCATGTGGAAATTGTCCAAGGGGTGGGTTTCCACTACAAACGACTGCTACGATGCTGACTGATAATTGACAAGCATCAAATAACCACAGAACAACTGATCATCAGTGAGGTTTTGTGGCACAAACTGGAAGAAGAAAAAGAATAAGGTTTCGCTTCTACTCCTCCACTGAAAATTTTAAGAAAAATATTGACGCAGGGATTTCATAAGCCAAGTCAGCATCGGGTTGTCAGAGGGAGCTGCTTGCGAAGACGAGGGTGGTTTCGTGGGACTCAAGGACAACCCTGTTCAACTCCATGGTCCGATCCGGGCTCCTCTATGTGGGCAAAGTATGGAGTCTTTGGATGGTGGACAACATTGAGCAGGTCTAGGGACAGCAAAAGTGTTCGGTCTCTTCCGAGAAGTAATGAGAAGTAACCCCATTCACTTCCCGCGAGTAGACTGGGTTCTCCACACTTCACATGGCAGCCTACGAGAGGGCAATAAACAATTGGGGGAAGATTGCCAAAATTCTCGACCAAAGACTGCCCCAAGTTTGTCTAACCACCCTCGCTGAGCTACACACTTACCTGAGGATTGACAAACGCATAAACTGGTACTCGATGCTGCTTGAGGAAGAGAAGTGGCAGCAGGCTGCATGGAACTCGGTCTGGAGGGTGTACATATACCAAACCACGTTAGAATGTGTACGAAACTACAGGGTGGGGCAAAAGATGTGAATCGGACCTGAAGGGCCAGGAATCGGCCATTGATAAGAGGCTAGATGATGGAAAGGAATCTCATTGTAACCGTTACATGACCCAGTTTTTGGTCTATACACTCGTTTATAGCGTGTAAATCGCTGCCCGGAAATGCTGAACCAACTCCACAATCTTAGTAGCATCAAATGTTTTCAGTAGCGATGAGGCATATCTTTCAGGAGCTGTAAACTAAGCAGAATTTCCACCACTGGGCAGCTGAAAACCGAAGACAAGTCGACTAGAGACCTCCCCACTCTTCCAGAGAGAAAATGTGGTGTGCAGTTTTCCAATTCTGTTTTATTGTGAGTTTTATAATTTGATAGACCCTTGATCTCAACAAGGCATCAGTGCATACAGCTCGTGGATCATTGGACAACCCCCCTGAATGGTTTCTTCTCTCAGGGGTGATGTGGGGTGGTCAGCGCGCTTATCCGATTTGAGCATGTGTGACTTTTTAAACATCGACCAGTAACTCTGAATGAGCTCTTGGTGAGAATCAGGGAGGAAATCAGGGATCTGATGTATCAAAAAGCAAAAGAAAAGTTTCCAAAATCGCCTTCATCAGCGCATTGCTGCTAATGACCGCCATCTTGGTGATGTAATTTTATTTAAGAAACATGCCTCTCAAAACCGATTCATATCTCTTGCCGCATCCAGTAAATCGTGTCCCGTGACATTTGGCTTGTCTACGATGCAAAGGTACAACGAGTACTTCCGACAGGTGGTGGATTTTCAAGAAATAAGTCTCCATGCGCCTGGTCCGAGGAATAATCAACCCCTACGTAAGAATTGGCAGAGTTTTTGTAATAGAAGCCTCATGCTTAGAGGTTCAAATGAATAGTGGATCCTATCCCAATCAATCAACTGTGCTGAAACTAGTAAGAGAACTGTTAAAATTGATTCGATTATTGGAAAGAAGTTTGCCTTATATTTCCATTTATACAAATTTCCTCTGCATTCTCGTCATACCTTTTATTTTTCATCTGTTCTATAATATTCGTAAAGTAACTTCTGATTTGTTATCAATGGCCCGAGCTCCGGTGCCAATTTTGTGATGATCAACGATTTTTACAAGTCAATACATCTATTACTACTGTATCCGTTTAAATTTGGTCACTAGACATCATGGGCGACCAATGGAACTAGGAAGGATCATGATCAATTGATTAGTTACGCTTTAATAATTTCTGAGAAAATCTGCTACCATTCTGCTCGACGAGAAGTTTTCTTTTGGGTTTGTGCAGTCATGATTGACTCAGTGATAATGGAATATGTTGACGGTATTAGGAATCATTGATAGAAACTAGTGCACCAATCAACCCTTAAGACGGACAGGGGCGAGACACTTTGGAACGTGCCGTATGACAGCTCATTCAAATACAAGTATACTCTATTATACGCATAAATATAATGATGAACTAGAGCTCATTGAGACTGAGTGTTATAAAGGGCTGGTGGATAATCGTGGTTTCCGAGACAATGAAACCAAGCCTGTGGGGAGTTGGGCCTGTTCCGGACGTCTGGAATATATGGGTTGTGACCCGACAGTTTCGCTCCTCTTCTGGACAAGCTCCCTTCTCATCGAGCTGAACCGTTTGCCCGGTTTGAACAGGGGCGACATTTCGAAGAAGGTCACAAACCATGGCTGTTAACTTTTTCAGTCTCAGTGGCTGCACATGTGCAGGCTTTTGGTTGGTTGCCATGGACACGACAGGTCGAACACCTCTGATCGGCCCCAACATTCTTATGGACGTTTCATGGTGTCTAGAACAAATCACAGGGGTTGGTTATTCCTCGGACCAGGAGCATGGATAAAATCAGGGGAGACAATGAGTGTGGAGTGTCCCAGACTCATTTCAATCCAACATTTATTGGAAAATGGTGCCCCACCACAAATCTCGGAAACCCACTAATGAACAGGGTGGATAGATTGCCCATAACCCCTCCCAATGGGCGCCAATAGGACCCGTCTCATTGGATTCAGCGTCCAAAATTTAGTGGAAAATTACACTCCTAGACCACCGGAAATCTCAAAATCCATTTTTCGAAAAACACATTTTGATCTCCACCGAGAGAGAGGTCAAAATGTATTTTTGGTTGCTTATTCCTTGAATAATCAACCTATGTTTTCATGAAAAATTTTTCTTCTGGACGTTTCAAGGTGTCTAGATCAAAATTAACGAATGTCCGTCCGCCGTCCAATGTCCAAAATTTGTTTATTGACAAATGAATTTTCAAGATTTTCGGCAATCAAGGCGCCAGGGGTACCATTTTCGACAAAATTTTGGATGCTGAATCCAGTGAGACGGATTGGGAACTATTGGAGCCCACCGGAAGAGGAGGTCCAAATGGGTATTCATCTACCCATTTTGAAAGTGGGTTTTCGAGATTTCTGGAACCTAGGCGTGTGGGGTATCATTTTCTACTAAACTTTGGACGCTGAATCCAATGAAACAGGTTCCGGGACGATTGGAGCCCACCGGAAGAGGTTATGGGTCAAAATGGGTATCCATCAACATTTTTTGAACTTGGGTTTTTGAGATTTCTGGTACCTAGGCGTGTGGGGTATCTATTTTTTAATGGATTTCAAGATTTTCCGCGATTTAGACGTATGGGGTGTTATCTTACACCGTCCAGAATAACATTTTTGATGCCGATCGGAGATGGCTGCCTCTTCATGACATTGAGCAAGAAAACATCGGTTGATTACTCAAGAAATAACCAACCAAAAAGGAAATATTATCGTCATATCCAGCAGTCAGAGAAGTCATTTCCGCACGAAAAGAGTTCCTGGTATATGCGTGGTATAAGTGTGGCACATTAGGTCGGCGGTACCTTCGCGAATCATGGAAATAAGGAAGTTATGAATGATTCATGGGATGTAAATTACTCGAAGGGGGCGCAGAAGGAATTAAAAATGTATTTAACATGAGTCCAGACGGGGTCGGTTGTTTGCACTGGTAGTAAGAGTGGATGAAGTAGGAGATATTGCAGTATAAATTGAGACTGCTATGTACAAGTAGAACATGAGTCACTCTTCATTAGAAATAATACTGAATATGTAACCCGCCGTTTTCACCTAACGGGTTAGGGATCCAGAAATAGACCTAGGCGAATAAATTAGTGGGATACTAAAGACTTTCACTTACCGTCCGGAATGTCGGAGATGGTCGGTCATAGACGCCAAGTACACCTGAATTTACTAAGCTCTGAGGAATGGGGTTTCGTGAGTGAAAGACAAGAGTTCAATATTGGCTTATAATAACGCAATTGTCAGAAATATGAAATATGGAATGTCTCGGCCGAGAAGGATACTGACTATGACTTAATCTAATTAGTGAGTAGGTAGAAGTGAAGGGCTGAAGGCCAAATGACTTTACGGAGTAGCTGAAGGCTCAGGAGTGTTTGATTTGGAATAACGGAAAAATACAAGTGATTTACTAATGTCCTCCCCTAATTCCCGTTACTTTTCCTACGACAGACACAATACTAAATACTACGGTTACAACATACAATTCTCTGATCAGCTTTCTGGTGACTAAACGTCAGGGCTTGGGCCAGATTTAAAGAGTCGACTTTCGCGTTGCTAGGGTACGAGACAGAGTTATTTCGCCACTTACGTGCACCAACTCCTTCGGATGGAGACAACAGGGTGATGTGCTCTTCGCTGCTCGGCTTCGGTCAGGGGAACGCCGTCCAGGTCGGAGGAGGCGAGGCTCTTTCCGACGGAGGTCCGACGACTGGCGGTGCGTGGAAAACCTGGACTATTGGCCGTCGAATCGGGCGCGAACGGATCAACACTCGGGTTCGACGGGGGATTTTCAGTTCGTATAAGGGTCCACTGTTACGGGATAGGAATTGGCTGATCTCCCAATTCCCGAGTTCTCACCCTGAAGGAACCACGACACACTCGTTCCTTCAGGTCACTTTCACAACACCGGGTTCACAAGGGGTTGACTTGCTACGCGTCGGGTGTTCCGCTTCGATGTTCCGGTTCACTTCGCTTCGATGTCCCGGTTCACTTCACTTCGTTCCGCCTCGTCGGCGAACGGGGATTCCAACTTTCCTTCTCTTGAGTTCGGATACGACTGCCTGATGTTTCTTCTCCCAGTCCGCTCGTCAAGTCGCCTTCCCCTACTACTCCTCCCTGGGTGTCTTGCGCCGCCCATCGCCTAACCAATCCAATGAGGACACGCCTTCCGCCCAGCTGGGGTTAGGCGCTTGGAGGGGAGAGGGGCCGTTCCGTCCCTCGCCGCCGAAGTTTCTTGACGGGGCGCTTGGAATCTGCCGCCCCGTTACACCCCTCCGATCTTCGGAGGCCGAGGTCTACCTCGGCAATTTTCCTTCCGGTGGGGGTGACTGGTGCGATGGGCATTGCGTCAGGTCGTTTGGCTGCTATCCATGCTTGCTCGTACCGCCAGCGTCCACAAGCGGCACAGGTTGGTGGGCGGTCCTTCTCGTGTTCGGCGATGGAGCAGGGCTTCGGGTAGGCGGGATCCGTGGGTCGTAGGTTTCGGCACTTTCTCACCAGCCGACTCCACATCACTTTACAGCCATCGCAGCGGTAGGTTGTCGGCGGGTGTTGTCGTTTTGTGCAGATGCAGCACAGGACGCTCCCATTCGTCGAAGGTACGCTGGCGCGGATGTTCCAAGGTGGTGCGATGGGCGAGATGTGTCTTCCGCTGGTCTTATCTTCTACTTCCCTACTATGCTGTGAAACATCCAAACCGGCCCTTTCTTTAGTCTACTCTCACACTCCAACTCACACATTTCACACCCTCGATTTTGCTGCCATTACGAAGGAAAAGGAAAACAAAAAGGGGGGGGGCAAGGGAGTCCTGTCCCGACTCATGAGGTACGGTCATTAGTAAAACAAGGTAAGTACTTATGTTGTGCATTTTATTTCCAGATCGGGGTTGTTCTACAGGTAAGACATTCCATATTTTATTTCCCAAAATACGAGTATACAACAAAACTTGACAACTTTTATCCATAACTAGTTCCTCCCGTTCTAGGTGTTGACATCTTCCCCGCGTGGAGCTGCGCGTAGTCGATCGTCCGGCGCCTTGGTCTTAATCCGTATGGACTGGACGCCGTCCTAGTCGGAATCGGGATTCGACTGGAAGATCTTCCAGGGCCCTGGGCCCCAGGTTCAGGATTTTCTTCGGTCCGTACTGGTTCCGGCCATTCAAGGGGGTCCAACAACCACGTTCCTCCGCTATCTTCGCTAAGTGGAGGGGCAGGGCTCTCGGGTGGGCGCCATTCTTCCGCTACGTCGGGGGTGACGGCGTCGTTCTGGCACGCTGTTGGTAAACGCTGGCTTGAGCATGCTGAGGTGGTAACGTGTGGTCTTCCCCAGGACATCCTGGACCTCGTAATCGACATCGGTCAGTTTGTCGGGTTTTTGGATTGGTGGTGTCAAATTCGGGGAAGTGTTCCTCTCCTGGCACTCCTGGCATTTCTGGACGAACTCTCGGACATCACGTACCATCTTCTTCCAGTACCCGTACCGCCTTGCGACACGGGTGGTTGTTTCTATGCCAGGGTGCCCGGCCCACTGATGTTGATGAAGATTGGTCAGGAACCAGCGCCGCATGGTAGATGGGATCAGTGGCACCGTGATCCGCTGGCCATCCACATCGACCTCCTTCCTCCAGACTCCTTCCTCCTTCTTTAGTCGATGCTTCTCTGGGTCAGCAGTCAGGGTGGAGATCCAGGGGTCCAAGGATTGGGCTGCTATCAGAAGTTCCTTTGGCATACTTAATATGATGGCGCCAACAGGAACACGGCTCAGGCCGTCTTTGACCAATTGGGAGTCGGGTCCTGCCAGATGAGTCAGATGCTGGTGCACCTGGTGCTCCAATTCAGAGGTTGAAGGGGGATTGTCCCGGATCTCAATTGGGAACTCTGCTACATCGGACATCGGAGGGTGTACCATTGGCTGCTTTCTGGGTGGTGTTGGTTCGGTGGTCAGTTGGCCTTGGTGGTTGTTGCCGACGCTAGGTTCAGAGGCCTCGGCAGATGTTGGAGCGGCTGTGGACCCGCCCTGGCGATTGTTGTCGGTGTCGGGTTTCGTGGCTCGGGCGGTTTCCTGGGCTTTTTGCGCCCTCCTGTCGTCCTTTAGTTGACGGATGTGCCTGAGGAGGTCCGGGTCAGGGGCGACCACGCCAATGGAGATCATCTTCCCCGTGGCGGGTTCTTTCATCTCCACTACGCCGATATCCGGGCGTATGCCAAGGGGTAATTTCCTCAG
The DNA here is from genome assembly GCA_019603395.1 of Cyrtorhinus lividipennis. NCBI lineage: Eukaryota > Metazoa > Arthropoda > Insecta > Hemiptera > Miridae > Cyrtorhinus > Cyrtorhinus lividipennis. The sequence goes on along the minus strand of CM034004.1, from coordinate 1,673,462 downwards.
GAGGTCCAGTCCGATCAGATCCAAGCCGGAGTCAGGTCGTTGGAAGACACAGAACGCGTGCGTAATCGTAACCGGGCCGATGGTGATACGTACATCCTGGATCCCCAGCACTGGCAGTGGTTGTCCGTCGGCACCCCATAGCTCCATCGCTGTTGGGCGGATGTCAATGCCAGGCACAGGTCTTGATAGGACCGACACTGCAGCACCAGTATCCACGACCATTCGCCGGGACTCCTTCCCCAAGCCGGCGGTGATCAGTATCATGGGCATCATGACACCATTCACAGCGGTCTGGTAGGACACCAGCTCGTCTCCGCGGACTTCGACGATTGGTTCGTCCTCGTTATTTGTTGTGAGATTGGCTTGGGTTTCCTGGGTCGTGCTGATGTTTCTGACCTGGTGCATTCGCGGATTTGAGATGGGCAGGGTCTTCTTCTTCTTCAGGCAATCAGCCTCCAGATGGTCACGGGATCCACAGAAATTGCAGAACAAGGCCGCGTAGAGTCCGTGGGGGCAACTCACTGGAAAGTGGGAAAGATCACCACAGTACATACAGGGCAGCACTGGGACGGTCGGTGGTAACTTCGTCGGCACCGGTATCAACTGGTGATCGCCGAACGTGGCCGGTTTGTTTGGGTAACGAAGCGGGCTTCTGGGTTTTTGCAGGCAGTTTGCTGCAAAATGCCCTGGTTCTCCGCAAGAGTAGCATTTCTTGGGCTCCGAAGGTCTTGATCCGCTGACAGCGGTTATGTCCCATCGAGCATCGTAGTCCTGCTTCGCTCTCATTACGTCCTCCCATCCCTCAGCCCGCTCCACTGCATCCTCCAAGGTGTCCGGAGGGTTACCCTGCAAGTAGAGATGGAGTTCTTTCGGTTGCCCGCGGACAAAAGCGCTGAGTGCCTTTCGTCTTGTCCATTCCCGACGTTGGGCATCGTTCAGGTTGGGTTCAGTTCGGACAGCCGATCGTGCCGTGGCCAGAAGTCGTTCTGCGAACCGTCGGATGGACTCGTCGGGGTCTCTCTGGGCTGTCCAGAGTCGTATGGTCGCCTTCTCGGGACTTTCCTCGCCATACCATGCCAGTATGGCCTTCTTCACTGTCGTGTATGGGGTTTCGCCAAGACCATCCTGGAGGAATCGCTTGGCTCCACCTTTTAGGCGGGTACGAAGGAATCGCAGTCTCTTGTGTTCGTCAAGCTCTTGGGTTGCTTGCTCCACTTCCTGGAAGAACACGGATGCCGTGATAGCATCCGGCTCATCAGGGTTCCATGTGTCGACTTCCATGAACAATGACCGCGGAATGCCGGAGGCCGCAGGCTCACGGAAGAAGGCGCCCAGTTTGTTCATTGCTTCCGTCACGGCGTTCATCATGGCTTCGCCCTCGACTGATGGGCTGCTGTTTCGTTGCATGGTCGCGAACTCACTTGTTGAACAAAAGAACTAAATAAAAAGAATTACAGAACCAATAGATCACTTTCTTGCGCACCAAGGACCGATAATTTCCCCACGAATCGAGAAAGGACTTCCCAGTTGGTAAGAGCTATGACGGGTCTGGAATCGGGATGTCAATCGGAGCTGAAGGCTCGTCGGAACAGTCCTGGAACAGAGGGCCTTGGAACAGTCTCGGAACAGAAGGCCTCGGGACAAGTGTCGGAACAGTCCCGGAACAGAGGGCCTCGGGACAAGTGTCGGAACAGTCCCGGAACAGAGGGCCTCGGGACAAGTCTCGGAACAGTCCCGGAACAGACCCGGAACAGACCCGGAACAGAGGGCCTCGGGACAAGTCTCGGAACAGTCCCGGAACAGAGGGCCTCGGGACAAGTCTCGGAACGGTCCCGGAACAGACCCAGAACAGTCTCGGAACAGAGGCCTCGGAACAAGCCTCGGAACAGTCCCGGAACAGACCCGGAACAGTCTCGGAACAGAGGCCTCGGAACAAGCCTCGGAACAGTCCCGGAACAGAGGCCTCGGAACAAGCCTCGGAACAGTCTCGGAACAGACCCGGGACAGTCTCGGAACAGGGGCTACAGTGAGAGTGATGCTACTAAATAAATGAGCCAGTATCTAAATTTCGATTTGTGGAAAGAAAGAAAAATCCTAGACACGGATTTGAAGTTAATTGACTCCTCACTCGCTTCCTCACACTCGGGCCGATTTGTTTGTTTCTTACAATTTTAAATTTCGGAATCTACAACTATCACAATTTAAATTTCAAGATTATAGAACGCGACCCAATTCCTTCAGAGCTTTTTCTCACCAATATTCGCCTGGTCAAGATCGCTTGTTGTGGATACGACAGAAATCGAGATTTCTGAAATATCCCACCGCTTGCCACCAAAAGATGTAACCCGCCGTTTTCACCTAACGGGTTAGGGATCCAGAAATAGACCTAGGCGAATAAATTAGTGGGATACTAAAGACTTTCACTTACCGTCCGGAATGTCGGAGATGGTCGGTCATAGACGCCAAGTACACCTGAATTTACTAAGCTCTGAGGAATGGGGTTTCGTGAGTGAAAGACAAGAGTTCAATATTGGCTTATAATAACGCAATTGTCAGAAATATGAAATATGGAATGTCTCGGCCGAGAAGGATACTGACTATGACTTAATCTAATTAGTGAGTAGGTAGAAGTGAAGGGCTGAAGGCCAAATGACTTTACGGAGTAGCTGAAGGCTCAGGAGTGTTTGATTTGGAATAACGGAAAAATACAAGTGATTTACTAATGTCCTCCCCTAATTCCCGTTACTTTTCCTACGACAGACACAATACTAAATACTACGGTTACAACATACAATTCTCTGATCAGCTTTCTGGTGACTAAACGTCAGGGCTTGGGCCAGATTTAAAGAGTCGACTTTCGCGTTGCTAGGGTACGAGACAGAGTTATTTCGCCACTTACGTGCACCAACTCCTTCGGATGGAGACAACAGGGTGATGTGCTCTTCGCTGCTCGGCTTCGGTCAGGGGAACGCCGTCCAGGTCGGAGGAGGCGAGGCTCTTTCCGACGGAGGTCCGACGACTGGCGGTGCGTGGAAAACCTGGACTATTGGCCGTCGAATCGGGCGCGAACGGATCAACACTCGGGTTCGACGGGGGATTTTCAGTTCGTATAAGGGTCCACTGTTACGGGATAGGAATTGGCTGATCTCCCAATTCCCGAGTTCTCACCCTGAAGGAACCACGACACACTCGTTCCTTCAGGTCACTTTCACAACACCGGGTTCACAAGGGGTTGACTTGCTACGCGTCGGGTGTTCCGCTTCGATGTTCCGGTTCACTTCGCTTCGATGTCCCGGTTCACTTCACTTCGTTCCGCCTCGTTGGCGAACGGGGATTCCAACTTTCCTTCTCTTGAGTTCGGATACGACTGCCTGATGTTTCTTCTCCCAGTCCGCTCGTCAAGTCGCCTTCCCCTACTACTCCTCCCTGGGTGTCTTGCGCCGCCCATCGCCTAACCAATCCAATGAGGACACGCCTTCCGCCCAGCTGGGGTTAGGCGCTTGGAGGGGAGAGGGGCCGTTCTGTCCCTCGCCGCCGAAGTTTCTTGACGGGGCGCTTGGAATCTGCCGCCCCGTTACAAATACAACGACAATGAGCAGATTGTGAGGCTATATTGTGATTAATAAGTATCAAACGACCATTATGAACTGAAAACAAAGCATAATATGAATAAATGAGCAATATTGAAAGTGCGTGGGATACGCAGATGCGCTTTGGCGGAACATGAGTACTGCATTCTTGCTGCAAAAAAGGTGCATTCGTGTTCTTCTCATTCTTCTCTCTCAAGGGTACTGAAAATTGCATCAGGTGCGACAAGTGCTCGTGCAATCATCCTGTTGCGTATGAGAGCTACCTGGTTGAATAAATCTATTCAAATGGGAGAGATTCGGTTTGATTCAAGATTTGCTGAGGGAAAGCATCGACAGCAGCAGAGCAATCCACCCTCAAGTGTCCGGACAGAGTTGCTCCATAATAATTTATCACTATTGCAACAATCGTAAGGTTGTGATGATGATGAAGCGAATGAAGCTCACCAGCACATCCCCAGGGCTCACAGCAATGGTACGAGGATCATTGGTGGATGAGCAAGCTGACCTTGGGGTGAGGGGGCCGGGATATTCCTTGGCCGGATCGTTACCATCTACCAAGCAAAGGTGCTGGCCATTGCTGCCTGTGCGCAGGAAATCCTCAATTGGGGACTCACCTGGGACAGGATCATCATACTTTCAGACAGCCAGGCATCCTTCAAGGCAATTACAGCCTTCAAGTACACCTCAAGGCCTGGGAGTGTCTCCAATCCCTAAAGAGGCTGTCAAAGAGGAACTCGGTGATACTCCTCAGTATGCCCGGCCGCCAGGGTATTTGAGGGAACTTACTAAGAACCCCTTGCTAAGAAGGGGTCAGCATCCACTCCTATTTGTCCTGAACCTGAATTGGGACCTCCATGTGCTACCGTAACCAGTCAAATCATGGGAGCGCTCTGGTCGGCTCCATACTGGCAGATGCAACCTAACCTCAGGCAGTCTATGCTTCTCATCTCATCAAATTCCAAAGATCCTCCTCTCTTTGACCAGAAAGGAACTCAGAATCCTCACATTCATGTACAATGGACACTGACCTCTCTGGCACCACCTGAGTAAGATGGGCCAATCCGAGTCTGCCAACAGCCACTGGTGTGACGAGGGAGCGGAGATAGCTGTACATGCGCTATGCCAGTGTCCAGCTGTTGCTAGGTCTTGGCAGCAGATCATCGGTAAAGGGCTATTTAGTAAAAAAGCCGACAGCAGCATTGGCAGTCCACCCTCAAGTGTCCGGACAGAGGTTGCTCAAAACTAATTTTAATTATAGCTCTAATTGTGAAGTTGTGCTGATCAGTTAAGTGTATGACTTTGTTCACAATAATGCGACGACTATGTTTTGTTACGTTTACAAGCATTAGGTGCAGATACAAAAGAGAATAAAAGTTCTCGCCTCTAAAATAGTCAGAAACACAATTTGGGACTGAGACGCTAGTAATGACTTCTTCGCTGATAATTTATGATCTCACTGTGCGCCCACAATCGGATTGATCCAACCACCCCCGAATTACCATCAGCGGTAAAAGTTGATCAAGGGATTCTCTTGGAGGGAGATAAACGGAATTGTCCCCGATTTCTCGAAGCTGGTCATTGATTGTTGGCTCAAGTCCAGGAACTTTTCCAGGGTACTTAATCCAATCAGGGAGGTGGCTCAAGCCTCCAAACCCTAAAACTGCTGTCTCTTATGAGAGAAATCGCCACCACAAGATCAATACTGAATAAAACTGCCTAGCTCATTAAATGTGGGTACACGTAAATCAGGGAAAGGATTCGAGCATGATTAAAGGCTTAGGGTTGTCTTGCGTCAGAGATTCCATGCACTTCCCGATAGACCAGTCCGGTAGAAAGGTTTGCAGTTTATGGAGAAATGCGGATTCATGTCGTGAATGGAAGGGGTGTTAGTGACCAAGAGAGTGGCTTCACCTATTGAGGAGTGCAGGGGAGGACCAAAGCTGGCTGAACGATAGCTCTCTCCAATGTGGACTTATCCATTCCTATTGCAATGTACATGAGGAAATAATAGTTGGTTTTTCCTTGGAGCAGAAGTGTGGGGAATATGCTCAGTGTGGAGCGTCCCGGACTCTTTCTAATCTATTCAGCGTGGACATTTTAAGTAAAAATAAGACCACAAGCCTAGGTACTCGGAAACCACGAAAATCTACCTTCAAAGTAGGTAGATATGCGCTCATTTGACCCATGCCTACCTTCGGTGGGCGCATATTGGTCCGGAACCTATCATCAATGATATGGAATATAATATTCATCGTCCAAAATATAGCTCCAAAATTAGTGGAAAATAATACCGCAAGTGCTTAGGTACCCAAAAATCTCTACAACCGACATTCGAAATAGGTAGGAAGGTAACTATTTTGACCAATATGCACCCTTGAAGGGTACCAATCGGTCCGGGACCTATCTCAATGGATTCAGCGACAAAAATTTGACCCCACATGTCTTAATCGCCGAAAATCTCGAGAATCCACTTTTCCAAAAAACATATTTTTACCTATACCTTCCCCTAATTTGGTCCGATCGGGCTGACAAGTCTTAAATGCAATTTCTAAAACCTCATGAATTACGGTATGCACCATCTCCGCTCCAATCACGCCTCTCATTCAACCACCCAGTAAGTATTTAAAATAGGAACGCCCAGATGCGCCTGTCATAAGCATGAAAGCTTCGAGAGTGTCAGGACACCGCACAATACACGGCCGTTATCAGGTGAAATGCCGCCGGTCTGAATGAAAATGACAGCAGTCTGGACGCTTCGTCCGTTTTCTCTTCGTCGTATTCCTCCACATTTCCTGGCACAGTTGTTAATTATTTTCACTTTTGAGGTCCCTCGTTTACCAAGTGAGTATCACGATGACCTACAATCTCTTTACTTTTGTTAGCGTGGCACTTCGTTCATGTGTCATGAGAGTATTCAGGAACTTGTGAGTAGAAGCAACGGATTTTGTGGGTGGTGAATGGTAAAAAGACCCAGAAGAGGGGATTGAGAAAGTTCCCAAGCATGGAAGCCTAATGGCTTATTGCGCTTCTCATGGGCGTCCTATTTGTTAGTCCATAAAGAGCCCCAGTCCCTTCATGAGGGTTATTAGGTTGTGGACTAACTTCAGCAGAGAATGGTTCTCCTGGGGGTTTGTGCCTGGAAGAGGGTATGTCTGCGAGAAGATGATGTAAGTCGCAGTGTTGTCTGCTTCCTCACAAAGTCTGCAAGGGTTGTTGACTGAGTCACCAGGAGCAAAGCCGATTGATAGGCCAACAATCGCTTTCAGGTCACTACGCTCAAGTCTGAGTGGGTTCTTGGTAAATGATGAGTGATGAGTGAAGAGCGGCGTATTTCATGTGAGTCCACTCCTCGATGGCAGCATGGAAGGAACCTATGTGCAAGCCTACACCCAGCTCAGTGCCATCGAAGGGTGTTTTTGATCCCATTTTGGCGAATTCATCAGCTTTTCGTTGCCCTGGACACCCCTGTGCCCGCCACCCACGGATTTTGTGGATGAAACATCGCTGAACCTGGTATACCTGCGCTAGACTGTACCTGAGGCCATGTGGCCAATTACAGTCTATCCTCGGCATCGTTCTGCTCTAGATCATCTGAAAGCCCTGCTCTATGGCTCTATGGCTTCTCCGTATATCAGGTACCCCACCCTCTTCCAGCGTTTGCCTTACTGTGGCAGCACAGGATGGACCTCGTGGAGGAGCCGGGTTTTGCAAGGGGTCATTCAATTCCCTCTTTTGCTCTGCTAAGCCTCCGTGTTGAGAGTGGTGCGCCGCGTGCTGCAGGTAAGGTTCCATGGTGTCCATTATTAAGCACTCCAGGATCTTCCCCTCCATATACATCAGGCTAATTGGGCTGTAGCTGTTACACAGTGGATCCCGATCCTCAGCCTTGATGATGGCTCGTATGTGGGCAATCTTCCAGGGCCCAGGAAATCTACCTGTGAGAAGGCACATGTTGTACACATGGAGTAGCTCATTTTGTGGGTTGCCGTAGACTCCCTTAGCATAGCCATGTCCATGCCGTCGGGCACTGGTGCCTGTCCTCGTCCGAAGGTGCTGTAGCCCTGTCCATCTGGGTTTTTTTTCTCAACTACTGCCTGAATAGCAACTTCACCTATTAGTCTCCAAGTAAATCTTCGTAAACAAATCACAGGGATTTGTTATTCCTCGGACAAGCAGCATGGAGATTCATTCAAATCGATTCAGCCACCAAAATTTAGTGGAAAATGGTACCCCACACGCCTAGGTAGGCCAGAAATCTCCATAGTACCAGAAATCTCTAAAACTCGCTTTTGAAATGGGTAGAATATACCCATTTTGACATATAACCTCCTCCGGTGGGCACCAATCGTTCCAGGACTCGTCTCATAGGATTCATAGACCAACATTGAGTGGAAAATGAAATCCTACACGCCTAGATTGCCTAAAATTTCGAAAACACACATTCGAAATGGGTGGATTTTGACCCATATGGACCCATATCCTCCTCTGGTGGGCACACCAATCGTTCCGGGACCCGTCTCATTGGATTCAGCGTCCTAAATCTAGTTGAAAATGATACCCCACAACGAAAAGTCCTTCAGCACAACTTGTTGAGGAATGCTCAAACTACCGCCATTGTAGGGAAAGTCCACACTCCCCTCCACGAGTCAGAGGACTAATCACGGCTAACCGGGGGATTAGAGTCCATCTGTATTAGTGCCCCTGGTTAAACCGTGAAATCGGGAATTATCCAGCAAAGCAGTAGGTAACTTTCGTGGGTTTCCTGTGACAGTTGGATAAGGTAGACACGAATGAATACTGCTGATCCTTGGCTGAAAGCACGTGAAACGAATGGAAAGAACATTTTATTGACGTGGACCGTGATTAGAGGCAAACAAGTCGAGTCATTGTTTCGGATTATGGCAAATTTCCCCTCCGCTTATCGACGTTTATGACTCAGATGGCATCATAAACGTCGGATCAACAGGTGTTTCCACGGCCGAGGGGTAAATAAGCTGACGAGGCACCTCCAATACGCAAGGCATTCCTTCAACCTGCTCGGAGTGTGTGGGTTAACGATGGGATCAATACGCGGAAACCGTGGCATCAGTCAATGAAATCGCGAAGTCATTGAGAGCTTTCCATATTCTTCTAACAACTTTTCCGACTTACGCATGCAATCTAAATGGGTGGAATGGACGTGAAAAACGACATGGAAGAGAGGGGATGAGGAGGGTAATGGTTTTTGGACCGTGAATTGCCTTATGTTTGGGGCCATGAAAAGCAGGCTCTGAATGCATGCGTGATGGTGATATTGTAATTTTACATTTTTCAGCCAGACCTCTAAAATTATTGGGGACCGGGAGCATGGAGAAAATGAGAAAAACAGGGAGTGTGGAGTGTCCTGGACTCACTCAACGTCCAACATTTAGTGGAAAGTGATACCCCACACGCCTAGGTACCAGAAATCCCAAAAACCCACTTTTAAAATGGGTAGATAGATACTCATTTTGACCCAAAACCTCCTCCAGTGGGTGCCAAACGCGCAGGGACCCGTCTCATTGGATTCAGCGTCCAAAATTTAGTCGAAAATAATGCCCCACACGCCTGGATGGCCGAAAATCTCGAAAAACACATTCCGACGCTGCATGGAACACTACTGTGTTTGCATCTAGGCGTATGGAGATTCATTTCTTCAACATGGGAAAATGAGGAAAACAGTGGGTGTGTCGGGTCCCGGACCCATTCCAATCGATTTAGGGTCCTAAATTTAGTGGAAAATGATACCCCACACGCCTAGGTACCAGAAATCTCGAAAACTCGCTTTTGAAATGGGTAGATGAATACCCATTTTGACCCATAACCTCTCCTCATTGGTGCTGATCGTTCTGGGACCCGTCTCATTGGATTCAAATTGATACCCCACACGCCTGGATCACCAAATCAACAAAAATTCCACAATTCAGTTCTGTAGGAATTCGTAATAACCTGTCAAAATAACCACATTTCAACCCTTATCCTGCCACCATTTATGGTAATTATTGGGCACAATATGTACCCATTTTGACCGATAACCTCATCCAGAGGGCGCCATTCGTTCCGAGATTATATTTAGTTGGATTCAGCGTCCAAAATCTAGTGGGAAATGATACCCCACACGCCTAGGCACCAGAAATCTAGAAAACACATTCGAAATTGGTCAATCAGCGTCCAAAATCGTACCCCTACACGCCCGGATCGCCGAAAATCTCGAAAAACCATCATTCGGAAAACGCATTCAGACGCTGTCTTAATTGAAGGATTATTCACAATATTGATTTTGGTGAAAAAATTAGAAAAGTGCGGAAACAATCACAAAATTAGGGTCGCTTAAGTATGACAACACACCAGATGGGAAGGAGAATATCAGAAGGGCAGTGAATGATTCTGTTTGTTCTATTTGAAGATTCATAGGACGAATATCGTGCGAATATTTTAGTCATCATACTGTAGATTTTATTTAAAAAAAATAATAATAATAAAAAAAAAAAAATAATAATAATAATAGATACAGTGGGCGTGAAATTCTGGTATAGCGATTCCGGTGTCGCAGATAAGACACAAAGTTGCTAATATCGGTGGTAGTGGGGGAGAAGGGGTTGAAATCAAGGAAATGTGCATTAAGCGGCACCCTAATCTTCGATATGGGACGTCTTAAATCACCTACCCCATTGGAGTATCAATTTTCCTGTACTTTAGTACTTAGCTGAAATTCCGAAGCCAATGGAGCTCCCTGTCAAGGGGTTTGGTGCACTTGGGAGCCTACAATGTCACTGAACCAATGGGCCGTATTCATAAAAATGAAGCATATCCTTCTAAGCACAAGGTTATGCTCAAAAGTAAAAGGTAAGAGCATAAGCATATCCTTCTTTCCATATTCATAATGATCACCTTCTACTTGCGAGGATATCCTTCAAGCGGAAGTAGAAGGTTGAGTAGAGTGAGCACTGGTTGTCATGGTTTTCATCTCCTTCTGGGGCCTCCTCCGTAGGTTCGAAATCAGAATCGCGTAAAGTTTTTGCAACGTTATGGAGCACCATAAATAATACAGGCAACTATTATTTTTGGTACATTTTCCAATTTCACGCGACGAACGTATTGTAAGATAGGAAACCTGCGTTTCAGTTGGCCAAAGCATCGTTCAATTATTACTCTCTTTTTTCAAAAGTTTGTTGTAATTTGACTCAACACCAGAAGGACTTCTAAATGGAGTAATTAGGCATGGCTCTATCCCATATCCATAATCAGCAAGTAGGACAACATTAGTTTCATTTCCCAATTGAGCTCTCACTTGTGAATTTTTCCATATCCTCGCGACACTAGTGAACATTTCTGTGAAGTCACAAGTGGCTTGTACATTCAGAGTTGGCACGCCTTTCCGACTCCCCATGGAGTTTTGGTTTTAGTATTCCGACGCCAATAGCTGTTGGAAACTAGTACCTACTTGCTTTGCCATCTCTGTTTCGCCTCCAGTATTTCACGGTCAGCAACCGTCCATTCTTGGTCCATTCTTGTGCCTGCGAAATTATGCTTCTGTAAGCCCCCAGGCTTGCTGCCTCCAGAAGGCCAGAAGGGAGGGAGCATGCGCCAGGATGTGCGCGCAGCTCCTGCCCAGACGTCGCATTTTGGAGAGAGGCCCAGCACTCACTCGTCGCTCAGGTGCCCAACTGGGCAGTTGTGCCCCTCTGACTGGGGGGCCCAAAATGTTGGAGTCATAATATTTTTGTAATCCTGTGGTGCAAGTGCATCACACTCAGTCCATCCTGGCTTTGTCCTGTGCTCGCTCTGAAGTGAACTCTACTGAACCGTGCTGAAGTCGACCGAAGCTGTAATATTGTGTTCCCCATGCCAAGAGATGACTCAAGTTAATAAGCCTCGCTGTGTACCTGCGGGACAGCGTGCCCCCTCCTCCTGTTTTTCCTTCGACGTCGACGCCGTTTTCATCAGCCGGTATTGTTGCACTTGCTCATTAAATTTTATTTCATGTATATCATAATTTCATGTATCTTGTATTAATTGTATTTTATGCTCCACATGTTGTCTATTTTACTTTGTCAAATTACTTTGTTTTCTATCAATTGTAGCCCAGGTTGAGGCATATTCTCCTTTGCAACGAGTCCTTGTTTTCAATTATAATTCAGTTTATATCAATGTATTGTAACGATTTATGTTCTTAGTAAATAATTTATTAACAATTCTTCACGTGAGTACATACACTGTTCACATTCGCGCATTTACACAATGACACAGAATCACAATACACGGTTGTAACGCGGTTGTCACACGATTTATAACGCGGCACGGCACAATTTATAACTCGAAGCGTCTATACTCAGACTCCGAACTGAACTGAACTCGGCGGTGCTCGTGGGCCCGTTTTTATACCTGGTGCCCGGTCGAGAACGTTCGGGGACGAACGGGGAGGTTCCCGAATGTTCGCGAACGGTCCCTTAGCCTTCCACAGGTCGTTGACCTTGCGACGTCGGCAGCCCATTTGACCGGCGCCAGTGCGGCCTCGCAACACTGCCCCCTCCTTAGAATTGTTCTGTCCCAGAACAATCTTGGGCATCTGTTCATCACTGGGCCCATGTCGATAGCGGCATTTATCACCATTCTTGCAGCTGCCTTGGAGGTGGAAATAGCAGTCCACAGTCTTCACATCAGTTCTTCCATGAGGATTCCAGGTACACACCCGCACTTCAATCTGGGTCCCTTGAAAAATGAACTCCAACATGTTACGGACTATCCTCCAATCCAATTGGTCCAAGCCACAACCAATCTTGGGTATTGCCAACTTCTTCATTCCCTGCTTAATGAGCAGCCTCTTCAGGGCAAGTAGCGCATCCCAAAGAGTCCTGTAGGTTGGCTTCTGGTGGGAAGACTGTTTTGTCACTAGATAGACTATTAGCTGGTTGGCTATCCTCAGTGACAACGTTTTTCCAATGCGTGGATTTTGCCGCTGCAACTGGTCGACATTACCATATTTCTTCTTGAATATTTCGGCAATTCCTCTCGACATTTTGAGGTCGGCAGCTACACAGTGTGCTAGCGCATAATCTTTTCCAACGTCAAAAAGGTTCTCGCGCACTTCGTTGGTGACTCCAAATCTCGCTTTGCTAGTCCCTCCATAGTTCTTCATGAACATGTTGAACTCCAGGGTTGCCGGGTCTTCTATACATGATGGTGTAGTCACTGTCCTCGATAGGTCTTCCTGCGTCGAACTGTCCACGAATGCTGCCAGCCGATTATGATGTACCACTCGCGGTTTCCCTCTTGGAGTTCTTCGAATCCTGTAGATGACATCGTTGATTCTTTTCATGATTTCGTAGGGTCCTTCCCAATCCTTCTGGAGTTTCGGTGATAGTCCTCGCTTCCGACGCGGATTGTAGAACCAGACAAGATCGCCTGCTTGGAAACCCACCTCAGTTGCCTTTATGTCGTATCGAGTCTTCATCCTGTCACTGGCTATTTGCAAATGGCCCCGGACTTTCTCATGGATATACTGGAGCTTGGATTTTAGAACGCTGACATAGTCCTCCCCAGCTACATCGTCTCCAGGTTTGCTCCCAAACTCCAAGTCGCACGGTAGTCTTATCTCCCTTCCAAACATTACCGATGCAGGAGTCTCTCCAGTTGTTTCTTGTACCGCTGATCTGTAGGCCAAGGCAAACAGATGCAGGTATTGGTCCCAGTCTTTCTGGTGGTCAGAGACCACTTTTGCCAAGTATTTCCCAGTTGTCCGATTCATTCTCTCCACCAGGCCATCCGACTGTGGGTGTAATGCTGTAGTCCTGGTTTTACGAATGCCCAACAACCTGCAAACTTCCTGGAATACGGAAGATTCAAAGTTTCTCCCCTGGTCAGAATGCAACTCCAAAGGCATCCCAAATCGACAGAAGAACTCTTTAACCAAGACATCAGCAACGGTGGCAGCTTCTTGATTTGGCAATGCATAAGCCTCCATCCACTTGGTGAAATAGTCCATGGCCACCAAGATGTATCTGTTCCCTTTGTCGCTTTCTGGGAAAGGCCCTGCTATGTCGATGGCCACTCTTTCCATTGGGCTTCCCACATTGTACTGCCGCATCTTTGCCCTTGGTTTCACAATTGGTCCCTGCACGGCATTGCACAGCAAACACTTCTTGCACCAATCTTTGACAGATTGTTTGCTATCTACCCAGTAAAAACGCTCTCTAACCTTCTGTAGCGTTTTCGTGATGCCAAAATGTCCTCCTGATGTTCCATCATGAAGATGCTCTAAAACCAAGGGAACCAACTTTTGTGGAACGATGATCTGCGTCCTTGTCTCGGTGCCATCATCATTCTCCAGGCGACGTTTCAGGATTCCGTCTTCCAGACTGATAGAGTTCCACTGCGCCCAATAGGTTTTTATAGTTGGGCTACGATGACTAATTTCTTGCCAACTGGGTCTCCTGTTGGCTCTCTTCCAAACCAGAAGATCCTTCAGCTCCTGGTCTTCTGCTTGCCGCTCCTGCAAGCGCTCTGGCAGCCACTCATCCGGGATAATTCCAGTCCTTCGTAGGTTTTCTTCTTGCTGGTCCAGTCTTGAGCAGTGGCCGCAGTTGTCCAGACAAGGTCTCCTTGATAAGGCATCTGCATTTCGATGAATAGTGCCAGCTCTATGCTCTGTGGTGAAATCATACTCCTGGAGCCTCTCAATCCATCTAGCCACTTGTCCTTCTGGGTTTTTGAATTGGAGGAGCCATTTCAATGCTGCGTGATCTGTTCTCAGGCTGAATTGTCGACCATACAGATACTTATGGAAGTGTTCGATTGATTTCACTACAGCCAGTAATTCTCTTCTTGTGACACAATAATTTCGTTCTGGTTTAGACAATACTTTACTGAAGTATCCAATCACCTTTTCTTGCCCGTCTTGTAATTGTGAGAGGACTCCTCCAATTGCCAGATTACTTGCGTCTGTGTCCAGAATGAAGCGATCACTTGTCTTTGGGTAGGCCAGTATAGGTGATGTGATTAGAGCCGTTTTCAACCTCTCAAAAGCCTCCTGGCACTCGTTGGACCAGGCGTACTCTCGTCCTTCTTCCGTTAGAGCTGTGAGAGGCTTTGCCACACGGGCAAATCCAGGAACGAATCTTCTGTAATAGGTGCACAGTCCTAGAAAACTTCGTAGCTGATGTTTATCTAATGGGACTGGCCAATCTCGAACTGCATCGATTTTCTGTGGATCCGTCTTGATTCCATTGCTGGATACAACATGCCCTAAATATGTGACTTCCTGCCTGAATATGTGGCACTTGCGATGACTCAACTTCAGGTTGGCAGCTCTGATTCTGTTGAACACTTCTGTTAAGTTCTTCAAGTGTTCCTCGAACGTCTTCCCCACTACTATTACGTCGTCCAAGTAGACCAGACACGTTTTCCATGATAGTCCACGTAGGACAATTTCCATCAACCTTTCAAAGGTAGCTGGCGCGTTACATAATCCGAAAGGCATAACTGTAAACTGCCATAGTCCAGTGCCTATTGTAAATGCAGTCTTTTCCTTATCCTTAGGATCCAAGTCCACTTGCCAGTATCCACTCTTCAGATCCAATGTTGAAAACCATTGGGAGCCAGCCAGCGTGTCCAAAGTGTCATCAATTCTTGGTAATGGGTAGCTGTCCTTCTTGGTTACATCATTTAGTTTGCGATAGTCCACACAAAACCTGGTGGATCCATCCTTTTTCTTCACCAAGACTACCGGGGATGCCCAGGGACTACAAGATGGTTCAATGACCCCTTCCCTCTCCATATCGAGTATAATCTTCTCTGCTTCCTCACGTTTTGCCAATGGAAGCCGCCTTGGTGGTTGTCTGATTGGCTGTGCGTCACGGGTATTTATTTTGTGCTTGACGATGTTGGTCCGTCCCTTATTGCCATCAACATTATCGAAAATGTCAGAATAATCCTCAATGAGCTTGCCCACAATCTTCTTTTGGTGTTTATTGAGCCCTTCACACGAGGATGTCAGAATATCTATGATAGGCCTTGAGTTTACAGTCTTCATTGATGGTCCATTGGGTGTCACTGCAGTACCTGCAAGATAAGCCACAGAGCTACAACTTCCCAATACTTCTTCTTGCTTCAAGGTTACTGGAAAAGCATTGAGGTTCATGAGCCGGACAGGAATGACATTCTTCATCCTTACCAGAGCCTTACCGGTCAGCAATCCTTTCTTCAAGCTGCCTTCTCTGGGAGGTTCCACAACACCTATCTGCCCTTCTCTAACAGTTGGTCCTGATGGTCGACCATAGACTATCTTTTCAGTCAGTCCGGGTAGCGTCACATCCTTGGTCAACAAAACTTGCACATCCGAGTCTTCCACACCACTGAAGGGCACCTCTTTGTCACCAATCTTCAGGACATCGTTCTTCATATCCAACTGGAAGCCATACTTCTTGATCACATCCATTCCTAAGATGACTTCTTCAGTGATGTCAGCAACTAGGACTTCGTGCTGTAGCTGCTTAGGTCCGATCCTGATGTTGAGTTTGGTAACTCCATGCGTTGGGATTTCCTGGTCCCCTGCTGTTTTGAGGCGAATCAGTGCTGGTTTGAGCGCTCCTTTATTCTTGACAAGGGTCTTGTTAACTATAGTCCTAGTTGCTCCAGTGTCAATCAAAAACTTCACAGGACGTTCCTCTACTGCGCCGTCAACAAAGATGCTGTCATTTCTTAATGTCCCAGTAGTCCGGAGAACCAATTCTGGGGTATTGTTGATATGGGCCGACATATACCCCTCTTTGGCGACCCATTTTAGTTTTCCTTCTTATCTTCAATTTCTGCAGGTTTGGGGCATCTACGGCGAATGTGGCCTACTTCCCCACAATTCCAGCATCTGATTTGTCTTTTGCTGTCCTTCCGATTGGGTTCTTGCTTCAAAAGCCTTCGTAACCTTTCAACAAAATCTTCTTCTTCTTCAATTACCTGTCTCAAACGTGCTCCGCTCCGGTGAGAGGCTTGCTTTGTGGCCTCAAATTCCAAAGCATGCGCCAGGGCATCGCACAAGATCTTTGGGCGTGCAAGTCTCAATGCTTGCTGAGTTTCACTGTCCCTGATTCCATCTACGAAAGTCTGGACAGCCAGCTGCTCCAAAAAGTCATCAGGCGCTGTAGGGTAAGCCAGTCTCACCAGTCTTGCAATGTCTGCTTCAAATTCCTGTAGAGTCTCAGTGGTCTTCTGGTTCCTGTTCTTTATCTGTGCATGGTAGACTTGTTGAAGATGAGCATCTCCATATCTCATATCCAGCCTGGCAGTCAACAATTCGTAATTGTTCTGATGGCCAGCCGGTATTGTCTGGAGAATGTTCAAGGCTTCTCCACGCAATGCAACTATTAAAGCTGTTGCTTTATCCTGTTCGAGCCATCCATTTGCAACAGCTGCAGCTTCAAACTGTCTCTTGTATGTTGACCATGGCACCTTCCCATCAAATGTAGGTGGCTTAATTTTATTTACTCTGGTTCCAGTAAACTTCTCTTCATTGCCACTGTTGAAGCTGGCTTCTGCTGGTATATCCATGTGCCTCAACTTTCCTTGATTGCTTCTCTCTAGTGCTCGAATTTTGTTTTCAATTTCGTCTCTAACCTGAGAGATCTTATCATCAACTGTAGAGATCTTATCATCAACTGCAGAGATCTTATCATCAACTGTGTTGGACAATGATTTCAGATTGTCCTCCAGTCTGTCTACATCTGTTTTTATGTTGGCAACATCACTCACTATTTTATCCATATGACTCACCAAATTCTCTTCCAGTTTTCTGGTGTTCTCTTCGATCAGTTGTCTAGAATTCTCTTCCATTTTTCGTGAGTTTTCTTCAAACAGTTGTCTAGAATTCTCTTCGATTCTTTTAGAATTCTCTTCCATTTTTCTTGAGTTTTCTTCGAACAGTTGTCTAGAATTCTCTTCGATTCGTTTAGAATTCTCTTCAATTTTTCTGGTGAGATCATCCACAAAGTCAAAGTTGTCTGGGTCATTACCTTCTTCAACCAAGTTCTCCTTAAGTCGTAGGCGTAGATCTGCTTTTGTTCCACTGGTAGGTAAGCCGCGCTCTTCCAGCTCTTCCTTCAGCTGTTTAACTTTCAAATCGGTCAACTTCATTTTGTTCGTTTTTAAGAGTTCAAACGCGCAGTAACACACTAAAGTCACTATAACACTTTATAACTACTGTAAAACACTGTAACACTTTAACACTAACTATTGTCCAACACTATAACACTAATTATTGTAATCCCACTTCTGACACCAATTGTAACGATTTATGTTCTTAGTAAATAATTTATTAACAATTCTTCACGTGAGTACATACACTGTTCACATTCGCGCATTTACACAATGACACAGAATCACAATACACGGTTGTAACGCGGTTGTCGCACAATTTATAACGCGGCACGGCACAATTTATAACTCGAAGCGTCTATACTCAGACTCCGAACTGAACTGAACTCGGCGGTGCTCGTGGGCCCGTTTTTATACCTGGTGCCCGGTCGAGAACGTTCGGGGACGAACGGGGAGGTTCCCGAACATTCGAGAACGGTCCCTTAGCCTTCCACAGGTCGTTGACCTTGCGACGTCGGCAGCCCATTTGACCGGCGCCAGTGCGGCCTCGCAACAGTATTTTATGTTCATTCTTGGTATCCCTAGTTGCTCAGTCGTAAGTTTCGGACTCACATCCCCTATCCTCTCGCTAGGTCCCTTCCAAATTCTCCGAAGAAAAACGAATTAAATTATAGTAAATTCCAACACATTTGAATTCGAGAGAGGCTTACTTTTCCAACTACTGTATCCACAGTCCGAGATACCGTAGCTTGACTAACACCAAGTTCTTGACCGATTCTTTTTTGATAGCCTGGATCGCTGAAGTAACCAGCGGTAACCAGAGACAAGGCACCACCCCGCCTTTCTTAGCATGCTCCTAAAAACCTGACTGCAAGCCACTGCACCGGTTTGAAATCACATACAAGCGTAGGTAAACGTGGCTTGTATTGTATCCCTCACATTCACAACCTCTGCCATCGCGCTGACAAACTGTACAACACAACTTGCCACTACGGAGCTGAGTCTGCTACTGAGCAACCTCAACTTTTTTGAAGGATATCCTTTTTTCATGAAGTAAATGGTCAACATTATGAATACCCATTTACTTTTCTATGAGTATAAGGTTCTGCTTATACTCTTCTTCGAGTATATGGTTCTACTCGATTATTATGAATATAAACAGAAGGATATCCTTCTAATTTTGCAAGTATAAGCATATCCTTTTTTTTATGAATACGGCCCAATGAATATAACGGATTTTGGGGAAACCGTAGATTTCAGTAAACAAAAAAAACGTAGATTTCAGTGGATATTTGGACATGCGCGCATTATAGGTTGAATACAACCTCTCAACCACTAACAAATTACATAAGTTGTTAATTATGTTGGTAAATGTGCTGATTAGCTGCCATCTTTGTCGGTTTTGAAAAAAATACATTCTTTCTGCGAATGTAAACAACAATTTATGCATAAAACAGATAAGACGTACATAAATAGCTTCTGAAGATAAATTGTCACATGTATGAAATGGATATTTGTGGGCCAAGAAGTATAATTGTGAAAAAGGGTCCACTTGCGGATCATTCACAAATTTTGCCCAATAGATTACCATGAATGGTGGCAGGATAAGGGTTGAAATGGGGTTAATTTTGACAGGTTATTATTAATTCCTACAGAACTGAATTGTGGGATTTTTGTTGGTTTGGTGATCTAGGCGTGTGGGGTATCATTTTCCACTAAATTTTGGACGCTGAATCCAATGAGACGGGTCCCAGAATGATTGGCGCCCACCGGAAGAGGTTTTGGGTCAAAATGGGTATCTGTCTACCCATTTCAAAAGCGAGTTTTCGAGATTTCTGTTACCTAGGCGTGTGGGGTATCATTTTCCACTAAATTTTGGACGCTGAATCCAATGAGACGGGTCCCGGAACGATCAGCACCAATTAGAAGAGGTTATGGGTCAAAATGGGTATCTATGTACCCATTTCAAAAGCGAATTTTTGAGATTTCTGCTATCTAGGCGTGTGGAGTATCATTTTCCACTAAATTTTGGACGCTGAATCCAATGAGACGGGTCCTAGAATGATTGGTGCCCACCGGAAGAAGTTTTTGGTCAAAATGGGTATTTATGCACCCATTTCAAAAGCGAGTTTTCAAGATTTCTGTTACCTAGGCGTGTGGGGTATCATTTTCCACTAAATTTTGGACGCTGAATCCAATGAGACGGGTCCTAGAATGATTGGTGCCCACCGGAAGAAGTTTTTGGTCAAAATGGGTATCTGTCTACCCATTTCAAAAGCGAATTTTTGAGATTTCTGCTATCTAGGCGTGTGGAGTATCATTTTCCACTAAATTTTACGCTGAATCCAATCCCCATTCTCCTGGTCCGAGGAACAACCAACCCCTCTGAAAGAATTTGCAGCGTTTTATTCTTCAATCATCTGACGCTCAATCGATTCAGAAGGTGCCCGAACCAGTTGTCACACAGGAAATGAGACTTACGAAAAGGAAAAGCTTCTCTAATTATTGTAAATTATTCAATTGAATCTGTTTATTCCTTCTAGGTACATGTTTTCACGATAAATATACTGTAGTACATGTAAATATTGTTGATAGTCACTGTTGATGGATCTGGGCCTATTAGTTACAGGTCCAGGCTCTCTTCACAGGGACTAACCATTTCCTTGTTGCTATAATCAATCCACATAACATTAGTATTGTTCGCAATCCCAGAAGTTGTCCCCCCCCCCCCCTCTCAAAATCAGGGAGCACCCTGGTGGGATTCTCTGTATATAACGACCAAATTGGAACGCCTAATGCGGCGAATCAATTTGTTAAAAACACCGCGCAGATGTGGCGTCCTGTCCTTCGAGGCTTCTATTTCGGATTCAATATTTGTGTCACCTAAACTGATTGGAAGCCTCGCTCCTAAACTCAATCAAGGGTCGAACCTGTGCTAAGGGAAGCTAATTCACTTAGGGCTCCTCGTGGCGTCGTCCCCGTAGGAGTCTCATGTGAGGGATGTTCAACGTAAGTTGATCTGGCGAACATTCTCGACGCAGACTCAATTCACCCATATCGACACAATTGTTACGTTAAAGGGCAATCCACAAGGCATTTCGGATTTTGGAGCACAACATTCGACGGATTGACCGGTTTCGGAATTTTTCATTTCATTCTTCTTGTTTTTGGTTGGTTATTCCTTGAATAATCAACCCGTTAAATATTTGACCACTCGGGACAGCTCAAATTGCTCCCTGCACCAACTACCTACCTAGCGGGAGAAGAATCAACTACTACCAGTCATATCCTTACTTCGTTGAATATGATCTACCTGACTTGATAGAAGGAGAACCTCAAGAAAACATAGAAGAAATATTACTCCACAAAACACAAGCAATACTATTTTTTAATGTCATATCAAGTCATATCAAAATAATGAAGTTCACCTCGCAGTTGGCAACACTGCGAGGCCTTCTTGATTTCTCTGCTGATGCTTGGCGTGGCGTCTTACTGGCTATGGCGGTCCTAGAGTTTGTTCGTTTGTTGAGAGTCAAGAAAATAATTCGTTCAGTGACTAAGTGTTGTTCAATTACAAATCCAGTATAATTCATATTCATAGATCAATAGGTAAACAAGAAGTGGTTCATTTCATGTGTATGAAATTCAGTGAAGAAACACTGATAATTTGGCGCGGTACCGAGAAAGAAGGTTGAAGAGAAAGCGTACGGTAAATGTAACCTTGCATTTCCAAGTGTATACGATCGTATCTGGCAAACTTGGCCAACGAAGTTGAAGTAAATGCATAATCGAGTTGTATGAGCAATAGTGTAATCCGATAAATGGAGAGAAAAATCGGCCAACGGCCGATGCGAGTATTTTTCCAATAATGAAACGGTTGGCACTTTTGAATGTTTTATGGATAACACAAATTCCGTTCTCGTTTTCTGCCTATGCTTAGGTCCATCCCTCTCCAAATAACCCTTTTCAGCGTTTCCGGGTTGCGTAGAGTAGGTTCACGTCGGAGAGCATCGTCGGAGCGGAGAGAACCACCGAGCCGAGAGCATCGCCGGAGTCGAGAGAATTTCAATTTTGACACTTACACAGTACACACTCAAAGCTAGGTGATGTGAATGTTTTCTTGTGTGAATGACTTGTAGTGTGCCTGGACCTAGTTTCGAGTAAGTCATTGATGCAGGCCCATAGATTTCGATGCAGTCAAGACTTAATAACCCAGGCAAATTTTCCAACTTGTGGGAGTATGGTCGTGAAGGAGCGCTAAGTGGGTAATAGTTCGAGGATTCTTACCCATTGGAACCCGAACGCACAACGTAAAGAGGACGGATCCTAGCTAAGTGAGAAACCGGATTCCAGGAATCTGATCCGCTATGTGTTACTCAAGTTGGCTTGAGTTAGATCAGGTCTCACTCGGAGCTGTTATAGTTGTTTATACTATGACTGAACTACGTTCACCAGAGGTTTTTGGCTTAGTGAATGGGTACACCTCACCTGGTAAGTTGGAAAATGCTCGCAAAATTTGTTAATGGTAACTGTTGCTGAATTTGGTTCGTGCTGTTGTATTGGTATACTCTCCATAAATGGGTCACGACGGCAGTTGCTGGATGATTGGTCATCAGACTAACGAGTAGGTCGCAGTGGGAACTTACACCTGCTTGGGTATCATACGGTAGTCTGGACATGACTTCCAGCTCGTCACTGGTGGTCACGTCAGGTAAAGGGTTGGACACATGTCTGCGTGTACGTCAGTTATGTCTTAAGTACATATAGCTCATTAATTTGCGAATTTTGGGGTATGAGCTCAACCTTTTCAACTGGCCGTTGTGGATCGATTGGTTCTAAAAACATAACGCACACCGGACGCTGAGATTTTAAATTACGGGTTTACTTTTCTGAATTTCATAACAATATTCGGATTTCGTTGCTTTGTGAGTAACATGAAACTACCTATTTATTGGATGTGTGAGCATTAATGCTTCCAGGCTTTTTCTGTTCTCCTAGGAATTGTGGAATGTCCATGGCAGAGGAAAGTATACAGAGGACTAGAGAGATGTCCCTCTGACCTCATTGGAACTATGGAGGAGCCGGCATACCGCTCAGTGGACGCCAGATAAGCCTACTGGAAAGAAGATTCAGCTCTACCTCTCAACAAAGTGATTCCGCCAATCTCGGGATACCAGAAGACCCATCACAACCACTCTCATCAGAAGAACTGGGTATAGAACTTGCTATAACTTGATAAGTTTGGAACTGTGAGCAATGTAACCTTTCCAGGTTTTTTCTGTTTTCCTAGGAATTGCGGAAACCTGTGGCAGGTAAAAGAGACATGGAACCTAGGGAGGTGTCCCATGACGGAGATATGAATACATCCCTGCTTCAGAAGTTCGCGATCTCTTTGAAGAAATGGAGGAGCGACATACGTGCTCGAATGGACTGGAAAGGAGGCTATTCAGCTCTCCCTCTCAACAAAACTTCGCCCAATCGCGGGATTTGCGAACGGACCAAGAGAATACAGAACAGGGTCGCCTGGAATCTCGGATAAGTCCACACGAGGAGAAGTGCAGGAGATCTGAACCAACCCTCAACCTCTCAGCAGACCTGGAACAAGCAGAGAGACTTAAGATAAAATCGCAGCATCTACCTGAACGCTTTGAGGTTGAGAATAAACACCTTGGCTTCAGTGGTACGTCAGGTCAGCTTCAGCAGCAAACGTCTGAAAACATCCGTTCCAGTCTGGGACTCCCAAACTAGAAGATGCCTCAGAGTACAACGTTTGGAAAGGAATGGTGTGACACACCAAACAGCCTCTTCATAACCTCCACCTTGGTCTAAGAGTGAACAGGGAGTGGCATTTGCGCGCTCCAATGATGCCTCACCTGACGTCACAGCACTCTATCTGTTTATGGTAATGGAGGACTACGTTTGGACGGAACAGATACAGACCCCAACAAGCCACTACTGCTTCGAATGATCGAGGATATGCTGAGTGATGATGAAGTACGGGAAGATCAGCTGAACATCTAGTCAGTGGGCGAAACAAGCTCTGTCTGCTCGGACCTCTGGTGGTTGTAAGGTGCCACTGTTCAGACCTCTCACCACCGCCAATCACATCAGAAATGGGAACAGGATATAGAGGCAGCCATGGAGGAAACCTGAGATCAACATGTTTCAACGAAGGCACCATAAAAGGGATAAAGAACAAAAGCAGCAACCTCATGATGAAAAGCCAAAACGAAATACACAGGAAGTAGCTGTCCACTGTTGGACAGTGACAAGCCCGGACAGTTTACAAGAAATGCTTCAAGAATCGAAGAACATGCTACAACGAATGAGAGGAGCACAGTCTGGGACGTTCGCCCAGCAAACCCCCAGAACTAATGAAAATGAAGTTGGAGACGCCAGGATGCTTACCAGCCGGTTTGAAGCAAAAAGCACTCAATTTTCCAGATCTTCGGTGATCAGGATAGTCCAGAAGAATCTGATGTCGGGTGGCTATTGGACAAAACGGGAAATGGGCCTCTGATATTGCCTGTACCTTAGGAGTCCCAGGAAGGGATATGCACACTTCTGAGGGTAAGAAACTTTCTTAGCTCTAGCAATTGTAGACTCGGGGGCACACCCACCTCTACTAATTACCT
>CM034004.1:1554804-1649034 GCA_019603395.1 Cyrtorhinus lividipennis | reverse complement strand
CTAGAGCATTACGTCTCCAAAAAATTCAAAAACATCTCATCAAGTCATTTCATTAAGTCAAACATCTCATTAAGACATTTCATTAAGTCGAGTCTAGCACAATTAATTGAAATGAAGTGAAAAAATCTCAAATTTTTGCGAACGACATTTTGGATTTTTAATTCCTATGTTTTGAACAAAGGATTATGGTTTTCTTTCAATTGAAAATTTCCATAAATTCGCTTTCCTGGCTCTCAAGAGGACCCGGCGGAACTGCAAGTTAAATCTATTAAATTCATGTCTCAATTCGTAGTCGCTTGTAGTACGTAAATGAAGACATGATTATAGGACTGAAGGAATTGTTCTTAATTGCTCGTGGCCTCGTAATGTATTGGGACACGTGAAACTTGAGAACTTTCAACCATGACTGTTCATATACATGTCGCCAAGTATTTACTCCTTGGACGATTTGGAACAAGGTTGCGCAATGCAGATGGGTAATTAAAACAAGTTATTGGGTTGCGATTACGATTGCGGCAAACGCGAGCGGCAGTCAATTGCATAGGTAGATAAATTATCCACCACGAAAACACGGCCGGTTGCGGTTTCGTTGGACAGAGGTGTTGAGGGTTCCGGAGGACTACCAAGTTAGTCATCGAACCGGTCGAAATTGCGGTCGAAATGAGTTTTTTGCCAAGTGAAGAGCGTAGTACCGCTGAGGAGAAATTGAACTTTTCACTCTTCCAATGCACTTTAATTATCACGGATTTCGTCAAAAAATGTCTCCTTACATTAGTCAATACACAATAAGGTTCCGCAAGCGGGCCAAGGGAAAAATAAAATATACAACAAACTGACTTCATTTAAGCACCATGGAGTGGGCCACTGGGAAAGTAATGGCTCCATCGTTTTGGGAGGTATTTAGATCAACCAATCGAAACTATATTCAAATGTCCAACCACCGAACTTCTTTTCTTCTCAAATCCCATTTCCCCTCTTCGCCCTCCCTGCATTTTCTGTCACACCTCTGAGAGAACTCGTATTGTTTCAGGCCAGTCCGCCACTTATCACATTTATTCGGCTTTGAACAGATCTTTTTCTTTTTATTTATTCATTTTTTTTTTGGAACGGGCGAGTATAATTAAATTCTTTGGAGTATCACTGCAATTGTTCAATAAAAAAAATCCGTCAGAAGTTTCTGCCCAAGAAATACAGCTTAAAAAATATCGAAAAGAAAATTATTTATATCTAGTGTAGGAATAATTTGTGTTCGAACTGCGGAAATGATCGGTTTTGAGCAGTGGGGCACCAAAAAGCAAAAAATTACGACTCCCGCCACCGCCATGCTACCCTGAAACGATGAATTCGATGCAATTTCTCAAACGATCTGACTTCACCTCCTAAGTAATTGCGCCCGAAAAGCGATGGACTGGTAATGTAATTGACTCCAGAGCGACCATCAGTCGTTTTTTCCCGCAAGAAATTCAATTTGTGTAGAATAGAGGAAGAAAAAGAGAGAAAAAATAGTCTTCGGGACAGGTTAAGTATCTGGTGGAGCTGGTATTTTCCCCATTTTTATTATCTTGTTTCATGTTCCGTAACACATCTACCGTTCGAGAAATGTACTTGAAGACTCCAGTTGAGGCTTAGGCGGCTGTAATGAGGTTCCGAACGTCAACTTCTGACTAATTGAATTCATCGCTGTGATTATAAAGAAAGCGTAACCTGCAATCAGTGGCTCCAGGGGAAACGTATCCGATCTCCTTAAAATTCTAGCTCCTCCCGTTCGGCCTCCCATCAATTAAGTACAACGTCATACTTTGGTAGGACGTAAATCATGTTTTACCATTCGTTAAGACAGGATCGGCGCCAATCCGAGTAAATAGGTCATAAAATTGTTCCTGAACCTCAAATAAAAACGAAGAGAGGGCATGTCCGAGGAGAAAACCTTCGAGACCATCTGGCCATCTTCCTCAAATACAGTACAATAAATGGTAATTGCTCTCTCCCGATTAATTGGTGAGGCCGTAACGCGTAGGTGTGACTTATGTAATGAAGTGACTTTATTTACAAATTTATGCTAATGCAGTTGGTACCGGAGCCGAGCGCCGGTGGGGACGAGGGGCTCAGAAGAATGTTTTGAGATGGCCTTTGGGATGAGCCGCATCGCTTCAGGTTCATTTGGCTCCCACGAGACAGCCTCTACTCACTTTCTTCTGACGATAAGGGCGAGTCTATAGGTGCGTACATGCGTATGAGTGGTCCACTAGGCCGAAGTGCTTGGAGCAGATGGTCGAATTCTAGCAACATTTCCAATCAAAACGACCACAATTAGAAACCGAACTACTACTCTTCTCACCTAGGCGTATGCGTGTAGTGTTTTTGCCTGGAAAATGGGAGAAAACATATAGTTCTCTTCTCATTCAAGCTTGAATTGTATCATGAAGTTGCTACATTTTTTGGAAACTAACTGAATTAGTAAGTTCCCAAAAAGGTTTCCACTTTTAGCACCCGTTTCGGAAAAGCATGTACCGAAGAAGCATTTCAAGAAGCCAATTCGCGTTAAATTCCGTCTGTGCTGAGGCGACTAGAGCCAGAAACGGGTTTCCGACCGTAATTTTAGAAATTTTTTTACTACCAAAATCGGCGTGGACGGCAGACGGCGGACGGGCATTTGCTTATTTTGATCTAGACACCTTGAAACTCCCAGCCAATTTTTTCCGGGGCAAATCGGAAAGGTCGAAATGTCGGTCGTCTGCATGAAAACATAGATTGATCATTCGTGGAATAACCAACCAACACGAAAATTATCATTTTTAAATTATTTTCTGAATGTTTCTGAACTTACGAATTTTCGATATGAAGTTCACCCGACGCAGAAAATTTTCGAACAACTTGACCCTCAACTAATCGGTAGAGCATTTCTGGTCGAAACATTTTTCCTTTTGCTTTTAGTTGAGCAGCTGAGCGGGCTCGAGTAATTATGCCGAGAAAGGGGTGGCCCATGGTGGGGGATCTACTCATCTTCTCGAGCTCATCGTCGGCGAGTTGCGAAAGTCAAGAAAATAAACAAAGGTTCTTCCCTTGTAGTTTCGAGTGGAGGGGTGTACTTGATTTACGCAACCATCTCCATGAATGTTTACAACTTGATTTACTCCCTATGAGCGCTTTTAGAGCATCATGTTTCTGTAATCAGTCAAGTTGGCCGGCCCCTATCGAGGATAACCACATCTTCTATTTACATTGCCACGAAAAGTGGTCAGCCAGGCCATAACTCACGCGGTTAGTAAATATTTACTAAAATATCTATCTGTGGTAATTACACAGCCGTGTTATACAAGACGACTCTTAAACGAGCATTGCATTGTATTTTAAAATTTCCCCGCGACCAAATCATTTATCAGAGTTGCCTAAAACGATTGAAATATCCCTCAAACAGTTTACTACCTGTTCAAACTTATTTTTTTACTATCTCGTGGGTTTCTTGTCAGCAGACCAGCACGATGTAAATAGATTCACGATCCACTCGGGTTTGAGAGAATCCAATGAACGTCGACCAACGGAGGCATTTAAATAATATGTTGAACAGACAATTCGATGCGGGGATTAAATCATTAGAAAGTAAAACTCGAGCAGCGCTACTAAACTAAAAGGAATTGAGACCACACAGAGGTCGGCCAGTGCCGTGTTCCGTCCGATTCGAGGTTAAGAAATACTCCTATCTATCGATTTGTCATTCCCAAACCGCTTCATTAGCCCAACGAAACCTTAAGGACTTTCTCTGGTGTCTTCAAACCAACTATAGGAAGAGGGATTCTTTGCGCCGACATCTTTGATTCAAGACTCGTTTACTGTCAGGCCGCAATTCGTCTTGCCGGTATAATGTGAGTACTTGCTTTCGGGTCTATTATTCGACCAATGATAGTGACAAAGGAGAGGGCCGGTCCTGATTTTTCACCCAGTGTTACACATCACTATTAGAGCAGTCCGAATCGATAATAGTCGATAATAGAGCGATCTACGAGGTGTTCTAATGATCCCTTCTGTCAAGATGTATGGTGCAGGAAAAATCAGATGTATTATTATTTAGGCAACTACTATTGATCTTCGTATCTTCGTGCATTTATCATGCGAATGATGACAACAATAATTTCTACTCATTACCACTCCAGCACTCGCGTCGGGTCACTGTGACCCGAGCCTTCCTATTTCCTTTGAAACTCAATTCCTGGAACTGATAAATGCCTTGACATTAAGTCGAGTTTTTAATGTTATGGAGTTCACCAAAAAGTATACTTATAGGTGTTTTGATCCGACGCAAGTGATGAAATAACATTTTCCCTCCACATGAGTTGACACAACTCGAGGGGACGCGTGTCGTAAAATGGGTGACATTTTCGTCCCTGACGATGAATTAGTGCGGGAGTGACAAACAACAAAATGCTTAATCTCCTACTAAATGAAGAAAAAATGGATCCAGATAGCGATTACAACGAGACAGATGCTATAGAGGTGTGTGAGCACGGTTCCGAAAGAAAAAAATGTATTCTGTTTCTATATATTATGAGGATGGGATAGTTCGGACGAGGATGAGAGATGTATACCTTGACGATCGATGAAAAATTGGTACCATTTCGAGGGTGCTGTTTCTACTGCCAATACCAAAAAAAACCAAAATGGAGATTTTCAAAATTTTGAGACGAGTGTAATTTGCTTGTCGAATCTGATATCCAATTGTACAACCTACTAAATGTCGATAAAAATTGTTACAGACAATTAGATGAATCAATGTATAATAATCAATTTACTCAAACTGTGCTTTTTCGTGATTTATGAGACTATGGAGATGTTTTGGTTGCTATTTTAAGAATATATAATATTTTTTCATGAAGAATTTTCCTGAAGGCTGATGGTATAAGTTGCTTACAATTACGATCACTTTGCTAAACTTGTCCCGTTAGAGAAATGTCACAAAAACGTTAGTGTCGCTAGGTTTTTCCTCCACATTGCCTCTTTGATTCGTTAGAGGTGCATCATAGAATTTTAAAAGCGTGCAAATTCTATCACAGGGGTTGGTCATTCCTCGGACCAGGATCATGAAGGCTCATTTTAATTGGTTCAGCGTCCAAAATTTAGTGGAAAAGGATATTCCACAGGCCTAGGTACCAGAAATATCGAAAACCCATTTTCGAAATAGGTAGATAAATACCCATTTTGACCCGTAGCCTCTTTCAGTGTGCGCCGATCTTCCTGGGACCCGTCTCATTGGATTCAACGTCCAAAATTTAGTAATCCATTTTTTAAAAACCACATTTTGAACCCCCCCCCCCCTTCCCTTAATTTGGTCCGTACGGGCTGAAACGTTTTGAGGACCAACTAGATCCGGAAACGGATCCCTGACCAAAATGTCAGATTTTTAGAAATTGTTCTACTACCAAAACCGGCGGGGATGGCGGACGGACAATTTGCTTATTTTGATCTACAAACCTTGAAACGCTAAGAAACAATTTTTGAGCAAATCGGAGAGTTTGAATTTCTACATGACGTTCGGTTAGAGAAAAGCCTTTGTGCCCGTAACATCACCGAAATCATTCTTAGGTAGGTATATCGAACCAAAACACAGTTCAATCTAGGTCCATCAGGTAATACTCGAGGGCTTCTATACGCCGAAAAACGTATCAGCAAGCCGAAACATATCCGGCGGAAAGGCAAACAAAGCAATAAGTTAATGTCCAATGAAAAAAAAAAAAAAAAAAAAAAAACTAGATAGGAATGAAGGAACGAAGTGGCCATTTATGAGAAATAATATGGTAAGTATCCAACTTTTCCAATAATAGACTACTATCCACTCTGCACGGTTGTAGAACTCATTTGATTTGGGTTGGAAAGGGTGGTAATAAAGACAATCTGTATTGGCGATCTAAAAACGCTTCAAGAAGTTCCCTTTATTGAATTGGTGTTCGAGAAAGAGACATGAGGAGGATGGGAGACGGGGGTGAAATAAGGAGGAGGTGAAACGGTGGTGAATCTTGTATTGAGGTACGATGAAGGAACTCAGAAATGGTCGGTCGGTAAAAATCGACGTCTAAAGGTCGAGATTGGGTTAATTAATTCTTCGATTTTTTATTCATTTATAGGAGTATCATAATGTAGTTGGTAATCTGGGGAAAGAGAGAAAAAAATTGGTGCAATTAACATGATACATGAGCAGGACGAAATCAGAAAGATCGATAATGTGCTATGAAAGGGGCACGATTTTGGAACAAACTTGTACCCGGGGAAATCCAAAATTAACGATATTATTCAGTCCCAAATTTGGCCAGCAAATAATAATACCTTGTCAAATTCTACATTTGATGTTCCTGATGTACCCCTATTGTATTGCTTCATTTTATTGCCACTCTGTACGACGGTTTATTGTCCACAACGTTTGTGGGCAGGAAAAATATCCTCTAATCACGTGAAAATTTTTTCATGAATGGAAAAATGATTCATTTATTTGTTCATTATTTATTAATCTCAGTACCACGAATCCAGTTGATATTAGGGATTAAATCAATGAATTCGCATTCATTTCTGAGTGTAGAGTAGACTATATTTGAGTGCCAACTACAAATTTACAGGATTAATCGCCAAAATACCTCAAAAACGAAATGAGGCCTTATCAATGAATCAAAATGCACAAATTTTATCTTTTATTGTCAGTAATTTCTGAAGGAACTGCACGTATGCGTTAGTTGTTATGGTTTTAAAGAGTACGCACTTAGCAGGGTATACGTCACAGAATATATATTATTGTACAAGGTTTGAACCATTTTCGTAGGTGGAGCTGCCAACACTACGCCACCCAATTTTCTGGAATCATCTCTGAATATCAGCCTTGAATAGAAAAATAAGCCTCGTATCATTTCCGGTGTAGAATCACTCTTCAGTACCATTTGCACCATTAGTATACACACTAGTTGATAGACGAACTTCTGACGTATTTCGATTTCTGCCAGGAATGGCCATGTTGGAAAGCTGTTGAGGTGAACGTTTAAAGCCCGATTAAAACCAATTCTATAGTTATAGAAGTCTCACAGAATATATGTAACTGACTGTGATTTGACCTTTTCCAAATCATATACAGCGATAACACGAAAGTGAATTTCGTGGATTAAATAATTGATTTATGCATTATTTTGTTTGATGTGGGGGAAAGACGAAGAGGAGACAAAAAAGGAAGAATGATACCTTGGTCGAGATAAATTTGAATATGTATGGGGCCACCAACGCGTTGGGGTCCAATAGTTTCTTTCTGTTCCCCTACGTAATTAGCTTCGATCCGAACCGATTTCATTGTCATCATTGACATTACATTGTAGAAGTACCTATATTGGTGATGGGTAAAAATGTCGGTTATCAATTTGCAGCGGTGAATCGTCAAGAGGTGACACTGGACTGTGTTTGAACAGATACCTCAAGTGAATGTTCATAAAAATTACCAAAGAAAAAAGTTATAACTAGATGTTGAGTTGTGATTTCTGAATGAGGCACCTGTAGAAGTAGGGAACAGTTTTGTTATGAATTAAACCCCGTTATAACGAAGGAAGGGGTTTCTTCGAAGATTCAGATTAATACTCCCTAAATTTTCTCTGAAACCTGCTGATCACGTTGAAGAGAGCGCGGCAAAGTCTTTTACAAGGGTTGATTATTCCTAGGACCTCTTTTGATGGGTGGCAATCGTTCCGGGAACCGTCTTATTGGGTTCAGCGTCCAAACTTCAGTGAAAAATGATTCCCCACAACGTCTAGGTACCAGAAATATCGGAAACACACATTCGAAATGGGTTGATAGGCACCCATTTTGACCCATAACGCCATCCAGAGGGCGCCAATCGTTTCAGGACCCATTTCATTGGACTCAGCGTCCAAAATTTAGTGGAAAATGCCCCCACACGCCTAGATCGTCAAAAATCTCGAAAATACATTTTTCGAAGTACACATTTTGATCCCCCCTCCCCCCTCCAAATTTGGTTCGATCGGGCTGAAAAGTTTTGTGGATCAACGCTGGGAACAATCCCCTGACCCAAATTTCAGATTTTTGAAAAATTGTCTACTACCAAAGTCGGCGTGGACGGCGGACGCACATTCGACTTTTTTGATCTAGACACTTTTAAACGCCCAGAAAAAAAAATTTGGGCCGAATTGGAGAGATTGACTCTCTGCATGAAAACATAGGAAACATTCAAGGAATAACCAACCAAAATGAACTAAAACAGCTTTGAAATGAGTTCAACCGTTTGACCGCAACTTCGGACATGCATAACCGCATTCGATTTTAATAATACAAATTAGTACAGGATCCATGTCCTTCAACCCCAATGTTTCTTCCTACTATTTCATTCTCTTTTTCAATCGTTGTAGGTCAACGAGGAGCCGGTTAGTGCGATTTCCAGTTTTATATTCACACCTTCCCGTTTGTAAGTAGGGAAATTAGCTCCGATGACGGTCTTCAACTTCCCTCTCCCCACATCTACCACTATGTAATTAAAAAAGCTGCAAATTCTTTCACAATAGCTGATTGTTCCTAGGAATATGGGGGAAAAAATGAGTGTGGACTGTCTCGAACACATTCCAATCGAATAAGGATCCAACATTGACACCCAGGCAAATGACACCCCACACGCCTAGGTATCAGCCAATCTCAAAAACAAGTCCGAAATTTAGTGGAAAATGACACCCTGTCCAGTTCGCTCCCACAATCGTCATTTTTACCCAAAACCTGTGTTTTCCTTCTAAATCTAGAATTTATGAAACGCAAACTGTTGTATTTTATGTATATTTGGAGGATGGCATGAAAACATACGAAATTATTTGAGTTTTTCTCAATCCATAAGAGCGAATGTTTTCTACGGAAATTTTGGACTGATATGGCCGATATCAATTTTTCCCACCGTAAAAAGTGAAACACTTCATGTTATTGGATGCTCAATGTCTTTTTTGGTTGGTTATTCCTTGAATAAACAAAAACTAATAAACAAAAAACATAAACTATGTTTTCATGAAGAAAGTCAACCTCTCCGATTCGGACTTAAATTTTTCCTGGGCATTTGAAATCTAGTTTTAGTATTTAGTGTCTAGTTTAGTGTCTAGTCTGTAATTCGAAAATGGATTTCAGATTTTTGTACGCAGGAGAATCATTTATAATGTGGCGGAATCCAAAATGGCCCATAATAATTGGCGACGCCCGGAGAGTTCTCGGGTTTGGTATCTTATCTAGGCATTATGGTTTTCAATTTTCTGGTAACTAGCATTGGGGTTTCCACTAAATTTTGGACCCTTTTTTCTTTCATTACATCACTGAGGCATTTTCTTTAATTGGAAATCGTTTTGGTTTTCTTTCTTACTCCTTAGGAGGATCTAAATATCTTCACTTTTGCTGCCAACATCATTAGATCTGTTCACATAATTATTATATAATTATGTGTTTGGTGTCGCTAATTGTACTTAGTTGTGGTATGGGGGATTTGATTTTCAAGGTATTAATATAACATAAACTATCCTGTATCAAGGGGTAGCAAATAATGAGTGCACATCCCTGGACACGAGCAATGCTTGGCGGGGTAAAGAATGATTCTATAAACGTTCATCGGCCCTGTTATGGCCCTTTATGTTAGAATAATCATGTTTTTATTTGTACTCACTTAATACGCGCAGATAGAACTAAATACAAGATGAAGGATAATTTTTCAAGAGGAGTGGTCAATTTAGAGCACTGTAATCTGCCGAAAAAAACCAGCCAAATTTTCAGAACCTTTTGTACTTCTGTTTCAGGAGGAATGTGCCCAAACTGCCTCCAAAATCACGAAGACGAAGAAGAAAAGGACTTCGTGGATCGAAGCGAAGAAATAAGACTAGAAACCATAAAGCACCAGATACTCAGCAAACTCGGGCTCCGAGCGAAGCCCAACGTGAGCAGAGAATCGACCCTTTCGCGCGACGTCGTGCTCCAAACGCTACGTAGGGCCAACGGTTGGCCGTTTTCCTTTTCGTCGTCCTCGTCTTATGACCCCGACCTGGGTCATACTGACGACTTCTTCGCCACAACGTCGGAGATCATCGCCTTTGCAGAACAAGGTTAGCCCTAGTACGTTCACTCTTTCTTTCTTTTCGTTGGTTATTTTTCCATGCAAAAAGCCAATCTCTCCGATTCGGCCCAATATTTTCTTCTGGACGTTTCAAGGTGACTGAATCAAAATAAGCAAATTTCCGTCCGCCGAACGCCGTATGCCGTCCTCGCCGATTTCACCGTCAAAATTTGTAAGGCCGGGTACACACGTTGAGGATTTCTGGAGAGGATTTCCCGTTCAGGCCAACCTCTCCGGCCGACCGGACCGTGTGGACCGGTCGAGGCCTTCAGTTGAGGCGGACTGTACAGGCCTACAACTACACAGTTTTCCTCATAAGGCCTCGCGCGTCGTGTGGATGCTCCGTCCGGCTCCGGCCGCCTCTGAGGTTTTCCTCAGAGGAATTCCTCTCCGGAAATCCTCAACGTGTGTACCCGGCCTAATGGGGTGATAATTAGGCAGCTATACAGGGTGTCCCACGAGTCCCCCCCCCCTCCCTCCCTCTTAAATTCGTCAAAGTGGCAGTAATTAAAAAATATTTATTTTTTTAGTCCTCATATTTTTTGCAAAAAGATCACATAAATTTTGCGCACCCCGCACAACTGCGCAACCATGCGCAGTTGACATTACATATCTTATTCTTAAATGGGGACCCCAATTTCGGACGCTGAATCCAATGAAATGGGTCCCAGAACGATTGGTACCCACTGGAAGAAGTTATGGGTCAAATTGGGTATCTATTACCCATTTTAAATATGTGTTTTCGGGATTTCTGGTACCTAGGCAGTGTGGGGTATCATTTTCCACTAAATTTTGGACCCCGAATCGATTGGAATTGGTCCGGGACCTGCCACACCCTCTGTTTTCCCCATTTTCCCCGTGTTGCGGAAATGAATCTCCATGCGCTTGGTCCGAGATTTAAATTAATCTCCATGCGCCTGGTTCGAGGAATAACCAACCCGTGTGTAAGAATTTGCAGATTTTGTTTAATTCAGCCCAGTTGGATCAAATTTACGAAGGGTATGGGTAAAAATATGTTTTTTGGAATTCGGTTTTCAGGAATTTTAGGAACTAGGCATGTGGAGTGTTATTTTCCACTAAATTTCGGTCTCTGAATCCAATGAAATGGGTCCCAGAACGATTGGTGCCCTCTGGATGAGGCTATGGGTCAAAATGGGTGCCTATTCACCCATTTCGAATGTGTTTTTTCGAGATTTCTGGTTCCTAGGCGTGTGGGGTATCATTTTCCTCTAAATTTTTTTATTGCTACCCAAAATTTTATGAAAATGTGATCTCTCATTAGTTTTTTTGATTGTGCGCAACCGGTTCAGTGAGCACTCAAAGATGCGCAAAATTGTCAAGTGGTGATAATAGTGAACTAAATTATGAATAAAGTGTAACACATGAATTTTCATTGCTTTTCAACGCTAATTCACTAGAAGCTATCCTTTCCTTGATTCTACTCAATTTTTGCAGAATAATGGCCAAAATTCGTTCATGACTCATGAAGAAAAATAATTTTTTCAAAGCGTATTTGAACATAAAATATCATAAGTTTGAACGTAAGAAAAAAGTGCAATCGGCGTTAAAAATATGATTTTTTAACGCAAAATAAACAAAATCTGGCCGTTAGTCCGCATAATTTGAATTGAATCAAGAAGGGTAGCATTTCATGAACTGGCAAGAAATAATGAAAATCCATGTGCCACACATTAAAGTTCCCCATTATGCACTTTTGGGGACAATTTTGGGGTTGGGCATCTTAGCGTGTTCGTTGAACCGGTTGTGCACCAATAAAAACAATTGGTTAAGGGATCAAATTTATAATAAGTTTTGGGTAGAATCTGAACTGCAATAAAAGTTCGGGCTCCTATTTAAAATAAGAAAGTTAGTGTCACTTGCGCATGGTTGCGCAAATATGATACTATTTGAGATCTTTACATGAAAATATTCGAATGAACAACTCGTTGTTCTACGTTTCTCGCGCTGAAAATCTCAGAAACACGTACGGTGTGGATCCTATGCAGTTGAATCTTGGCTAGGGTCAAGCTTGTCATAGCTTGCTAGCAGTGATCAACAGGGAGGCGTGTCTAATTAATAAGTGAGTAATTTACGAAATAATGACAACGTTACATGTGTATTCTTCTGTTCTATCGGCAGTGCTTCCCCCAAATAATAGAGGTAATTCAGGATCACTACGATGTCACTTAAGGGGTGGAATTTAGAGCGTTTTCTCAAAATGACTAGATTTCATTAGTTGAAAATTATATTTTCTCTAAGTGATCCTGTTTTATTTAGAAGGAGCTACAACCCTTGGGAACCCCGCGATGAAAAAAGTCTACGACGAAAATACGAATATAAGGCCCCCCCGGGGAGCTAGAGAAAACCGCTGGGCGCTGAACTCAAGTCCGTGGAAAGTGGGGACATTCTCGTAATTCTGACTCGCAAACCGACGCAGAGGGCTGGAAAAAGTTCTTTTACTAACCCACCCGCCTCCATCGTTTTGTATCCGTAAAAAGAAAGAAAAGTCCTATCCTCTGGGTTTTGCCTACTCTATTTTGAAGCCAAACTTGTTGGCCCAGCTCCAACTCTGTACTGCCACTTTATCAACTATTAAGGGCTGAGAATTAAAAACCCGACCAGAATCTTATATTGCCTTTTCACTTTCACGTTTTAGGAATGATTCAACTTGTTGGGAGAGTACAAGACATCCACCAATTCGAATTCCCAGGAGATTGGGCGCCTTCGGGTTTGCTTTGGTTCAAAATCAGAATTAGTTTGGGATTGCAAAGGTGGGAGAATCTGCAAATTGCGTTTCTGCAAATCCAAAAGATAAAGTGACGTTCCCGAGCAGCGATAGATACCGTAGAAATTCTCCCTACCTACGTTTTTCCTACTTGTCCATTTTGCTTCCCTCATTTTGATTGTGGAGAAGCAAACGACTAATGGCATCGATATGAACCAATTATCGTCTAATTTGCCGTACTACTTTGAGGTTTGATATTGAGTTTTATTCCCGGAGATGAAGTTGGGAGAGAGGGGGGAGTCAAAATGAAAATATTATCAGCTTTTAGGTTGTGTTGCCAGTTGGCGACCACCCAAAGCGTCACGACAACCAACATAAACCTAACGCCCTAGCTTTTCACGATATTTACAACGCTTTTGCTGTAAGTATGTACTTGCATGGATACCGCGACTTTCGACATCAGAAACCCGCACGAACTTCTAGGTTTGAGTACAGCACTAGGCAAATGCATTGAGAAAATCATTCATCTCGTTCTATTCAGAACACCATTACGAGGAAGGCGGACATCCCCACGTCCGTAAAACGTGACCGAACGTTATTAAAAGGCTACCGGGACAATTCGATCACTCTTGCAAATAGAAACCTTCATAAACAATAAGTATTGGGTTTATGCGGATTGCAAATCAACCCGTGAGAGCTTCATAGCTGCGTACAAGTGCTGGATATGCTCGGCCGTGACTCCTCCGCGAATTTCACTCGCAGTCATCATGAATTAATCGTAAACCTTCTTTGAACGGTCGAGGGCTCAAGTAAAATATGATGTACTCGGAAAGGATAATTCTTCGGCGAGATATTATTGTACAGCGATTCGATCCGTCCTACTAGATCTATGTACAACTGTAACGTTTTTTTTTTTTTTTGGTTGGTTATTCTTTGAATAATCAACCTATGTTTTCATGATAATGGTCAACCTCTCCGATTCGGCTCAAAATTTTTTTCTGGACGTTTCATGATGTCCTGATCAAAAAATCTGCAAATTCTTACACACGGGTTGGTTATATCCTCGAATGGGGAAACAGTGGTGTGGCGGGTCCCAGACCCATTCCAATCGATTCAGGGTCCAAATTTAGTGGAAAAATGATACCCCACACGCTAGGCACCAGAAATCCTGACACTACAAAATGGGTGGATACATACCTATTTTGACCCATAACTTCTTCGCGGTGGTTGCCAAATCGTTCGGGACCCATTTCAATTGGATACAGCGTCCAAAATTTAGTGGAAAAACTATATCCAACACGCTAGGTAGCAGAATCCCGAAAACACTATTTCAAAAATGGGTATAATACCCAATTTTGTACCCATTACTTCTTCAGTGGGTGCGATCGTTCTGGGGCCCATTTATTTGGATTCAGCGTCCAGGATTTTGTCAAACACCTCACTCGCCTAGATCACCAAAAATCTCAAAAATTCATCTTTTGAAATACACACTTGACCCCTACTCTCTCACCCCCTCAAAGACGGACTACTTTGTAATGACTTGTACACTACATTTTAGTCCAACGTTCTGTGTACTATTTTTTTCTCTATAGGACACTGAAATTTACTACTTTTTGAAATGTGTATTACCTAAGGACGTAAAAATAAAGATGAATAGTAATGTAATTGTGCAGGTCGTGGGAAAAGATCTTGAGAAGATCCATTCTTCGGAAAAATATGCCGAAAAAGTATGAATGAAACCATTATTTTGTTGAATTTTGTGAACTTTTTCTGTTTAATTATAAAAATAAACAGGCTGTCCCAGTATTGAGTGCAGTAACTTCAGGAATCGATTCTATTGCTCATTTTCAACAAAAAGTGTCCAAAGGATTTTTTTTTCTTAGAGGCTTTGTTTCCGAGTTATTCACGACCTACGATTTTTTTCGTGTTTTCGACCTGAAGTCACTAAAACAGCCATAACAAGATAATCTCCAATCTGTGTACACCATTGGGATGACCGTCAAATTCACCTTATGATAGACTCCTAAAAATCTCCAATAATATTGAGGGCTTGTATTCACTAATTCAGCCTAAAATTAGAAAAATGATGAAAACGCGAAACTCAGTCAACATTAAGTCGGTAAAGGAAGCCTATTCCCCTGAAAAATTCCCGCGTTAATTCAAAATAACAGGGTCTCATTATTGTAATGTACAATGTATATGTAAGGGAATCCGCATGTTACAACGTTTTTATCTATCTATTTTTTTATACCTACTTTTGTCTAAAAGTTAAAAAAAAAATGCAACTACTTAAAAAAAAAAAAAAAAAAAAAAAAAATCTGGTCACTGTATGTACAATAGCGTTTGCAGCTGACTTGTTGAATGGCTGACAGGGGAGGAAACGTTAGCTTGCTTAAAGTGAAACAGCAAAATTCTATCAAATTCCCTGAGATGTATCCTTTTGTTTAAACTCTTTCCGCAGCAAACAATTTTGATTTTGCTATCGAGTGGTCAAACGGGGAGCCACATTTTGCCAACTCCAAAATGTGGTTCAAATAATCGAAAAGAGCGTTGAGATTAGAAATAGATTGTTTGGAAAGTACGAACCTAGCGACGAGTTTTCTAAAATCATTATCAGCTTGAAACCTTTTCTTCAAATAACCTAGTGTGCGTTTAGTGCGTAGAGAATTCGACTGTTTTTCCAACTTGTGAGGACCCGGGTGGCCATCAACCTTTCCGACTCAACAAGTGGTGAACGATTTTTGAAGGTCGAAACTTCCGACGGATGCTTCGAGCTTCTTCGTTGCAACTTCTTGTACAAATATTTTTCCCAAGTTCTTTGTTTTCTCACTCATTTTATACCCGGCAAAGGTCTCCTAATTCTCACGTAGTTTGTGACTCAAGTCTCAACATCCGTTTTGTGATGCGGCAAAACGGCACGCGTCGAACGCATATGTTCCTGAATCAGTAACACTGCTAATTAATTTACGATTTTTCATCATTCTAAATAATTCTCGCTTGCGCGGAAAAGTGTTTCCCTGCGATCTTGAGCATATTTTAAGAGAGGTTAGACATTTAAAAAATGTTCTTCATGACCTACTTCTGGTGTGCGGCACTCGATTACTCATCTAAATCGATTCATCCGTGAAGAGCTCAAACTCCATTTTCAACTGACACATTTTACCTATAGTCTTCCACGCCGTTTTAGGTGATTCAGCAGAACTTTCAGGTCCGAATGGAGTCAGCTTGCAAAACTGTATAGCTTTCAGATCATTCATAAGACCCAAAGACCGGTGCATTCTTTTTTTGGCCAGATGGCGGGCGGACTTTGGATTTGGAATCTGCTTACTTTGAAACGTGGAAGGAGAAAAAGAAATGAGTTTATAGGTGCATTATACTAATACGAATAGTAAACCAGAATGGGGTCAAACATTGAAAATTTGGGTCGGTTGAACTGAAACGTTTCAAGGACCAACCGGTAACCAAAAAGAGGTAGGTACCTACTTGACCAACATTATAAATTTGTTGAAAATTGGCTACTTCAAAAAACGGTGGGGGACGGTGAAATGTGAGTGTAAGGTGTCCAAGATCAATTCAGGGTCTAAAATTTAGCGGAAAATAATACCCCATACGCCTATGTACCCTAAAATCACGAAAACCCACTTTTGTTGTGTTGAAATTGTTAGTTAGGCACCCATTTTGACCCGTAAGCTCTCCAGAGGGCACTGATTGGTTCGAGACCCATCTCAATGGATTCATGATCCAAAATTTATGGAAAATGATACCCCACATGCCTAGTTCCCAAAAGTACCGAAAATCGAGTTTCAAAAAAATATGTTTTCATCATACCCTTTCCAAATTTGGGCCGATCGGGCTGAAGAGTTTTGAGGACCAACTGGAGCCAAAAAAGCCCTGACCAAAATGAAGTAACAAGTCACTAATTCATCTCGTGACGTTCATGTCAGACGTTTTTCGGTTTCGACGTTTCGGATGAAATGTAAATCGGTACTTTTGTCATGTAACCTCGTCTTGACCCCCTTGGAACCCACTTCTTGTGGACATCGACGACGACGGCAAAATCGAAAACTTGTATGAAGACAAGATTTATGCTATTTATAAGAGGAGATGAACAGGTTCAAGACGAAACTAGACGAATTGGTCGGCAAAATCGAATACTTGAATGAAGACGAGATTTATGCTATTTATAAGAATTTATGCTATTTCAAAACGAAACTAGACGAATTGGACCCAAAAAAGGTGATGAAAATTATCAAATCTAGACCATGAGCCCACTCCATGCCTTTGAAAATTATCATAATCACGGAATTGCTGGTTCTGCTGCAAGATTTCTTCACTAACTATTCTTCTTGTAGAAAGGTTGGAGAATAGTACCTGAAAAATCACAACAAAACCACGGTGGAACACGGTATTTTTCAGATTCAAGCTTGGTTTGGGCCATGGCATTGAATGATTTGACTTCTTCATGCAAATTTTTCTGAGATGGAGTTTACGGATGTACAAGTATGTTCAGAAAACATTTACATTTCCTTCGATTCTGGCAAATGAATAGCTCTAGAAGCGCATCATTAATTGATATTTTAGTCGTTGGAATGAATTTAAATTTCATCTACACGAAGAATCGAGTGGACTGCCGAACTGACCAACTCCCGGAATGAGCCCTTGTTCAGCGCTTTGTATCGCCGGTTTGTTGTCTGGTGAATACGTAAAGAACAGGCGGGTCAATGAGAGGTGGCTCAATTATTCTCCGTAATATCGATTTATAGCCCGATCTCTTTCGTGAGGGAGAACCATGAATTTGTTACAGTCATCAGCTGTCCGCGCGTCTAAATCGATCTCCTCGACATATCGACAGCGGCCCGACGGGCTGATCCCGCGTTCCGCCGCGCCGAGCCAGTCTGTGCAGGGCTTCGGTTATTTTTCTGGCTCTTCCGGTTCCATAAAATGTTCTTTCTAAGGATTCTCCAGATACAACGACATCAGTTCTAAGATGAAAAACAACTCTTAACTCAAGAGGCACGGTGCGCGATTTGCCAAAATAAAAAAATGAAAAACGGCGTGGGGGTGGCTGGGTAGACAGCGACGTCGGGCCTAGGTTAGGGGGAGCCACCACGACCACCCCCTCCCCTCACCCTCTGACGCAACCCGCTCTACTTTTGTCTCGCCCTCCTACCCCTTGTTCACAACTACTCCCTCGTAAAAACTCCCTTTAACATAAAAAATGAAACAGCTCCCACCCCTGGATTAAAAAAGTGACAAAAAATGCTTCATCAAGGGAAACAAGACGTTTTCATAAGGGATTAGGCTGCTCCCCATCGCGTCATTCTCGGCCCTCTACTCAAGTTAACTACCAACCGCTTAATCAGAGAGTGTGTACTCAACACCTCAAAAACCCCCAGTTGGCTCGCCTTTGCAGGCACTTTGACGTGGAGCTCACATTATGCTGAGGGGTCTCGATGCACCGCAAAGCATAACTTCAAACCGTGTGCAGCCGCTGACTATACCTACACAGGAAGCTGAAAGAGGGTAGGTCTGGGAGAAATAGCAGACGTTTGTGTCAAAACTTATTCAAGTTCTGAGCGAAAGGGGTTGAAAACCAGGACTTATGCGGCAGCATGAACGTACCAACGCCTGATGTTGGCCTAGCCCTTCAAGGAAAGTTTATGTTCGATTTCATCTCCGCCGTTTGAAAAGCTATTCTAGGTTAATTGTGTAGTCTGTTTTTTAATTTTAATTTTGGTTGATTGTTCCTTGGATAGTCAACTTATATTTTCATACAGAATGTCAACCTCTCCGGTTCGGCCCAAAAATTTTTTCTGGGCGCGGGTCTTCCAGCCGCCCACGCCATTTTTGGTAGTAGAAAGTTTTCTAAAAATCTGAAATTAGGATTTCCCTCGTTTCCGGCTTTAGTTGTTTCTCAAAACTTTTCAGCCCTATCGGACCAAATTTGGTGGGTGGGAAAGGGAGGTGTCAAAATGTGTTCTTCGAAAAATGGATTTTCGTGATTTTCGGCGATCTAGGCATATGGGGTATCAAAAGCAAAAGGGTCCCAGTACGATTGGCACCCACTGGATGAGGTTATGGGTCAAAATGGGTATTCATCTACCCATTTCGAATGTGTTTTCGAGATTTCTGGTACCTAGGCGTGTGGGGTATCATTTCCCACTAAATTTTGGACCCTGAATCGATTGGAATTGGTCCGGGACCCGCCACACCCGCTGTTTCCCCCATTTTCCCCATGTTGAAGAAATTAATGGTCCGAGGTTAAAATTAGTCTCCTTGCGCCTGGTTCGAGGAAAAACCAACCCGTGTTTTTCACTTGCGTTCTAGATTATCGCATAAATATCTATATCGCAAAACCGATCGGGCAGCAAAATGATGGTTTTTTACTTCGAAAGTGTTAAAGATTATCTAAGTGTTTAAGTGTTGTCAGTTGCGTGTGTTGTGGCAGACCCTCCTAGTTCTGAGAGGAGCCACCACATCATGGACTGAAATCAAGGACAAAAGTCGAAATCGGTTAGTTTTTCACAACTCGAGAGAGTCAGCTATTATTATGTTCCCACATAATCCACGATCCGCTCTTGTGTGTCTTTGACAACAAAAAACAGACCATCTCCACTCTGATTTACTTAATTTATCCAACATTAGGAACTTGCCTTTTGGGTTCACATGTGAGAGGTTCATGAATGATTTAGACATAACATTTTCCTATAAACGATGATGTGCTCTATTTGTGTAAATATTCCTCCCAAGGGAAGATTTTATTTTATTTAAAAAAATGATATTTCTTCTGTTTCAGGTATGATGAAGATGGCTAGCCCGTAATGCCTTGCAAGGTACCCTACCCCAATAGCTTTCCGTTTGAACCTTCCAATATTCTAAAATAGAATGACCATGATGTCGGTCGATAAATACAATATCTCAATCAAAAGCTATCAATGCTTGTCTGATTTCGGGTTTTATATACTGATCTTACCAGTTCATTTCGCTCTAGCGGGTATTATCGTACATCATTGGGTCAACAATTTTCTGTTTGAATTTGACTAACAAAAATCCAAAACTAGATCGATTGGGTGGAGGGAGGGGAATTTCATTCTAGGAGGGAATTTTATCCTAATTTTATTCTATTCTTCCATTCTTCATTGTGAGGATACTCAAATAATGGAATAAGATAGCGACAACTGCCTTATAATTCACCGATTACTAATTTATTAAGAAGATTACGATGAGCTACAGGAGAGACGTCTTACGAAGTGGATTGTAGAAAGCATATTGCGCCTTGCAGTGAATAGCTTCCAAAGATAATCACAAGCTATTTTCTGAAGACAAATATATTGGAAGCCAGTGAAGGAATTAATATATTTTTCTTGAAAATGTCAGATTTGCCGTTAAGGAGCTTGAAACACCATGAATTGATCTTAAGAGCCTAGAATGAACCCGAGCACTCCAAAGCCTAACATATTGTCATCCACGAGTACGATGTAAAGCACCCGAGATGATTCGTCGAGAGGTTACTGCACCCAGAAACCATATTGCGACCGCGTGAACTAAAAAATAAAACATACATTGTCTACCAGACGACAGGGGATATATCGTGTGGTGCTTTCAGAGTCGGAAATTGGCAAAGACTTTACCCCTCGTAAAAATATGCCGAGCCAGGCTTCCAGCTGAGTCATAATGCAAATGCGAACCGCAAGCAAAAATCTTTATATCATGAAAGCGGTTCCGATGGAGGGTTATTAAAAAGTAATTTCTTAATTTATTTCGTCGAAATAGGCGCCATCGGCTTGATCCAGGTCAAAAGCGCAATCCCACTCCTGAACGGTAAACTCCTACGACC
This sequence comes from Cyrtorhinus lividipennis, assembly GCA_019603395.1. Classification (NCBI taxonomy): domain Eukaryota; kingdom Metazoa; phylum Arthropoda; class Insecta; order Hemiptera; family Miridae; genus Cyrtorhinus; species Cyrtorhinus lividipennis. Next base: position 1,628,364 of record CM034004.1, on the reverse strand, counting down.
AGAAATCCGAAATATCGATTATTCGTAACCCGTATACGTTGTTTGTATTTGACAAGACTTGAGTACACTAATCTGTGATAGCTCTGTGGTACTGTGTATGATTATTAGATAGGTGATTTTTCGTGAATGACTGAAAAAAACTAAAAGATCAAAGCATATCGGGTAGTTTCACAGTATTTATTATACATTTTAATTTTCATGTATTATAACATTGATATTCATTAGTTTATATTCTAATGAATCAGCTCCAGTAGTACTGAAGCGCAATTGTTTTCAATGATTTGTGTAACCTATTAGGCAAGTTAAGAGGAATTCTCGGAGATTATTCAATTGTAATAAATTGAAAATTTCTGAAGAAGGATAAAGTTTTCAACAATAAAAATTTACTCTTGAATTTAAAGAAAAAATCGCAAATTTTGTGGGGGTCCTGATTTATTTTTCCCAGTATTGTTTTGGGTAGTGAAAAATTTGGCATCTTCTCATCTCAACACTAGGATGCATGTCTTCGTTTTTCTTTACATTCCTTTCTTGAAGTTTAAGGGAAGGAGGAGAGGTTTTTCTAATTTTATTTCCTAGTTCAAAGAGGGGAGATTTTAGCACACCGTAAGGGTCACTGAACGATGAAACCGTCGCCGAGAGACTTGAGAATTTTGAAGGCCTCAGGTTCACTTCCGGGCCCACGCGAAACTACAAACCTCCGACAGTTTAGTAGCCTTCGGGCTTCGTTAGCTCGGAGTTAGAGAAACCCTAAACCCTTCGTAACTTTTTGGACCAAAGTAGAATGTTCCACTTCAAGACAGTGTCCTTCTTTGCACTGGTGGTCGGTCAATGTTGGTCATTGGTTGACGAAAGAGCTCCGAACTCCGAGACAATTAGAATGTACGACGAACGCGAAGTCAATGAGGATGGATAATGATGACTATATCATAATGACAAACCATAGAGATGGCATGAAAACACGCGTTCCTAGAATGATGAACCAAAACCAATTAGAAAAACGCTGCGAATTTATCCTTGGAGCAAGATAATGAAGAAAGCAGTGAGAGGTGAGTGTCCCGAACTCAGTCCAATCGCTTCAGCGTCCAAAAATTTGTGGAAAATGATACCCGACGCGCACATTTCCCAAAAGTTCCTGAACATCGAGTTTCAAAACTCGCATTTTCTTCCATACTTTTTCCAAATTAAGTGTCGATCGGGCTGAAAAGTTTGCAGGATCAACTAGAGCCAGAGAGAGGTCCCTGACTAAAATTTTAGATTTTTAAAAAAGTTTCTATTATTATCTAGACATCATGAAACGCATACTGTCAAATTTTGAGGGAGATCGGAGAGGTTGATCTGTGGTATGATTACGTAGGTTCAACCATTCAAGGAACAACCAACCAAAATCAGCTAAATTATATCTATATGTTTGGATGGTGGAATGCCGTTCACTTTACGGCTTTTCTAATGCCCTATTATCCAATTTATTCAATTATGATCAAATCTGTAGGGGATCATCGAAGCGTCTATTCTAAAATACTAGGAAATTATTAGCCAACTTGGACCATTAGAGATTCGTCATTTGCGTACTCCCAATGTCCCCCGTTCGTGTGAAAGCTGCATCATCCCTACAGACTGCAGCTGAATCGGTAGAAATTTGTGGACATTGTTGCTGCAACAACGAAATCGAGACAGATGAACGAACAAACAGACGCGGAACCAAATTTGCGCAGCACACACATTCCATTTCATATGTAAATTCTTTCAAAGGGGTTGGATGCGGGTGGAAAATGGGGGGAAACAGAGAGTGTAGAGTGTTCCGGACTCATTCCAATCGATTCAGTGTCCAACATTTAGTGGGAAACGATACCCCACACGTCTAGGTACCAGAAATATCGATAGCCCACTTTTGAAATCTGTAGATAGATACCCATTATGACCCATAACCTCCTACCGGGCGCCAATTGTTCTGGGACTCGCATCATTTTAGTGGAAAGTCACGCCTAGATCACCGAAAATATCTAAAATCCATTTTTTGAAAACACATTTTGACCCTAACCTCCCAGGTCCTTGCCCAAGATTTCAGATTTTTAGAACATTTTCTTCTACCAAATACGGTGGACGGACTTTTTTGCTTATTTTGATCTAGACAACTTGAAAGGCCCAGGAAAAAATGTTGAGGCAAATCGGAGAGGTTAACTTTTTGCATGAAAACATGGGATTATTCATGGAATAAGCAACCAAAACAAAGCGTCTTCTGCATCGTATACCTACTCGGAACTAAAATCGGAATCGGAAGATTTTGAAGGGGAGTACAAAAGTTCGGTGAGACCTCTCCTCCAATCAATCGATCGAGACCAGCAACTTGTTGATATGTCGACGAATGTGGGACCGGGCTTCCCCATCAAAATCGCCGCCTCGCGGTCCCGCCAACACTGCGTTGAAAGGTTTCCCGTCTTCAGGAGGTTTCCATCACTCGTTCTATATCTCAACGACACGACGGCATAACTAGATTCAACGATGAAAAAGCTGTTGTTGTTCCCTCAGAACACATATCACCAACAGTTCGCTTGGGGAGCGCGTGCGGCTGTTTCCCGCATGTCTGGTCATGGAAAGAAAGAAGGACTGTTGATACCGCCATACCGATAATGATTGCTTAATTCATGCCAGATAAACAACATTGAAATTCAATTTTCAAAGTACCTACTTTATTTTGATCCATACACTCTTTCAGAGTGCAACAAAACTACAGCCAAAATAGAGTATTTCTATGAAAGTAGGTCTCTCATGTTCTCTTTCTTCAAACGTAAGGTCGGTAGATGATCTTTCTATCTCCTCATTTTAGATTGGATCTCGATCGTGTAGAAAAACTTATCTTTAAAGTCGCCAAAGTTCAATTAGGCCATTCAATTATTTCAACAACCTTATTATGAAGTTTATTTTCAAAATAATCATGTCCACCCTCACCCTGCGGGTGATCGAAAACACAATCATGCTTACTCTTCTCTCTCTTCTCCGGTATGCGCGATAGGGCTGTAAAGCTTCGAGAACCAACTAAAGTAGTCACTGACTGAATTCAAAGACTTGCAGACCTGAATGGATGACGTACAACGGATGAACGTTTTGGTTTCGGAATGGAGGCCTTTTGAAACACAAACATACTCACATTGCAATGATCATTAATCGTACCATGTTACTATCGTGTTGCTGACTAAAAATTGAACTCTGACCTTGGATTTATACGTTCGAAAAAAACGGATTTCCTTCCATGGGAAAAATTATTAAATTCTAAAAAATGAAATAATGGATCAAATCCAGTTAATGCAAATGGTATAAACGAGCTAATCCTGATCGAAAACGCTGCACAGGGGTTGGTTATTCCTTATTGGAGCATGGAGACAGATTTCAATTGATCCAGCGTCCAAAATTTAGTGGAAAATGGTTCGCCACACGCCTAGGTACCAGAAATCTCGAAAACCCACATTCGGTACTTATTATGGTAGTACAATCAATATTACTCGTAATTTGATCCTTGTCCACTAACTTCTGACGCACACACAATAATATCTTCGTAACCTTGGAGAAAAAAAAGAATAATGAACCATCATTATTCGTTTCCCCCCTCCCCCCTTTTTTTCGTTACGAACTTTTACATAACACTGCAAATTCTTTCACAGAGGTTGGTTATTCCTCGGGCCAGGAGCAAAGAAGCTCATTCCAATCGATTCAGCGTCCAAAATGTAGTGGAAAATGATACCCCACACACCTAGGTACCAGAAATCTCGAAAACCCACATTCGGTATAGGTAGATAGCCACATATGTTGACCCTTAACCTCTTCCAGAGGGCTCAAATCGTTCCGGGGCCTGTCTCAATGGATTCAGCACCCTAAGTTTAGTGGAAAATGATACCCCACACGCCTAGATCGCCGAAAATCTCGCTAATTCATTTTTCGAAATACACATTTTGACTCCTAATTCCTTCAAATTTGGTCTCTTCAGGCTCAAAAGTGAATATCAATATTTATTTGGAAATTTCTTGCGTGAATACGATAAGTTTTGAATACCTTTAGCAAGTAAGTATTTACAACAGCTCCGATGATTTTACGGTGTGGTCCGTACAAATCGTTAGTTGGTTCGTTTGCGAACATTTTTGTACTCTATAATGCGAATACGGAAACTTCAGAAGCTCACCCTCTTTATGTATATCTGCTTTGTGATTCAATCGTGATGAAACTGATGCTCTTGTAAGAACCTCGCTCTGTATATCGTTCCCCAAATTCATAATTGTCTAAATCTGTAAATTAAAAAAAAAAAAATTAAAAAAAAAAAAAACAATATTCTAGAAAAAAAAATCCCAAGTCCACAAAACATACGTATTACGGGAAATCGAAGTACGAATGCACCCTAGATAATAAAGCGAGTTTCTTCCAGATCATTACGTCTGGAAAATGTACCTACGCAAGAAGGAATATTTTATGCAGGTAACCGGGTCTTGTATTATTTACACATAGAAATGTTTTTCCTAATCGGTCCTGTCACCCAATACCAAGCCGACCTGAAAAAGGACCAGTCGGCGACCAGTCTGGCGCTGAAGCTAATGATAATTTCAAGTTAGTGGCTATTAATATCGTAACTTCTCCAGTTTCCAAGGATCATCTGCGGTCATTAGTTTTTCTTACCTTCCTTCACATTCCACGCACCTCGCATTTCGTGTTTGATTATTATAGGATCACCGGAACTGGCATGATCGCTGGGAAACTTCGGATATTCCACTGTTCGCAAGATCCTTTGTAAATAGGTGCAATGGTGCCCACCAAAAGATGCAGTCATTTCTACAATTAATGTATACGCAACTTATTCACTTTTTGCATCAACAAATTCTATCCGAGAATCATTATTAAAAAAAACGCTGCAAATTCTTTCACATGGGTTGGTTATTCCTCGGACCAGGCGCAACATGGGAAAATGGGGAAAACAGTGGGTGAGGCGGGTCCCGGACCTTTTCTAATCCAATCTTGTGGAAAATGATACCCCACACGCCTAGGTACCAGAAATCTCGAAAAAACTGATTCGAGATGGGTAAATAGGTAGCCATTTTGACCCATAACCTCATCCAGAGGGCACTAATTGTTCCGGGACCCATTTAATTGGATTTAAAGTCAGAAATTTAGTGGAAAACGATACTCCACACGCCTAGGTACCAGAAATCTTGAAAACACATATACAAAATGGGTAGACAGAAACACATTTTGACCCATAACCTCTTCCAGTGAGTGCCAATCGTTCTGGGACCCATTTCATTGGATTCAGCGTCCAAAATTTAGAGGAAAATGATACCCCGCACGCCTAGATCGCCAAAAATCTCGAACATAGGGAAAATGGGGAAAACAGCGGGTGTGGGGTCTACACATTTGACCCCCCCCCCCCCCCCACTTATTGGAGCGACCGGGCTGAAAATTTTGAGGACCAACTAGAGCCGGAAAAAAGACAAAGGTTTTAGATTTTAGGAAATTTTCTACTACTAAAAACGGCGCAGACGGTGGACGGCGTACGGTGGACGGACATTCGCTTATTTTGATTTGAACATCTTGAAACGCCCAGAAAAAATTGTTGGAGCATGAAAACATAGGTTGACTATTCAAGAAATAACCGACCAAAATGTTTTTGTCAAGCAACGCCCACCAAAGCACTCGCATCCTCATATGAAGCGAATCACCACAAGAAATCTGTGATTGGCTTTTGTTGAAAAACTTGAAAACGATGCCTCTACGAAAATTTATAGGAATGTTTTGTTGCAAATTAATTGAAGAATACTCCATGCAATTTGGTGTCAGCTATCGGTAGAGTGGATCCCGATTGATTTTTTATAATCGTTATTGTTCTTGTTCTATAAGACTTATGAAAAATTTGAGTTATGAACCGTGGACAGATCAAGTCCCTGCAACTGCGCGAGAGACAGGGTTTGAAGGGACAACAACTCGTTCAGTATGAAGGATGAGGCCACTCACCCTAAGTAACCTGATAGAGCCGTTGATACATCAGGGGGTTTAGTGTTACTCCGTGGGCAAGGGAATATCGAGAAACAGCAAGGGAATGCACGAAGATAGAACTCGAAGGAATATTGACTTCGGCAATAACAGGAAATATGGCATCTCTCAGGGCTCCTCAAGTGGGGAACGTGGGGCTACTATTACCAAGGGTGCTAGTTCTAACGGACGGAATTCAATAACAGTAGCTGCTGCCCTGTAGTTGACTGATCTGACGACATTTAAAAATAAATTCAAGCTCTTCCGCGCAAAAGTAAGCTTAGCTGTTCGGCAATTTTAATAAAATTCAGCAAAAAAAAGTGTTTGCTTCTATCAAAATGGGATCGATTAATATTCTGTCGAAATTGATGGACTCTCTTAGGTTAATTTTGTATTCATTCCTAAATTAAAATATTTCTGAATTATTTGAAATATGTTCCAAAAACTTGTGCCTCAAGTTAAGTAACCATCACATCATATGCGTATACCTCGTAAATCTAGGTAAATCAACCAGATAGCCAGACAATGTGAGGAGTAATATGTGGCTGAGGGGATTGTTTTCATCAATATATACAGCATGTAAACCCCCAGGCGCGGGGGTTTTTAAAAGATCTCACCCCACAACTCAAGTGGGTTGCAAAGCGAAGGGTCGAGCTCATTTTTTATATATTCAAAATTGAGCTTTTTCCTAAGGAACGACCTACTTTTTAATGCACGTGGAAATTGAGGAACCTCAAATAAAAAATGCCGCTAATTCACTTTTATCTCTAATAAAACCAAGCGAGTCAACTTGCACATTTGATCGTCGACCATTCGAGATTATCGTTTACTCTCATCAAATCTGGGCGAAATTGGGAGCTAAACTCGATCATTCTACTCATAGAAAACTGTTGACCGTGCCATAAGTGGCAATCACGGCAGGGTTCAGTCGGCATTATCGATCCCCAAGAAAGCGGCACACTATCAAGTAATAATGCGAGTATAACTTTAGCTAAACGAACACGACTGAGGATGTTACCTGTGCGGCCCACATTCGTGACTGGGAACTTATTTCAGCCAGCATGCATATTCGATCTGATTCTCCAACGTTCTACTACGCGGTACTATAATTATATTACACGATAGGTTTGAATCAGGGTAATTGGACTCGGGTCAATATGCATCCATGAATCAAATGAAGTCGCTATAACGGCTCAACGTGGATGGAATCTGAATCTGCAGTTGTATTTTTACTTTCCTCTGTTATTGTCTGATCCTAGAAAAATAGGCTCAAAAGAGTGCTTGAGTCTAGTCTGGCACTAGGTAGGAAAATATTCTACAACTGGTTCATTATGCTAAGTGGAATTTATTGTGAAAAAACGTATCTTTTAGGTCCTCTCTCGTGGCAGTGATAACACGTCACATTCAACAAAACATAGGTTGATTATTCAAGGAATAACCAACCAAAACAATTATTCCGACTTCAGGGAATTCATTATTAGTGGGGTAGCAAAGGGATTTAATTATTGTATACCTTTGGGCTTAATATTATTTTATGTCAAGTTTAATGCTACAAGAATGCAACACGAATATTACGTTCATCCATGCGCAGAGCGTACCGTTGATTCGATAGATTCGATACCAATGAAATTTATTGGAACAACCAAAACCCAATGCGCAGCCAAAATTAGCAAATGTCCGTTCGCCGTAAGCCGCCCGCCGTCCAAGCCGATTTTTGTAGTAGAAAATGTTCTACAAATCTGAAATTTTGGTCAGGGACCCGTTTCCGGCTCTGGTTGGTCCTCGAAACTTGTCAACGCGATCAAAGCATGTGGGGTATTATTTTCGGCTAAATTTTGGACGCTGAATCCAATGAGACGGGTCCCGGGATGATTGGTACCCATCGGAAGAGGTCATGGGTCAGAATGGGTATCTATTTACCCATTTCGAATGTGTTTTTTTTCGAGATTCCTGGTATCTAGGCATGTGGGGTATCATTTTCCACTAAATTTTGAACACTGAATTCAATGAAACGGGTTAAAACGATTGGTGCCCATCGGAAGAGGTTATGGATGCTGAATCGGTTCAAATTAGTCTCCATGCTCCTGCTCCGAGGAATAACCTACCTCTGTGAACAAATTTGCAGCGTTTTTGGGGAACGAGGCGTGTGAGGTACAATTTTCCTCTAAATTTGAACGTTAAATCCATTAGGATGGGTTAGGGACCGATTTCCACATACCGGAAAAATATGTCGCCTTTTTTCGAGAGAGAAAAGCTTTTTTGAAATGCTTAAGTACTTACCTAGGAGATCTCGAAGATAACAAGCATAATCAATCATCGGGATGGATGCATTGCAGCGTTTTACGTTCAACGCGGTTGTACTTTCGGAAAATTTACACGAGAATTCAGCTCGTCTATGCTGAATGCTGAGTCGCCTTGCGGGTTTCGTTGCTTTTCATCCAGTTGTTGGGGTTGTAATGGAAAGCGTATGCTAGGGGTTGATATTGATGAATGAAAAGAGTAGGTAGAGGTTACAACTTCATCACGTGGAATTCAATCACCGTTGTCCGTTGCCAGTTTTATTGAGACAAACCGCTCTCACACCGCCACCCTCGACGCCCGCGTGCTCTTCCGCCACCACCACCACCACCACAGCTACTAGAACCCCCTCACCCCTACGCTACCATCAGGACGCGTCGAAACTGCCTTTTTCGAGGCAATCATTTAGGCTCCGTTCTCCAGTCGAAGGGTTCCGGGGTCCATTGATGCGAAGATGTTAGCGCCGCCCCCGACTGACAAACTGCCACTTCCTCCTAGGTCCTGGCCTTGGGATGTTCGTTACCTTCCATTGCCCGCCCCCTGACATTTTCCCGGATGTCTTCCGGGGTAATAGGTCGGAAATAAAACACCCGCTTGATGTTGTTGTGGGGGCTGTGAGCTATGGATGTTCACAGCCTAACGTCGACTCCCACGTAGGTGTAAATTTAGTACGTCCAAAGCTCAAATTGGCAGAATCGCACAGACCGAGTGGGCGTGATGGTGTCACGAGCGGGAGTCGCAATCCAAGAAATTATTTCCAGTGGTTTGCCGAAAGGGAAGAGCACTTTGAAAGGCGGCAAGATAGTCTTCCCTGATTGCATCTGGCACGATCCGAATGCCAGGTCTAGTTGGTTCAGTTCAGCGCTCATCCGGCAAGCTTTTGGTTGGTTATCCCTTGAACAATCAACCAATGTTCATCCAAAAGTCAATCCCTCCGATTCGGCCCAAAATAATTTTCTGAACGTCTCAAGGTGTCTAGATTAGAATTGTCTAGAAATTAGCAAATGTCCGCCCGCCGTACGCCGATTTTGATAATAGACAATTTTCTAAAAATCTGAATTTTCGGTCCCTACCGTTTCCGGCTCTGGTTGGTCCTCGAAACTATTCAGCGCCATCGCGATCGGACCAAATGTGGCGGGTAGGGGTCAAAATGTGTATCTCGAGAAATGGATTTTCAAGATTTTTAGTGATCTAGGCGTGTGGGGCATCGTTTTCGACTGAATTTTGACGCCGAATCCAATGAGACGGGTCCCGGGACGATTGGTATCCATCGGAAGAGGTCATGGGTCAAAATGGGTATCTATCTACCCATTTCGAATGTGTGTTTTCGAGATTTCTGGTATCTAGGCCTGTAGGGTATCATTTTCCACTAAATTTTGGACACTGAATCCAATGAAACGGGTCCTAAAACGATTGGTGCCCTCCGGAAGAGGTTATGGATGCTGAATCGGTTCAAATGAGTCTCCATGCGCCTGGTCCAAGGAATAATCAACCCCTGTGATTGTATCCTCATTTCATGAGTAGTACGTATTTTAGTTTCGTATTTTGTGGAAAAAGGTCCCCGAAAATCTCAAAACCCATTTTCGAAATTCCCATTTACAGCGATTGGGCTAAAAGCGAATAAGACTCTATTTGAAAAGGATTTCGATCTACAATTACGACAGTATTTTTCATAAAAATGGGAGACATTGTTTGTCCTTCTAAGCGGATGGCCTCCAGTCCGGAAAAAATCTGCTGTCATCGATTAATTATTATTATATTATTATAATAAACATTATTATATTATTATAGGCGTCCAGTGTTGAATGAATTCGTTACCAAGGAAGCATGGGAATAAAGGAGTACAGGTGAATGTTTTGACTGGGACAAAAGGAAACTGTTTGAATGACTGCTTAAATTCCTAAACAACCCAAAACACCCAATCAACAAAATTCATAGGAGTACTGGTTCATTTTACCTGCCCGCTTAAGTCACGATTGATGATTACCATGCCTTGATCAACGTTTCAAACATCCATTATCCATTTCGTTCCCTCGAACAAGGAAAGAGAACTGGGACTTTTCGAGAGCTTATGTATAAGTATGACACACACCAATATTTGAAGCAGTTCGCTACAAGGGAAGAATGGAAAAAAATGCGGGCAAAAAGTTAGTGGAAAAAAAAGAGGGATGCTGTGACACGAAGGGCATTTGGAGGAAGAAACCCAGGACACAAATGCACAAGGGAAGAGAGTGTTTCCAAGCCATTGCAATTGGCTGTATAATGGCGTAGTTTATTAGCATGAACCGCACAAATCTCCATAACGGTAACGCTACTTTGGTGAAAGCCCGAGTCCTTATTGATCACGAGCCCCCGCTTTCATGAAAGTAAGATGACTAGTTTTTCTGTTTCAATATTTTCGATCTTTCTGCCGCAAAAGGAAGGAAAGTCAGTTTAGCTCGAGCCGCCAGTGTTATGGCAAGTGGGGACGTTTTGGGGAAATGATTCCTCATCCCATCCGTTTATCCGAAACGAAAAGAAAAACATGACCAAGGGAAGCTTACATTTACGCATAAAACGTTCTGAGGCAAATTTTCCGAATATTAGGGCGCCTACGTAGAAGCGAGGACCCTGACTTATCTATCATAAATCTAAATACCTGAGTTCATAAATCATGAAAACTCGTTTTGGTTGGTTATTCCTTGAAAAATCATGCAAAAAGTCAATCTCTTCGAATTAGGCCAAAAACAAATTCTCGGCGTTTCCAGGTGTCTTGATCAAAATCACAGGGGTTGGTTATTCCTCGAACCAGGCGAATGGTGGATCGATTTAGCGTCCTGAATTTAGTCAAAAATGATAATACCTCACACGCCTAAATTACCGAAAATCTCAAAACCCCATTTTTAGAAAGCACATTTTGTTCCCTTTCATTCTCTATCATTTTTAATCATTTCTATGTATACGAATCTGTGCAAATTCCCTCATACAATATTCGATTTTTTAATGGAAACACAATTCCTAAAGGAAGTAATTATTGAGTAAGGAGTAATATTGCTGTTCAAGTTGGTAAAATTACAACTTTGCCAACAACAATGCTCGCTCTTGTCATTTTAGATTTTCATATTGACGAGAGTTGAAGCTGTACTCATCTACATTATTATCTTCATGGCAGAGCACATCTATAGCAGATGCATACAATAGATCATAGCGGTTTCTTGCTTGATGATTCTCTGATGATGAATATCCTGGGTTTTTATCTACGATTTTCCTCTACATGAATTGACATTTTGTATTTTTAGTAGGACCTCGAATATTTTCAACACGTATGTTCTGAAAATTGGTTTCCGAGATTCAGAGAGGCCGAAGCCTGTCCGATATTGAGTTCCACTCAAGTTTGGACGCTGAATCGATTGAGACGGGAGTATAACCAATTGCCAACCACATGGTCAAGGTCCACTATTTTGGACCAATCATGCAATGTGGAATAGTTCGCTGCGTTTTCTTTATAAGTTCGTGTGATAACCCATGTAGTCGAGGAAAAAGAGAACTAGTTGTGCCTACGCGCGTTTCAGGGCCTACCGTTTTATCGACAAACCGCGGGGAAGCAATCAGCATTTAGCCAGGCCTATCCAAAGGGATTTAAGTTCTGCAGGGTCAGCCGTTGATGAGTCACTTAGCATACCATCCAATCAGCGTCCATTTCCATTGCCCTGTCTAGTATGATAGTCGTAGCGGGAGCGCAGGGCGATTATTCCACCCTCTCCCGCCGCTAGCGGCCACCGCTACCTCCGAGCTGATACCCGCACTACAGTGCCCTATCGGCTTTTCCAGGCTTTTCTAGGCGGACGAATCTGTCGATGAAAACTCGCGTGTCGGCTTCACTTCTCGGAGTTAGTTTTAGTTTCCTCATGAGTTCCCCGGGAAGCCCTTGGCCTTCTAATCCGTATTGAGTGCGGAAGGTTGCAAGGAGAAGGGTGAAGTCGATGAAACCGCTTCAAGATAAGACCTTTCTCGGTCTTCATTATTCTTCATAGCCCCCTCATTGCCAGTTATTACAGACCTGCCTGCAATTGTTAAGGAAACGTCGAAGAGGTCTGGCCTTGAAGTACGGGCGGCTAAAATTCTATCTCAGAACAATAAAAGATCCTCTATAGCATATGTATAGGAAATAACCCTCTACTTGTATGAGCGAATACAGCTTCAACTTGGTCTCTTAGACCAAAAATATCGAAAAAAGCGCACTCTGCAGGGCTATCGTATACTTCTGTGAGAAATGACGATTCGAAAAGGGGTCCAAGTTCATGATAATTCTAAATGAATGGTACGTACCTACATAATTTTCCCCATTTCCACTGAAAATAACTAACAATACACGAATTCTTCTCAATCCAATGTGCCGCTCAAACCAGAAACTCTGCTGCCAGCCTTGGATTTCTATAAACCTAAAATGGTAACTGATGCTAGTCAGATTTCTTTCGATCATTTCACATGAAATGACTGATGTATCGACATTCTTAATTATTTTTGGAGAAAATCTTGTCCTCATCCGGTGTGCTCCATGTCGGAGGCTCATGGATTGATCGAACAAGAAACGAGAAATCTGATATTTCTAGAACTAAAAAAAACCGTATCCAAAATGAGCATTACTCCAGTGTTGTTTATTATTCTGCACCCCAGCTTGAGAGGGAAAACGTGGACAAACAATTGTTTGTTTTCCAAAGAAATCCATTGGATCCATTGTTTTCAAGGCCTCCGTTAGGTGCCATCAGTCTAAGATCTAGTGTTAACAATTCAGAGGACCTCCAAAAATCCCGAAACTCCATTTTCAACCATAATATCTACTCTCACTAGGTCTGCGACAGTTATGCTGAAAATGAGTTAGACTCAAAGGGTTAAGACTTCTAGGAGCATGTCATAGGGTTATTTCAGCCCAGAGTGCGGGCATTTTCGTATCTATAGACTTAGGAAAAACTATGGACAAATACAAGGGAAGGTAGGTAGTTTTGCAATAATGAATCATAAACGTGAAATAAGGAATAACTAACCAAGAGGCTAAGTAACTCTCTTTCCTCTCTGCGATAAATACGGATCCGTTCCCAGTCGTAGAAACGGAAATGGAGTGCAACGTGGGATTTCATCTAAAAGAAATCGGTGAAAGCATTCCAAAATAGTTCAGGATCAAGGGTTGCCAACAAGAGCCAAAATACTCTTTTACTAACTCATTACCATTCAATATAGCCACTTGGTCAAGATTTTGAACTGAAGATCACGGTAGGTAATTTCAGGGTCATACTTTCTCGATTCAAGGATTAATTTCCGGCTCGCTTTGTAGACAACATTCTAGGAGGGGTGCCTAGAAGATGCGTATGACCACACACTTTAACTACTTACCCTTCACCCATTTCTTTCGTTCTCAGAAGAACCAGGAGGGACGCCGATGGAACTTTGGTGGTTGCGGGAGAAAAGTATGCATTACTAAAATATTTAAGGCCGGTCTAGCAGACTCGAAGGGTCTTGTGGCATGTAATATGAACGCTGTGTGTCGGGTAAGAGCAGCGAGGAGCTAGAAAAGGGGTGAAGGAGGGGTTGTCACCGTAAAGAATGCGTTAGGCGCTGTCAGCCCAACTGCTGCCGTGTACCAACTAGGCTTTTGTAAACCGCCACGGCCCACAACCTTGTCCTTCTACTAAACCACTTGTTCCGGGCTGTTGAACCACTGAGTTGATTAACTCCAAAGCCTTTAATTATCCACAACTTTGCGTTCAACTAGGCCAACTATGACGGTATATTGTAATGAAAAAGTAGTGCTCCGCCTACAGAGTTTGCTCCGACGGAGCACACACTAGTACCCTATTTCTCGGAAAGAAGTCAGAAATTTGAAATACTCTGAAATTTGAAAATAGTAAAACTTGGTTTAGAAAGGATTTTTTGTTTCTGGATAGATTTTGATCGTGCAGAAAACTGACGTTCGGTGAGAGTCCCCTTTGCACCCCCTCCCCCCTACGGTGTGCTGTATTCAGACTAGCAATCTTGGTCGAGCCTGTCAAACAGTAAGGTGAGAATGCAGACAGACATGGAATCTTGCTTCTCTGACCCAAAATAATATACCTTCTTAATAGCATAGCAGTAGTTATCAATGTAATTAGTGATGGCATAGATCCACTTTTCCAACTTTCCAAGATTGTGCCACCTGTAAGTTTTCATAATGCCTCTACTTCTGTCAGAAAGGGGTCCTTTCACTTGTATGTTGTACGTTAAGAGTGGTAAGTTGACCGCAGATGAATTAATTGACGGGCACTGTCGAGGTTCGGCCAAAATGTCCAGATTTAGCCAAATTTTTGGTATATTTATTTGTCCCTGAATGTTGTACCTTTCACTTCTCTGTATAAGCTAGGGTTCTCTCTTGTATTTTCATTAGTATTGTTACTGATGATGGACTAACAGCCGAAATCGATTTAACTTTGTTTGGGTGTTTCGTGGGGATATAAGTATATTTCTAACCATTTCTACTTGTGAGCTAAGGCTTACCGTAATGGTATATGGCCAAAATTTTGGTAGAGTCGTTTGGAACGCAAACTTGGGGAGATACGAGTTTTTGACATTCGATGGCAATTGTGCGAACGTACAAACATCAAGGTAGGTATATAGGTAATCTCCAAAAAATATAACTACCGAGGTGGTAGTCGCGACGCGTACAGTAGGTGTAACAGGTGGCAGGCGGTCTCAGGTGACCGATAATCTCTCCACCTCCTCGTTCGCCCTGTCTCAACCCCTCGACCGAGATCATGTGTTGTCGATGGACAGAGGGGGGAGGCTATCGAGGCCAAGGGTCAGCTGCAGGAGTGGGGAATTGTCACTCAACCGCTATGCCACCATAACGCCACCTCGATCTCACTACGTAAGATTACCACGTACAATCGACATACAGGTGAAATGATCCACGATCGAAATGACGAGAGAACGCCGAAGGGATATAACCTCACCCCTGTTCTCTAACCCTCACGTGGGTGTCGTTCTTTGCCTTCAACATGAATTTTACATGATTACCAGTTTTTGTCAATCCTCTGCCAGCTTTATCCCTTTTCAGTCATATTGACACCACGTTATACTTATCTGAGGAGCTGCGATTCTCCAACAAGATCTATTGAGAATTTGAGGTGTCTTATGGATAATTAAGGTCCGATGTCCTTGGTTAAGTAACCGATAAAGTTGTGGAATCATTTGTGAGATCGCCAAACATAACACGCACACGAAAACACTGCAAATTATTCCACAAAGTTTATTAATGTGGGCGTGTCTTCGAGGACTAATAAAATTTAGAAGAAACAGTGATCGAACGAATTTCAAAACAACCATATTTACCCACACCCTCCCTTATTTGAAATACAGTGGAGACCCTACTCCATTAATCAATCAAAAATCTCAGAACCCCTGTTGCACCCATAGCCCGTTACTATATTGGGTGGTCGGGCTGAAACGTTTTGAGGATGAACTAAAACCTAAAAGAGTTACTGCTCAAAATTTCAAATTGAAAAAAAAAAAAAAAAAATCTTACCGCCAAATGCCGTGGACGGTCAGACGTCAGACGGTTTTTGAATCAACACATTTCGAAACTCGGTGTTGTTAATACACATATAAGAGAATGAAAAACCTCGTAAGCCTGAAGTGAAGATAAACTGGATAGCGATATAACGTTCCCCCCAAATCCGGATCAAATTGATAGTTTTTACTGTAACATGAGATTCGGTGATAGATTAGGCCATCTAGGGCCAAAAATCACGAAATTCCTCCAAATTCGATTTCTATCCGTTAATGATAACGCAGTCATGACTGAAAAAATAAAATGTGATGAGATAGAAGAATATACGACAAAATAATTGTTTGAAGGCACTGGACCGCTCAATACAAGTACAAATTTTTATTTTAAAGAAAAATACGTTTCTCACTCTTTGCAGACTCGTAATCATAAAAATTTTGAGCATGTGTACATTATTATTACTCTCGTAAATCAAATCAAATAAACACGCAACGCATATCATACGAACTTTCAAGGTATTCGTACTTCAACGGCGATTTTTTTCAGACGCTTATTAAAGTTGTGTTTGGCTGGTTGAACCCCGTGAAAGCGCGATACTCGTAATTATACGTCTTCGGGACTGAATATGTTGAGAACAAAAAAATCATAGACGCCCCGAAAAATGAAAAATAATGAGACTAATCAGTATTGAAGGTGCTCAACATGAAATGTTCTTGGTTTTAACAACCTCATTTGACATAATTGTCATAACATGACTCACATACAAACCAAATGACTGAAGTCGTGATCCCTTTCCTGTTTGGGCAATATACAGAATTGGAGGGATCAGGAGATGAAGAAGAAAAATTTAACCTGATTGAGGTGACCCAAAGAGGAGGCCCATCTTATGGGTCGATTTTCTTCTCCAGAAAAAAAATCAAGCGGCATTTTTTAGGCTCGTTATGGGGCTACAACATGTTGATTTTCCAGAAGAGCCTAAAAATCGTCTTTTATTTAACTTTTGAAGGATATTGGTTCGTTCAGGACCTCTCAGGGTTAACGTATCAAAATCATTATTTCATTCAACAACAATCTGGCTTCATCAATTAAGTCTTTGCAATAAAAATGGACTTCAGATCCATATAAACCCAAAAATGACTAAAATCCAATATTTCATAAGCAACCATGTACATTGATGTATTCCGTAATAAATTCTTTAGGAAGTTTTGTGCGCTAGAAATTGAGGGAGATAGTAATGAACAGCTAATAGGGCAGAGAAAAAAATGGCAATTTCGGCAACATGGCTTCAGACCAACAGCTTACAATCAACTTAAACAAAACAAAATAATGAAGTGACCTTAGTGAAAGAAATATTACTGTAATATATCCTATGTAATCTACCAAATAAATTGAATTTAGCCACTTGATAACAGCGGGCATTCTCGTGGGATACGGAAAGGCGATCGGGAACGAACGATCCTGAGCAAGTTAGAAGACTGGAGCGGACGTATCAAATAAATATATTGCACATAGGTCTCCTACCCGTAGGTGACATTTCTCGTGAAATTCGTGTTTTACTCCCGACCGAGGACAAACAGAAACGGCAGATCTTGAAATAATCTTAGAATAAAGGATAAATCTTAGTATGGGTCTGGCTTTTGGTCACCCTTTGAGCTGACCATGGTCGAGATAATAAGCTGGGTTTTCATATGACTTCGCCAAGGAATATTTTTCTAGAGAAAATGTAACCAATATTTTATCAGAATATTATAATAATAAATAAAATTATTTTGAATTTAACTATTATGTGTATCAGTTTTGCAGACGGAAGTATTACGCTCGTAGGTCGCTTTAAATATGGCTGGTAGGCTCGGTAGCAGGGAAAATCATGTGAGTACGCAACAAAACATATGTCGGAAAAAGGGAAAACAACTGGGAAGCACTGATACACCCCCGGCTGAGAGCAGGGGGAGAAAAATCGTAGAAGGCGAGTTATCCATCCCGCACGGGTTTTTATACGGAGGGAAATGACCGACTTCGGCTTTATGTCTGCGAAATGTTTGTGAAAACGGCATCCATGAGGGAAAAAAATCTTTTCCGCCCATCACCGTCGCACTGGGCCGCCCGAAGGACGAGCCTTTTATTGCCGAAGTTGCATAGAAAACTTTCAAACTTGCAAGTGAACTCTATCTTTTCCTTTTGCCCTCGCTAACCCCTCGCCCGTTCTAGGCTCCACGTTTTATTCCCGCTAGCAGCTCAGCTGCATAGGGCAGGAAAGGGCTGAATGAAAACAGGAAAAAGGTTGAACGGATGGATTCCGGTGGAAGAGATAGAGAACCCCAGACCCTGCTCTCATACTCCGAGTCTTTCTGCCCTTATTCAAAGTAGGCGTTTCTCGTATGGTATCGCCAGGGACATGCTTGATGGTGAGGACGGCCCAGCTCAATTTTATGAAGGCAGCAACTAGGTAAGTCGGTTTTTCGACCACTATGGAGCCGCATGAGGCGTACGCATCGTCTGGTTCATGAATGATTTATCAGTTTCTACCAAAATTTAGATGAAAAACGTGTCGTTCTATTGGTCATTTTCACCATTTTTCTCAAGTCCGCTGGCTCTTCATTGCCGCTCGTTTGAATCACCAAAAATTATCAATCAGCCACCATAGAAGAATCATGGAAAATTTTCAAGGAAATTGCTACAGACCCTAGCTTAGAGACCAAATGGACATCAGCACCAACTCGGGAACGTTGCGGTTAAAATGGTCAACAGGGACAACGTTACGCCGCCCTTTACCCCCGGGATTTATCAAAGCACAATAATTGGCCTTGTAGGGCTAAAGACCGCGAAATAAAGCTTAGATAACAACGCTGCAAGTTCTCTTATAGGAGTTGGTTGTCCTTGGACCAGGAGCATGGAGACTCATTCCTATCAATTTAGCGTCCAAAATTTAGTGGAAAATAAAACCCCACACACCTAGGTACAAAAACCTCGAAAACACACGTTCGAAATGGGTAGATAGATACCCATTTTGACCCACAACCTCTTCCGGTGGGCGCCAACCGTTCTGGCACTCGTCCCATGCGTCCAAAAATGATACCTCACTCGCCTAAATCGCCTAAAATCTCCAAAATCCATTTATCGAAATACAAATTTGGACCCCCTGTCCGATTGGGCTGACAACTTTCGGAGACCAACCACCAAAATTACTCTACTACCTAAATCTAGTGGAAAGTGATACCCCATACGCCTCAACCACCTATAATTGGGAGGATCCATTTTACGAAGAATACATAATACAATATATTATGACTGGAAACGGGTCCCTGACCAAAATTTCAGATTTTTCAGAAAATTTTCTGCTACAAAAAACGATGTGGATGGCAGACGGATATTTGCTTATTTTGATCTGGACACCATGAAACGGTCAGAAAACGTATTTGGGACAAATAGGAGAGTTTGACTTTTTGCATGAAAACATAGGTTGATTATTCAAGGAATGATCAACCAAAACGACGTGCAAACCATGAGATATGTGTCATCAGAAACCTTCCGTACCACTATCAAAAATCATCTACATACAGACCTTAACTTTACAGGGCCTCCACACATCTTCTCCATAATTCAACACTATTTGTTGTAGGTAGTTTCCGGTTTTAGTCTTTTTTTTCTTCTATTATTATTATTTTTCCCGATTCCACACCTCCTACTAAGTTTATCTGGTGGAAAGTGGTGAAAGGTGGATTTTCTCGATACACGGTACGAGGGAGTGGGCAGTTCGTCTGTGCCTTGGCCAGATGCCAAAGGTCCATTATCGAGTTGTTGACGTCTGACGCGTTCTCATATATGTTGGAGGGGAGGGTGTCAGAATAAGGCGGAAGTGACGGCGTTTATAAGTGTCGTAAGAAAGAATATCTCTTAGATAGCGATGATTACCATGTACAGGAATTTGTCATGCTCGCCAAGCATCAGCTTAAAGTAGTTGGAAATGACACGAACCAGTAAAACAAGACTTTAATACCGACCTCATTTCCTAAAGTGTGACAATAAACGACGAAGAGAATGATTTTAGCTTGAGATTACTCTTTATGCTTCTAAGCTCTTAAAGATAAAGTTTCGTGATAGAGTGCAAGTGTTGAATATTCAGAAACCTTTGTATGTTTGATCATATCGGGCGAAGAGAGCACTTGCACCAGAAACAGCAAAGGGTGGTATTTTAAAAGACCATAATTTATCTCAGTTTGCATATTGTAATGGTTGCTTTTCTGAGAAGCTCGCTTAATATATTTTCGCTCAAACTCGTGCACTTTTTCAAAAACGTATTACCGGCGCATGCATTTTGGAAGCACCAGTCTAGGAGCAATATCCTGTCACGCATAAATCCTGAGTCTTTCATGGTCGCGAGTCGATGCGTGGGTAGAGGCCGAGGTTGGCAAAGGGTCGTCCTTACAGGAGTTCTCCTTTCAGAAGATTTCAAAAGGAATGCGACGAAAAGAATAAATTGTGAAATCGAGTTAAGAGGGATAGTGGAAAAGGAGGGAAGAGGCCTCAGACGGATCGATTCCGCTGGCTCCACACTCACTGGCAAAAACTACTGGAGGCGGCGGAAGGGGCGCGGAGGGGCGGCCAAGGGGGGCAGCCGAGTGTGTGTGTGTGTGTGTGCGTGCCGTTGTCACGCAGCCAACGTCTCAGTAAGTGTATCAAAGAGTACTCGGCCTTTTCCCTTCGTCCTCATCCCCCTTCAGACTTACCCATATTCTCCCTCGACTTCTTTCTGACCGACACCCCCCCCCCCCCACTTTTAGCTGTCGGCACTTACCAGATCTCCCCCCCTCCTCTTTCAACGCTCTCATTGCCGAAGACTATTTTCCCCCTCACACTTGGTACTTATCAATAAAAAGCGGGCAATTAACAGCTTCCGTTGAGATTTACGCCCTGTCCAATCAATGATTTCACACTAGAAGCCATCTTTGTCACCGCTGTCCATTCAGTGTTTGTGAATGAAATGTATGAACCTCTACGACGTTCTGCGCTCCCATGAAACCAAGGTAATCTGAATTCACGAAGACAACGAGCTTCCATAAGTCGATACGCGATCGTATCCCTCTTGAGCGTTCCTGTTCCTTGAGGGAGTTAAAGATCTCACATGACTTGAGGGGGCTTGGCCTCCAATTTTCACCCCCCCCCCCCCTTTCTCTTCATAAATCCTATCCCAACCAACTCGACTTAAATAATTCATCCTCTTATCTCTTATTTCATATCCTTTTTTTGATTGAAAAAAAAAAAACGTTCTCTGACGTTTTAAATGTTCTTGATAAACTGAAAACAACAGTCCGCAAACACCGATTCGGCAAAACAATTTTCTTCATGAAAAAATTGTTTTTTTTAACACTTGTTATTCCTCGAATGGGGGAAACAGTGGGTGTGGCGGGTCCCAGACCCATTCCAATCGATTCAGGGTCCAAATTTAGTGGAATATGATACCCCACACGGCCTAGGCACCGGAAATCCTGACACATACAAAATGGGTGGATACATACCCATTTGACCCATAACTTCTTCCGGTGGTTGCCAATCGTTCTGGGACACACATCATTGAATTCAGCGTCCAAAATTTAGTGGAAAACTATACCCCACACGCCTAGGTAGCAGAAATCCCGAAAACACATATTCAAAATGGGTAATAAATACCCAATTTGACCCACAACTTCTTCCAGTGGGTGCCGATCGTTCTGGGACCCATTTAATTGGATTCAGTGTCCAAAATTTAGTGGAAAACCATACCCCACACGCCTAGGTAGCAGAAATCCCGAAAAAACATATTCAAAATAGGTAACAAATACCCAATTTGACCCATTACTTCTCTTGAACTTTCTTGGTGAAAAAATGGGAATTATAACTCGCGGATCACAATTTGAACAATATATTTTCGTACTCACTTTCTTACAACTCTAGAAGAAGGAGTGACTTGAGACTTAAATGAACGCTGCAAACCCTCATGACCACTAACAGTCTAAGGAGAGCAATATGTAGTTCGTATGTTACATGGAATGTATAAGATATTCCATCAACTTTCTCCAGTGGGTGCCAATCGTTCTGGGACCCGTTTCATTGGATTCAGCGTCCAAAATTTAGTGGAAAATGACACCCTACTCGCCTAGATCGCCCAAAATCTCGAAAATCTATTTTTCAAAAAACACATTTTTACCCCTACCCCCCCCAAATTTGGTCCGATTGGGCTGAAAAGTTTCGAGGACCGTCCTAGGCCGGGAACTGACCATTGACCCAAATTTCAGATTTTTAGAAATTTTTCTACTACCAAAAACGGCGCGGAACATGGACGGCGTACGGCGTACAACGTACGGCGTACGGCGTACGGCGGACGGCGTACGGCGTACGGCGTACGGCGTACGGCGGACGGACATCGACCTTTTTTGATCAGGACATCATGAAACGTCCAGAAAAAAATTTTGAGCCAAATCGGAGAGGTTGACCATTATCATGAAAACATAGGTTGATTATTCGAGGAATAACCAACCAAAATCTGACATTTTTGTCAGGGACCCGTATCCAGCTGTAGTTGGTCTTCGAAACTCTTCAGTCTAATCACATCCAATTTGAGGGGGTGAGAGAGTAGGGGTCAAGTGTGTATTTCAAATGATGAATTTTTGAGATCTAGACGTGTGGGGGTATCATCTTCGACTAAATTTTGGACGATGAATCCAATGTGATGGATCCTGGAACGATTTTCGCCCAGGCTCGGATTTGACATAAGTGACGATGTGGGTAGGTCGAAGTCCAGCTTTATTCCCAACGCATTCAGGCTTCGATTTCTCGATTTATTCCTTGAATAATCAACTCATGCTTATATGTAGAAAGTCAATCTCTCCGATTCTTTTCTGGGCGTTTCAATGTGTCTAGATAAAAAAGCACTCCGTCCCGCTGCGTACCGCTTGGTAGTCGATAATTTTGGGGTGGTCTATGATCCTGGCCCTAGGAAACAACCTTTGTGAAAGAAGCGAGATTTTCTGTTATTATTGATAAACTGTAATGGCTAAACGCATACCTCAAATATAGCTCGCAGCAACAATGGTTAGAAATGCAACCATTCAGTGACGAAGGAAAATATCGATCAGACTGAAGAGAGGAGTTTTGAAAATTCTGAACGTTCGGACTTGCTAGTTACGTAGGAAAAAACTTCAGCGAATCAACTTCGGATAATATTTGAAGTTGTATGAATTACTTTCATAAAAATTTTAATTTTCATATGTATGCCCATTTTCCATCTTATTAATGTAGGTTACCTATACGAATACACGAATTTTGGAAACCCTGAAACTAAGGAAACTCCAACATATCCAACAAAAGAAAAGATCAAAGCCACAAAAAAAAAAAGTGTAATCTCAAACAGTAGATTTTCTCCGAATACAGGTATACCATTAAGTACTAATCGTGACTGTACCTCCTGGAACATCCCAAACCTCAACTGGAAACGTGGAAGTCCTTCGAGCAGTTCCTTGTGTAGGCAAAAACACGCAATGCATTCTGGTTGAGCGGGTTAACTGTTTATGTCATGAGTGTACAAAATACTTGAGTTTACCATATTATAAATTAATGTCCATCATAAAATAATAAAACGGGTTCGAATCTTTACAGAAAAAAAATATATTTCCCTAATTTTCGTTATGGGGATATTTCAAATTATCAATTTCCGCCCTCGTCTGGGCCAATGAGCCTTTAGAGGTGGTTAATAAAATCATTAGTTTCGCAAGCAGACTACGTTTAAGCTCTACGTAGTTTGCCCTATGATGCCCTGTGGTTTGCCAATTCTCGAGGGAGTCATAGGAATGAACACGTAGGGAAATTCGTCAAATTAAAACCATAACGCAGGCCCGTTAGATCTATTATTATAGGAAAATTATGGCTTGTAGAATTCGAGATTGACTACATACTATTGCTACTAGCTATTATTTCGCTACGAAATAAATAAAGTAAAAACGAAAAAAAGGGGAAGGGATTATGAAGAAGCCACCTCCTTCATATGGCTTTCGTTGGTCTTTACGATGCGTCCAAAAGTTTCAAGGACCAACTAGAGCCGGAAACGGGTCCTTGACCAAAATGTCTGATATTTAGAAATTTTTCTACTAACAAAAACGGCGTAGACGGTGAAAGGGACTTCGCTTATTTTGATCTAGACACCTTGAAACGCCTAAAAAACAAGTTTGGGGCAAATCAGAGATGTTGATTTTTTCACATGAAAGCATAGGTTGAATATTCAAGGAATAACCAACCAAAGAAACAGAAAAACCTTGAACGCGAATTAGTTGGATGTTTGAAGTCAGTGGGAGCCTGAATCAAGGAGATTTTGCTTCGTCTGTCTAATTTTCCCAATAAATACTGTTATTAAGTGAGCTGAGCGCATGCGCAAACTTTACATTCTAGTTACGGTCAATGACTCCGTCATTATTGTATGAATTTAGGTCACATTTTCAGAGATGAAGTGAGGATCTGCGGATGTTACTGTAGACCGGCCTCAAAGACGCTGCTAGAGACAGTGGGAGCTTTCAATGTCAAAAACGCGAAGTATGCGACCATCTACGATTTTCACATGTTTATAAAAGATAAATTACTTGGAGAGAATTACGGATCTGCGTTCGTCTTACGCAGACGGAAAAATGACGATTAAACGCTCGCAAGTGTGTGTACCCTTTTCTTTAGATTTAGGGAGCATGAAAAGGAATTTTCAGGGAGAGCGTTTGGAAGTTCCGACAGAATACCGGACGGTCGTGTGAAAGGAAAACACTGTGCCTACCAACCCCTACGCCTTTGGAGAGTTTTAGAAATAGCATTCTTTCGGATTCAAATGATGCGGATTCGGTGGTCGGTGATCCATCAAAGCAGTCCCCTGATGCCTCGAAAGTCATTTTTCATCCACGCTGGATTCCTCTATTTTACTACGCACCATTCACCGTACACAGAACCAACAAGCACCCTCGATAAGGAAACTCGATCCGCTGAATATGATGTGATAGTGTTCATCAATCGACTCCAGTCTAACAACAAAATGACGGAATTGACGTCACTTTTTTATTTTTCAGCCATCGTGATCGCATTCATGAATCATCCGTCACATCATTAGCTGAATTTTTTCGAGGCAAATGCTGATTTATTACGGTGAACCGAACTTGGAAAAAAAGTTTCTTTTTCCATTCACAGTAGCGTTCTATTTCTCCTACATAATGATTCAAGTTCCGTTCACCTACCTCTTTCCGCTATGGATACTCCCAGGTATATTTGCCCAAGCGCTGTGGAAGCGCGATTGGTTTAATCTTCAATCAAAAAGTGTAATAATGTATATTCAAATAGACATGTATTTTGGCCTTGTGCCCTCAACGATTTCCTTACTCTATGACAGTAACGAAGGATATAAGTAGGTAACCTTCAGTTCATTTGCTCATCAATCGTTTTTAATTCGAGTTAGAAACTCCATTACTCAATTTCTGAAGAGATAGAAAGGGGGAGAAATCGTTGCATGAAGCATGTGTCAAACCATCCAACTCTATAAAATGCATAACCTAGACTACCTGTCTACCTATCTATTTCCCTACATTTTTTCCATTTTTCCATAGTTTTAGGCATGAAACCCTTAGATTTTTCTCAGCCTTCTAGTTGAATGAACCAAACTGAGATTGAAATAATCATTAGTTTTAAGATGGTATACCCATCAAAATAATTAAACGTAAACATATTGTGGTTCAACAAACAGAACAAGTTTTCCAAGCGTAATACAACTAATTAGCAGCAAATCACATTCAACATTTTTACAATATATTTTGCAATTGAATCGGCCACGCTGCCGGCTGACTGATTTTGCGACTATTATTGCTACTCCCACGATTTCAAATGAGTAAAATTTCAATCTCCTCCAATTTGTAGTCATACTTACGTTTAACTAGAGAGTCTGGGATATTGACAGAGTGCCCCAGTATCAAGGGTTTCACGTCATATACATCATCTTCATTTGATTTATTATATTTTTTTATTTATTTTTATTTTTTCAAAATTATTTTACCCATCATGGTGTTGATATTTATACCTACTTGTATTCATACCATGGTACCTATGTCATTTCACGAATTGGATTTCGGATATTTTTGTGTATACAATGTTCACGATCTTACTGCGTAAAGTATGTATAAGGTGTTCCCTATACAGGTGTTCCACAACATTCAACTACATTCAACACAAGGAACGTCGGACGATCAACGAACTTTTAATTGTAGAAAGTGCATAAACCAATAGAAACCGAATGCTTCGCATGTACTACCCCGGCTGGAACATTCCCTAACATGATGAAGCATTATAAAGATCCCATTGCGCATGAGTGAAACATTCTCAAATATGCCAATGCGTTTGATTTCTGGAAAAGTTTCAGCTCTGAATTTGCCCTTCTGAAGCAGGAGGCCACAGAAAACTCACCCAAGAGCCTTCAGCTTTCCAGTGGCCATTCCAACTAGCTTCTTCTCTGTTCGATTTTGGAGGATGAATGAGGAAAAGCTGAGCAAATCGGGGGAAATGCCTTCAACTTGGCCCTTCTTCACTTCTATGCTGAGGAAAGAGCTCTGCCAAGCTTGGATTTCATGTTGGACAGTTTTGGTGATTTATTATTTTAAAAAGGTAGCCCTCATCAAACTAGGTAAGAGTAATTGAAGCAGTGACGGACTGATAATTTAGGTTTTCGGTTTGAATATCTACATACCGATTAAATCAGCTCATTAACATTCTAATTTGAATATTTGACGACACTAGGGACTTTCCAAAAATACTAAACAACATCGTGTCTGACCAAAAAAGTGTGAAATAATGGTTAATCTGTGCACTTTATGAGGAAGTATAGAAGAATTGACTGAATGACGATTCGAGTGAGGTTTTCTCTAGAATTCACAATATAATATTCACAATAAGAAAGATTCATTAGTAGTACATGGTTCATTGTCCACAGAGAAATGCTAATATTGCTATTCATTCATAAACTACTCCTGTAAAAATTTAGCGCTCACGAATAAAAAGTGCATGCAACGCAGACTGCAAAAAACCTCCGTCAATCGTCTCGTGCAGAACCTCTTTCCTTCATTCATTTTTTTCAACCCCGAAAAAAGTGCGTGTTTGATAAAATCTAAAGAGAGCGGGCAACAGAAGGAAAATTACGAGAAATAGCACGGGAGAATTGGATGAGAATGTTGAACTGAACACCAGGGGGCTGCGTGTTTCTATGCAGTTATGAGCTCGAAATTGCCTTTCGTCAAATAAATTGACGGGTCTGTACAACAGTATTTTCTCCGCCGCTCGTAAACTAAGCGACTCATGTCACGTTACCATTATACTTTTACTTTTCAACCAAAACTGTGCCAATCATTATGAGATTCATGCATGTTAACTTGTAGAGTGTACTTACACGACACACGCACTCATCATTTGAGAGAAAATCAGGATTGAGTTCCGTAGTATATTCGTTGGCAGCTTTCAATAATTATCTCAAACAATCTCGTTAAAAAAAGGGGTGGAGGAGTGTGATTAAAACGTTTTTTGAGACTCCCCTAGGAGACAGATTTGAGAAACGTTCATTATCCACCGTTACGTTACAGTTTCTTAATGGAACCAACGTGATAGACCAAATAAAGTCAAATCTTATTGAAAATCTAGCCTTTGCGGGCAGTATTTTGAACCCAATGAATATACATCAAACATAAATGGCCTGCCACCTGTCGGTAATATGTCAAAATGTGGATATAACGGTAGCTGATCGTTTCTAAACTTTTACATCAAAGTGGATCTTTGATCCAAGATTGCAGCGGTAGAAGACGATTTTGATCGAGACTGTTCTCCGGTAGAGAGGCCAATACAAAGGTCTTTGTAGTTCTTATCCTGCTTTGACAATGATCAGCATTACCAACCACTATCATACTATGTAAGTACGTTTCAAGTGACGGTGTTATTCGGTAGAGAGAAAGTAAATTTCAATTTGCAGTGACTCGGTTATGATATCAAAGAAACTTAGAGGGGTCATCAACCATCGCATAATGCGCCTCAACATTTTAATCGGCTTAATTTTCACAATCAGCTGATACAAATTTACTGTGATGACGTGATCAAACAAGACATTTCTATTCTTCTGAGTCAAATATTTAGTTGTTTATTATTTTCGTGGGCACTGGATATCCCCTCAATCGTTTAGAAATTTTTCTAAGCATACACGTTCCCCAAAATCTATCGAAACTATTCGGAATATTGCACTCAGTAAAAACCCTCCTGGTAAAAACAGGCATGTTCGGGGGAGGAGGGGTTGCAAGGGTTTTTGGGAACATTGGATATTAGGTATTGTACCATTTCCACTTTAAACCGACTGGAATAATCAGATATTCAGCAGTTAACCATAATGTGACGAGTTAATCACTTTTTTGTACAAATTCAACAATTATTTTTAGCCTAAAGAAGTGAGATAGTGATGGATGCTCAACTCCTGAGATGAAAAAATCTAGAAAATCAAATGACTTTAAACCTAACAAACAGTATACCACAAAAATAATAACACTCAGTGACACTTTTCACGCTTATCTTGTTAGAGAAGAAGAAAAAGAAGACGAAGACAAGAGAAGAGAAACGAGGAGAAGAAAAAAAAGAAGATAATCGTTAGTTCTACTTTAAATTCAAATATCAGGACAAAACCCATTAAAGTCAAGAACTTGAGTTGTGGACCCACCTTCTAACGTAAATAAGAATGTTACATTATAAACTTCAGGTTTCCGCTTTCCAATGACCTCCTTCAAATGACATTGTGGAAAACATGCCGCGATCGTAATGAATATTTGTCAAAGTGCGAGTGAAGAAGACGACTTATTGTTTTTCTCGTCCAAGTTTGGAATATGGAGGTTAGTTAGATTTTGTGTTGATTCAAAATGTAATAAACTTATTCGTTTGATACGTCCCCAAAACAGTTTCCATCTACGTTTCAATATGTGCATACGCAGTCTGAGCAAGGAAGGACCTCAATCTGAACAACGTCAGATTTTGGTAAAAAATCACGGGGGTTGTTTATTCCTCGGACAAGGAGCATGGAGACTCATTCCAATCGATTTCGATTGTGTCCAAAACTTAGTGGAAACGCCTAGGTACTCGAAATCTCAAAAGGACACATTCGGTATATGTAAATAGATACCCATTTTGACCCATAATCTCTTCTGTTCTGGGACCCATATCATTGGATTTAGCGTCCAAAAGTTAGTCGAAATTGATACCCATACGCCTAGATCGCCGAAAATCTCGAAAATGAATTTTTCGAAAAACACATTATTACTTCTACCCACTCCCCAATCAAATTTGGTCCGGGATGAAAAATTTCGACGGCCAACTGGAGCCGGAAATGGGCCCCTGACCAAAATCGATGTGGACGTAGTACGGCGGACGGACATTTGCTAATTACTCCGTTCTCGTGGTCCGAGGGATGATCAACCCCTGTAGAAGAATTTGCAGCGTTTTATTTTAGGCTTGCAGTGCGTTATTTAGGCTGACCAACAGCTCGGAATGCGACATCACAAGCCGAGAGGAATACGCCTAGCACGAGCAGTTACAACAGACCTTTCTTCACTATTTCATCAACAATGTACTTACGTTTCATCTTTAAAAGTATCATTTGTGAATCGTATAAACGATCATATTTCATCAAGAACATTATCACATCATATTCCGCTAGATGCAGCTCAGAAAAGAAGCGGTTACACGCTTGGTGTGATGTCGGCGGTTTACAGCAAGTTATTTGGAGAATTTACAGTTTAAATTGCCCAAAATCCTGTGGTACCAACTTAATTTTTGGCGACTTTACTTTTATGAGGATTTTGGCGATTGGGCATACAGAGTAGCACATCTGTAGAAAGAGAGAGATAGAGAGAAGGCCCAAATGAGAATTCATCATTTTGTGTATACGGTAAGTTTACTTTCTCAGTGGTTTATTAGGAGAACAGCAATAGTGAATAATCTGACTATGTGAAATGCGATGATGCGATCTCAACCGCCAAAAGTATAACCTCATCAGTGCCTCAAGGAAGTGTCTGGGGGCCGATACTATATCTGATATACGTGAGTGACGTTCCAACTTTTCCCAACGCAACTTCATTAGCCATGTTCGCCGATGACCAATCCATAATCACATGGGCTAGCTGCGGCCAAGTTGCATCAAGAAAACTCCAACAACATGTAACTGCGGTTGAGGATTGGAACAAAAAGTGGAGAACCAAAATGAACCCTCAAAAGTAGACCACTCTCACATTTACCAACAAACGAAACTACCAAGTCAGTACAATCCTAATCAATAACATTGTCGTACCCCAAAAGGAAAATATAAAATATCTTGGTATCAGGCTCGATGAAAAGTTAATTTTTGGTGACCACATTGGTGATTTGGTGAAAAGATTGAGAACCAGTATCAATTTACTCAAACCACAATCTCCACTCACTTTGAGCAATAAGAGACTAATTTATCTCGTAATGATAAGGCCTATTTGGCAATGTGGCTGCTCAATCTGGGGATCCGCCAGTCCCACCCAAGTCAAAAGGGTCCAAATTCAGCAAAATCGTGCACTACGACTAATCGCGAATGCGGAATGGTATGTGAGAAACTCCGTGATACACCGGGATTTAGACATTCCCGAAGTTAAAGAAGTGATAGCGAAAACTTTCCAACGACAATTCGCCACAATCACATCCCACACAAACCCTACGTTTGACGGATTTGCTGAACGCCTACTACACCACCGAAATGGAAGAAGACTCAAAAGAAGGAGACCTGTAGACCTTCTTACACCGTAGCACCAGGGAAAACATGATCTCACCATTATATTCCTACCTAAGACCTCAAAAACAATCTGTGATCCTACGTTAAGTTATAATAATTAAGAATATTGAAACATAAAACCAAGCTATACTAAGCTTATTGCCAAGGACTACCGATGGGTTGATACCTTGATACACGTGACACTGTACAAACATGTAAGTACGGGTAAAAATGTAATTGAGTCGTTACAACTGTAAAGTAAATTTGTTACTAAAATTTATCATTAATAAAAAAAAAATGACTATAGAATCAATTCAGATTTTTGTGTTTTGTTCATTTGTCGTACAAAAGGTGCCACGGACTGGTGCTATGGTTTGCCGTAAGGTTCTCACTAAGAGCATAATGAACGGACCCCGACTCAACACCACAAAGATGAACAGAGAAACAGTTTTCCTAGCTCCCAGTTCCATCGATGACACTCCAATCATGCAGTAACTACCTACATAGCGTATTCCACCCTCAGACGGCCACCTCGTCAACCCTCTGACAACGTCTCCCACTCGGAACGAGGATAGCGATGAGACCGTCGGGTTCGTTGCCCTTGTCCGTAATGCAAACCCGCCAGACATTCTGCTCCGATCAGATTGAGATTCCCCGACACCACTTTGTTATGAGTAGAATTCAAATTATTCGTGTCGGGAGACCCCAACAACAATGGGCGGCCGAGAAGAGCGTGTTAAGATGAGAGCGGTCGGAGCTTGTTCCGCAATAATTGCTCGGAGGACAGCGCGGTGGTTTCGACTATCGAGGGGGTTGCATTGCTCAGAAGATCGGAGCACAAAGTGATGACATGGGAAGTGGAGAGAACCGCGATTGATATTTCAATTAAACTAGACGCTGCTGGCCGCGTAGGTCGGTTTGAGAGGAGATGACACGAGACTGAACACATCGCAGCTTGAGGTAGGCCAGCGAAATAAAACCAACATGTTCTGAGAAATGCTCTTCGTCTAGATGATCCCAAAGACGCGTTGAAACGGGAAATATCTTCCGATTTAGGCACTGTAATATTCGCTAATTGTTCCCATTGCGTGTTCTGAAGTCTTGTAGGCAATCGCTATCCTCTCCCTTGACATAAATATTGTCAGTCCTAATTCATCCATGGATGTGTTTCCAAATAAACTGAAAAGAGCAACTGTCTGTCCACTGTTCAAGTCGGGATGTAAGCTGGTCCCAAGTAACTACCGGCCTATTTCTGTAGTAACTAACCTAGCGAAAATCATCGAGAAATGCGTCAATAGCCAGTTAATACACATTATGGAAACCATCCGCCTGTTATATAAACTCCAGTATGGATTCAGGTCGAATAAAACACTCAGGAGGCAATTTGCCACCTCACAGTAAAAATAATTTTCCACCTAGACCGTGGAAAAAAGCCTATGGCATAATATTTATAGACCTTGCGAAGATTTGGATTCCCTCTCACGTAGCAAACGCCATAAAAAAATAGAAGCAATGGGAATCGAGGGCACTGAACATGGATGGATGACTAGCTAGCTCAGTTCAAAAAGTCCTGCACACGGGTTGGTTATTCCTCGAATGGGGGAAACAGTGGGTGTGGCGGGTCCCAGACCCATTCCAATTGATTCAGGGTCCAAAATTTAGTGGAAAATGATACCCCACACGCCTAGGTACCAGAAATCCCGAAAACACATATTCAAAATGGGTAATACATACCCAATTTGACCCATAACTTCTTCCAGTGGGTGCCAATCGTTCTGGGACCCATTTTATTGGATTCAGCGCCAAAAGTTAGTGGAAAGTGACACCTCACTCGCCTAAATCACCCATAAACTCAAAAATCCATTTTTCAAAAAACACATTTTGACCCCTACCCCGCCCAAATTTGGTCCGATCAGGCTGAAAAGTTTCGAGGGCCGTTTTAGGCCAAAAACAGACCCCTGACCCAAATTTCAGATTTTTAGAAAATTTTCTACTACCAAAAACGGCGCGGACAATGGACGGCGTACGGGGTACGGCGTACGTCGGATGGACATTGACCTTTTTTGATCCAGACACCATGAAACGTCCAGAAAAAAATTTTGAGCCGAATCGGAGAGGTTGACCATTATCATGAAAATAACCAACCAAAACCCAGGCTGTGAAACTGAATGGAACGGTTGGATCGTAGGTTATGGAATGTGGTGAATTTGGGGTTCCGCTGGGCACTGTTCCTGGTCCCTCATTTTGGTTGGTTATTCCTTGAATAATCAACCTATTTATAATATATGTTAATGAATTAGGCAGGGTTGATGTAAGCGGTGACGTGATGTTGTTCGTTAATGACACTGCTCTTTACTTTGCCTCTGAATGTTAGGAGCTCACCTACGAAATGACGGAAAGAGGGCTTTAGAAAATACATTCATGTTTGGTGGAGAATCAGCTGTCAAAAGCAACTTTTGTGCCGTACCACCTAACTCCTACCGCGTTGCCGCTTTCGTCCATTTGCCTGCGTATCCATTCTCCTGAATGTGAACGTAAAGGCTGCTCTTGCTTGATAGTAACTGTTGTTAGTTGTGACATTAATATGAAATGGAAAAACCAAATTGTCAGTCTGCAGGAGACTAAGGAAACTATTGTATATCTTTCATCACCTGAGGGCAGTACTGAATCTCAAACTTATGAAAACGGTGTACTACTCTATGGGCTAGTCTCTTCTCCTGAATGGATTGCCTGCATAGGATGGGACGTATTCCTCTACACTGCGGCCCGTTCTTTCATGTCAAAAAGCGCTTCTGCGAGTGATGACCAAAAATACATTTCCGGCACACCCAAGCCCGTTGGTTGGGAGGCTTGATAATCCCAAATCAGGGCGATTGACTGAAATGGGTAGTCTTAAGCAAAATGCTCCGTAAGGGAAATTTTAGTTGTTCGGCCTCTGAAATGGAAATCAGATTCTAAAACTGAGGAAGCCCTGCATACCTCTGCATCGCTCCATTCCTGTATGAACATGGGTATCAGAGTGTACAACCAATCGTCAACGGATCTGAAAACCCGAATTGAAGAAAATAGGCTCGATCAAATCCTGAAATATTTTTTTTTTGTAATTAGGCATAGCCTGCCCGCCTAATCGCTAGGATTTTTAAAACAATGTACCTAATTTTGTATGATAGATTTTAGATTTATTATCATCATTTATTTAAGTTTATTTTTCATTGCTGAAATACTATTTTCTTTCATGAGTCTCAACTTGTTCTACCTTGCGCGGGCTCTGCCCATTAGAGGAGCATGATTTCGTATATCATGTTTTGTAAAGCTACCTCTGCTATTTTAAAGAAACAAAATTAATATCAATCAATCAATAAAATTCTATTACGACCACGGTATTTTCTCAAATGACACGAGTCACTGCCATGGTATAAATAATTAGGGTTGCATCATTCTTTCAACCCGAAAATGAGATCAACGTTGAGCGCTCGTTACGGAACTGTTCATTTGTGAGATCGTTACAAGCATGAGTGTTGCAACAGTATTGACAGACAACGGTTACTGTGAAAATGAATTTTCGATGTTTTGGGGGATCTAGACGTGTTGGTTATGATATCATATTCCACTACTTGCCGACCAACTGCCGCTAACGGTCTAGGATCACCGACGATAATGAACGAATTGTGGAATATTTGGCATTGTTTTGGTTTATTTATTGCCGTATGAATAATGAACCTATAATTTCATGCGTGAGGGCGATATTTTCACAAGGGATTAAGACAGAAGCACGGAACGTGGAAAGAGAGTTAGACAAGTTTCAGCCTTCTATAACCAACCGTGTCAAATCTGTCGCGATCGAAGTCAATTTTCCCTTCCCATCTCTTCTTTACATTTTCTCCTGAGATTTTTTTCTCTTACTGATAGAATCACGTTTTCTGCACTCATGGTGAACAATCGCTCTCTCCCTTTTCAACTTGCTGCCTCTCTTTGTTCTACGTCTCTATCGTTTCACGGTCATCGAGAATCATCAGACCGGATCAAATTCTGCACTCTATCCCGATTCAAGACGCGAATGTCAATAGAAAGAGTTAAATCAAGTGAAAATCCTTTTCTATTTGAGGAGGAACTCTTTTTCTTCATTTCATTGATTCATTTTCGCAGATCTATTCTGAAAGAGCTTTTCTCCCGAGCTATATCGCTTTTTTGCCAGATTGGTACATTTCCCTAGGTAGTCGTGTGCATTTTCGATCGGATTCCACCTTCATCGTGCCTCTATACGTGCCTTTCCAAGTGGCAATCCGATTTAAATATATAGCACGGGGACAATACATTTTTCAAATCTAGTGGGTCTGAAATCAATTTGTGTGGCGAACGCAGTTGAATAGTTGAAAATAGTTGGTAATTTCAGTCTTTAGCGACTCAGTGCGGCAATTGAAGAAGATTAGGGATGTGTTGGAAGCGTCATTAATTATTGATCCGAAGTTCGTGTTGATCCTTAACGTGATCAATTAATTCTGGAAGTATATACATTTTTCATGTGATTGGGCAGTGGTGACCGTAAAACGTGTAAATAAGTAAGGGTCGCCCTCACTCACCACCTGGCAAGGTGGTTAATCGCTCCTCCATGTCAGTGAGCGTTCGCCTAGTTAATTGTGGTTAGGGTTAATAAACAAAGAAGCGGTCGACACAATATTTTTCCGTAGTGGCGGAATTTTATTTGCAATTTATGTTATTTGCCACATTGGCAAATATTCAACTGCCCTTTTGATAGATGGGATTGATGGTCGCAATTGTGATTTATCCCGTACCTATAGCACAATAAAGTTACTTTAGAGGTCACCAATGTTACTTACTCGATGAGGTTATGGACAACAAATTACTCGCAACAACACAAAAAAGATAAAAAATAAAATAATAATAAAAATAAAAAGAGTACAACTCGCTCCGTACGCTCGTCCCAAAGACTGACAACGGAAACCCATCTTAGAACTATAAAGACCCGGATTCTTCTACTTTACATGAGTGTTTCGTTTCAAGAAAACAAAGAAAACGTGTTCAGTGTGTTGCCTCTCTTTTAGGCGCGCTGGTGTTCATCCCCAATCAAATAGACGATGAGATCTCGCAATTTCCGCTCACCAAATAAATTTCATTACTTCGAACCATTCAGCCTGTGCCTTGTAATGTACAACTCAGTCTATGTATCAAATTACTGTCATCGTCAGTTTCAATTTATACGGTGAAGTTAACTCCACCGTGACAGCTAACAGTTACTTTCAGTGTGTCGTAATGAACTCATTAATCTAGTCGAAATTTACAGGTCGTAAATGCGGCC
This sequence comes from Cyrtorhinus lividipennis, assembly GCA_019603395.1. Taxonomy (NCBI): domain Eukaryota; kingdom Metazoa; phylum Arthropoda; class Insecta; order Hemiptera; family Miridae; genus Cyrtorhinus; species Cyrtorhinus lividipennis. The sequence continues at coordinate 1,592,424 of CM034004.1, read as the reverse complement.
ATCGGTAATCACAGAGTAATTATCTGCCGAGCTAAAGCCGGATGCAATATGTGACCCGGCGTAGGTTGATAAAATCAACAGTTGTCTCTTGTGTTAACGGAATGATTAAGAAGGAAGTTCGTGTCCAATTATTTTATGGAAAATGAATTTAATTTGAAAGCCTGTGTTGATTCTTATTCTATTTCAATATGGAGCAAAATCACGTTGAATGCAACCACCCATACCAATAAAAATCTCGAAAATCTAGAGAATCCATTTTTCGAGAAATACATTATGGAAAAAAAATGCACAACAACAAAGAATTTGGTTGCTAATGGATGCCCGTTGGGAAGTTATCTTTGAGGCGAGGAACTCGACAGAGAAACATGACAGGACGCAAAACCAACTTTTAAAAGAGGCTCTAAAACCAAAACGAAAGTTCAAATTTTGGTTTTAGAGAAAAAAAAGTATTATTTTATTTTATTTTATTTAATTTTTTTAAATTTTGATTACAAGAGAAATTGTTTTTATCATATATCCATGAGGTACTGTTTGGCCGACAAATATCAAGTACTTACCCACTCATTACTTCACAGGTCATCATACCAGACGGACGTTCTTTAGGACAACACCATAGAAGACATATCGATGAAATTCAAACCAGGCTCTGCTTAGGCTTCCAATCGCAGACCGTTTGCGTCTGACCCCCGCCATGCCCTCATTATCATAAGGCTGTTTACTGAATTCAACCCTGAATCAATGTGCCAAAGTAGATAGGGCATGTTTGCAGCAGTTATGGAATTCGAACTAGCAGAATCGAGACATGGGGACACCGCGGGAGTTAATTTGAGTAAACACTCTCTCATTGTGCTGGCATACCGTTTTGATAATGGCAGTGCAAAGGTCAGAAGGTTCGACAATTACGGAGTATCGCCATAACGTTACAGGATCAGTTCTGGCACAGGGTTCAGCTTCTTGTTCTTGGGAAATGATGAAAATGCAAGACCAGCTAGCCCCAACCCCCGCTCCAAATGGCCTTGGGGAAAATACCACTATTCATGTCAAACAAAATCAAGGAAAACCAGTCTACACTGGTACAGGGAGAAGAGCTCAACTACTCAACTCCATAGATTTTCCATATGGTAAGGCGTAAAAGTAAAGTCCAGAAATTGTTTTGGGGCCGGTCGGAGATGGTTGACCTCTCATGAAAACATACGTTGATTAGTCAAGGAATAACCGTCCAATGTGTACTACGTTAGCCCTCCCGTGGTGAACTCAGAAACTAAAATTGCTTATGAAAAGTTAAGAGGGTAGAACATTTCCCGGGGCTTTTCCATTAATTTATTGTTGAACGTTGCTGTTGCTTAGATAAAGCCCTACTCAATAGTTTGATTTTTGAAGTTGGGGTCGGCCAAAATTTGTTTTGTTTAAACTGCTGATAACAGAAAGCGAACAAGTTCAACTATTTATACACTTCATATAGTATGTTAACTAGACTATTTTCATTGTAGCTATTGTTTCGGATTTACGGCTAGTTAGAATTACTCCATCAATTTTAGCCAAGGGAGTGAATCAAATTGATTTTTGAGTAATTGGGATAATTTCCTTGTAGTTAATCGTATTTTCTGCAATAATACGCCCTTGTATTCGTACTGAACAACAATAAAAGGAAATCTTCCATCCTGTGAGGAATAAAAACTGCTTGTATGTGAAATTTCTATTCCCCGGATGATTATCATCAACGCACCCTGAGCTTTAAGAGACGCTCAATGAAATAAGGACCGTTTTATGTTTCAACGTCGCCGTTATAAATAAACGAGGGCATTGTAAAATTACTCAGTTCCTTTCAGAAAACCGTTTAAAATATTCTCCTTCCTCAATGATTGAGCCCGGAAAGGAAAATGGTGGGGGATGAAAGGCGGAAGATCCGAGAGAACTAGGCAAAAGGGTCGGCCAGAAAACTTCCATTGACGGTTTAGCATAGTGTGCTCACAACTTCATTCGGGCGACCGAGTCGGACAATCGTCTATTAGCTCATTCTAAAGCCATTCTTAAATTTCATCGTGCCTCTTTTTGGCACGGTTGGATTGTTTGAAGGCTAAGAATCATTCAAACGACACTGTGATTCAACAAAGAGCGTTTGATCAATTGAATTATGGACCAATACCGCCTTTCGTCTCAATATCATGTTAATGTATGGGACAATACAAACGAACGAAGATACAAAATAATACAAATAAAAAAATAATGGTTCATTTCGAGTGGTTTATTTCAACTCTATATTTCATATTTGAATTTCAACTATGGTAACGTTTCTGTCGACTTTGCTGCGCTTTAGAACGACCAAAACTTACCCGCAATTGAAATGAAAATTTCACATAAAAAATTATTCTGCAGTTTTTGATATCTCATGGCAGTTTTCTCCTTAAAATATCTGATGAAACGAAACAATGGATAGATAAATGTCAGTTTGTGAATGTAATATTTGTACAGTAACCCTCTGTATGAAATGAAGTAGTCATGGCTGAGTGGTTTAATGTTCACGTTATAAACCTAAAACTACGATATTATCGTAGTTTTGAAGGTTTTAAAACGTATTGAAGGGGGGATTGAAAATTCAAAATGTCCGCCCTTCGAAGAATCCAAAATGTTTCGCTGACTTGGTTCTTGCTCTACTGAGGTGGCGTTTGTGTCAAAATAAATATTGTAGAACTGTGTAGACCTAAGCATGGAAGAAAGGGAAGAACTTCCATTAGACAATATTCCGAATTGGTCAAGAAGAAACCAGGCTTGACTGCAGCACACCGTTGAGAGGGTAAAAAGAGGCTTTCGAACAATAAACCCTGACCAATCAGGGGTTAAAATCCGAATGGACAATCTTCATTGGGTTAGCTCTGCCCGATGATTTTTCAACGTTAACCCCGTTAATGAAGGAACTCGTTTATAGGTCCTGTACAATTATTCACGTCTGACCCACCCCAATGGGACGAAACTGGGGCTAGCGCCATACCTCCGGGATACATCGGTGACCTGATTGCCCAAGGGGTATGGTAATTCGCTGTCTGGATCTCTATGGCACGGATCATTGTTCCGGTTCTCCATATTGTCAGCAACCAATAGAAGACACCAATCAGACATGACCCTCAGCATGTGATGAGCTCCGCCTATCGTTCTGAGTATCTGCGCTACGTCGATTGATTGCTGAAATCGGACTTAGATCTCCTTCTCATTATTCTAAACATCATAACGTTTTCTTATTGACAAGCTCTTGCCACTCGAATTTGGCATCCAGAGTCAACCCCAAGTATTTCCCTTGATTGGCATGTGGTTTGACCATGACCATGAAAGGTGCTGGGATATAGATGATGCGTGAAATTGATTCATTTATTGAATACATTTATTAATTTCACGCATCATCTATCCCAGCACCTTTCAACGTCATGGTCAAACCACATGCCAATCAAGGGAAATACTTGGGGTTGACTCTGGATGCCAAACCTCTGGATGAATAAATAAGTCTCAACATTTTCACAAAATTTCCAAACCCACATGGACAGCGGACGGAATATGTTTTGAGATCTGGACCTCTTGAATCGAAAAATGTCAAATTTTCGGGCGAACGAAGATATTTATCAAAAGAATAATATCACAAGCCGGGAGTGTCATTGTCACTTATGTCTGTTTTTAGCAGTGTTTTACATCGGGAATATTATAAGACTCACGTGCTGGAATCAAATGATATGAGAGAACGAAGCCGGAACGAGAAGGAGCCATTGTGTGTGTGTGAAGGGGGGGGGGGGGGTTCACTCGTCTTTTAGATGAAAGTGGGTTTATGGGCAATTGATTGTTATGAAGGGCTCATCAAAACCAGTGATGATATGGAGGGGGAGGGGGGATTCATGGTGAAACCAGGGGGTAGCAGTAGGCCGTGGCTGCGATTCTATGGAAAAGAACTGGGATCGTATAGAGACGGAAGTGAGGGGATGGGGGTGGCGAGGGAAGGAATGAGCGGAGGTGAGAAACGCTGAGACGAGTGGATAGGGGGCTCGAGTGCCCCAGTCTGCTACGTTGGGGCCTAGATGGGTTCCCACTCTTCTATCTCTATTTTATGGCGGTTGTAATAGATGTTCGTTCGTAAGAAGGGGGACCGTGCGACTGGTAGAACGTGGGGAAGGAGAGGGGGTGGATAGCTCGTACCTCCTTTTACTTCAGATTTCCTCCCCCCTCCCCTCACCGGAGGCGGCGCCCTTTTGTCCAGCCAAACCCGCCCACTCCGGCACCCCCCCCCCCCCTATACGAGCCCTCGTTGACGTCTATTTTAGATGCTTTTCTATTCCTTTTTTTATTGCTATTTTCAAGGGTTCCTCAGCATCAGAATTTCAGACGACTCCGACAATGCAAGCGCCTGCGTGTAAAAGAAAACCCAGAAGGTCAATCGTCAAAGTCCATCTCATGAATGGGGCGTATAAATGTACTATCAGCCCGATAAGCGGAACCGACTGAATAAGTATTTCGAAAAATGACTGCACCCGCGCCTGACAAGACATGCCACATAATATCACGGAGGCAGGAAACACAACCCTAATGCCATGTGCTCTCGTGTGATATCTCGGAGTCTTGTCACATCACGTGTGGTTCTATGTTCTCTCATTTTACAGTAGATAATTCGTTCACCTAGAGCTACACTACCTCATGCTCAGGGGCGAGAAGTTCAACCCCCTAACCCCCACCCACCCAACCGGTCCTCCTAAAATATCACAAATTTACTACTTTGCTATGACTGCATTAACACCTAATCACTTCAACTAGTCAGAAAGATAAAGCAGTTCTAATTTTATTAAATTGCAAATTTGTCTATTAGCGAAAAAAAAAACTTGTTTATGAATTTCTTCACCACGTTTGTCTTCGTAATGGATTGTTAACTGGTTTTTAGCTGAATATAGTCGAATTTTTTGTAGGTTCAAACAAGTCAATTGAGAGCATCTTGCAGAAAACTATTTTAGTGCATCCCAAAACTTTTTGAACTCGGGTGTTTTTGAGCAGAATTTGTTAAAGTGGCAATATTAAAAAATTCGGTACCTCATGAAATTTTCGTTAAAAAGAACAAGCACGAAGTTATTACCAATGATACCTATCGTAATTCAACCTATTTCGGTTAAAAGTTGAAGAGCCTGATCATCTCACATTTCTGTAAACAATTATGTGAACTGAACGATCGACTAATTGAGGAACAATTCATGCAACAGAACTACCACTAGACGTTACACACACTTACCTAGAAGCATCATTATGAAGACCAGGACACACACTGACACATGAGCTCAGCCAAGCAGCTGCAACCAATGTGTACCCCAAACGGCCAAATTTCAAATTCGCTGTCCCTGCATCATTTCTGCTTCAATCGATACTGCTCTACTGCCTCTATCAATATTTTTGTTGTATCATTAGGAAAAAGAAGTTATCGATCTCTGAACTGAATTCGTGTACCACGAATAATCGATGAGACTGGTCGAATCCATCAAAACGCTCCCAAATTCTGCTTTTCGAATTTTTATTCATTGTGTATGTACATACCTTGTTAGTTGGTTATTCTTTAGATAATCTACTTATGTTCTCATGCCCAAGGTTACAGGAAGGCCAAAAAAAAAAAAAAAAAAAAAAAAAAAAATTTCTGGACGTTTCATGATGTTTAGAACAATAATGGGAACGGGTACCCCACATGCCTAAATCGCCGAAAATTTTGAAAATCTAGATATGTAGGTAGGTACCCAGGTAATTTTTCCCGTTAATGCATCAAAATGTCATCAAAAATTCATCAAAATAGCTTAAGAACGTCTCATTGAAATGTGATGAGTATGCCTTTTTGCACGACATGAACATGAGCATTATCAGGATTCCATCTTCTGATAAACAGCCCGGGTGAAAATAGGATAAGAAATTCAAATACCAGATAATATACATACAATATAAATACATCAAATGCGTGAAAATCCACTAATTCCTCCCTCTAATTCATTAATTTATCCGAAGCACCCACTACCTTTTTTTCGACTATTTTCGATTCCTCTTCCCATTCTAAATCACCACTCGAAAAGACCATCTATGGCTTTTCTGGAACAGTGAAAGCTCACTATGTCCACGTTTTAGAGATGATTGATCGATATTCCAGTGTGCTACAGCACATGTTATCACATAAAGCGAGGCAGTACATCAAATGAATGCACGTAATGTAAGGGTGTGTTTCCTCCATCACGTCCACCATAAGAGAACCAGTCAATCAGTTATGCGAGCGGACAATGAAGCTACTAAAACAACCAATTTTTACGCGACAAAGAAGCTACGCCTTTAAACACTTGTATTATTTAGTTGAATGTCAGACAGTTTTACCCATTAATGATAAGTGGGAAAGTAAAATTGTCTCGCGTCATGTTCCCACACATGCGGTTGCATGAATTTGAATCGCGGAGGGGGTTCCGATGGTTCAACCCCGAGTGTTCGATTTAAATGGGAAAATAATCTATTTTTTGTTTATTGAAATATTATTTGATTGGAATATCATCGAAAATCATTCTAAATATTCTCAAATTGGTTCGGAAAACTCTCAATTCAACTTGAAGAAGTATCCCAATCCCAATAAAAATGACAAACCTACTTTAGGTTTGCTGCACCTTTTGCAGACGCACATCCATTCTTCATGAGGTTATGGATCTATGAACCAACTTCTACTCCAAAAAATGTTCGTGCTTCTGGAGTTTTGATTGGTACGAAGAGAACAGCCGAAATCAGGTTTTGCGAAACTTGAAAACTGCTGAGGGTTAGTCATGAAGCAGACGTTTAGGTTAGAGTCGAGAAATATTTATGAAGTAAAATACAATAAGGGGATTCTCCATGGCAAGGCAACTCTCACGTTGGATCGGCCTCAATATTTAATAGCTTGTCTAAGAAAGGTGTTTGCCAAGTCGAGGGTTGAGGCAGCGTCTGAGCGTCACTTTGAACGTCAGACGAGGTCAAAAGAAGCGCAGAAAAAGCGTCTAGGTGTCCAAAATGCCCCGGTAACAGGAACTTCACCTCAAAGGGAAAAGACCAACGGTGGCGAAATAAAGAACACAACCTCGCGAGAACAACGAGTGACGGTGAAGGAGGACGGAGAGTTCGGACGAGAGGAGGAAAAATGCGGTAGGAGACGTTTAGGAGAAGGGAAGTCAACCTCGGGTTGGAAAGTGGTGGGGGCTGAATTATGTACCCGGCTTGGTTAAAAGATGTTGAACAATAGAGGCTAAGACAGGCCTATTGATCTAGTAGCCAGTTTAATGAGGGCAAAGACTCGTTTGTCACTTATTCTTCGCTCCGGGTCCCACTTCTGACACCATCAAAGGCTTCGGGCACGTCTGGGTGTGATGGAAAGAGCCGTCGACGTCAAGGAAAGGAAGGGGGTGGAATCGGAAGACCGTGCAAGACGAGCGACAGAGACTTTTCCGCCCTAAAAAGAATAATTCTCTTGACCAGCCCCTTCTCTTCGCGCCTTGGGAAAATTATTGAAGTAGCCTAGCTCATCCTAACACCCTTCGTCCTCGAGCAAGCTGGAGCTGTGGAAATGAGAGAGGGAAGAGAGAAAAGGCTCTTTTTGCGGTTCTTTTCATTCTTTTTTTCCTCGGTCTGATCAATTGCCGGTTTGCGCTTCTACGACCATTATTTAGGATGAGGGACCAATGGTCGACCAAGTCTGAGAGTTTACCTTATTATTGTAGATACAATCGATATTTCTCGTAATTTGATCCTTGTCCACAAACTCCTGACGCACACTCAATAATATCTTCGTAACCTTGGAAAAAAGCCCCCCCCCCCCCCTTTTCTTTTGTCTTTACAAACATTCACATAACACAGCAAAAAATCTTTTACAGGGGTTGGCTATTCCTCGGACCAGGAGCATATAGGCTCATTCCAATCGATTCAGCGACTAAAATTTGGTGGAAAATCGATACCCCACGCGCCTAGGTACCAGAAATATCGAAAACACACATTCGAAATGGGTAGATAGATACCCATTTTGACACAACTTCTTTCGGTGGGTACCAACCCTTCCGGGACCTGTCTCAATGGTTTAGCATCCAAAATTTAGTCAAAAATGATACCCCACACGCCTAGATCGTCGATAATCTCGATAACCCATTCTTCGGAAGACACTTTTTGAGGATGTTTCGAGTACCGACTAGAGCCAAAAACGGACCCCTGATTAAAATTTCAGATTTTTATAAAATTTTCTACTATCAAAATCGGCGTGGACGGCGTACGGCGGACGGACATTATTTTATTTTGATCTTGTCACTTCGAAACGCCTAGAATAAAATTTTGGGCCGAATTAGAGAGATTAACTTCTGATTAATTTCTGCAAGAAAACATGGGTTGATTATTCAGGGAATAATGTTCCACTTTTCTGTTTAAAAAAAAATGTTTGTGTATTTGTTATTATGTTTTTTATTATTTTGATTGATGTCCGTACTCAATCACGGTTCGAATGGCATCCTCAAAGAAGAGGCTCACGAACATGACGAATTTCTAAACGAAGGCTTCATTTCCCTATTTTCCAGGTCCAAGACTGAATGGGCAGAGGCTAGTTGAGTTCCTACCGCCTGGCGAAGGGCCAGAGCTCCGCGTCAAGTCGGCTCTCCTTTGGATCCGTCTGGAGCCGCGGAGCACCGCCCCTCAGAGGAACGTTACCCTCTGGGCCTTTCGTCTCAAAAACCACCTACCGAACGCCACCCACCTAAGTGGTAAGGTATGTTTTCAACGGGAGATACAAGTAAATTTCTAATTATTTTGGTTACCGATAAATTTGTCGAATGTTGTCAGTACTTTGAACGTGGCTCTTTTTCCCCTACTAGGGACTTATAATATCGCACCCGTCGTGGAATACTGTCACATCTCAAAAAATGCAATTTTCTGTTTGTGACGGCAGCGTCTAATTTGCTCGTAGAATAAAGCACCAAGCGCAGTCCAGTAGTTGGCCGCCGGACAGCGGTAGTTACAGTTTCGAGTTGAGGGGATTCGCCTGCTGCATTTGCTGAATACTGTAACATCTTTCACTCCAGTAATAACCTTGAACCCGTCTGGTCCTTTTCGCGATGTCACAGTATTCTACGACGGGTGCGATATTTCGAATCACAAGTGCAAGAAAACAAGACAAATCCCAGTCAAATTGAAACGCCGGAACAATATCGCTGATCATGAATGGTTCCTGAGCCATATAACCATTATATTGCCCACATAACTTGAGTGCACTCAAAGTCTAGCCTACATTCAGACCAGTCATTTCAAACACAAAAAAAGCGTGAAAAGCTCAATAAATGCAAATAACCTGTCGTTATGAGTCACTTAGATATTATAATACCTACATTTACACCCTTAAAACACACGGATCCATGATTTTTAGTTGCTCTATGCTTAATTTTTTACGAAAATTTATGAGAAAGAAGACGTTACTTTTCTTCACATTTTCTCGATTAGATACAATTCTTGAGGTAGGAGGGTCTTGAATCTCAATGGAGTAGGTACCAAAAGTGCAGCATTGCAAAAAAAATTTTGAAAAGCGAATATTAGATTCTGTCATTTTGTGAGTGCTATTGTCGATAACCATCAAGTTTCACGGATACGTTGATATTGAATTTATAAGTATCTATTGATATGACGTCAGTTTCATTGTGTTTCAAGTGAATGTTTTAGTGGAAAAAACCATTCCACACTACATGAAAACCGCCTTAAAACCAATTTAAATTTTGAACAAATGCTAAGCAGCATTAACAGCGTGCTGTAATAAATTAATAGCACTTTTCCCCAAATTTTTGATTTTGGGCAAAATATAGCAACTAAATTCCCTATACCTGTCTAAAACGCAGCAAAAAATTAATTCACACCGTCCGCCGTTTTTGGTGGTAGACAATTTTCGAAACACCTGATTTTGGTCAGGGACCGGTTTCCGGCTCTAGTTGGTCCTCGAAACATTTCAGCCCGATCGGACTGAATTTGGGCGGGGTAGGGGTCAAAATGTGTTTTTTGAAAATATGGATTTTCGAGATTTCTGGTACCTAAGCGTGTAGGGTATCATTTTCGACCAAAGTTTGGCCGCTGAATCTAATGAGATGGGTCCGATTGAGGTCGATTGGCACTCACCGGAAAAGGTTATGGTTCAAAACGGGTATCTATCTACCTATTTCGAAAGTGGGTTTTTTATATTTCTGACACCTAGGCGTGTGGGGAATCATTTCCTACTATCATCGTCATCACGATTGAATTATTAGGGTAACAAATCCGAACAAAATATCCAAGGAAGAAATTCCCTGCACTGTATGATTGCCGTAACGGCTACTGTTTTCCTTATAGTCCTGATGACGATTTATTAATAAATCAAAAGCCAACATTTAGACCCAAACGACTCATTGTTTTGTTGAACGCCTTCAACGCCCTCCGAAATTTTAGCATTCGTGCATCCGAAAGTGCTCAAAAAAAATTAACGTCAATACAATTTTTTTAAAAATTATATCATATTGGTTCAGGGCTCGTCAGATAGGCGGTTTAGTGTCCTATCGAGCAACAGGGTTTTCATTCTTTCTTTCTTTTTCGAAGGGTAAATCAACGAGACATTTTTAATCCTAACAGCGAACAAGTTGCCCGGAAGAGGTTGTAAGGTCACGTCTCTTGGTAGTCGGGTCGTAATATTCGTTCACACCTGTTGCGCCCTCCCACCTGGTTTACCTGGGAATATTTACGTCCCTGGCTTAACTGAACCTGTATATAGACAGTCGAAAGCCTCGAAAAGTTTTCCCCTTTCGAACGCAATAAAGAAGATATAATAGAGGCTGCTGAGGAGACGAGATGCTTGTTATTTCGAATAAGCAAGTATTTTTATTGACGAAAATGAATCATAATGAAGAAAATATAAGTAATAAAAATGCGAATTCCTTCACGGGGGTTGGTTACCCCTCGGACCAGGCGCATGGAGACTCATTTTTGTAACATGGGGAAAATGGGAGAAACAGTGGGTGTGGCGGGTCCCGGACCCATTTGTTACGATGTTGTTAGGCAAGACCACACCGTAACTAAGATATTAGGGTTGCCAAATTGTAATCCCGTATTTAGATTTAGGCTTTTATTTCTAAAAAACCTATTAAAGGCCCTACCTATAAAGAAAGGGGAACCTCGCCGGGAATAAACTACAACAGCCCTGATCTCGGACAACTCGGTGACCACAACCAATTCAAATTATAATTGAATTATTAATTTTGGAACGGACTCACCAAGATGCAATAACGAAGCGCGTGCGAGAACTGCCCTCATCTCCCTTGCTCGTAAGGAACATGGTGGGGGTGATAAAAGGAGGAGACTGTTGACGCCGTTTATTCACGACGTTTCAGAGTTCAGACTCTGACACATTCCAATCGATTCAAGGTCCAAAATTTCGTGGGAAATGATACCCCACACGCCTAGGTACCTGAAATATCAAAAACTACAATCGAAATAGGTAATTACGTACCCATTTTAACCCATAACCTCTTCCGACGGGCACCAATCTTTCCAGGAAACGTCTTGCATGATTCAGCGTCCGATATTTACTCAAAAATGATCCCCCCCCCCCCATACGCTTAGATCGCTAAAAATCTCGAAAATCCATATTTTCGAGAAACACCCCATTTTCGAACCCTACTCCTCACAAATTTAGTTAAATTTTTTAGTTAAATTTTATTTATTTTTGAGAATGGTGCTCTTTACCTGACGTCATTTTGTCAGGCAGAGATAAATGTGTAGCAATATGGCTCTTTAGGATGGGCTGCGTATAAGAAGTTGGTTCTTATAATGGCTGCTCAGAGCTTGTTTGCGGACGAAGAGACATCGTTGTCTCTGCTTGGCTGTGCCTATTCGTCACGAAGCCTGCGTGGCTGGCGACAGCAGGCAGCTGACTGGCAAGGTCTGACGCGTGATGCTGACTCTACCGACGCCTAATATCAACTTGAAGAGAGCAATCTGAATGTTCTGAAACGCTCGGTAAAAGGTACACGCTAGCCACGCGCCTCTGATTGTTCTGTCAAAGTTCGAAAGAATAGTTTGCGTACACTACTCCCCATGAATATTACAGGCCCGTCAAACCATCAAGGACAGACGGAAACGGTTTCTTTGACTTGCATTTCGCGTGCTGCGGGCTCAAAGAGGACGGAATCGGATATAGACGAGGAGGAGGCGGGCTGCTGGCCTGGCTCATGGAAGGCCTTGACCCCTGCCTCAAGCCGCGTGCAGTCTCTCCGCACCCTCTGAATAAACCAATAATCCCTCTCTTTGTTGCAAGCACCACCCCGTTGGTTTCAGCGGTATTTAATAATAATCCAACATTTGGATTCGCTCTTTTCTGTATGTGTAAATTAATTATTCCAAATTCTCGGTTTTGGTTGGTTATTCATTGAATAAGCAAAAGTCAACGTGCAAAAAGTCAATCTCTCCGATTCGGCACAAATATTTTTTCTGGTCGTTTCCAGGTGTCTAAATCAAAATGTAATGAAAACATAGGTTGATTATTCAAGTAATTACCAACCAAAATGTCAAATGACCGTCCGCCGAACGTCGTCCGCCGACTTTGGCTTTTTCTAATTGGCTGTTTGGCATTTTCTAATTGGCTTTTTCAGTCAAATTTTCTAAAAATCTGAAATGTTGGTCAGGAACCCGGCTCTAGATGGTCCTCAAAACTTTTCAACCCAATCGGACCAAATTCGGGCGGTGTAGGGGTCAAAATGTGTTTCCTGAAAAATGGATTTTTGAGATTTTGGGCGATCTAGGCGAGTGCGGTATCATTTTCCACTAAATTTTGGATGCTGAATCCAATGAAATGGGTCTCAGAACGATTGGCACCCACTGGAAGAAGTTATGGGTCGAATTGGGTATCTATAACCCATTTTGAATATGTGTTTTCGGGATTTCTGGTACCTGGGCGCGTGGGGCATCATTTTCCACTAAATTTTGTGCCCTGAATCGATCGGAACGGGAAAATCGCCTCCTCACCGTCGCTATAAGGGTGGTTAACCCCCGGAGAAGGGGATTGGTGGGTCTTTGCCGGCGTCGTCCTGCGGGGAAAGCGGCAAAACCCCTCTTGGAGGTTAGTTATCACTCAAAATGGGTATCTATCTACCCATTTTGTATATGTGCTTTCGAGATCTCTGGCACCTAGGCATGTGGGGTATCTTTTTCCACTAAATTGTGGACCCTCAATCGATTGGAATGGGTCTGGGACCCACCACACCCACTGTTTCCCCCATTTTTCCCATGCTGAAGAAATGAGTCTCCATGCGCCTGGTCCGAGGAATAACCAACCCGTGTGTAAGAATTAGCAGCGTTTTTCTGGGCGTTTCAAGGTGCCTAGATCAAGACGTTATGAAAACATAGGTTGATTATTCAAGTAATAACCAACCAAAAAGTCAAATGTCCGTCCACCGAACGCCGTCCACGCCGACTTTGGCTTTTTCTCATTGGATGTTCGGCGTTTTCTAATTGGCTTTTTCTAACAAATTTTCTAAAGATCTGAAGTGCTTGTCAGGGACCCGCTTCGTCTCAGCCCGATAAGACCGAGTAGGGGGGAGAGGGGTGAAAATGTGTTTTTCAAAAAACGGATTTTCAAGATTTTCGGCGGTTTAGGCGTGTGTGATACCATTTTCCACTAAATTATGGACGCTGAACCCAATGAAACGGGTCTCGGAACGATTAGTGCCCTCTGGAAGAGGTTATGGGTCAAAACGGGTATCTATCTACCTTTTTCTAATGTGGGTTTTTTAGATTTCTGGTACCTAGGCGTGTGTGTTATCATTTTCCACTAAATTGGAATGAGTCCCCAGGCTCCTGGGCCGAGGAATAACCAACCCCTGTAAAGGAATTTGCAGTTTTTGTTTGTTTGTTGAAAACCTTTTTAAAAAGATATTTGCTGGTTCTAGTGACATTCTAAATAGTACCTTTTACCTAAAAACGACTTAGTGCTTCTATTGATACGGTCCTGCTGGTAATTCAAAGCAAACCACTTGAAAATGTGTACATATTACACACCCATGGTACATGAAATTTTTTTTCGACCATGGCAGGTTGAATTCTTTATTCAAGCACCCACCATATCCGAATTTTAAGTAGGAAGGTTATGCGGCAAATGAGTCTCATACTTGAAAAGTTCTTCTATTCACCCTGTTTTATGGTACTTATTTTGAAATGAATAAACAAACAAGCTCAGGCAGGTCCTCAGGGTTCATTTAGCGCAAGCATCTTCACTTCCTTGGGATTTAGAGCCGCAGAAAGATCGCGTTGCCCATGTACCTTGATCTGCGTCTTCTCATCAGTCGCATTGACTGGCAGACAGAGTTGTAGTGAGATTTGATTTAGGCTCAGCTAAAACGAAAATGTCGTTTCGTCTGTTTGTGTTGCAGGAGTTCAACACTCACACGGAGGTGGCGGGTTTTACCAAAGTCGTGCCCTCGACCAGTTGGCAGAAGTTGGACCTGCGCCAGATAGTGCTCGACTGGTACACGCACAGAAGCGGAGAGCGGCTGCGACTCCTAATAGACTGTTCGGGCTGTAACGGCGCCGTCTTTCCGACGCTTTTCCGAAGCGGTCCGTCCAATCGTCCGTTCCTCGTCGTCACGACAGAGCCAGCGCCGACGCGCCGAGTTCGACGCCGAGCGTTGGACTGCTCGGGAGCACCTCGCGGCCAATGCTGCAAAGAGATGTTTTACGTCAACTTTAAACAGCTAGGGTGGGACGACTGGGTCATCGCGCCGAACGGCTATTTCGCCAACTACTGCCGCGGCGACTGTTCCGGCCCTCGGACGCCGGACGCCTTCGTCAACCATCATTCCCACCTGATCGAGGAGTACCGGAGGATGGACAGGCTGGCGGGCCTCCAGCCCTGCTGCACGCCCGTCAAGTTCTCGTCCACGTCTCTCATCTACTACGGGCCCGACAATAACATTATCAAACGGGACCTCCCCAAAATGGTCGTCGAGGAGTGCGGATGCCCCTGAGCGGCCGGTCCCCACCGCGTCCCATCTGAAACCGAAAACTGTCACGAGCCCCTCAACCGAATCGGCCCGGTAAATTGTGCCCCTCGTCGCGCTCATTCAATTTTGGAAACCCCAAAATTTCCCTCTGAAAACATGTCTGAAACGCGTGTGTGCTCTTCGTCAATTAAGGTGTCGCTCTGACACCGTCTATAATAGTCGGCATCGACAAAACCGTAAAGCCCAAATCACTCCAAGAACGTGAAAAGACATGAAATATTTTTCCTTCTCTCATTTGATTCCAAATCGTATCGACCTATAATCAACCCCCCCCCCCCTCCTCCTCCTCCTACCACGCAAAAAATTAAAGATTTTTTTTTTCTTTTTCTTTTTGGAGTTACTAGAGAGGAACACGTCCTAATGAGAGAAACGATAAATATAAACGAGGGAAACGAAATGCCGAATTGAGCCGTTCGATAAATCACATGAAACAACCGGCACGAAATGGGACAGAAATCCGTGACTGGGCAGACTCACTGACACGACACAGGCTAGAGAATAGGTAAAAAACCGAAAAATTTCTAATTAAGTACACAGGGCATGAACGTAAAATCCCTCCTCCCAAAGCCCACTTAGACCCCCCCCCCCCCCCCCCATTCAACCAGAATTACTATACCGAACCCCCTAACATTATTTCCCTTTTCGGGCGACAGCTCAGCCCTCAAATTGGACACGTTGTCTCGAATGGTCGTCACAATTTTCCAACTCAGATGCCAAAAAGAAGACATACCCAAATAAAGAATCGATATTTCCTACCAAGATATCTCCCGATTTTCACATTTAGTGTGCGCGAGCGTGTGAATCTTATATCAAATTAAAATGTGAAACTCCCCTTCCCTCTTGTAAATAATTATGAAAGATAGGAACTTTTTTAGGTTAAATACCAATTGTTGGACATTTTCAGTGTAAATGTGGAGTGATGAATATACGTACTTTTTAAAAAACCCCAATGGGAGCCGATTCCTCCAATTCCCCTTTAAAAATACTCCTTTAGTCTTAAACCTATTTCTTTAAAGTAGACTAGCGTATCAAATGTAGTGTACAATATTTTCCTTTATAAAAAATCTTCATTAAAAAAATTAAAAAATGCGATCTCGTAAGGAATAAGGTGCTTGGCACTTAGAAATCTCAATGGACTTCAATTCTATAGGATGTAATTGTAAGGTTACGGAAAATGTAAATACATAGGGATTGTTGCAGCTGTAGAAACATTTTTGGATCGTTTGCCAAAATAAGCGTTGACATTTTTTGTTCAGTTATCCCCCGTAGGGACATCACGATTGTTTACGGTCAAATAATGAAAATTACATCAGCATTAACGATATTAACTTATAATCAGGGTTATACTATAAAACATTCCATAATTATATTATTATGTAGTGAAGTATGGTGGTGGAGAATGATTGTAAAGATCTGTCAAAGAGGCAACAACATTTTGAAACTTGATTTTTTCACCACCTTTACTTTTTAACTGCGTTTAAAGACTTTTTTTTAGAAAGAACTTTGAAGACAATTTTTTTTTAAATCATTTTGTAAGTATATTTAATTAAGGTTTTTGTGATGTATATAGGCAACTGAAATAGGAAAAATTCAAGTTGGTTGTTGAATCTTTTAGCTTGGAAAACTACAATAACATTGAAATGAAATAAATTTTGAATTGCCCAGTTCCCATATCGTACGGAACGTTCCGCAAGCAGGTATATCATCCATTTTGTGGTAAAAATACCCCGGTCTGGGCATGTTGAAACATGCAGGTAAGTTGTTTTCAACGCTATCACTCAAAGTTTTCATAATATTTCGAGTTGAGTTCCTCAGTTTTGTCGAGGAATCGTTTTCGTTGTTTTCGTTTTTGTTTTTGTATGATGTTACCAAACGATGGGTTTTTTAATCTTATTATGGGTGCTTTTAGGGGGCCCGTAAAACATGTTAAGTTGTGATAAATTTAATATGCACTTAATTAGCTCTATGCAAAATAATTTCCTGTGAAAGAATTTAAGATCTAAAAAAAAGACGAAAAACAGATCGTTTATTAGTATAAAAACTGTGATCGTTTCTTGTAAGACGGAATCGATGAAAGAAGGAGTTGCGTTATCAAATCATTTAATTATTTAAAGAATGACGAGAAAAAGTCAATAAAAACATTAATTATTGTGATGAGAGTATTAACACTGCCTACTTGACAGATAATATATATTTGGAGTGATGCATATATTTCTCTGAGGTCCAAGTAGTCCATGCTCATGCAACACACACCATGAAAATGATTGGATGTTACTTCATGAAATTAATGAAAACAGTCGCGAATTGAAAAGTAGATAACCGGAAAAAAATTAATTAAAAAATGAAAAAAGCAAAGACTGATTCGTTTGTTGTGTTGAAGGGGCATGTTTCAGGGATGATCCTGTACATTTTAACATTAAAAAAAAATGTGTAAAGGAATTTTCGGAGATTAATGAGGAATACGTGTATAAAAAAAATTAGCTCTTTTGAAAAAAAAAAATCGAAATCGAAAGGTGTCGAGAATGATTTATAGGAAACCTAAAAAATGGGTTGTAAACAATATTTAATAATTTACGAAAATATTTTTAAACAGACTAAATTGTTAATTAAAGCAATTGTAATTAAAATATGATACTTGCTAAAGAAGCAATAAAATTAATTCGATATTGAAATGGGTCAATATCGAATTATTTTCAAAAAATGGAATTAAAAAAAAAAACATTATGGAGTTTCGCACTATTGTCTACGCTTCTGACGACCCTTTTGATTTTAGAGTAGTTGATTTGCCCTTTAACTATAAACGGAAAGCGAGGAGTGAAGTTTGTAAAAGTTATAAGTGGTAATAAAGTCATTCATTCTATTTCAATCCAATGCGTATCATTCCATTTTTTCACCGTTCACAACCCTTACAGGAAACCGAACGATTGACGGGTATTGGCGAGGCGGAATAAATGGCTGGACTTTAACACTCAACACACGAATAATACGAAAAATATATTTTTTAAAACGCGAACGATAAGTTAGTTTTGACTTATGAGTACTTTTGAAAATGCTATAAAAGTAGTGTAAAGTATAATTTGAGTACCTCTGTCGAGCGCACTATCAATATACGCGAAAATATTATATCCCTGTCCGCCATATTTGTCTTTATAAAAACGAGAGAAAATACTAAATTGAAATAAACTTAAAAATAAATAAATAAATAATTAAAATAAAATAAAAATAAATAATAAATTAAAATTATCGGAACAATGTTAACAAAATGAAAGGCATTCAAATTGTATCGATAGTATCGATAGTCACCGTATGTGCGATATCATTGCTATCACTTGATTACGTGTCCCTATACTTGGGTTTAGCCCCAAAACGTTCCAGGTTTTCTGAGTAAGATAATTCAAGGTGTGTAAACATTTCGGCATTTTAAAAAATTTCGATCCCAAACAGGTTGATAAAAACAATGGAATGTGTCGCGCCACCACTTACAAGACACCACAAGACTACATGGGGAAAATCGGTGAGTGTACAACGGCGACTTACTAACTACGGTTAAAACAATTAGATCGCGAACTGAAAATACGGAATACCTAGTTTTGACAGAGAATTAATTATTCGGTAACTCAGCTAACCACACATTAATCGATAAGTACTGGAGAAGCGAAAACGACGCGAGATACGGTCGAGAACGGACCACAGAGAAGGGATGCGGAGTTCACGATACACGATGAAGGGATTCGTTTTTCACAAATGTATCGTTTACCGCTGAATTATAACGCTGAATACATTGTGATGAGTCCTGGACCGATTGGTGGCCTCTGTGAATGGGTATGGATCAAGTTGGGGTGGACATTTTCACGAATTGTGGAACTTGGGCATGTGAGCTATAATTTGTCACTAAGGTAAGCGATACATTGGTGGAAACCTTCTTCGTGTATCGTGAACGCCTCCATCTCTTCTCTATGCTCCGTTCTCGGCCATTATCTCGGCTAGTCGGCTCGTTGGTCCTCGAAGGAGTCAACTTAGGAGTTTGGGGTATAATTGTCTATTATTGTCATTCTGGACATCATGAAACAGAAAATTTGCTTGCGGCCGATTGGAGATGGTGGACTCCCCGTGGTCTTGGGTATGAAAACGTAGGTTGATTATTTTTAAGGAATTACCAACCAAAACCGTTTATACACGCAAATATCAGTGTTAACAAATTCTTCTACAGGGGTTGGTTATTCCTCGGACCAGGAGCATGGAGACTCATTCCAATCGATTCAGCGTCCAAAATGTAATGGAAAATAATACCCGACACTTCTAGATCGCCGAAAATCTTGAAAATCCATTTTTCAAAAAACAGATTTTGACCCCTAACCTCCCTCCCTCCCTTTTCGGTTTGGTCCGATCGGGATGAAAACTTTCGAGGACCAACTAGAGCCGGAAACAGGTCCTTACCAAGAGTTCAGATTTTTAGAAAAATGTCTAGTACCAGAAACGGCATGGATGGCTGAGCGACATTTGCTTATTTTAATCCAGATACCTTAAAACGCCTAGATTTTTTTTTTTTTTTTTTTTTTTTTTTTTTTGAAAGAGAGAGAGACAGATTTGCTTAAAATATTGAAACATATGGGGGAATAATTTGCAGCGTTTTCATCTTTACATAATCACTCATTGTTGCAATGAACTCGTCCCTGATATAGGCAATAGTAATACGAGTAACTGCACTCAAAGCCCACTTCTCAAATTAGTCTTAATTCAAATTGGCCTCCCTGAAGATACGCTCAGCAGAAGACAGGCCTGTACCCAATGAACAAGAAATGCGGAGGAGATGCAGGATAAGAAAACCGATGTTATTCTTTGACGATTCCGGCCGGCAGTAAACCACTTAGGTTTTCCTCTAACGAAGGCTTCTCGGACGTGCGCGGAAAAGTTGACGAGATCTTGTGAATGGAAGGCGCCTAGTTGCATTAACCCGCACCCGAGCGCAGGAGGAAGGGGAAACTTTTATACCATGCCACCGTAATTGAATTTAGTGGCCCATCAAACAAGAGGTTTGCCCCCATTTTAACGGCCGTTGCAAAACTTCTCTTCGCTCAATAAAGTTAAGCCAAGTGACACTTCGGTCCCACCTTGCAGTCGTCATAAGCTCGGATACCGCGCGTTTATCCGCTTGGCCTATATAAGGGGATCGCCGGGAAACTCATTCGAAGAGCATTCAGTACTACTTGGTCATTCGAGGGGTAATACGGTTTTAAAACAACGCCTCCGGGATTTTACAACTTCAGCTTGCCCACAACATTGCTCTAGTTGAACTAATATTGAAAATCGTCGGGAAGGGTGAGAGGAGACATCTTCGGGCTAAATCGTACGCCAGCCTACCCCAAATTGAGGCCTACTCTCTTGAAGACCAGGCTGAACCAGATTCCAAGAAGATTTCATTAGTGCCATCAGTGTCGCGTTTTAAAAAGAGGTTAAAGTAAATTCTTTGACATGCTGGCAAATGACAATCTACCTGCATCACGGCAAAACTCGATGCTTGGCAGTGTGGGTAGCAAACCTTATTTTGATTTCGAGGCTGCGCCCGAGTGTCAGTCGCCCAAACTTCCTTGATAGTCCAAGTTTTACAATTCGATTGCAACCAGGGATAGTGAGGGTTCAGCTGTGGATGGTTCCCAATCAGTTTATTTCTACCCAAACCACTTCAGCCAAAGTACAGTGGAACCTCGCTAATCCGAACTTCGGTAATCCGAACACTCCAGTAATCCGAACTGCCATAAAAAGAGAAAAAAAAAGGAAAAATTACAGGAATATGAATGAATGCGTGTGAAAAACGCGCTCCTGCACAGTTGGATTCCCGGAATAGTTTGACACAGAGGGAAGCGAACAATTTCCGCGAAAAACGTAATCCTGCTCTGTGGGTTCCTAGGACTGTTTTCGTTTGATCTCTCACTTCTTACATTTCATTTTTCCAATGAATCCCTCACTCTCTGTCAATAAGTCTGGCAGGAAATTCCTGCCGTTGAATTTATTTAGTCTCGTCTTGTTACTTGTATCTTATACGTACTGTGCTCTTAAAGTGGAAATGAGTGAAAAAAGGAAGCATAAAACATTGTCATTGAGTGACAAGTGTCAAATTTTGTCGCGACTCGACAAAGGAGAAACTTCTTCTAATTTGGCACGCGAGTTCAATGTCGGTAAGTCAACAATCACAGACCTAAAAAAAAATCGTTCGAAAATTCTTTCATATGCGTCTGCTACTGAGGAAGGTACCCATAAACGGCAGACAATGCGTTCCAGTAATTATCCGCTTCTTGATGATGCTGTTTATGAGTGGTTTTTACAGGAACGTTCGAGACACACTCCTCTTTCAGGCCCGATTTTGAAAGAAAAAGCCAAATTTTTCCAAAAAAAACTCTATCCTAATGGAACAGATTTCAAAGCGAGTGAGGGCTGGCTTGATAAATTTAAAAAAAGACATGGTATTCGTTACCTTGCCGTAACAGGAGAGAAGTTATCATGTGATAGCGCGGCAGTAGAGCCATTTAAACAAAAATTTTCTGAAACGATTGCAGCTCAAAATCTTGTTCCTGAGCAGATTTACAATGCAGATGAGAGTGGTCTTTTCTGGAGAATTCTGCCTCAAAAAACCCTTGTTCATAAGAATGAAGATCATGCCCCTGGTCGAAAAATATCGAAAGAGCGAATAACTTTCATGCCTTGTGCCAATGCAACAGGAAATCATAAGCTTCTGATGTTAGTGATTGGAAAATCACAAAAGCCTCGTGCTTTCAAAATTGCAATCTGCCTGTTCTCTATAAAAGTCAGGCAAAAGCTTGGATGAACGTTGTGCTTTTTAAAGAATGGTTTCATGGTGATTTTGTTCCAGCTGTTAGAAAACATTTGAAATAAAAAAATTTGGAACAAAAAGCCATTCTTTTTTTAGATAACTGCCCTGGCCATCCAGATGAGTGTGATTTGGTGAGCGATGATGGGAAAATAACAGTGATGTTTTTCCCACCAAACTGCACACCTATCCTGCAACCAATGGACCAAAATGTGATTCAAAAGGTCAAGCTCCATTACCGTTCAGCTCTACTCTCGCACGTAGTTGCACAACAAGACGATATCCTAATGACGTTGAAAAATTTGAATCTCAAACATGTCGTGTTTTTCTTAGCTGCAGCGTGGGAGGCAGGTTCAGCCCAAAACGATACGCAATTCGTGGAATCAATTGTTGGGAACAGAGAGCATCCACGAAGATGCTATTGACAACGAGGACGACGTCAACCGACAGGTGATTTTGACCATGGTTAAAAATATAAACCCTGATGCTGCAATGAATGAAACGGATGTTAATGAATGGGTTGAAGGTCGTGAGGAAAATGAATTTAAAACTGATGAGGAAATCATAAAAAGTCTTACAGAAATCCCTGACACTGAAGAAGGAGAAACAGAAGTTGAGGAATCAAAAACAGTGAAGCATGAAGAAGCAGTGTCTCATTTCAGTCAATGTTTGAAGTGGGCAAATGAGAATAATATGCCATGGCAACAAATTCTCTTACTGCAACGTCTGAGAGAAGAAGCAGTGAAGAAGTTCCTACAAAGGTCTCAGCAAAAGAAAATAACAGACTTCTTTAAAAAGACTAGTTTTTAAATTTATAAATTTTTGCAATAAGCATTTACATGTAAAAACTGTATACATATGAGCATATACGATAAAAATACATTTATGTATGTACATGAAGTTGGATTTTTCGAACTCCCTCTGTAATCCGAACTTTTCGGTAATCCGAACACCCCCCTGCAGTAATTAGTTCGGATTAGCGAGGTTCTACTGTATAACCATTTCAGCATCCTTATAGGCCTGATGGCCCCAATCTGATGTATTTGAGTCTGCTAGGCTACAAAAGCCTTAGGTGTATGTAAAATCCAAGGTGTGTGAGGTAAGGATAAAGACTGCTTTTTTACTACTATTGGTTGGTTATTCCTCGAACAATCAACCTATGTTTTCATGCAAAAAGTCAATCTCTCCAATTCTTTAATTAATTAATCCAAGACTTTAATTTCTGGACGTTTCAAGACGTCTAGATCAAAATAAGCAAATGCCCGTTTGCCGTCCACGCCAATTTTGGTTGTAGAAAATTTTCTAAAATCGGTAATTTTGGTCAGAGACCCGTATTTGGCTTTAGTTGGTCCTCGAAACTTTTCAACCTGATCAGACCAAATTTGGGTGGGTGGAGGGTGTGGGGGCAAAATGTGTTTTTCGAAAAATGAATTTTCGAGATTTTCGGCGATCTAGCCGTGTAGGGTATCATTTTCCACAAAATTGTGGACACTGATTCCAATGAGATAGGTCCCCGAACGAGCGGCGCCCTCTGGATGAGGTTATGGGTCGAAATAGGTGCCTATCCACCCATTTCGAATGTGTGTTTTCGAGATTTCTGTAACCTAGGCGTGTGGGGTATCATTTTCCACTAAATTGTGGACCCTCAATCGATTGGAATGGGTCCGGGACCCGCCACACCCACTGTTTCCAGTTTCCCCATGTTGATGAAATGTATCTCCATGCGTCTGGTCCGAGAAATAACCAACCCGTGAGTAAGAATTTGCAACCTTTTTCACTGCTTACTCAAGTGCTTCTAAAATTGTTAGGCATTGAATTTATAGAAAATTCAACGTTCTTTTCAATTATATCCTTAGATTTGAGTTTATCTGAAAATTGAAAGAATTATGTTCATTTTAGTAACCTATGATTAAAACATGAAAAAAATGTTATTCGTTTCCAAATCGGATTCGAAGTCTCATCTTTAAAAAATTGCTCAGAAGTCGGAAGTGATTTGTAGAACACGTTGGAGTCGGGTCGGGTATTACTCTTGGGACACGCTGTATACGATCAATAAATTTTGGGCTGAATCGGAGAGATTGACTTTTTGCATAAACACACATCGGTTTATTATTCACGGAATAACCAACCAAAACTGATCTCTGCTCATAACTCAGATAAATTTACTGCCTCATTGGCCGACGTTCTCCCATGACCATAAGAAACAAACTGCTTCTGTACAATCAACTACCATACTTGAGCCAGCTTGAGCGTACGGAGCGGACAATTATGGAGCTATTCCACTAAATTCTGGACGCTTAATCCAATGAAAAGGGTCCCAGAACGATTATCACACCCTGGACGAGGTTATGAGTCAAAATGGGTACCTATTTACCCATTTCGAATGTCTGTTTTCCAGATTTCTGGTACCTAGGCGTGTAGGGTATCATTTTCCACTAACTTTTGGACGCTGAATCCAATTAAATTAATCCCGAAACGATTGGCGCCCTCTGGATGAGGTAATGAGTCAAAATGGGTACATATCTACCCATTTCGAATGTCTGTTTTCGAGATCTTTGGCACCTAGGCGTGTGGGGTATCTTTTCCACTAAATTTGGACCCTGAATCGATTGTGATGGGGCAGGGACCCACTGTTTTCCCATTTTCCCCATGTTGAAGAAATGAATCTCCATGCGCCTGGTCCGAGGATTTAAGTTAGTCTCCATGCGCGTGGTTCGTGGAATAACCAACCTATGTGTAAGAATTTGCAGCGTTTTTATAGTATGTAGTCATCATAGCTTAAAGGTAAAATTAACGATAAAAGCCATAACTGCGTGGAAACCCTGTTTACCTGTCCAGAGAGAATATAGCCGTTATAATTCGCTTCAGAGCCGCGCGATGAAACGGCACATCCGGAAATGTGTGGGCGGATCAGCGTAGGTATCAAGGAGGCTTATTCGAAAATCCATGCTTGCGCTATGCGATACAACGGTAAATTACAATAGGGTAGGTACGAAATGAACGAACGCGGGAAACTGGGAAATTCTGCCTGAGTCCCCCTACGCCCCGTTTGGTACATACAAGTGCAATGTAGGACATTGTCATTGCGAGGATCCTCGCAATGAAACAACGGACGGTAGAATTAGCTTCCGGGTTACATTCATTCGATTCAAAAGGTAGAAATGAGAACGGCCATTCGACTTCAGATTCGAGTTTGGAGTGGGTTTGAACAAAAATACGCCAACGAGGTCAATCTATTTTTTACCCCAAGTTTTAGATCACATGAAACGACAATGCTCATGCTCACATGTTAGTTGTACCTAAGCAAGTCCCATTCAGACCAAAATCTAAAACTCATCCTCTTAATCTTAATCTTCCTTAATCTCCACACTCCTGATCCTGCTAATCAGGCCACTAGTAGCAAAAATACCTTAAAAAAAAAAACGCTGCGAATTCTTTTACACGGGTTGGTTATTCCTCGGACCAGGTGCATGGAGACTCATCACGAAAAAAAAGAGTTGTGAGCGTAAACTAGCCTCAACATGGATAATTTAACCCATTCCTCGTAAGACGTCACCGCCCTCAAATTCCCTTATTTGGAGATTAATCACTCTTTCAGCGACGGCGTGGAGGCGATTTTGGACCGCAATGACGTCGATAAAAACTCCGTAGTCCGGATTGGAGAGTTTGTCAGGAAATTTCAGGTTATTTGGATGAACTTAGAGCCAGCAGCGTTCTCCAAAAAGTTTAAAATTTAGGTTATACGAAACAATGTTTTACCTATCAGATAGGTATATATAGATTCTATATATTTGGTTTGAACAAAAATACGCCAACGAGGTCAATCTATTTTTTACCCCAAGTTTTAGATCACATGAAACGACAATGCTCATGCTCACATGTTAGTTGTACCTAAGCAAGTCCCATTCAGACCAAAATCTAAAACTCATCCTCTTAATCTTAATCTTCCTTAATCTCCACACTCCTGATCCTGCTAATCAGGCCACTAATAGTCGGAGTGCGTAGCAAAAATACCTTTAAAAAAAAAAAAAAAAAAAAAAAAAAAAAAAAAAAAAAAAAAAAACACGCTGCGAATTCTTTTACACGGGTTGGTTATTCCTCGGACCAGGTGCATGGAGACTCATTTCTTCAACATGGGGAAAATGGGGCAAACAGTGGGTGAGGTGGGTCCCGAACCAATCGGTCCAATCGATTCAGCGTCCAAAATTTAGTGGGAAATTATACCCCACACGCCTAGATACCAGAAATCTTGAAAACACATATACAAAGTGGGTAGATAGGCACCCAACTTTACCCATTAACTCATCCAGAGGGCGCTCATTATTAATATAAAGAATTTTTTTGAGTGTCACCGCATGTGGTTCAGATGTTTGTATACATCTGCTGTGCAGTGCGGAAGCATAAGAATTAAAGTGTTAGTCATCATGGAATTGAAACCCCCTCAAACTATATTTAATTCAGCGGCCAAAAGAATGGAAACATTTGCAAACTTTCCATTGGATAAATTTGATATTCCACCACTGCGAGTTATGGCAGAGGCAGGCTTTGCTTGGACTCAAAATGGTGACGTTGTTATCTGTCCTTTCTGCTCGTTGAAACTAAACCACTGGTCATCATTGGACGAACCTATTGCGGATCATGAATGATGGCGCCCAGGCTGTCTTTATGTGAGAATGATTTCGAATCCAGAATTTACCCCACGATTCGGCTGCAAGCTTAGATGTTTCATAGAGCTACTCCATCAAGTAAATAGAATAGCATGCAGTCGTTGTAAATGTTAAAATTTTTGCAGATGTGAATGTACCACATTTAAAATGACAAATTCGATAAATAAGTGATAAGACGAATAATTCAAACCATTCCCTTCTCTATTCCTTTATCATTATTATAATCGAATTGATCATTATTGTTTTGCATTGACAAAACTTTAACTGTACGTTCATGAGCTAAGACGGGTGAAATAATTTACTGATTTGGTTCGCAGCCGCCGTTTTACTACTACTCCTACTGTCAAAGGACGAAATGTCTCCTTGATCTTTGCTATTTGGACTCAGAGAGTCATTCATTACAAAATTACACCAGGAACCACCAATGCCCAATTTTTTGGTGATTTTTTGAACAAACTCCGAGAAAGACTGCAATACTCAGGTAACGAATTCGTACTGGTGATGAATAATGCGCAAATTCACCGTTCTACCGAAATTCGGCAATTGGTTCAATAACCCAATCGGACCAATTTGTGCGGTGTAGGGATCAAAATGTGTTTTCTGAAAAATGGATTTTCGAGATTTTGGGCGATCTAGGCGAGTGGGGTTTTATTTTCCACTAAATTTTAGACGCTGAATCGATTGGAATGGGTCCGGGGCCCGTCACACCCACTGTTTTTCCCATTTTCCCCATGTTGAAGAAATGAGTCTCCATGCGCCTGGCCCGAGGAATAACTAAAACCGTGTAAAAGAATCTGCAGCGTTTTTTGCTTCGCTTTTCTTTTTCTTCGTCTTCTACTAACGGATCTAAATTTCGATATGAATTTAATAATGTTTTGCAAATTGTTGAATTTGATTTGAAAATTGTTGAGTTTGGTTTGTAAAATGTTGAATTAGATTTTGAAATGATATAAAAATTTAAATAGCAGAAATCAAGAAGGGTTATTATTCAGAGAGAAGTAAATGAAATATACATTTTGTATCATTTACCAAATAGTGTTAACATCGCGAAAAATGAAACTGCAAAAATCTTTTTGATTTTGATGAGGCCTTGAATGGAACAAACACGGAAAACGAAATATCTGTATTGACAGACAGACAATTCATTCAAATTTTCATTTTTTTAAGCGTATTCCCAGACAGTACGTCCGTTGTTCTTGATTCTGGTCTCAAGGGAGGAAACTCGACTAAGTTTATTATTCTCAATCA
The DNA here is from genome assembly GCA_019603395.1 of Cyrtorhinus lividipennis. Classification (NCBI taxonomy): domain Eukaryota; kingdom Metazoa; phylum Arthropoda; class Insecta; order Hemiptera; family Miridae; genus Cyrtorhinus; species Cyrtorhinus lividipennis. The sequence continues at coordinate 1,564,630 of CM034004.1, read as the reverse complement.
AAAGTTACTCTCACGCCTTCCAGCGAGAACTCCGACTCTAAAAATAGTTGTATGAGAATCAGGTTGAACCGAAGGAGTCGCCAAACTACAGGAAAAGTAGTCCAAAGTGAGGGGGAGTCACCGTCATGGGGAGAGACTATTGACGGCGGAGGCGAGCGGAGTTGAAGAAGGGCCGAGAGGAGGACTACGTGTTTATAGCACAGTTCCAAGCTCATTCACAAGCCAAAGATATCGATTCCATTCTTTAACTCCCGCAACATTCACCTTTCCGCTTTGGTTCAATAGGGTATCTAGTGGGAGTCAAAGAAAACAACTCAAAATCCATTCATGACAAAATTTTACATTTTGGAAAACTAGAAGGCGAAAACACCAAAAAACGCTGCAAATTCTTACACACGGGTTGGTTATGCCTCGGACCAGGCGCATGGAGACTCATTTCCTTAACATGGGGAAAATGGGGGAGACAGTGGGGGTGGCGGGACTGATTTCAAACGATTCAGGGTCCAAAATTTAGTGGAAAATGATACCCCAATCGCCTAGGCACCAGAAATCTGGAAAACACTATTCAAAATGGGTACCCCACCTTGACCCATATACTCATCCAGAGGGCGACAATCGTACCGAGACCCATTTCTTTGGATTCAACGTCCGATATTTAGTCGAAAATGATATCCCACACACCTAGGTACCAGAAATCATGAAAACACATATACAAAATGGGTAGATATGTAAGCCCCCAGGCTTGCTGCCTCCAGAAGGCCAGAAGGGAGAGAGCATGCGCCTAATGCGCGCGCAGCTCCTGTCTGGACATCGCATCGAGAGAGGCCCCGCACTCACTCGTCGCTAAGTTGCCCAACCGGGCGGTTGTGCCCCTCCGACTGGGGGGCCCAAAATGTTGGAGCATATATTTTTGTAACCCTGTTGTGAAAGCGCATTTCATTCAGTCCATCCTGGCGTCGTCCTGTGCTCGCTCTGAAGTGAACTATTCTACCGTGCTGAAGTCGACCAAAGCTGTTACATTGTGTTCCCCATGAGATAAAGGACTCAAGTTAATTAAGCCTCGCTGCGTACCTTCGGGACAGCGTGCCCCCTCCCGTTTTTCCTTCGACGTCGACGCCGTTTTCGTCAGCTGGTATCGTTGCGCTCGCTCATTAATTGTATTTCATGTATCATGTATTAATTGTATTTTTTATGCTCCACATGTAGTCTAATGTACTTTGCCAATTACTTTGTCCTATATCAATTGTAGACCAGGTTGGTGCAGATTATCCTCCTTTGCAACGTGTCCTTTTCTTTAATTATAATTCATTTTGTTTCAATGTATTTCATGCTCATCCTTGGTATCCCTAATTAACGCTCAGTCGTAAGTCTTGGACTTACATCCCGTATCCTCTCGCTAGGTCCTTTCCAAATTCTCCGAAGAAACCCGAATTAAATCATAGTAAATTCCTAACAGATTTTAATTCGAGAGAGGCTTACAAAAATGGTGGCAGCGGGTGGGATCCCATGTGTAGGTTCGCCACACACGACCCCACGTGTTACTGAGCTAGGGATTCCAAGAACTTGTAGAGGACTCCTAGAGGCAACGATTGCAGAATTCTTTGGAAGGAGGGTTTCTGTTCAGCCCATGGGAACCTATATTTGTTCATTTTCCCAGGGTGAACTTCTCACATTCATTTCAAATCTTGGAAACTCAGTACCAACATAGTTGTTGGAAAGCTTTTCCTCTGTTGTCCTAGAATGTTGAGACCCTACCTTGTCCCTTTTACTCTTTGCTGTTGTAATAAGACTTTATTTTGTTTTCTAGGAAACCTTGAATTCCTTCTTTAGTAAAGGTTGTTGAAGCTTTGAACATTTGGATGTAACAATTTAATTTAACCTGTTTTTTTTTTGTGTCTGTTGCTGTGGAGCCGATTTAAAGATGGTTTGATTGTAAAATTGAATTTTAATGTGGAAAGCAAATATTTGTTTAACTCTTTTGATTTGTTCATTTGTGTTCAATTTATTATTGATTGGATTACATATGTATTGTGCTGACTTTTGAACACTGGCCCCGCCTATGTTATATGTGATCGCAAGTGCTACATCGGACTCCAGCTAGAATTTGTCATCTTGACCCTGACCAGAACATGCACCATCACTAATGGATCACCACCGAGGGCGGTGGCTCCCAAAGGAGGGGAAAGATGTAAGCCCCCAGGCTTGCTGCCTCCAGAAGGCCAGAAGGGAGAGAGCATGCGCCAAATGCGCGCGCAGCTCCTGTCTGGACATCGCATCGAGAGAGGCCCTGCACTCACTCGTCTTGCTAAGTTGCCCAACCGGGCGGTTGTGCCCCTCCGACTGGGGGGCCCAAAATGTTGGAGCATATATTTTTGTAACCCTGTCGTGCAAGAGATTTCTCACTCAGTCCATCCTGGCTTCGTCCTGTGCTCGCTCTGAAGTGAACTCTGCGACCGTGCTGAAGTCGACCGAAGCGGTAATATTGTGTTTCCCCATGAGATAAAGGACTCAAGTCAATAAGCCTCGCTGTGTACCTGCGGGACAGCGAGCCCCCTCCTGTTTTTCCTTCGACGTCGACGCCGTTTTCGTCAGCCGGTATCGTTGCACTTGTTCATTAAATTGTATTTCATGTATCATGTATTAATTGTACATTTTATGCTCCACATGTTGTCTAATTTACTTTGTCAAATTACTTTGTCTTGTACCAATTCTAGCCCAGGTTGAGGCATATTTTCCTTGGCAACGAGTCCTTGTTTTCAATTATAATTTGGTTTGTATTGATGTATTTTATGATCATCCTTGGTATCCCTAGTTGCTCAGTCGTAAGTCTTGGACTTACATCCCGTATCCTCTCGCTAGGTCCTTTCCAAATTCTCCGAAGAAACCCGAATTAAATCATAATAATTCAAACACATTTTAATTCGAGAGAGGCTTACAGATAGATACCCATTTTGAGTGATAATTAACCTCCATGAGGGGGTTTTTGCCGCCTTCCCCGCAGGACGACGCCGGCAAGGAACCACCAATCCCCTTCTCCGGGGGTTAACCACCCTTTTAGCGACGGTGAGGAGGCGATTTTGGACTACGATTTTACACACGCTCCGCAGTCCAAATTAGGGGTTAGCCAGGAACATTCACGTTGTGTCAATCATGAGATGGATTTGGAGCCTGCAGTTTTTCTCTTACTACAAGAACTGTGAATGGACTAGAACCGTTCAAATTTTGGGTCAAACGAAACATTAATATGTTCTGTAAAATTCTTCTTCTCTGTAACTTTAACAAAATTAACCTTTTCGTCTTGGTTCTATAGGATAGTAGCATGCACCATTCCTCGTAAGACGTCACCGCCCTTAAATTCCCTTATTTGGAGATTAATTAAGCGACAAAATTAAGCGACGGTGTGGAGGCGATTTTGGACCGCAATGACGTCGATAAAAACTCCGTAGTCCGGATTGGAGAGTTTGCCAGGAATTTTCAGGTTATTTGGATGAACTTAGAGCCAGCAGCGTTCTCCAAAAAGTTTAAAATTTAGGTTATACGAAACAATGTTTTACCTATCAGTTAGGTATATATAGATTCTATATTTTCAAACATGATTGAAATTAATTTTTATATCTTAAACTGATTGATTAAAAAAAATTCCGGACTGGCTTTGAGAGACAATTTTAAATAGAACCCACAATATTTTATATAATTTTAAATTTGGAAGTCTGAGCGGCATCAATTGAGTTGGTAGATGGCACGGTTCAGGTAGCCTAGAATAGTTACATCGAATAGAATCAATAGTTTTGGGCTAATGTGAGCAATCTCCTCCCCGCCGTGTTCAATGTTTGAAAAAAACGCACTTAGTGGAGTCATTCTGGGAGAGCGTGAAAGAAAATATAGTTGTTTTTCTGTATCAAATTATTAATTATCTCAAGGTCTTTAATATTGTTTCTTATGGGTCCTCCGTTGGGCGGTTTTTTATGTGTCATGAGCAAAGCGAACGACTGACAATACGCAAGTATTGTGGTCCCGGGGTTTTGGGGTAACGAACATCTCGCCAAAGGCTCAGCAAAATTGGTAAGTACGTTGCAGCCGTTGGAGACTGCTTTTGACGTCCGTAAGTATTTCCTGAGGGTGGCAGAACTACCTTGTAGACAAAAAACAGACATGCGACTCAATGGATGGACTTGACGTATCTGGGAATAGTAAAATACACCATGATTGCTATCATGGCAGCAGCCAAGGTATCGAAGACAACAGCCACCTCAAGAGACGGCTGGTAGAAGAGCATTCGATGTACGAAACGACTATGGCAAATTCGTGGATAATCATTAAGTCGCGTAAATCCCACATTGCACGCTGATAAATGTGATGGATGTCATGAAAACATCCTCTTTTCTCGATCGCATAAGGTGCGGTTCGATAAGGCTGTCGTCGTGTGAGCAAATCACTTATCTTCCTCACACTGTTCAGCGTTGACGTTATAAAAACAATCGTTGCGCCAAAAGCCAAAAACGGAAAGCTCGCTAGTTGACTCAAAACTGTGGGTAGAATAACGCCCGTACTGTGGACGGAGTAAACATCCCAGAATACAATAATCCTTTCTCTTTCGTATTTTCTCATTTGTTTTCTGTTTTCCCAAATGAGAAAAATGGTGGAAAAACACTCAGGAGAGAGAAATCTTCAAAACCACTCCGTTGAATGTTCTGGAACCGGCTGAGACTTTTCTAATGACCGAACGTAGTCACTGTCGCACATCCACATCATATTTGAATTCATTCGTAATAATGTTCTTAGTTAATTTGGTATGATTATTGAAAAATGGGCGGGCCTCTTTTTAAAAGTTCGGGCGTTGTTGTTAAAACGATGATTATGAGTCGCGTCGGGTTTTGGAACCATTTGGTAACACAAATGACGAATTTTGGGGCAAACCAAACTGCCCATTTCAGGTATGAAAATATGCATGTATGTTTAATTACTCTATGTTCATAGTGTAAATAATCGAAATATTGTATAGATTCCCAGTATTTTGGACGTAGGCGAGTCGAGTGTCACAATCCTCATACGTTATCATCACCAACCTTATTCCAGACTTACTAAACCATTATAACGATTTCTTCGTGTCGGTATAAAAAAATTTGAATTGTTATTGAATACTTACGATATTACGAACTTTACTGGCCGAGCACCAGATGAGGACTCCGTGAAATTCTTCCCTTTTCGGGAACATCTTCTAACTCATTTATGGCCACATTCACCGAACATAAGTTACCGCTCCAATGGCTACCAGAGCTCTCGCAGGCTCTACCGATACGGTAACTTCAGGGGCAGTAAGCCGAACATCTTTCACCAGACAAGTTGGCCGACAAGTAGCAATCGGGACGGTAGCCATCACACAACCTCCATCATACTGCCTTCCAAGGCACTCTACGAGACAGTGAAACAATAAAAAACGCTGCAAATTCTTACACACGGGTTGGTTGTTCCTCGGACCAGACGCATGGAGGTTCATTTCTTCAACATGGGGAAAATGGAAACAGTGGGTGTGGCAGGTCCCAGACCCATTCCAATCGATGCAGGATCCAAAATTTAGTGGAAAATAATACCTCGCTCGCCTAGATCGCCCAAAAACTCGGAATTGCGGGTAGAGGTCCCCCACCCAAATTTGGTCCGATCGGGCTGAAGAGTTTCGAGGACCGTCCTAGGCCAGGAACTGACCCCTGACCCAAATTTTAGATTTTTAGAAAATTTCTACTACCGAAAACGGCGCGGATGGACATTGATTTTGGTTGGTTATTCCTTGAATAATCAATCAATGCATCCTTCAGGCTATTGATGCTGGGGCCCAGGTTGACTGTGTGTCAACCGATTTTTCCAAGGCATTTGACAGAATTCCTCGTAGCACCATCCTTAGCGCACTTAAGTCTCTGGGTGTCTTTGGTGGTCTTCTCTCCTGGATGCGGAGTTACCTTACGGTTACGGGTCGGTTGTCCTCGGTCAGGGTTCGTGGTGCTGTTTCTGCGGCCTTCACCTCCACATCTGGTGTTCCCCAGGGGTCCCATCTTGGCCCCCTCCTCTTCATCGTGGCTATTAATGGCGTTGGTGCAGTTCTCAAGGGGGTCAACTTTCTCATATTTGCTGATGATATGAAGATCTTCTTTCAAGTGCTTGATCCCTCTGACTCCTCTACTCTCCAGCTTTGCCTCAATGACTTCACCCAGTGGTGTTCGGATGCTGGCCTTTCCCTCAACCCAGACAAATGTTCAGTTATGACGTATCACCGCCTGCTAATCCCTCATATGCACCCCTATACCATCAATGGTGTTGCCCTTAGACGTCCCTCTGTGGTCTCCGATCTTGGTGTCCTCATGGACAGGCAGTTGACCTTCAATGAACACATTGCCCAGGCCTCTTCTCGAGCTATGCGTGCCTTCGGGTTTATAAAGCGAAACACCAGGGAGTTCACCAGTACCGTTGCCCTCTATCGGGCTATTGTCCAGCCTCACCTGGAGTATGCTTCCGTCGTCTGGAGTCCCTCATACGAGTGCCATGTGGACCACCTGAACAGGGTGTACCGTGCGTTCGTACGTTACCTGGCCTTCAAGCTTGGGGTTCGTCGGGAGGACATGGACTACAGTGCCCTGGGCCGGCAGTTTCATCTGCTCAGCCCCTCTGCCCGCCGGGCTCTCGCGGACATGTCCTTCATGCACGGCATCTTCTCTGGGCGCATTGATGCCCAATCTTTGCTAGCCCAGTTTGGCCTGTGGGTGCCCCGAGTAGGCCTGCGCTTCTGCAATCTCTTTGCTGTGCCATTCTCACCTACCAACTACATGCGTTCTCGTCCTCTCTGCCGACTTCCCAGAATGGCTAACCTGCTGTCGGCTGAGCATGACATCGACCTGCTCTCGATCTCCCTTCGCTCTCTTCGATCGTGTCTCGCCGAAGTCTTCTCACTCCACTGACTATCTTTGGTGCATTTACTGTCAGTAATCTCATTACTGTCTCTGATTTATGGCATCATGGCTTTTCTGGCTTGTGTAATAAATAAATAAATAAATAAACCTATGCTTTCATGCAAAAGGTCAACCTCTCCGATTCGGCTCAAAAATTTTTTCTGGTCGTTTCATGGTGTCTAGATCAACCCGTGAAGTAAAGGCTGATCCCAAGGTATAGGATTAGGAACTGCTGTGTAATAAAGGGGTTGTGGTTTTCTCAGAAAATCCACTTCAAATTTGCGAAATAAGCCTCCCGTGTGCGAACGAGTCGATGCCTTTGCTGAATGTTTTCATCATCAGATAACGAATCGTCATCTACAAAGTTGATCACAATTGCGGGAAGTTTCATATTGCATTCAATATTTACTTCCCACACAACAAATAACACCTCAATAATCACGACCACAACAGCGGAAATCAAAGATGTCCGCCAAGTTACCGCTCGGGTTTAGCTTTAACCGGCAGTCTGACACTCGATTTCTTCCTTTCAAATTGACTCCGCTTTATAATTTCATTCAAGTACCCAGTTTTTCCTCGTTAGGTTTATTGGGTCAGGTAGGTATACTTTTTTCTATTAGTCTAATAATATAAAGAAATACGTTTGTTTCATCAAGGGAAATTTCCCTCGGAACTATTTCAAGAGAAGTAGGAGATTTGAAAAGAGAAAGAGCGAGTCTACATAGGATGAAGAGTGCATAGTTTAATTTTCTGCATTTTCCCAAGAGAGGAGCTCTTGCGATGGAAGTACATTAGTCCTTCAGTTTATAGTTGAGGGCTTAACGGTCCGCAAGGGAACACGTTTAGGAGTGAGCCAATTGTTTTCCCTTCGACCTTTCTTTTAGTTTTGCCAGAAGTCACAATTCTTGTTCCGGCTATGTTCACTCTACAACGCCAAAGCTGAAACCGATGTTTGTCCTTCTTTCCAAGGCAGATAAAAACGAAAGATTCAGAGTCCGTGACGTGTTATTTAAACAGCTTCAAATTGTACCGTAGAGACCCTCTGAACTGATGACCACTACCAGTCCAGTGCAACTTTACAGTTCAACGAATATTCTAGAGACATGCCTCTTGCTGTTTAGACAGGGCACAAGCAGTCTCACCCCAACAAAATAAATACAGTCTCAGATCTTTTAAAAGTCGAGTGTTTAAATAGACGGACAATAGTCGGTAAAGAGAACGTGCACTTTTATGAAGAGCGAAACTATATTTTTCACCACGTATAGACATAAAGTACTCAATATGCACTGATCATAACCATGCACAGCTTAAAAAATAGACGTGTTTTACAACTTCTTGAACAGTGTTAATCAATAACTAAGGCAAGAAAGAGAGCACAGGTTGACCAACCAATACGGAACCACTGCACATTGAATTACGTATAACAGATCTAGCAGGCCAAACACGACCTTAACCTGTATTGGTGATCAATTTTAGATTAAAGTTTCTAAGGTACATTTTCATTGTTAGCATTGCTATTAGTTCAGATTCGTGTTTCAATCATAAATAGCAGCTTGCATGAATTTTGAAAGATTCCATGATACGCAATGAAAAGTTACTTTGTTGGACCAATTATTTAGGTTGGATGTGTGTTTATTGGTTGATTATTCCTTGAATCGAGATTTTTGGCAATCTAGGCGTGGGGGGTATCAGTTTCCACTGAATCGACTAGAGTGAGTCCCCAATCTCCTGGTCCGAGGAATAACCAACTCCTGTCAAAGAAGCAGCGTTTATTATTCATTGTCTTGGTATCTGTAAAACTTGGGTTAGACGTAAGGGGTTGATTCCCTTTTGCCATGTACATATTAGTGGGAGCAAAGAATACAGCTTCCACACACTCGTTTTTCATTTCATTAAAAAACCGTTAAAAAAGGGGGGTTTTGTCTGGTTTCCGACTCACCGACCGGAATCTGAATGTTGGAGACTAACTTCTTTCAGGCTCTTTTCAGTCCCTCCACTATTCACTTTGGGAATTTTTCAGCTCGACCATAACTTTTTAGCACAACCGTTCACGGAGGCAGGCTACGGGTGGAGATTGGTTTTTGGTTGGTTATCCCTTGAATCACCCTACGTTTTCATGCAAAAAGTTAATCTTTCCGATTCGGCCCAACAATTTTTTGGACCATTCAAGGTGTCTAGATCAAAATGAGGAAATGTCCGTCCGCCGTCCACGCCGATTTTAGTTGTTGAAAATTTTCTAAAAATCTGAAATTTTGGTAAAGTTGGCCCTAGTTGGTCCTTGAAACTTTTCAGCATTATCGGACCAAACGGGAGGAATGGAGGGCAAGGGGTCAAAATGTGTATTTCGAAAAATGGATTTTCGAGACTCTTGAGTACCTAGGCGTGTGGGGTGTCATTTCCACTAAATTTTGAACGTTAAATCGATGTACCGAGCACTTTCTTACTAACTTTCCATCAAGGTACATATTCGATTACCTGCGTTTTATTAAATATCGTTTAATCCTTAATCGACTCTTTTGACTCTTTTCTAACTTGAATGTTGTTAGGTAGTCTTTAGACGAAACATCAGACGAGACATTATCGCCCGCCCTTGATCCCAGACCGCTCCGATCCAATCTGTCTAGTCTGTTTCTTGACTCGTAGAGAAGGACGACGAACGGACGAGGGCAACCCGATACTCCGAGGCATTTCTAGCCCCTGCGTTCTTTGATTGATAGGTTTTGACGTGCCTCTCCCTCGCATTCCCGAACACTCACACAAAACAACAAGAACATATCACCCACTCTCCCTTGCGGCTTCGCACGAAACTACTCAAAACCATCTCGACCCGAAAATCGATGCAGTTGTGGAAAATCCATCGAGCGTTTTCAACTTGTAAATGCAACTAT
>CM034004.1:1539169-1550545 GCA_019603395.1 Cyrtorhinus lividipennis | reverse complement strand
AAAGAACAGTCACGCGATTTGAAAGCATGCTTCTCAAGAGGTCTCGTTTCCTTGGTTGGAAACCCATATGGGTAACGCATCCTTATTAATTTATCGAATGCTGAGTAGTTCAATAAATTTTGACCAAGTTTGGTGGTCTAAAGTATTTGACGTTTCGTTTCAGGCGGTTTTGGAGCGCGGAGTACTTACTTATTTCCAGTCTCGGGCTGACGCCAGTTCTGGCGTTAAAAGAAGGGACTTTAAATATTTAGACGGTGCTGTGGCAACGCCATCTGACCTTATGCCTTCCACGTTCAACGTCGACTTCTCCGACGGCACGTCTCACAAGCTCAGCGTTTCAATAAGCGCTGAAGACCCATCGGGAGAAATTGGACGACAGGTAGGAAACCTGGGGTAATGATTAGTTCTTACTACAAATTCTGCTTTTTCTTTTCAACCTAGAAGTGAAACGGCTTGTTGAAAAAAGTGAATCGCCTTCATTGAAGCAAAGGGCGATATCTGTTTCCTCAGTCTCAGAAATGGAACCTCCAAAATGATATGGAATTTAATTTTTTTTGTAATTATGGAAAAACAGCGAGACTTGGACGTCCTAAGAGATCTCGTCAAAGTAGTGTCGACATTTCATGAAGAAATCATTGCCTCAGAAAACCGTGCAAGTTTGACAGAAGATGCTCTTAAGAGTACGAATGATCCTTAATAATTTTGCTTCAATCTAATACCGAAAACGGCTTTGATCTTGGAATTAATGCTAACTTCATGGGCCTCAATCCGGATAATATAAAGTTCGTGACAAGAGTGTGCAGTCATAATGTTACTGATAGAACTAGACCCAATCAATCAATGAATGTTTTATTTGTTGATGCAGGTAACACTGACCTATTCAACAAAGGAGTTCGTAACGTTAATAAGAAACAAGTTTGACACATATACACATTGAAAGTAGAGTTGGGTTCTTCTAAATTGACATTAATATACTTATTTCATAGGGTGATTGAAAAATAAAAATGAACATGTTTTCGCACAGTCGATGTTGGAGTCCGACATCTATCAAATAAATCTAATAGGAACTTTCTTCTTTTCAGTTATACCATCAAAAAATTAAATAACCTAAAAACCAAGTCCTTGTTCAGACAAACCAGTAAACACTTCAAAATATACTTGTCACTTAGCCTTGCTGTACCGTAGTACTTTCTTCTGTTGTTTTCCATCTGTGGGCATCTGCCCACAACATGGAGGACGGTCTCGCACTCACCCAAATCACACATGAGGCACTTTTCTTGAAGGTTTTGGTTTCTTTCATCATCAAAAGATGTCGTGCGACAATGATGAATGCAACATCCTCGCGATCGCACGCCGTGTTCACCATCACCATCAAGATTATGAATGTGCAAAACCCAAATGATTATCGCTTCGAAATTTCACCTGGTAGATCTGGCCGGATCCGGTAGGTCTAAAGCCGCGTACACACTTGTAACAAACTCCCGCTCCGCTCCTCCGTTCCCGAACATTTCAACGAACTTTTTGTCGTAACATCACAGCGCTCCAAACGTCGTTCCGCTCCGAATCGGGGACTGGAGGGTGATCGGGAGAATCAACCGCTCCTCATTTCAGTCATGGCTTCTAAGTAAAATGTATAGGTACAGGTATAGGAGCGGGAGAACGTTCGGGGGAGCGGAACGGCTCAACTACACCCCGTCCACACTAGGTTCAGCCCGTTCCGAACATTCCTTTGATGCGGAGGAAAAAACCGCCAACAGACCGATCGAGCTCCGTTCCGTTCCTCCGATCGTCTTTCCTTTGATGTTTTGCCGCCCCGAACCTGGAATCGGAGCGGAGCGGGAGTTTGTTACAAGTGTGTACGCGGCTTAAGAAGACAGGTACGACCGGCGATCGTTTCAAAGTGGGTATCAACATTAACAAAGGCCACATGGTCCTGGGAAAGGTGATCTCCCGGTTAGGAGAAAGGAATCATGGTTTCATCAGTTATCGCGACAGCAAGCTCACGCGCTTATTGCAAGATTCCCTTGGAGGAAACTCTGTCACACTGATGATCGCATGCGTCAGTCCTGCAGACTACAACCACGATGAATCGTTGAGTACTTCGTTATGCCGATCGAGATAGGAAAATCAAAAATAAACCTGTGATCAACCAAGATCCTGCCAGCTCTGAGTTGTCTCGTCTGCGTAAAGAGATTGAAGAATTAAGGTTGATAATTCTTGGTAGTGGGCTACCCAACACGTCCAACTGTCCTCTCGAGCACGCTGAACTCCAATCGAAACTAATGGAGGCTAACCGTTCAATAAGGGATTTGAACTCCAATTTGATCCCACTTCTGACACCATGTTGAGAGGTTCTTAATCGGACGAGTGCACTTTTATGACTGCTTTTTTTGTGATCTCGTCCTACCTACCTAGCCACGTGACGTCATGACGGATTAGGAAGAAGGGAGGGAGGAGAAAGAAGAAGAGAGTTTGACTGCAATTGTATTCTAAAGAAAAAAATGATAGACTGGGACATCAATGACTCCAAGCCTATTTGATCAACGATTCGAAAGTTGAAAGAAAAAGGGATGAAATAATGATGAATATTCTAAGATGAATGTATAGATATGTATAAAATTGTATAGATACAATTTTTATTTTGTAACCTTTAATCTTTTTTAATCAGTGTTATCATAAGTGATTTAGTTTTGTTGCACTAATAGTACAGATTCTTCTGAGAATGTTAAGTTATTTAGAAAATAATTAGTATCACGTAAACGAATTAGTAATATTTGTGAATTAATTCTTTGGCTCAGTCTTTTTCACATTGTGTACTTGCTAGACATTTCTAAAATGGCTGAACTCCCGTAATATAGGTCTCAGTTACCTGAAATGACCAATAATAAGGTTTGATTGAATTGAATTGGCAACCTACTGTACCTTCTCAGGGTATAGCGATTAGTGCGAGAAGCAATCCCGCAGTGTTCAATTTGATCAAAATGACGATTTTGACTCTTAATACTCCCTTATTTGTTGGTGGTAGTAGGGTAGGGGTTTGACGTAACTGTTGCTAAAGGGTAGACATGATGGGTTTCTCATTTATCACCAAGGTTGTCTCATCACCACGCTCTTGTATCTTTGTTCTGGTCCTTACCTTGTCCCTGCTAGATAGGTAAATTTCCAAAACCAGTATTCAATTACAAACTTGTATTTCTGGAGCACCTGAATTTTCCCCAGCTAAGAAAACCAAGGCTAAAATCTGTTTTTCGTTTGTTTTTTTACCTGCAGAAATGGCTCTCAGCCCTGATGGAACACATTGCCTTCAATTCGCACTACATAAACCAAGGACGGACTGTTGGCGACAGCGACGAGGATGAAGAAGACTCCATCAAACCACTAGGTTCAATGCAAGTGGGTACCGTGCTCCATTTTGTAGCAATAAAACTTTTTTTGTTTTCAAACAAACTATTTCCGCTTGTACTATGTAGGACTCCCTGCAAACAGCCACGGCTAAATACCAAATGCTGGAGTCTCGGCTTCAGGAAATTGGATCTTTGGTGGAAACTGCTTCTATGGACTCGGGATACATGCAGAATTCATCTTTGAAGGTAAACAATGGAATTTGGGAATTGAAACTAGATTTCACTTTAATGTGGAATGTGCAGAACAAAAATCAAACAAATCACTTTGTTGCTGTTGCAGAGATTTGAGGAGCTGTACGACACTGCTTCAAGCATGTTGTCTTCTCTAGCTCATTGCCTAAATTTGATAAAACAACAAGAAGACGTAGGTATTTGCCAGGAAGCTTTCCAGTCTCATCCATACTCGAATTTAACGATTATTTTGTCCATCTGAACATTCATGTTCTGTTCCAGGTCAGAGTTCTGCAGTTGAAGCAGGAACAAGAAAAGTGTCGTGTTCTTGAAGAAGCGTTGAACGTTTTGGCCAAAGAGCATCACGAATTGGAGCAATCGATGGCTTCCCATTTGTCGCCTCCCCTGTCACGAAGCATCAGTAGTGCCACCTGTAAGTTCTGTTTGATAATGAAGGGTGCTGCGAGAACTGATGACTCGCAGACTAATGTTCTTGACATGAGTAACACAAATCACTCCTCATCCAACCTTTTATCGATCTTTTTTTTGCGTGATTTTCAAATATTGCTCATTTTGATAGTATATTTATTATCTATTGAAATCATTTTTTGGGACATCCCCCCCCCCTCTCCGCCCTCTCGTGCAAATGGGAGTAAACGAAAACCTTTTTATGTTATCCTTTTCTTACCTTTTCTTGATTCGACTCGAGGTATGAGATGAGATCCTTGCTACAAAAATACGATGATTCAAAAAAGTTTTTGGTTTACTCCAACTTGCCCTATTCTAGGGCTGGGGGACTACTCGTGGACACCCTGTATTTGCTATAACGTCTCCGAGGCATTGTAATGATATTGGAAAAATGTCTTTGGAGTCTGACATTGTAGGAACGTCAATATTATAAGTTACTGCTACCTACGAGTAGTTTTTGCAGATGTCTACCCTCATCATCTTTTTCAAACATTGGCACAATATTTCCCATACCTCCATTTCATCTTGTTTCAGTGTACAAACGAAATCCTCGGACATACGATCCTTCGGATGATGAGTTCTACGATGCGTTTGAAGCTGAAGGTAATTATGAAAGATGGTTTTGAAATCCTTTTATAACTTCCATTGTGGGAGAGGGGGAGTCAATAAACAGGGCCAACTACAGGTTGCCATTGATATTGAAAAGTCTGGGTCATCAGGCAGAACTTTTGTACAATCTCGGGGCTGTCTTAGGCCCAGTTTTATGTTCACGTAGCAGGTGCATAACACTAATTGACTTGGGCATGGTTCTGTGGTTGGGAGGAGAGATTTTGGCAGTTCTTGATTGGGAAAGGTTTGAGCAGCTTAACGAGTTCACGTTTCTGGAAGTAATGTTGTGCATAAGTTCCTCATACCCTTTTTCCTCACACTCGTACCTCCCTCGTTCCCTTGCGCCTACCAAAGGACCTAAGTGAATTTGCTCAGTGCAAGCAGCAACGTTTTCTCCAAATTGTTCCTAGGTTCGGAAAGCGGCACCCTAGTCACAGCTGGTGGGTCCGACAGTGACACTCTGGTGTGTGTTCCGTCTCCGACTTCATCAGTCACAACCCTTGCCTCCGTCCACTCCTTCGTATCCGCCATGTCTTCCGTCAACAGGATGAACCTCCACGATAACAGGTGCGTGAATGCCCTTTCTACGTTTCACTAATGATAGACAATTATTCCTAGCTAAAAATTTAAATTGACTTCATTTTCCCTCCTTCAAGAGCAGAAAGCTCTGCCATCTTCCTCGACGTTACGCAAGCGTTTGACAAGGTTTGGCACAAAGGGCTCAATCATGAACTCCAAAACATGCTCCCACAAAAGTATGCACAGCTCTTAAGATCCTATTCATCAGATCGATATTGCTGCGTTAATCATTTGAAGATGCCTATTCGGAGAATGATCTATGCTTGAGTGCCATAGGGGAGTGTGCTTGGCCCACTCTTGTGTCTCTTCTACACCAGTGATCTTCCTGAAAATGAAAAAAATACAACAGCGACCTTCGCCGATGACACGGGAATTATGGCTGTGGGAAACAACAATGAAGAGTCAATGTCAAAACTCAACCTCTCAATATCCCAAATTGAAAAACGGTCAGCCAAGTGGAGAATTGAAATGACTGAGGCCAAGTCGGTGCACATAGACTTAACCAAAAAAAGCTGCCACCGATGGACCTCGGTATGACGTTCAACGCGAGACTCAGATGGAGAGTCCATGTGAAAAAGAAAAAAAGAAGAACTGACACTCAAATTCAGGAAAATGTACTGGATAATGGGGCGACAATAAAATTTGTCCGTCCACAACAAGATGATCCTTTTCAAGCAAGTCCTGAAGCCAGTCTGGACTTATGGAGTGCAGTTGTGGGGCTGCACCGCTCAAACCAATCGACACATGATACAGCAATTCCAGAATACAGTACTTGACAAGCATAAGCATATTTCCGGTTATGGTTACTCACAGGTCTATATAAAACCTATGAGCCATATCGATGAAAATTCTCTATTGTTCAGTCTTAACAATAATAATTCATTCACTACTAGCTGTTTTTCTAAAAAAAAATTGGTGGTATGGAGTTTCATTCCAGAAACATGGGCCCCGACAGTCAAATATAAAAGAATGGATAAAGCTCACGTTGAGGCGAGAACTGTAATTGATGAATATTCGGTGTCCATTTCTCCCCCTCACAAATCCCTTTATCTTGACAATGGAATGGCACTGAATGTAATTGAGTGATCCTGATGATAGTTTATGTGACGTCGAGAGTGCCTTTGCCGGTTTCGGGCGACATTTTACTTCCACTCATAAAATAACTTGTAGTTATGACGGCCTGAGTCTTCTGCGAAGGCAGTGGTGCTTTTTGTATGGAAGTTCTTCTGAGAATCCTCTTTCAGCAATAATTTTCCATTTCACCCTTCCTTTCCTCCCTGATGTTACAGGTGAGCTGTATATCCATCAGATTAAAAATTCCGCCTTCTCTCATATTTCTCATAAGAGAATATTGTGGGGAAATATTCAGAGGATGAACGGAATATTAACTCGTTTTGTCATCCGTTATCCTGGCGGATTCAGACTAGAATAGATCCTTAGCCTCCGCATCTTTGTGTCACCCTCCGAAGGGAGTCATTGGATTTCACAACCCACGCACTCGCTATTCTCATTCCCACATCACAGCGGAATTACAAAAGGATTTCAACGGACAACCTCTATTGTGACTGTTTGGATTATGATTTTCCTTCGAATTTGATACAGTATTCAACTCCCACGTTCATTCAATTCATTTGGTCTGACGCATGGGCTCATTTATCCCTTCACAAAGCCCGAAGAATGGTACAATTATCATTTTCATTGATAGGAATTTGAGCATATGAAATATAAAACGCTGCTAATTCGTTCACAGGGGTTGGTTATTCCTTGGACCGGGAGCATGGAGACTCATTCCTATCGACTCAGCGTCCAAAATTTAGTGAAAAATTACACCGCACACGCATAAGGTACCTTGAAAACATATTCGAAATAGTGGATGGACCCATTTTGACCCACAACCTCTTCCAGTGGGTGCCAATCGTTCCGAGACCCATCTCATTGGATTTAGCGTCCATAATTTAGTCGAAAATGATACCCCACACGCCTAGATCTCCAAAAATCTCGAAAATCTATTTTTCGAAATACACATTTTAACCATTCCCCCTCCTAATTGGTTTGATCGAGCTGAAAAGTTCCAAGGACCAACCAAATCCGGAAACGGACTTGTGCTGACCAACATTTCATATTTTTAGGATTTTTTTCTACTACCAAAAACGACCTGACGGACAATTGCCTTTTATTTTGAATCTAGACCACCTTGAAACGCCTATGAAAAATTGTTGGGGCAAATTGGAGAGGTTCAGAGAGGTTATTCACGGAACCAAAATTAGAAAAGTTAAAAAAAAAAATTAATTATAGCCGTTTATGGGCTGTTTATTAGGTATGATAATCGGACCAAATCCTATTTTTATTTTAGGACTGGATTGAATAGAGCTGAATGATATTGAAGACGTATCAAACTGAATTTTAGGGACCGTGAATCTCTGCTCATATCAAGTTCCAATCATTATTAGGCGGTACTCCACTCTATTTCCTAAGGGAAATCCAAAATGAGTCTCCTTTCCGTGTTCCATCTTTCGTTCCGATACTCCCCGTATTTATAAATCTTCGAATTATCATAGTCAGTTTAATCGTGAATTTACTCTTGAAAACCGGGACAGGCCTATTTCCTGAAAAGCCCACTTACCTCGACTCAGGATCGATGTAAAGACAACCCCCTCCCACGAGGATCTCCAGAAACTCCTTTTCCCTCCTGGCGATCGATCCCGGCTCCCGCCCAGAAGTTGCTCGAACCCCCTGGATTCATATTTCTAAAGGCCTATTGCGTTTTGGTGGGTGCGATTCGGCGTGAGAACTTGACTGTGCAGCAAAACCTGAAACGTGAACAATTAAGTTGCTTCGTCAAAACCCATTTTTCCCATGAAAAATTTCTCTTGAAGTTGAATTTCTCTCTGAATTGCGGCTTGTCCACGTTTTGAGTTTGGCTTTGGCTTTAACTTCACCAGTCTCAAATTTTTCAAAAATTAAAGTTTTCGAAAACTTCTATTGGCTTCATTGCTCCTGTTACCAAATATTATTTTATTCCATTTTGGTTGGTTATTCCTTGAATAATCAACCAATGTTTTCATGCAAAAAGTCAATCTCTCCGATTCGGCCCAAAAGTTTTTCTGGACGTTTCTAAGTGTTGAGATCAAAATTAGCAAATGTCCGTCCGCCGTCCAAGCCATTTCGGTAGTAGGGAATTTTCTAAAAATCTGTAATTTTGCCCGGGGACCGTTTCCGGTTCTAGTTGGTCCTCGAAACTTTTCAGCCCGATCGGACCAAATTTGGGCTGGGAGGGGTCAAAATGTGTATTTTGAAAAATGAATTTTCAAGCAAATGTCCGTCCGCCGTCCACGCCGATTTCGGTAGTAGACAATTTTCTAAAAATCTGAAATTTTGTCCGGGGACCCGTTTCGGTTTTAGTTGGTCCTCGAAACTTTTCAGCCCAATCGGACCAAATTTGGGCGGAATAGGGGTCAAAATGTGTATTTTGAAAAATGGATTTTCGAGATTTTTGACAATCTATTCGTGTGGGGTATCATTTTCCACTAAATTTTGGACCCTGAATCGATTGGAATGGGTTCGGGACCTACCACACCCACTGTTTCCCCCATTTTCCCAACCCCTCTGAAGAAATTTGCAGCGTTTTTTCTCTGGCGTTTAGTAGCGTTATCGTTTGCTATTAACGTTATAATCAGGTAGTTGTAGCAATCTTTGATTTTCCTTCTGTTTCAGATCATTTGTTTAACATTTGAAAATTACGCCATAACTGTTACAAGTCAAATACACTGTTTAGGAGTAACGGTTTCAAGTTATGTAACCCACCCCTAATACTTACCTACTGCTATGACTCAGTACAGCTACTTTTCCGTTTAGAGATGTGGAAATTATCCAAATTCTTCTCATACTATTTACGATAATGACTGCATCCCCTTTCATTTCAAAGAACCTGAATAACGGAGCAATATTTTTCAGAAAAGTATTGGAGCAGCAACTTTTTTTCAAATAAATATAAAGAGCAGAAATGCTCGCATTCTTTCTACTAAATAACTAATAAATTGAAACGTGTTGTTAAAGTGGTTGGCTCCTTGAACGTAGGTTGAACAGATTTATGTGTTTTGAGGGGTAGTTTTTACGAACAAAGAATCCATGTCGAATTTTGTGTTCGTTAATGAAATTTATTTGTTCTATCACGTGAAACTTAAAATTTGACTATCTCCTGTAGTCGTTTCTCAAAAGAAATAAATCTTAAAGATTGACGTGCGTGGTGGAAGAGAAGTGACACTTCGTGGTGGGGATATAAATGTGATAAAGCTGGGTAATGGGATCTCGGACGCCCTGTCACCAGTTGAGTTGAGATGAGATTTATGAGTTAGGGTTTTCCGTTCCAGCTAGACTCTAACGACAACAATGGCGTATAAATAAAAACGGAATAACTGTGAGTAATTGCATACCGACAGAATAGCACGATGACGGTATAAAGCAGTTTGTCTATTAGGAAGTTTGGCTGGAATTCCATAATGTTGGGATTTGTGCTGAGACAAGCCTGAATTAACGATTCACGATTTGATCCTTGAGTCTATCTGAATCGATACAGCGCCCAAAAATGTAGTACGACCCCAAAATACTTCAAAACCCGATTTTCATAACGTCAGTTTTTACCCATACCCTGTGTGTAAGGCGATCGGGCGGAAAATGTGTTAGACAAAAATATGACAAGATCGTGTACGTGCTTAATTTAAAAATTTTCAGAGTATTTTCTTAATAGCTTTTTGAACCGGACGGCAGTCTGCTGAATTTTTTCTCTTTTAATTAAAGCGCACAAGAATAATAATCTAAATTGAGTTGAAAGCCTCTTAATGAAATTTTTAGAGCTGATTAAGTGGAATCTAATGAAAAACCTTCTGCGACTAAAAAATAAATGCAGATTGAATAATCACATTAGTACTTCATTAAACATTTATAAAGTTTATATTTAATTGTCATTCCTATAGCGCCGGAGCCACACAAGGATTTCCCATTTGAATTTTACAGTGGAAGCTCTTTATTCGGTTTCAAGTATTAAGAGTTACTAAACGTTTTTAGTGAATTTGAGTGGTTTTAATTGAAATCTCTTCTAATTACGGAGTTAAATAAGTTTTCTCTTGATCGGAGACAGTTTTACAGGGTTCTTTCTGGTATTGACTTTCGTGGGATCCTCCAGGCTAAGGGTTGCGTATGGGGTCGTGTGGTGGGCTGAGAATTTAATTAATTTGGGTTGTTTCCCCTCGCCTTTTTTATCGCCTCTTCCTCTATTAATCCGTTAATTGAATCTTCCCCCGAAAAGCCAATAATTTCCAAATGGAGGCTATGACTGTCGTGGTCTAAGCGCCTTAAAATTCTCGTTCTTATGTGGTTTTTAAAGCCTGTTTTGGGACGTTGGTGGAGGATTTGATCAATGTATCGATGTTAGGTTTGGTAATTGTATTCAGGATTGTGCGAAGATATTTAAGTTGGCTGGTTATGGGCTGAACGCGAATATTCGTACTTTGACCAAAAGGGAGCCTCTTGACATCACTCTATTCCCCATCAGCCGAGCTGATCAAATAGCCCTGTCAAACTCTTTCAACCGCCTTTCTCGTCTGTCCAAGTATTGACAGTCGCTGACGAAATAAATGGCGTTTCAACGAGGAGCGTGGAAGCGGGAAATGGGGGGGTGTGCTCAAAAACTGGGTCATCCCTGAAAACGCCTCAGTTTTCCCGCTTGGCACCGCCACTGTCTCAACCACGCCGCCCATGAAGATCCTGCCTCCTCCCCTACGATTATTCCAGACCTAGAACATTGATTGTGGCCGTGTACATGAGAAATTCCTCCTCTCCGCAGTTAATAATCCCAAGGACCTGTTGTACCACAAATTGCTCGCACTTCCAACGCACGGATCACCCATCGCAGGACGGCAATCTCATCAGGTACCGTTCTTATGACACGGTCAATCAATTTTTGATGTCATTCATGATCTCAACACCTGAAGGCGCACTACGTCTCGGAGTCGGGTAGCTCTGGATTGTTGTGACCTTGAAATTTCCCTGAGACCTTCGCTTTTCTCTTATAATTTAATTGCTCCTCATTCCTCTCTTCTTCAGTGAAATAAATCCTATACCACAGTTTGGAAACCCGCCAAGATCG
>CM034004.1:1439840-1539159 GCA_019603395.1 Cyrtorhinus lividipennis | reverse complement strand
AATGAAATCGGTTGATTGAACTTGACACATTGTTTTCTTTAGGTCTCGTAAAACGCGCGTTCGGTGATGATGAAATTGTCATGAGCGAGCCGCCGATACATCAACCGCGTAGTATGGTGCAGAGGAAACAGATGACCGCCAAGGAACGGTGGCACTGGGCTTACAACAAAATCGTCCATCAGCTAACCGTGAGTAGTTTTTGATTTGTAATTATTCCACCACTCATCATTGAGTATTTGGCATACTCTGTGGCCAAAATATCGGGATCCGCTCCTCGTTGTTTGGTGTCAACTTCCCTGTATGGTGGATGGAAGATGGTAGCAGACAACCAGAGGAGAGGTTAGAGGGAGCTCCAAGGGGGAGAGCCTAATGGCTTGTTGTGCTTTTCATGTGTGTCGTATTTTTTAGTCCAAAAAGAGCCCGAGTCCCTTGATAAGGGTTATTAGGTTGTGGACTAACTCTTCGCAGGGAGTGGTTCTCATTGGTGTTTTTGCCCCAAAGATCCCAAAGGCCTCAATGCCCAGACGGCTTCTGGCTTCCACCAACGAGCTTTCACTATTATTTAGTCCTATTCCAAAATTTCTGGATTTGCTTCAAACTTGCCCGCGTAAGATTACGAACCAACTGCAATTTGTAAGCGTCCTAGAGTCCATGTACTATAATATATACTCAGCCTACATTGATGTATAGGCTGAGCCTGATCATAGCTAATGGCGAGAAGACGCTTTACCTCTCACCACTATTGCCATCAGCAGCCCCCCCCCCCCCCAACACCACGGGCTTCTCCTTATTCCTGTTCAGTTCCTTCCATCTTTGTAACGGCATGAGTTTTCAGAGGTGATCCTGCGCCGGTTGCCACGCCTGGCTACGGAGAGCACACTGGGCGCTAACCTGGCGGGATCCAGGGATTGAGACGGCATCCTATTCTCCTACCTACCCTTTTTTCGGCTAGGAAAGCAAGGTTTTGGTGGAAGCTGAAGCTGCTGCAATTTGTAAAGCGTCTCGCCCATTAGCTATAATCAGGCTCAGGCTATCCCAGGCTGAGCATAAATTATTAGGTTGTGGACTAACTCTTTGCAAGGAATGGTTCTCATTTGGGTTTGTGCCCCAAAGAGGGTGTACCTGTGATGTGAGCACTCCAAAATTATGTCTGCTTCCTCACTAAGTCTGCATAGGGTTGCCGATTGAATCACGTCTATGCGATTCTGATAGGAGAGTAGAGGAGCGAAGCCTATTGATAGGCCAACTATCGCTTGAGGTCATTGGTGATGAGTGTGGTTTTGCCACTGCTAGCTTACTATCGACATGTTCTTCAATATTCCGCCATCTGTCGGTGGGTTTCTTGCAGTCCACTCCTTGATGGCAGATCTGAACCAACGAAGGGTGTTGATCCCATTTTGGTGAGCTCATCAGCTTTTTCTTGCCCTCATACCCAAGGGACACTGTATTGCGGGCTGCCAGGACACAGAGAGCCTGTTCGCAGTCCTTCACCACCTTAGATGAGATTTTTGGTGATGTCAGGGCCTTTATCTCTGACGTCGGCTGTCAAAGAGAATTGCATTAGTATGCCCTCTCCTCAGACTCTCCAAGGCGCATGCGTTGATCGCCAGAATTTCGGCCTGGAATTGTGTTTCAGAAGGGTGTGAGTAATAATGCTCAAACAGGGCCTAGAACCAAACAACAAGGGTCTTGTAAAACGTTTGAGCGGTTTCGAATTCTATTGAGCTTTTATTGTTCAACTTGTACAATAACCAATAATAATCATAATAATAATAACCATTTAGAGTGAATTCACAAACGATGGATATACTAACCTTAGACTGGTAACTAGAAAAATGAACCTATGGATGGTAACAAAGGCGCTCAGTATAAAATTTCGCATATTTACCACTTCAAGACCTTTCTGTTTAACATTTTGAACCACCTAATTTCCTTCCTGTTAGGATTGAACTATTTAGAGACTTAGACTTTTTGACCGAACAAAGGCAGGATGGGAGATTCTACCACTTACCCACTAAAAACCTACCTCTTTTCACGTTGGGCCAGCCGGAAGTTTGGCACAATACTTCAGGCTGGGTTCGCTTCTGCCTGCTGCTGGTCCGTTTGCCTGCAGTTCCCGTTGCTGGGCCCTTTCCTCACGAGTTGCCTTCCAGGATGTTTGGATGTTCCCTGCCAGGCATTCCACTTTGACTTGCTCCCAGCATCCTGGTCATCACATCCTCGGGGGGGAGGGCTGGTCATTTCTAGCTCTCTTGCAATCTGCCGTCGCTCTCTTTCCCACCTCTCGCATTCGAAGAATGTGCGTTGAGCGCTGTCCTCTTGTTGTGCAATGTAGGCATCCTGGAGATTCACGATACATCTATGGAGATACTGATAGAACATCCCGTGACCCGAGAGGAACTGCGTTATATGATGGTTAACTTCACCGTGTTTCCTCTCTAGCCAGGGACGTATGGGCAACAGTCAAGCCGTCCATCTTCCTCTTGTTTCTGTCTCCCAGATTTCCTGCCAGGAGTTGAGTGTGTGTTCCTGCTCTTGTTTGGCCAGTCGAGGCCAGGACTCCTCTTCCCGTCGCTCGTACATCCTTTTCCTCTCCCTCGCAAGCAGATGTGTAGGTATCACTCCTGCCAGGAGGAGCACGGCTTGTTCTGATACTGTCTTATAGGCGCTCACATGCGAAGCGCCCCTCTTCTTTGCACGTGAGCATCGTTCATGGGCTTTGACATTCAGAGCGTCCATACTTCTGCCCCATATAGCAGGATGGAGCTACAACTGACATTAATAGTTGTCTCCTACACGGTCTAGGTCCTTGAATGTTAGACATTAGTCGACAGGGCTGCAGTGGTCTTGTGTACCTTGGCTGCTGCCATCCTATGTGCTTCCAAGGTATCTTGCGTGTCCAGCATTATTCCCATGTACCTGACTACTGATTTTCCTTCCACCTTAACTTCCCCCGCTCTGATTTGCATGATATTTTCGATGCGTTTTCGTGTGAATAGTACCACCTCTGTCTTGGCAGTGGCTAATGAGAGACTGTGTCCATCCATCCATGCTCCCACTCTGGACATGGTCTCATTCAAATTCTCTTTTGCTTGCTAAACTTGCTAAAGACTTGAAAAGTCATCATATTTGCATCAAACGGAATATCTTTTCCCCAATGTTTGGTACTAGTAAATCACAAAAACTACAAGAATGTAATCTGTGAGTTTACTACACATTACAGTGGTTATGGAAAAAGTACGAAGAAAAATTCAGGCAATTCATCAAGAAATACTGCCATTTCACTGAAAATTAAACGCATCTAAATCTACGTATCAAGAGGTCTTTTGTACGCAACCAACAAACCTCAAGGAACAAGCAGTTCAGCCAGATTCAGATCGTCAGAATTAAATAGGCCAAGTGCATGTAAATTTCACTAATCTCAAGATCGGCTACATCTCCACTTTGCTGAACAACGCAGCCTTTCCTACGCAAATGAGGAAGTCTGGAGTTTTGCTCCCAGCGGTTCCCATGAAGTGAATGTTCGTTGGCTTGTTGCTATTTGCACCCGAGTTCTATTACAGGTTTGTTATCAGCGTTGGCTTTTGCCCCTAGTATCATATCACTTGTATCGGGCGCCGTCTGCATCATAATGCCGAGAGCAGTGGAAACTGCTGAAAAAAAGGCGGAGATATTATATAAATTAATGAGTGAATATGCTGTTTATTCCACAAAAAAGTGTTCATACAGATCCGCGAATAACGTTGATTTTGGTAATACATTATTTAAATAACAGGAATATATATAACCGGAATGGAAATACTCCAGTACCAAGAGACTTATGTATAGTGCTTATGTACAACCTATAGAACAGGGGAGTTACCTGAAACGACAATAAATTAATTGAATCGAGTGCTTATGTAGATAGTTTGACTAGATTCGTCATAGGTATGCTTTATGCTTAAAAATTAATGCATTCTTTTTAAACATATGCACTTGAGAGCAATATGTGATATAATTCAAGATTTTTTTTTTTTTTTTTTACTATAATTTTGTAGGCAAGGCAGGTATCATGTGTGGAGTAGGGTGTTGGATGAGGGTATTGAAATAAATGTGGGTGCTTATAGTTAAGCATTAAGATGCCTTTAAATACGATTGATTAATGGTGAATACGGTAAGTAGCATAAATAGTTGATCAGAGGAAAAACGACGGGGTAGGGGTATCTATTTTGGTTGGTAATTCCTTGAATAATCAACCTGTTTTCATGCAAAAATTCATCTCTCCGATTCGGCCCAAAAATTTTTTCTGGGCGTTTTAAAGTGTCTAAATCAGAATTAGCAAATGTCCGTCCACCGTCCACACCGATTTTGGTAGTAGAAAATTTTCAAAAAATCTGAAATTTTGATGAAGGACCCGTTTCTGGCTCTAGTTGGTCCTTGAAACTTTTCAGCTCGATCGGACCAAATTTCGGCGGGGTAAGGGGGTCAAAATGTGTATTTAGAAAAATGGATTTTCGAGATTTTTGGCAGTTTAGGCGTGTGGGGTATCATTTTCCACTAAATATTGGACGCTGAATCCAATAGAATGGGTCCCAGAACGATTGGCGCCCTCTGGATGAGGCTATGGGTCAAAATGGGTGCCTATCTACCTATTCCGAATATTGTTTTCGAGATTTCTGGTACCTAGGCGTGTGGGGTATCATTTTCCACTAAATTATGGACCCTGAATCGATTGGAATGGGTTCGGGACACACCACATTCAATGTTTTCCCCATGCGCCTGGTCCGAGGAATATCCACCCCCTGTGAAAGAATTTGCAGCGTTTTGAAATACACCCTTTAATCCCTACCCTCCTCCCCCCTCCCATTTGGCCCGATCGGGCTGGAAATTTTCGAGGACCAACTGGTGCCAAAAACACCTTACTGAGCATTTTATATCATGTGTTTATTACATAATTGTTAAAATTGTATGTGTGGTGCGGTTCTTCGACTCTTGTTCGCCACCCCTGTTTTAGCCATTTGTCCAAAAAAGCAACCCAAAATTTAGGATGACTGAGGTAGAACGTGGGGCTTGTTTGAGGGTGTAGAACGATGGAATATCGCCTATAACGTGAAGTTGACAATTAATTCATATGTTGGCTAGGGTTGTTTTTACTATAAACTGGTCGCCAGTTCTTCTTATTCACATCTTATATTTCGTTTACGTTTCGCCTGGGCCAGGCCATAATCAGGCACCGTTGTATTGCCAACTGGTCTCCAAATCCCTATAGTATGATATACAGATCGTCATTAGTTTTTTTAGTTTTTAGTCTAACAGTCAGATGTCGATTGAGCAGGCTCAACTTCTAAGCCCCAGTCACCATTTTATCGATACATCAATTATTATCATCCTAAATTCGAATACTAGTCATAATAAATTTAAATTTAAATTCTCACAGGTAGGATATTACGTGGTGATTCACTAATCTTACATCCAGGTGAATAGCAGGTTCGTGTGGTTTATATTTGTCGCTTTGGTCCTAATTTGATTTTTATATAAATTTTTTTTACCAACCTCAACACTTAACTAACAAACAGTAACTACCAGTATTGATCAAGGAATAAAGGTAACGTAAAACAATAGTTATTATAAAAATAGGAACGAGTAGGAAACGTCGTATATGAAATAAAAGATGTGAATAAGAACTGGCGACCTGTTTAAAAACAACCCTAACCAACTTATGAAGTAATGTAAGGTCAATCCAACACAATTGAAATGAAAATTAATTGTTACTTTGATTGAAACAGAGGCTTTTCTAGCCCATGAAACTCCCGTGAAGACCGTCTAACGAGAGATTTGTGAGCGGATTTGCGGTTCTTATCCTATAAAATGAAAAAGCGAGTCAAGGTGAAACGATATTAGGTGCGTACTTCTCTCTAACCTAAAAGTCAACCCGAAATCTCAGTGAATTACGGTTACTGTCCAATGTACACTTGGAAAAGGAGCCGTTTCCATCCCATGAAGTTTGGTGTTAGTATCTACTTACTCTTGGCGAGAGTTCTTTCCTTTTTACCCTCGTTGGTACTTATCGTTTTCATATTGCGTTAACGTTGTCTTCACAAGTTATTACTGGGATAAGTGCGTATTATTATGGAGGATGCGCACTCGCGCCAAAAGGTATGTTCGCTGTAGCATAGGGATGCACAGACCGCGGCCCATCGGGCCGCATGCGGCCCGCCGGTGAAATTCTGGTGGCCCGCCGTCACCAAAATAATACTCTCGTACATTCGAAAAATATTGAATTCTGTATCAGAATAAAACCAAAAAAAATTTGTTCAAAAGTAAAGACGTCCATAAAACTTATGAAAATTATTCAAATACCGCGCCAGTTCATGAATGAAACGACGCCGTCGAATTAGTCCGAATAGTCCCGAATACCCAATTGCTCGCCAAGATACACGAAGCTTCCAGAGTCGACTGTAAATTTCATCAAATCACGAGGACTCAATCACAGGCAATTCAAACAATTCCTTGATGACATCGAAAGCGAATATGGAGATTTGCTGTTTTATACAGAAGTAAGGTGGCTAAGTCGTGGATTGACACTTGAACGATTTCTAAATTTAATAGAAGAAATTGGAATATTTCTGGTGGAGAAGCAAAGGGATGTCCCGGAACTTAAAAATCCTGATTGGTTGTGTGATTTGGCTTTTTTAGTTGACATTACAAATCATTTGAATGTCTTGAACACACGGATTCAAGGCAAAAATCAACTGATATCCCAGCTCTACGCTCATGTATCATCCTTTCAATGCAAGCTGACTCTTTTCAGATCGCAACTGACTTCTGGAAATTACAATCATTTTCCGAATTATAAGAAAATGGACCGAAAAATTCAACAAAACTGCGATTAATTTCAGTTATGTAGAAAAGCTGGATATTCTGATTCACTCTTTTCAAGACAGATTTTCGGACTTCAAAAAGTGAAACCTCTGTTGGACATATTCAGCAATCCTTTCTCGATTTCAGTTGAAAATGCGCCAGAGTCAATGCAGTTAGAAATTATCGATTTGCAAAACGACCAAGATTTGCGCAACAAATTCAACGAGGGAGACTTGTTGAACTTTTACCACTGCATTGACAAAAATATGTACAAAGAGTTGCGCATAAACGCTCTGAAATGTGCCAGCTTATTTGGTTCTACCTATATATGTGAACAAACTTTTTCAATACTGAATAATAATAAAACAAAAAATCGAAACCGCCTTGCAAATGAAAGTTTGGAAGCAGTTTTACGTGTTGCTACAAGTAAATTTGACCCAAATATAAAAAAGATTGTAAGCACTATGCAGTGCCACGCTTCAAATTAATAAATTATTTTTCAATTTTAATACATTATATGCATTTTTTATTGTCTTTAATTACCTATACTTCTGGCGGCCCCCATCAGTTCATGATTTGCCCGAGTGGCCCCTAGTTTTAATAAGTCTGTGCATCCCTGCTGTAGCAGTTTCCAACGGTTTGCTGACAGTTTCAAACTGGTTGGAGTTTGGGCAGTGCGCATGCGCGGCCTTCACCAGCTTTCAAGTGGTTTCCAACTGGTTGCAAAACGTGTTTGACCCAATCCCCTATTCACTCCTCCCATTTTCTTCCCTCACCGTCTTGGTTGGTTATCCCTTGAATAATCAACCCATGATTTCATAGAGGTGGTCAACCTCTCCGATTTGCCCCAAAATTTTACAGTTTGCGTTTTGAGATGACTAAATCAAAAAATTTTCTGTTCACACCTAGCCTTGAATAATCACAACAATGAAAACTTATAATGAAAACCTATGTTTTCATGTTTTCAAAGTCAACCTCTCCGATTCGGCCCAAAATTTCTTTTTCTGGACGTTTCAAGGTGTCTAGATCAAAATTAGCAAATGGCCGTCATCGATTTTTTGCAATCTAAGTGTGTAGGTGTAAGCCTCTCTCGAATTAAAATGTGTTTGAATTTACTATAATTTAATTCGGGTTTCTTCGGAGGTGTTGAACGGACCTAGCGAGAGGTTACACAATGTAAGTCCAAGACTTACGACTGAGCAACTAGGGATACCAAGGATGGGCATAAAATACATTGATACAAAATGAATTATAATTGAAAACAAGGACACGTTGCAAAGGAGAATATGCCTCAACCTGGGCTAGAATTGATACAAGACAAAGTAATTCGACAAAGTAAATTAGGCAACATGTGGAGCATAAAATACAATTAATACAAGATACATGAAATTATGATATACATGAAATACAATTTAATGAGCAAGTGCAACGATACTGGCTGACGAAAACGGCGTCGACGTCGAAGGAAAAACAGGAGGGGGCACGCTGTCCCGCAGGTACACAGCGAGGCTTATCAACTTGAGTCCTTTATCATCTCATGGCATGGGGAACACAATATTACAGCCTCAGTCGACTTCAGCACGGTAGCAGAGTTCACTTCAGAGCGAGCACAGGACAAAGCCAGGATGGACTGAGTGAGTTGCACTTGCACAACAGGATAACAAAAATATATAACTCCAACATGTTGGGCGCCTCGACGACAACCGCCTGGTTGGATGCCTTTGCAACGAGTGAAGCCCTGGAGCTCTCCAAATGCGACGTCTGGGCAGGAGCTGCGCGCGCATCATGGCGCATGCTCCCTCCCTTCTGGCCTTCTGGAGGCAGCAAGCCTGGGGGCTTACATAGGGTATAATTTTCCACTAATTCTGGACGCTGAATCCAATGAAATAGGTCCCCGAACGATTGGTGCCTTGTGGTTAAGGCTATGGGTCAAAATGGGTACCTATCTACCCATTTCGAATGTGTTTTTGAGATTTCTGGTACCTAGGCGTGTGGGGTATCATTTTCCACTAAATTTTGGACCCTGAATTGATTGGAATGGGTCCGGTACCCACCACACCCACTGTTTCCCCATTTTCCCCACGTTGAAGAAATGAGTCTCCCTGCTGGCCCGAGGAATAACCGACCCATGTGTCAGAATTTGCAGTAGTTTTTTCCCCTTCAGATTAACATTTTACTAGAAATTTTATAAAAATTTGATCCCTCAACTTTTGATTAGAAGTCGATTGTTATTGCTAAAAATTGGAAAATTGGTGTTAAAAAATCTAATTTTTTGAATTAATTGGAAATCGATTTTCATCCTTAGCTCCAACGTGGTTCCAACCGATTGGAAACTGGTTTGGGCGCCTCAGCGAACTAACCTTTTGACTCAATAGGCAATCATGTGAGGTTTTCTCGCCTTCAAAGAAGAAACTTATTCAAGTTCAACCTCGGCTCTCAATTTGTATTTTTACCGTTGACAATGACCTCAATACAAACTAAACACTCCCGGTGGTGTTTTTTTCCTCTTCATATGGCGCGAAAAGGAACGGCGATAGCAGTTCGCCGCGATATGGCCACTTCCTTTGTTACAGTATGTGGGGCAACCTTATCATTATCAGTTGCCTCATTACTCTTCAAGTGAAACATCGACGAAGTTTGCTCCAATACACCCTAACCATTGTACAACTGTTCAACGAAACGCGAGGTTGAAATGGCTGCATGTTGCTGATTGTAGGTTGAACTCACCCAGCCATGTCACGTGGGATTAATTACAGTAATATTCACAAAGCGAGGGCTCAAAGACCAGGCGAATTATACAGGGTGTCTCATGCGTCCCCCCCCCCCCCCTTAAAACTGTGTCCAAAAGGGAGAAATGCCAAATTGTCAATGCGCAATTGACACATTTTTCTGGGGGTGTGGGGTGACATTTTCGACTAAATTTTGGACGCTGAATCCAATAAGACGGGTCCCGGAACGATTGGTAGCCCACTGGAAGAGGTTATGGGCAAAATGGGTACCTATACCACTATTTTGAATGAGTGTTTTCGAAATTTCTGGTACTTAGACGTGTGGGGTATCATTTTCCACTAAATTTTGGTCGCTGAATTGATTCAAATGAGTCTCCATACTGCTAGTTAATGAAACAGGCCCCTGGAGACGCTTTCATTGCAAATGAATAGTAGAAATCGA
The DNA here is from genome assembly GCA_019603395.1 of Cyrtorhinus lividipennis. Classification (NCBI taxonomy): domain Eukaryota; kingdom Metazoa; phylum Arthropoda; class Insecta; order Hemiptera; family Miridae; genus Cyrtorhinus; species Cyrtorhinus lividipennis. Next base: position 1,529,148 of record CM034004.1, on the reverse strand, counting down.
CCCCTTGAAGGCTGCTAACCTTATTGGTTAACACCCTGAAAAATGTGTATGACAGCAAAACTCTATTGTTTCTATTGCTTCATCGTAACTTCATTATGTACGTTTGTTATACTTATCACAGATTCAAAAAGAGTTTAAAAAGTTTTGGTAGACCGTTTGAGTAGCCAATTTTGAGGAAAAATCGTCGATAATTTGCACGACTACGTTAACCAAAGCGTCTCAGCCGCTCACGTCGTTGACCAGTTTTACCAAAATAGCCACAGATTTTTTTTTTTTTTTTTTTTTTTTTTTTTTTTTTTTTTTTTTTTTTTTTTTTTTTTTTTTTTTTAAGTGTTTTTCAGATTATTCAACTGTTATCGGGAAAATGGTGGGAATGGCACTCCCTTGTTTGCTACCGTGAGATTGACTCGTGTCAGTCATTGCCTTAACTGAGTTTTGTGACGTACTTAATCAAATTTCATCCTCAATATTCCCTCGACGAAAAAAGGCACGACTGAGATTGGTGTCAAGGACTACAACGCGCAAACATCTCAGACCGAATTTCCTCGAAAGCTCCGAGAAAAAGCGAGGATACGCTCCGAAGAAGGGGTTAGTAACCCTAAGTAGGGCAGGAAAAGCATTAACTGCCAGCAGGGAGTCTTAAAACGACAAGAGGCATTACCGGTGAGAATCGACTGGCGCTAAGGAGTATCAGTGGATGGCTATCCGTCGAGGGAAGGAAATCACAGGGGTTGGTTATTCCTTGGACTAGAAGCATGAAGATTCATTCCGATAGCATCTGCGTCCAAAATTCAGTAGAAAATGATACCCTCCACGCCTAGGTACCAGAAATCTCGAAAACCCACATTCGAAATGGGTCGATAGATACCCATTTTGACCCATAACGTCTTCAGGTGGGCACCAATCGTCCCGGGACCCGTCTCATTGGATTCAGCGTCCACAATTTAGTGGAAAATGATACCCCACATGCCTAGGTATCAGAAATCTCGAAAATAAATTTTTCGAAATACACATTTTGACCCCAAACTCCCCAAATTTGGTCCGGTCGGGCTGATAACTAGTAAAAATGTCTAATGGGGTTACTAGTCTCCGGAGAAAGGGAATTTGGTAGTCCTTACCGGTGCCGACCGGCGGAGCGCCGCGGCGGTTAAATGCGGTGTTTTTGCCGGCGTCTTATGCACCAATAATGCCTCCACAGCGTCGCTAATAGTTCAACTAGTCTACGGAGAAAGGAAATTTGCAGATCATTACCGGTGGAGGGCGGTCCTTAGAGCGTCACGACGGTTAAAGGCGGAGGTTCTGTCGGCGCCATTTAGCATCAACTAAGCCAATAGGGTAACCGGATCTCCCGAGAATGGGAATTTGGTAGCCTTACCGGCGTCAACCGGCGGAGCGTCGCTACGGTTAAAAGCTGAGCTTCTGTCGGTGACTTGTGCACCAAATTATCACTCCTCCACAGTGTCGCTAATAAAGTAAATGGCCTTCAGAGAAGGGAATTCGCATATCCTTACAGGCGGAGTTTGGAACACTAATCCCTACTCAGAGCGTCGCTATGGTTGAATGCGGAGCTTTTGCCGGCGTCTCGTGCACCAATGAAGCCTCCGCACCGTCGCCTACTGGGTAACTAGTCTCAGGTGGAAGGGGATTTGGTGGTCCCAACCGGCGGAGGTTGGAACCGACATCCCTATGTTGAACGTCACTACAGTTACATCGAGAGCATTTGTCGGCGTCATTGTGTTCCAACAATGCCTCCGCAGCGTCGCTTATTGGGTAACTAGTCTGAGCAGGAAGGGGATTTGGTGGCCCTAACCGGCGGAGGTTAGAACATAAATCCCTATGTTTAGCGTCGCTACGGTTAGATCCAGAGCATTTGTCGGCGTCATTGTGCACCAACAATGCCCCCGCAGCGTCGCTTATTGGGTGACTAGTCTGAGCAGGAAGGGGATTTGGTGGTCCTAACCGGCGGAGATTAGAACATAAATTCCTATGTTGAGCGTCGCTACGGTTAGATCCAGAGCATTTGTCGGCGTTATTGTGCATTAACAATGCCTCCGCAGCGTAGCTAATAGGGTAACCGGTCTGAATTTGCTGGTTTTTACCGACTTCGACCTGTGGGGAACAATGAGAACCATAGTTATTTGATGTTTTTGCCCTGTTAAATTCAAAAAGGGCATTTTCATTCTATTTTGGCATGCTTTCTGAAATCAGCGGGGCTCATTTTTGGGGTTCTATCTCGAATTTTTCGATAGGCCTCAAAGTGCCCAATAATTTTTATTAGTCAGGCAGTGGTAAACCAACATAGTGTTGTACAGTGTTTTAATTCGTACAAAACACCAAAACCAAAGCAACTCTCTTTGGGAGAAGAAATGAAAGTGCAACTCGACAGCGGACATTTGGTAGAGGGTTTCAAGTTTCTCAGGGGCCAAAACATCCCTATTCATTGGATCGGACTGTCATTAGTACTTGATCTAATGAGTGGGACGTTGCTGTTCATGTGTAGTACCTACACTCCTTTCAACTCTCCTCCCTTTCTACTATACTGACCTCCCTCAACAGAGCAGTCTATCGATTCGTCCCTTGAGCGAAATCGAGGTCCTCAATTATTGAGCTGCGGTGATATTCAGCTGGCATGATCGAAGGAGAGAAAAGAGAGCGGAAGAGGATATGGGCGGCAATGGCAAAGGACTCACGACTGGCGCAAGGAGGCGGAACTAACTCTGGCAATGTCCGGATCACTGGTTACACGAGAGGATCTTCTCTTGCAGAATATAATCAATTTCTCACTCTCGTGACCGGACACGTAAAATACTTTCGCCTACCACCCGAGAAACTGCGTACCTACCTACCTATATGATAGATCATAAATTTTCGATTTTCGAAAACATACGATCTACTTTTTGTTGGTGGACAATTTTCTGTTAAGTGAATTTTGTAGACTTGTCTTAACCGAAAACTATTCTATTAAAAAAAAATATTCAGTTGATTTACTGGTCAAGACTTTTCAAAACGCAAACTGTCAAATTTTAAGCCAAAATTGCGACCTGAATATAAATTGAGCTTTTACCGAATCTGGACAGCAGACTTTTGGTGAGGGGCTTTCCACCCCATTCGATGTCTCCAAGGTAGCTCCCATTGGGATCCTTCGCCACCCTAGGGAGGCGAGGACAGCTGTGCAAGTGCCCAGATTTCACCAAAGATCGACTGCGGACCTTTAGTAGTGGGTTTCCTAGCCCACCCGATGTCTATAAGGTGGCTCCCGTCTTGATCCCCTGTTACCCTGGGGAGGCGGGAGCAGCTGTGCAAGTGCCCAGATTCCGCCGTATCTCAACTGCGGACCTTTGGTAAGGGATTTCCTAGCCCACTCGATGTCTCCAAGGTGCTCCCATTGGGATCCTTCGCCACCCTGGGGAGGTGGGGACAGTTGTGCATGTGCCCAGAGTTCGCCGAATCTCTGCGCACCTTTGGTAAATGGTTTAATAGCCCATCCAATATCTCTAAGGTGGCTCCCATCTTGATCCCCAGCTACTCTGGGGAGGCGGGGACTGCTGTGCAAGTGCCCAGATTTCGCCAAATCTCAATAGCGGACCTTTGGTAAAGGATTTCCTAGCCTATCCGATTTCTCTAAGGTGGTTCCCGTCTTAATCCCCTGCTACCCTGGGGAGGCGGGAGCAGCGGTGTAAGTGCCCAAATTTCGCCGTATCTTAACTGCGGACCTTTGGTAAGGGATTTCCTAGCCCATCCGATGTCTCCAAGGTTGGGGTCCTTCACCACCCTGGGGAGGCGGGGACAGCTGTGTATGTGCCCAGATTTCACCGCATCTCAACTGTGGACCTTGGGTAAAGGGTTTCATAGCCCATCCGATATCTCCAAGGTGGTTCCCATCTTGATCCCCAGCTACTCTGGGAAGGTGGGAACTGCTGTGCGTGTGCTCTGCTTTCGCCAAATCTCGTCTGCGGACCTTTGGTAAAGGGTTTCCTAGTCCATCCGATGTCTCTAAGGTGGCTCCCATTGGGATCTTTCGCCACCCAGGGGAGGCGGGGACTGCTGTGCAAGTGCCCAGATTTCGCCAAATCTCAATTGCGGACATGTAGTAAAGGATTTCCTGGGGAGGTGGGACAGCTGTGCAAGTGCCCAGATTTCGCCAAATCTCAATAACGGACATGTAGTAAAGAATTTCCTGGGGAGGCGGGACATCTTTGCAAGTGTCCAGATTTCGCCAAATCTCAATAGCGGACATGTGGTAAAGGATTTCCTAGCCCATCCGATGTCTCTGAGGTAGCTCTCTTTGGGATCCTTCACCACCCTGGGGAGGCGGGGACAGCTGTGCAAGTGCCCAGATTTCACCAAATCTCGACTGTGGACCTTTGGTAAAGGGTTTCCTAGCGCATCCGATATCTCTAAAGGTGGCTCCTTGATTTTGATCAGGGATTACTTACATGGTCTTCGAAAATTTTCAGCCACGTTGGCCTACACTTGGAGTAGGTATGGGTAAAAATGAGTTTTTAGAAACTCAACTTTTATGAATTAAATTTAAAAGAAAACGCGATCAGGGTGCGTATTACATTTGTATTCATCATAAATACCTAGCCTCTGGTTTGGCCCCTACATTCTATTTTCAGGAGTAGTTACAAGATTCCATTCCCTGTCAATATGTTTCGGGGTGAAACGAGGAAATGATAACGCTGGGTTCCGATGCCTTTAGGAGCGTCACCTGATGAAGCTCAACAAGTGAGTGGGGGCGGTAACCCCCCCCCCCCCCTTCCCAACCACGTGCGACCACCGAGGGGCGGCCAGTCATCAGTTTGTGGCCGTTTCGCGCGGTGACGGGCGTGTTGTGTACAACCGACTTCAGCTATCGTCCATTTGGAAAGAGTTTTGTTTTCCCAGAGTTTCCTACTTCCTCCAGCAACGACCAGAGAGGGCGCCAATGTTCGAATCACAAGGATAGCCGCGTATTTTGTGCAGGTATCGGTTGTAGGCGATGCGGTGTTTTTAGGGACCACCCTTCATATTACGTTAGTGTTGCAGTAAAGCTTGGACAATTTTTGTTTCTGGATGGTTAGGGATCGTATAGGATTACGGTGGGAAACCATAGTGCCTTTAAACGATTGCTAAGACCAAAACTCGATGATAATTAATAGAACAGACAGAACATTTCTACCTAGCAGTGTCACCAGATGTCCGAGAAGAGGTTCCAAAACTCAACAAGTGGGGGAAATTGGAGAGAAATTAAGAAATTTCGCCTGAACGCTGCACAACCAAATTCCAAATCCTTCTGCAGGCCATTAGAAGGAAGATACGGGATATTACGTAGGCAAATTAAGTCCGTTTAAGGCAAAATGTCGCCGTATATTTCCAGTCAGCCAAAACGCCCAGAAAGTTATTGCGAAATTGATACACGTGGAAATGAACAGAAGAGGTGCTTACGCAAATTTGAATATGACAATTTATTGATAAAACAATTTATGGTAATCCACAACAAAAATGTTCTCGTTGTTGGTTATAAGGATGCGGCAATTAAAGTCGTTCATCTACACCCTGGCTGTAATTACTTCACGTTACATTCAATCTTCACATTGGGGGAATTATGGTTTGAGGAAATCATGCAACATTCAGTACCTAACAATCAATAGCACCCTGACACCGGGATCAACTCCGATGCCCGCAATAAACTGCGTGTATCGTTTGAAAGTTTTTTTTTTTTTTTTTTTTTTTTTTTTTTTCCCCTGATGTTTAACGAAGAATAGGATATAAACGAAAATCCAGCACAGGCCATTTAATGGCCTGTCACAATTATGGAATTAATCCCCTATATGGGCAAATGCCCAACGCAGTGGATTAGCAGCCACTATAACTCCCACTTAGCCAGATGAACATAACCTCTACGATTACAATACAACACAATAATACATGAAACATCAAGATTTGCCAAATTATTCAATAAATAAAAATAAATATAAAACAAGTATTGAATATAAGTAATATTAGAATAATATGAGCAAATTTCTTTTCTAAATCACAGCAAATAGAGGAACAATATTATGCACATAAAATTAAAAAATAATGAATAAATTACAAAATTTTAAATGTTGAATTATTAAAAATGTACCGGAATGTACTATTTGTATATTGTGAGCATTTTGTAGGAAAAGTGCGAGTTTAATTCCTTGCTTTATGGCATGTGTACAAATTCAACTGAACTTCTAAGTTTAAACTTGACCAAATTTTGAACTTTTTTTTTTTTTCCAACCCAAGAAAATATATATCGTGCATTGCTTAAAACGTGTAAAATCCTGTGCGTCAAAATACTCCTGTACGTTCCGTTGATGGCTACTACAACCCCCACCCCTTACAATTCGCAAGTAGTTCTGCATGAGGAAGTAGGTAAGCTAATTCAATGGCCCATGGTATGGTGGATTTGAGAAAACGCAATTAATTTAAAGCCATTTTTATTAGACAAGACTGTATAACGAAATCATCATTAGTTACCTGTATTATACAGGGGGTCCCGCCTCCTATGTGTTCTACCGACCAAAAATGCCTTTTTAGTAAATTTTGTGTTGACATCGTTTTCGAGTTATTCGCGATTTGAGATTATTGTGTTTTTTTAAATCTTATGTCACTAAATTGAAAAAAAAAAAATGTATTTGTTAACGCGTTTTCTCATTTTTTCGTAAATTTGTAGGTAATTTAAAAAAAATATTATTCTATTTTATTTTTATTTTTATTATTTTTTTAATGAGTAGGACCTAATCTTAGTTGACTTGAGCTGATCGATGAAAACATGACGCGTTCGAAGGGGGTTGAAAGGGCTAGTTAAGCAGGAATGAAGGGTAAGAGCTAACTTCGGGGTATTGCATTTTTTAGCGCGTCTTCTATTTTTTCATAAATTTGCAGGTTTTTGATAATTTATGATTTTGTGTCCCTTTTCTTTTCGTGTGAAATTTAGACTCGTGTTAGTTGGAAAATTGATTTGAAATTGGGAAAAAAGTGCCAAAATACTGCGGTTTTCTGGTGGTTCGTTGATTGACGCCCTCGCCTGTCTCAAAGGTAGTTCGTCACAAATGAGCGGATCAGACGCCGTCAAGAAGACAGAATGGGCGCTTCTGTTTCCATTGAAAGCTGGCTTATTGAGCCTGAGGAGCTCTGCCAGTCTGGATTTGAAGCCAGGACCGTTGCCAACTCGTCTTCGTCTCCGACGCGGATCATTCAATGACCGACCTCGGCCGATCGGCTGTGTCACCAGTTCACCTCGCTCCAGGTGTCGGTTAGTTTCACTCCCGAAAACAAATTTGAAGGAAAACGATCAATAATAATATCTCTGATAACAATCAATCAGTCCCGTACAAAATGGAAGACAAGTTTAAAGTAAACCTCCACTTTTCTCCCTCCGAGAAATAATAATTATGAAATCCAGTCAAGAACATAAATGAAAAACCTCATAAAATATCCCTATAACACATTCGAAATGGGTAGATAGATACCCATTTTGACCCATAACCTCATCCAGAGGGTGCTTATCGTTTCAGGACCCAATTCATTGGATTCAGCGACCAACATTTAGTGCAAAATGATACCCCACACGCCTAGGTACCAGAAACCTCAAAAACACATATTCAAAATGGGTAGGTAGATACCCATTTTGACCCATACCGTCTCCCGGTGGGTGCCAATCGTTCCGGGACACGTCTTATTGAATTCAGCGTCCAAAATTTAGTGGAAAATGATACCCCACACGCCTAGCTCGCCAAAAATCTCGAAAATCCATTTTTCCAAAAACACATTTTGACCCCTACCCCGCCCAAATGTGGTCCGATCGGGCTAAAATGTTTTGAGGACAAACTAAAGCCGGGAACGGACCCTTGACCCGAATTTCAGATTTTTATACAATTTTCTACTACCAAATTTGGCGTACGGACATGTGACTTTTTTGACCTAGACATTTTGAAACGCCCAGAAAATTTCGAAAAAAGAAAAAAATCGATTATGACGGGTTAGGAAACGATTGCAACGTTTTGACGAGATATTGATTATAAATTTTGATAAATCGTTTCCCTTCAAATTGTTCTATAATGGCGTCATTCGTGATATTTGCGTTCGATCCTATTTTCCCGACAGCGATAATGGACTCACGATACTCGAAATCTTTCAGCTTTTCAAACACCCTGGTTAACACAATAACACACAAACACACCACTATACATTAGCCAATCATAAAGAAATATAGAGATATTGAGTAACTTCTTCCGCCGTTTAGGTTATTCTTCTGAAATTGACACAATTTCATTTTAATTGGCGTATTTTGGTCACTGCAGTACAACGTGCGCCACACAGCTTCAGGGCTCGTCATTGAATGGCCATGACCCACCAGATGAGCCCGCATGACCCACCATCTTCCTCCTGGCAATTCTGCTGGTAGACACCTTGGACGTTGAAATATCTCAAGTACAGGCGCCCACTGGTTCAATGAGAACATTATCGGCGATAAATAACATCACTATTGAGAGGTTGAGTCGAGTAGAATTTTTGATGATTTTTAAATTTTAGCATTAGGGGTGTATTGGGGGGTATTCTGCAAATTAGGTTACAGGAAAAGGTCGCGCTGTGCTATCCCAAATATCTGGATAACCCACTTCTGTGGTCAATGAATGATTCCAGAGGATAGGAAATTCGTCCAACTCTTACAGTTAAAATGAAAAAAAAAAAAATTATTATTATTATTATTTTATTGTTAAAGGCCGTCCTCTATACTGATGAATTCGTTGTTAGTGGTTATCGTGATCGGAGCACATTCAAGTTTTTTTTTTTTTTAACAAATGGTGTCACCTGAACGAATGAATATACTGTTCATTCTTAAATAAACAAAATCAAATTAAAAAACATATTTCTTCTTGAATAACATTGCCCAACCCCCAAGGCTAGGGTTGGGCCTGTTTGACCAGAATCGATGAACGAAATTGAATGAAAAGAAAATATATGAATAAATACACTTGAGAAAGAAAAGAAAAAGAAAAACGTTTTTGATAAACAGCACTTGGATGTCACTTCCTGCGCATGCCTCTTAGTGCAGTCAATTAGTGCTTAAAAGGACCCCCAGCGGGAATGTTTTGGGTTGGTTTTGATTTCTTTCATTATTTATGTTTTTAGGGGCACAAAGTAATACAAGTAATACGAAGAAAGTGGAATAATCACATTTTTGACAGTTTTCTGCTTATAAATTGGAAACTATTAACTTTTCGTGAAATACCTCTCTATACAAAATGAAAGGGCATAAAATTTTCTACAAATTGCATTCTTAAGGTTATTCTCTGCGACAAACCTTTCTGGCTCAATTTATTGTAAAAAATAAACGTATACCTACCTACGTAAGAAGTGAAAAATCTCATTTTTTGACAGTTTCCTGCTTATAAATTGGAAACTATCAACTTTTCGTGAAATACCTCTCTATACAAAATGAAAGTACATGAAATTTTCTACAAAATACATTCTTAAGGGTTTTCTCCGTGACAAATCTTTCTGGCTCAAGCTATAGTTGAAAACAGACGCATTTTATCTGACTACGCAAAAATCCTAACTTTTTCCACCTCAAAATGAACGGCACTTGGATGTCACTTTCGGCGTCTAGTCAATTAGTGCCTTAAAGGACCCTCAGTGGGAATGTTTTACGTGTTACGTGTAGGTTCGTACGTAAAAAGAGGAAGAAATCTCATTTTTTTACAGTTTCCGGCTTATAAATTGGAAACTATCCACTTTTTGTAAAAGACGTAGATTCATGGAGGCACCGAAGAAGAAATGGATTCAAACGTGTGTTTTATTCGTGATGAAGTGCTGGATAATAATGTAGAGAAGGTGACAAAATTGCGACAATACCTGGAAATGCGTCTGCTGTCACCTAGTTCGTCAATGAAAGAATCGAAAAGAGGGGTTTTTAAACCGAACGAGGTAATTGTATAATAATCCGGGGATGCTGGGAGAGAATAAATTTCACAAATCATTGAACTACATTAAACTTGAACCTTATCTTCATTTTCTAAAAATAACCTGTATCATTACATTTTTTATTAAAGTAAGGTACCTATGAGCTGAAAACTGATAATTGACAGCATTCAACAATAAATTAGAAAGTTTTGGACTGGAAAAAGTTTGGATTTTTGCGGAGTCAGATAAAATACGTATTTTCAACTATAGTTTGAGCCAGAAAAGTTTGTCGCACAGGAAAACCTTAATAATACAATTTGTAGGATATATTATGTACTTTCATTTTGTATAGAAAGGTTTTTTATGAAAAGTTGATATTTTCCAATTTATAGGCAGGAAACTGTCAAAAAATGAGATTTTTAACTTTTTACGTAGTTTGTAGGTACGTATACGTCTATTTTCAACTATAGTTACAGCCAGAAAAGTTATTCGCACAGGAAAACCTTAAGGATACAATTTGTAGGAAATATTATGTACTTTCATTTTGTATAGAAAGGTTTTTCACGAAAAGTTGATAGTTTCCTATTTATAAGCAGAAAACTGTCAAAAAATGAGATTTGTTCAGTTTTTACGTAGTCCGTAGGTACGTATACGTCTATTTCCTAGTATAGTTTGATCCAGAAAGGTTTATCGCAGGGGAAATCCTTAATAATTTAATTTGTAGGAAATTTCAAGTTCTTTCTTTTTGTATAGAAGGGTTTTTCACGAAAAGTTGATAGTTTCCAATTTATAAGCAAAAAACTGTCAAAAAAAAGGAGATTTTTTCACTTCCTTTGTTTTCTTCAAGATTCCGTCTCGAAAATTTTGTTAGCAAACCACTGATTTGGATTCAGTACTCCCAAAAAACATAAATAATGAAAGAAATCAAAACTACCCCAAAACATTCCCGCTGGGGGTCCTTTTGAGCACTAATGGACTGGACTTAGAGGCATGCGCAGGGAGTGACATCCATGTGCCGTCATTACAAATGTATTTCATTTTCATTTTCTTTCTGTCTCTCTTCATATGCTTAGATTGACTTTAAAACGTGTAATAATTTATGTATTTTCTTTCATTAAAAAATTCATTAATTTGGATCAGCGACTCTGGTTCAACAAGCCCAACCCTACCTTTTTATTTGTGTAGAAAGGTTTCTCACGAATAGTTCATAGTCTCCAATTTATAAGCAGAAAACAGCCAGAAAATTAGATTTTTTAAGTTTTGATTGGTTATTCCAGTTGGTCATTGACTTGAGCTAATCTACAAAAACATGACGCGTTTGAGGGGCTTAGAAGAGGGTAGCTAAGCAGGAAAGAGGGTAAATATCTAACTTCAGGGATTTGGGGGGAGATTGAGGCCCTTTTGGGGCCAATAGTTGGTGAACTGGTTGACCAGATATTTTTTTCCGCCATTTTCTGCGTTCACTTGTCCATTGAAAGACGTTTGGTTTAGGTATGGTGTATCAACTGTATTGGTTGGTTGACGAACACACCTTCCACTCCAGACACACACCCACAGGACCACATTGACATGAATACTTTTGGAGCAGGTGCATATTGTCTTCTCAGCTGTGACACAATAACAGGGGGGGTTGTAGGTATGCTTAGCCACCTGATTGGCAGACATACTTGGTCAGAATCCACACTTATGGGTCGAAAGTTCCGAGTCCGTGGGTCCATTACCTGCGACAAATTCGGGCTTCAGGTCACCAACCGTCCGGCAGCATTGGCGACCTGATGAACATGAAACGATACTACGGCTCTTCGGGTGACGTCACTTTGGAAACGATTATCGCTCGAACCGTTCCTCTGTCGACCGTCAGCCCTCGTCCTAGTCGTCAGTTCGACCTGAATTTGTGTTACGACTCGCCCTTGCCTCGTCGTCAGTCCCCAAAAATCGAAGCTCTCCCTGACAAACCGACCGTGCAGCAGCGAACCCAACGACTGAGTCGACTCATATCCCAACAGAGAAACTCCAGCCTCAAGTCGCATCCGATCATTGTGAGTGTTTTGAGTACCTAACATTGGCTTCCCTCAATCTCTGTAATATTCGTATTTATGTGCAGCATCCTCGGCATCTGCATAAACTCTTTGTGAAGTCTACAGCTTGTTCATAAGTATATCAGAATTGAATTCTTCTTTCATTATAGGTATACAAGTTACACATCCTTTTCATAATAAAGAGTGCTGGGTAGATAATCTAAATCGCTCAACGCTCATTGGCTTCTTTGGGTGTGCAGAAAACTAAGAGTACTGCCTCTTAGTTTCAGGTATATAGTGTGCAACCCAAGTTTCATCTCCAGTAACAATAGACTTGAGAAAACTATCACCGCCCAATTGAAGGTCAATCTACACATATCCGTGACGTGACGTGACGTGACGTAACGTACCGTACCGTGACCTTCCGTGGTAAAAAAAAAAATCTGTGGACAAAATTCGTTGTAAATTAAAAGGAAAACTACGGTGCGTGTTCAAACATGACCAGCAACGTGACTCTCCGACACGTTCCGTTCTCTTCCGGCAGCCACCGTGAAAACTAAAAATACGTCTTTGCCGATATTTTAGGTAAAACCCAAAGTTTCATCTCCAGTAACAATAGACTTGAGAAAATTATCACCGCCCAGTTGAAGATCAATCCACTCATATCCGTGACGTGACGTACCGTACCGTGACCTTCCGTGAAAAAAAAAATTGTTGGACGAAATTTATTGTAAATCAAAGGGAAAACTACGGTGCGTGTTCAAACATGACCGGCAACTCTCCGACACGTTCCGTTCTCTTCCGGCAGCCACTGTAAAAACTAAAAATGCGTCCTCGCCGATATTTTAGGTAAAACCCAAGTTTCATCTCCAGTAACAATAGACTTGAGAAAATTATCACCGCCCAGTTGAAAGTCAATCCACTTATATCCGTGACGTGACGTACCGTACCGTGACCTTCCGTGAAAAAAAATTGTTGGACTAAATTTATTGTAAATTAAAGGGAAAACTACGATGCGTGTTCAAACATGACCGGCAATGTGACTCCGACACGTTCCGTTCTCTTCCGGCAGCCACCGTAATAACTAAAAATACGTCCTCGCCGGCATTTTAGGTAAAACCCAAGTTTCATCTCCAGTAACAATAGACTTGAGAAAATTATCACCGCCCAGTTGAAGATCAATCCACTCATATCCGTGACGTGACGTACCGTACCGTGACCTTCCGTGGTAAAAAAAAAAATCTGTGGACAAAATTCGTTGTAAATTAAAAGGAAAACTACGGTGCGTGTTCAAACATGACCAGCAACGTGACTCTCCGACACGTTCCGTTCTCTTCCGGCAGCCACCGTGAAAACTAAAAATACGTCTTTGCCGATATTTTAGGTAAAACCCAAAGTTTCATCTCCAGTAACAATAGACTTGAGAAAATTATCACCGCCCAGTTGAAGATCAATCCACTCATATCCGTGACGTGACGTACCGTACCGTGACCTTCCGTGAAAAAAAATTGTTGGACTAAATTTATTGTAAATTAAAGGGAAAACTACGATGCGTGTTCAAACATGACCGGCAATGTGACTCCGACACGTTCCGTTCTCTTCCGGCAGCCACCGTAATAACTAAAAATACGTCCTCGCCGGCATTTTAGGTAAAACCCAAGTTTCATCTCCAGTAACAATAGACTTGAGAAAATTATCACCGCCCAGTTGAAGATCAATCCACTCATATCCGTGACGTGACGTACCGTACCGTGACCTTCCGTGAAAAAAAAATGTTGGACGAAATTTATTGTAAACCAAAGGGAAAACTACGGTGCGTGTTCAAACATGACCGGCAACGTGACTCTCCGACACGTTCCGTTCTCTTCCGGCAGCCACCGTAAAAACTAAAAATGCGTCCTCGCCGATATGTTAGGTAAAACCCAAGTTTCATCTCCAGTAACAATAGACTTGAGAAAATTATCACCACCCAGTTGAAGGTCAATCCACTCATATCCGTGACGTGACGTACCGTACCGTGACCTTCCGTGAAAAAAAAATGTTGGACGAAATTTATTGTAAACCAAAGGGAAAACTACGGTGCGTGTTCAGAAATGACCGGCAACGTGACTCTCCGACACGTTCCGTTCTCTTCCGGCAGCCACCGTGAAAACTAAAAATACGTTCTCGTCGATGTTTCAGGTATAATGTCTGAATCCTCTTTCCACACACCTAGATCGCCAAAAATCACGAAATTCCATTTTCAAAAGACACATTTTGACCCCTACCCCCTTTCAAATTTGGTCCGATCGGGCTGTAAAGATTGGAGGATTTAGAGCAAAAAATTAGTAGAAAAGTTTCTACCACCACGAACGGCGTAGATGGCAGACGGAAATTTGCTTATTTTGATGGTAATTTTGCGTGAAAACATGTGTTGATTATTCGACGAATAAACCAAAAACGAGGGCTGCATTGCGTTTATTATAAAACCGTATTTTGGTTCTCGTATTTGTGCTTAAGCGCTATTTAAGCTTGTCATATTATCTTCTGATAAGGATAATTTGAAGCCACTCGACCACCTAATAATTTTAATGGGACGTTCATGTTCATTTCCCCTCATACTGATGAGTTAACTCGATCAAACAGTGGGTTTATTGAGCAAACGTTGGTAAACACATTCATTTTATTATAAAGGGTAAACTCAATCCTACAGAAAATAACAGTATAACCTGATCAAGACCAATTGTACCAATTCTTGTGAATTCACTTCACGTTGGTCCACATTTGGTGAAGATATTAATCTCTGCATGATACAAAAATGCCAGTTGCAAAAATATCTTGTAAAAGAGATTCACCTCCATTAAATTAAAAAATGTGGATCATGATTCAATGCAGTTTCTGGTAGTGTGGAACAACAATGAGACATTTTGACTCCTACCCCGCCCAAAATTCGGAAACGAACCTCTTTCAGCGAATATTTTGGAAATGTAACAAGCGCAATGAAAACAAAGGCATTCGGGTGAGATATAACCTGTAGGTATAAAACCTCTTTGCACATAGGAGTCATACATACCTGATTCGATAGATCGAATAGGCTTTCAATGCTGTTTCAACAGCTGGTAGGCGTTAACACGAAAGTACCTTTTTTATATATCAACATTTGAAATAAAATTTTATGAGTGATTATAAAAACGATGGTTCCATTATAGAGATACAATAGAGGTCAATTACTGTTTGGCAGGAAATAGTTAAGTAACATTACCTGCTCAAGTATCTGTAAACAGGACCAATAAAGGGGTTGAATTTCGTGTGAATTCATATTCGTACTGCTAAAATCTATCCACCAGAGGGTCTTCACAGACTGACATTTCAACAATTAGTACAATTTTTAGCGTCTTCACATAAATTTCTGTTTTTGAATCTACTGATTCCCTTGTTACTGTAGGCGGTTCATTTAATTTCTACCTAAACGGCAGCTCGCGACCTCAGCCCACTCACAGGCGTAACTTCAGTTCAGCTCCTCGCCGATAGATCGCAACCCCCTCGCCACTGTGGAGTTGGTTCGATGCTTTGTATCCTGGTGGCCTGTATTCGCCTCCCAATTCAGCCTCCCTTACCCCGCTTATCTTCTCCTTACAATGTCCTTCTTTATCAATTCTTAACAAAATCATTACAAATTGTTTTTGGGTGTAACTTGCTGTTGGTGTTCAGTTGCTAAGAAACTTTTCTATTGACTGGGAGTGATTTCACAGTTGTTGATTAAGTCCGAGGCGCAATGAGCTCTTTTACTTTGAATGAGTTTTTCGACATTTTTTGTCTCTACTTTGGCACATAGTCCCAGAAAGAGCCTTACTAGGAGCATGGAGACTCATTCCAATCGATTCAGCGTCCAAAATTTAGTGGAAAATGATACCCCACATGCCAAGGTACCAGGAATCTCGAAAACCTACTTTCAAAATGGGGAAATATACACTTATTTTGACCCATGACCTCTTCTGGTGGGTGCCAATCATTTCCGTGACCCGTCTCATTGGATTCAGCGTCCAAAATTTAGTGGAAAATGATACCCCACGCCGATGATCGGGCTAAAAAATTCGAGGACCAATTGAAGCCCGAAATGAGTCCCTGACCAATTCTTCAAATTTTTATAAAATTTTCTACTAGCAAAATCGGCGTGGACGGCGTACGGAAATTTGTTTTTGTGATGAAACTTGATGAAATTCTGATGAACACCTTGAAACGCTTTGAAATAAATTTTGGGTTGAATCGGGGAGATTGACTTTTTGCATGAAATTATGGGTTGATTATTCAAGGAATAACCCACCAAAATTGGTATATTTTATACAAAAGGTGTTGGTTAGCGGCTATATGGTTTATGTAATCGAAAATTCTAAAACGGGTTCGAATATGGGTGCCCCAAAAAGTAGTTTTTTCTACGAATCAAACAATTTTAGTGATCTGAGCAGTTCCCCGCATAAGTGTAGTAGCGTCTTAAAAATGAATTATTTGCAGTTTTTGTGCTGATTAGTTGGTTCAGCTTCCTGAATCGATACTGCATCGTTAATGATATGAAACGGGGCGAGCAGTTTTCCCCAAAGTAACCAGAAATGTTACGAGCTTAGCTTAAGGATTTTGTTTATGTTTCTAAAAGGAATTACACTTCAACGAAATTTTCTGACCCGTCTCCGAGTTTAACGCAAATCGCAAAAGACGACGCGGGTTGATGCGAATGAATTATTTATAGCGAGTTGGCTGGAGAAAAATTGTAATTTGAACAAACTGCTTGGAAAACCGTGGGGACGACGATAGTAATGAATCATTGCCAAGGCCACCTTGTTGCTCCCTCGGGTCCTCAGTCCCCTATCTTCCACATTATTGCCTGTATTTTACTGCTGGAAAAAGCTGTTGATTGGTAGGATATCATCATGAAATAGTGATTTCGTATAGATTGTCTTCACTCGTTGTTGGCTTGAATTTTATTGTTCTATAGTAGGAATTAATTGTACTGCCGTCCTGGCCCAAAATCCGTTTAAAAACGTCTAATATTTTGAAATTTTGCCCATAAGCTGTTCTGGATGTGCCGAATCGATAGTCCCGTTCGTGTTTTTCCTGCTTCTTAAGCTATTCAGAGATCTTGTTGGTTTAACCATTGAAATCATGTCGAAGATTGCACAGAATTTGTTCTCTAGAGAGATAAAGTTAGTATTTTTATCAACCCAAATAAGGGGTTGACTCCAAAATAGGGCATGTTGTATGACATCAGCTGACATTGACTGTTAACTAGATTAATTAGATATATTATATTATTAATAAATTAATTAGATTAATTTAGTGTAAAATCGATAATCGACAAAAATCGGGGTTTGAAAATCGGTTGCAAAAAAATCGACAACTGGCCACAGAAATAGATTTTTATCAAAAATCGATTATCGATTCCCATCCCTAGACCAGGCGTATGGAGACTCATTTCTTCAATATGGGGAAAATGGGGGGAGCATTGGGTGTGGCGGGTACAGGACCCATTCCAATCGATTCAGGGTCCAAAACTTGGTGGACAGTGATACCCCACACGCCAAGGTACCAGAAATCTCGAATACACATTCGAAATGTGTAGATAAGTACCCATTTGGAGCCATGACCTCATCCAGAGGGCAGCAATCGTTCCAGGACCCATTTCATTGGATTCAGATCTCCAAAAATTTCGAAAATCCATTTTTCGAAGTACACATTTTGACCCCTACCCCGCCCAAATTTGGTCCGATCGGACTGAAAAGTTTAGAGGACCAACAAGAGTTAGCAACTGGTCCCTGACCCGAATTTCAGATTCTCTGAAAAATTTCTACTACCAAAAACTGCGTGAACGGTGGACAGACATTTGCTTATTTTGATCTAGACACCTTGAAACGCTCAGAACAAAATTTTGGGGCAAATTGAAGAGATTGACATATTTTTCAAGGTATAACCAACCAAAGAGAATGAAGAAAAAAATTGTTTTTCTGGGTAAAAAGGAACATCAACAGTCAAAAAACGATTTTGGCGTACAAATAAACTTATCAGTGTGTCTTCCATCGCTTGACTCGGGACATAGAATTATATGCACGGGGTGTAAATGAAAGTAAATAACAGGGGTTAAATAGGCACAATGTTATATTGATTTAACAAATGAATGATGATATGATGGTTGATAGGGTATGTGAATATGTCAAGTTTGGAAGGTTACATTGGTGTTACTAAGGTTCATATGGAAGGTACGCTGCGGAGCTAGCGCTCCATGTGGTGATATACTAAGTTTCTGCCCCATATTCCGCCAAATACAAAGGTTATGAAACAGCGGTCAACTCAATGGCCCCAACATTAGGCAAACTTGTGCTTTTCATGCTTGAACGGGTGACCAATAATAAGGAAATGGTTGAATTTGATGGTCATGAGCCTGGAATTGATATTACAGGGCGAGTAACTTGAGTAGAGCTGGATTTCTAGAGCTATCGCGGTTGTATAATGGACTATCAGATCTAACGGAATGATACGAGAACAAAGTTGTTCTTAAGTCATAAATAAAAGTGGAAAATTGTTGAGGGTAGCATTGTAACTACATGATCCGGAAATGAAAGATAAATTACAACTTTCACAACTAAACGAAAACTCATTGTCTTATGGTAACGCCAGAAAAGTTGAGAGTTGTTGTCCTTCTTCTCGCAACCCGAGCAAAATATATAAATTCCAATGCTTTCCACTCAAATATGATGCGTGAATCCTTGTTAGTTCGACTAACGGGGTAACTTCAGGGCAAAGTTTGGTGCATGAGAAGCATTGTATTATACCTTTTTTCGTTCTCTAAAACAGGCCGACAGTTACGTCCGTGGCATGCCACGTTCTCGCGATTATCTCAGCAAAAAGCATTGATGCAAGACCTCCAAGTCGGCGTACGACGTGCTCAGACTCGCATACAACTCGTATGAGTTCCCGCATTGCTATTTCGCTTTTTCTTCTTCGCGTTTTCTCGTTGATCCTGCCATTCATCACGGCCATTTTTGTAGTTCCAACGTCTCCGAAATTTCGGTGGCACTAATACTATGACACATAGATACGGTGAAGACGCTGAAATGACGCATGTTTTGGGAGAAACATTCTTATTCGCAGGAGGATCTTAATTCAGGAAATGAGGATCTCCAGTTAGATTTCCTCCAACGTGTGGGCATTGATGTCCTGGACTCCATCGTCTATTCCGGTTCTCAATCGCTTTGGATTGACCAATTGACCACTCGAGAGCTCAATCGAGACATTCAGTGAGGATCCTTGATCAAAAAACGCTGCAAATTCTTTTCAGGGGTTGGTTATTCTTCGGTCCAGGCGCATGGAGACTCATTTCAATCGATTCAGCGTCTAAAGTTGGAAAATGATGCGCCCACACGCCCAGGTACCAGAAATCTCGAAAACCCACGTTTAAAATTGGTAGATGGATACTCGTTCTGACCCATAACCTCTTCCGGTGGGCGCCAATCGCATTGGGGCCCGTTTTATCGGATTCAGCGTCCAAAGTTTTGTCGAAAATGATACCCAACATGCCTTGATCGCCAAATGAATGGGCTGAATAGTTTCGAGGACCAACTGGAGCAGACAACGAGTCCCTGACCAAAATTTCAGATTTTTAGAAAATTGTCTTCTACCAGAATCGGCGTGGACGGCTTATGGCGAGTCCACCCAGTTCGACATCCTGGATCCAACGTTTCTGAGGTCGTCCTCTTCTCTTGGTGTCATACATAGTTTCAAGCAGGGTCTTTTTGGCATTCGTAGCTGCCTCAAACGTGTCCCAACCATTCAAATCTTCTTCAATGCAGACAACTAAGCAGGATCCACATATCTCGTACAACTCCTTGCTATGCCTCCGTACTCTTTTCTCTAGAAAACTTTTGAAGGATTTATTGTGGAGGTACAAAGGGTCTATGTTTCTGCCGAATATGTTATTACTGCCATTATTAAAGTCCTGTATAATCTTATTTTTGATACTCATGACAGCAGCGATGACTGGGAGAGTTTTGGATTCGCGAAGTAGGCAAGTAGATAGGTAGTCTTCCTACTTGCCAGCTTCCATCGTCTGGTGCCACTCATACGAATGCCATGTGAATCAGCTCAACAGGATGTACCGTGCATTCCTTCATTACCTGGCCTTCAAGCTTGGGGTCTGTCGTGAGGATGTCGACTGCAGTGCTCTGGGTCACCAGTCACTGGGCCAGTCCTCTTGCGGTCAAGTCCTTCATGGAGGGCATCTCCTCTGGGCGCGTTCGTGCTCACTCCTTGCTTGTCCAGCTTGGCCTGAGGAGGTTCCGAGTCGGCCTGCGCTTCTGCAATTTGTTTGCTGTGCCGTTTTCGCCCACCGACTACATGCGTTCTCGACCTCTCTGCCGACTTCCTAGAATGGCTAACCTGCTGTCGTCCTGGGTCAGCTCTGGTCAGCGCCGTGCTCTCGCAGACAAGTCCTCTATGCAGGACTACAGTACATCTTCTCTGGGCGCATTCATGCCCAATCCTTGCTTGCCCAGTTTGGCCTGACGAGGCCTCGAGTCGCCCTGCATTCCCTGTTTGTTAGCTGTGCCATTTTCACCATGCGTCCTCGACCTCCCTGCCGACTTCCCAGAATGGCTAACCTGCTGTCAGCCTGGGTCAGCTCTGGGCTACTGGTTTCACCTGCTCAGCCCCTCTGCTCACCATGCTCTCGCGGACAAGTCCTTCATGCAGGGCATCTCCTAAGGGCGCGTTCATCCCCAATCGTTGCTTGCCTAGTTTGGCGCTCCTGCAATTTCTTTGCTGTACCATTTTCGCCCACTAACTCGACCTCTGCCCACTTGCTAACCTATGTCGGCCGACGATTGACCTCGATAGACCTGCTCTCAATCCCTCTTTGGTCTCGTCTCACTGATGTCTTATCACTCCCCTCACTTGTCTTCGTTTCCCTTTGTGATGTTGAACTCTGACCACTTAACTTCTTCCTTTCTCGTGGCCTGCGTGCGAACATAATTTTTTCATTTCTCTAATTGGGCTCGTCCCGTTCATATCTAATAAATAGAAAAATGAAAACTAAATAGCACCCCCTCTCCAACTACCACCTAAGGTTACGTACCTATTTTAACGTGTCCGAGAAGCCTTTTTTCACGAAACCATTCAAAAAGTCTTCATTTTATTCAGGATGAGGGCTCCCATTTTCCAGATAAGCTGTTAATACCATATTCATGGACATCTTCTATATCAACTCTTTTCATTCCTATTTAAAACCATGAACGCTATACATAATTCTGCTCGAGCTGTGCCACCACCTGCATGACGCGTCCCTCTCACACTGCAGAGACGCTTCTTGCTTGATTCAAAGCATTCTACCGTAGTGAAGAAATTGTCTTTCATCGCTGCTTCCGCGAATGTCGAGAAGACGAAAAAAGGAGTGGAAATACGAAATTTCCATGAAATCTACGTTATCCCGGCTCATCATCTTCTATTCATGAGGGTATATAAAACAGTGCATCTTCCTTGGCTTTCCATTTAGTTGTTCCGGCGCCTCGGTATTAGCAGCAGCTCCTTCTTCACACCGAGGAATAATTTTTTGCTTCGAATAGGCCTCCTTAAGAAGCTTCCGCTTTGCATACCGAGAGGGGGGTAGGATTGGCCCCAAAACGTTTGCCCGACGCTGTTGTTCATGTTGGTCGTTCTTGTTGGTGACTATCCTAAGTTGTTAGGGTGTTTTGGCTTTATTGCGATTTTCAACCGACTCATCCACAACACTTCAAGGCGAAGATAAAACTTTACAGGAAAAGGGTGCACTCCCATTGGGTTTCGCCTGATTCTGTGTTGATGCATCCTTTGATCCCATGAAACAGATTGACTCTAGATCAGTCAAAAAGTTCTTTATTGATGCAGTCAGTACTCATTCCTGTGTGTGTCAGATCACATAATATCCGGTCCAATTGGATTTGGAACGAAAAGACACCCCCTGTCCTAAAGTGAACGCCTCATGGTAGAAAGACGTTTGGGGGGTTGGCAAGCGAAGCTTGTAGGGCTGGTAATTTTATTCATTTATAATCAACGCGGTAAACCTATAAAACAATAAACAAAAACGCTGAAAATTCATTCACAGGGGTTGGTAATTCCAAGGTCCTAGAGCATGGGGGAAATGGGGAAAACAGTGAGTTTGGAGTATTCCGGACTCATTCAAATTGATTCAGCACCCATGATTTAGTGGAAAATGATACCCCACATGCCTAGGTACCTGAAATCTATAAAACCCACTTTGTAAATAGGTTGATAAATACCTATTTTGACCCATAACCTCTTCCAATGGGCACTTATCGTTCCGGGAACCCCGTCTCATGGGATTCAGCATCTAAAAATGTCCCTCTTGGGAGTCAAAATGTGTTTTTTTGAAAAATGGGTTTTCTGATTTCCGACATTTCTGGCACCTAGGCGTGTTGGGCATCATTTTCGACTAAATTTTGGACGCTGAATCCAATAAGGCGGGTCCCGAAACGATTGGCCCAAACCCATTTTGACTCGTACCCACCCCCAGTGGGCACCAATTGGTCCGGAACCCGTCTCAATGGATTCATCGTTTTAAATAAATTCAGTGGAAAATGATTCCTTACACGCTAAAAAATCTCCAAAAATCAATTTAATCAACTTTGCCCCTCCCCTATTGTGAATGATTTGGCGACATTTTTGTTCTAAAAATGTTTTGGGGCCGATCGGAGATAGCCAACTTTTATCAACCTTGAGCATAATAACATTAGTTAGATGCTCCTTAATGTAGATAATTTGCCGGTTCGGAGTTTTAAGTGAATTCATATTCTAACTCTTGGTTCCATCCAAGTTTGTATGACAACGCTCCGCTAATGTTGAGTTGATCCCACAGGTAAGTCCTTGGATAATTTGTTGAAAATGTCGTCTTTTTTTCCCCACGACTGGTCAAAAAGTGACCCCAAATCCTGTTTGAAAAGCCGTAGTCAAAGTATAAGCTCCAAATATCCTAGTACGTGCCCTCCCTTCAAAATTTCTCTCCAGGGAAAGCCTATAAGAGCGATCAATCCAAAGTTGGGAAAAAGGTTGAAAGGAAGTTTTTCCGATACTTGGTAAAATTGAACTTGCGAAGGTCCTGTCGTTCTTTATTTTTTTCTTCTGGCTTATACGTTAGAGCGGGTGAGATCCTGCAGAAATGGAATGAGAATGTTGTTTGATATGGAATTATCTATTAATATGAAAGGCAGGAGATTTTAACACCAAATTGTTGCGTCGTTTTAGGAAGAACTTGAATATAATGTATAACCTCCTATTACAAAATATAGACAAGGTGTTCTCAGCTATACTTGAACAAATCTCGACACTGTCTCACACCCCATTTAGAGTGGGTATCTACAACTGGAAAGAGAGTGAGCGTAATATATTTCAGTAGTTATATCAAGAAGGGGGAACAATAGGCTGACACAAACTGTTGAGCCAGGGGAGGGAGCAAATGAAGACAACCGACTTGCTGTCCACCCTCTGCCCCACCAACCCCCTAATCAATACTAAGCTTTTCCCTCCTTCTCGGCCCTACCCTGTAACGTACCATCACCGCTTCGGGACTATGACCGCGTATTTGTTATTGTCACATCCTGCTTTTAACGATAATTTATTTGAGATGGCAATAAGTAATGAAATGAAGTGAGGAATGATGACTCTATAGTAGCACTCAAGCATCATTCGATGGAGAAATTAATTGTATTAAATGTACGGGATTAGGCAATGCAGTGGTCATGAACTTTGACCTTGAAGACCTTCATTGTCCAGCCTATTATCATTGAGACAGGTCCCTTCTCAATGTAGAATAAATTCTCCTAAAGAAGAAGAAGAACACCGCAATTTTAACCTACCATTTCCTCATTCTAGTTCCCAGCTTTCTCCATTTGGTATTTAATCAAATTTGACACCAAATAAATTTGTACGTTTTGATCAATGAAATTAACCATAATTTTTGCGGCAGCGAATTACCAGTTTCATTCAAACATTATTCAACTGTTACCAACTGACACATGGCAATCAACGCTTAACATGAGTTTTCACGGATTAATCAAGGAGATAACCATTCATCTTAATCTGTTTAACCCAGCAAAAGCACAAGCAACATCTGAAAATTTGATTTGAGACCAGTAAAGCCATAGCCGAAATCAAAACTCGGAACACGTTACAGTTCCAGTTACCTACAAGAAACAGTTCCTGGTCAAGGTGAAGTCGAAGACGAAACAGTTATCGACTTCTGTAATATGTCTGTCATGCTGCAATTTCGCTTTAGACGAGTTGTTATTGTTGTTGAAATTATCAGTTACCTAAACATGAAGCAAACCGAGTCATTTTTGCACTTTTTAGATTATTTATAGACACCATTGTCGACGCTGTTTTATGTAGTAGAAATTTTTATAAAAATCTGATATTTCGTTCAGTGACCCGTTCTTCTCTTCAGTTGGTCCTTGACACTTTTTAACCCAATCAAATAGAATGGGGGAAGTGGGGGGGAGTATTATTTTTACATAAGTTTGGAGTCTGAGACACTCCATGCTCATTTTTCTCCCCATTTTCTCCATGTTCCTGGTCCAAGTACCTAATAACTAACCCCCCTGAATAAATTTTCTGCATTTTGGTTGGTTATTCCTTGAATAATCAACCTATGTTTTCATGATAATGGTCAACCTCTCCGATTCGGCTCAAAATTTTTTTCTGGACGTTTCATGATGTCCTGATCAAAAAAGGTCAATGTCCGTCCGCCGTCCGCCGTCCGCCGTCCATTGTCCACGCCGTTTTTGGTAGTAGAAAATGTTCTAAAAATCTGAAATTTGGGTCAGGGGTCTGTTCCCAGCCGAGATGGGTCCTCGAAACTTTTCAGCCCGATCGGACCAAATTTGGAGGGGGTAGGGGTCAAAATGTGTTTTTTGAAAAATGGATTTTCGAGATTTTGGGTGATTTAGGCGAGTGGGGTGTCATTTTCCACTAAATTTTGGACGCTGAATCCAATAAAATGGGTCCCAGAACAATTGGCACCCACTGGAAGAAGTAATGGGTCAAATTGGGTATTTATTACCCATGTGGGTGACTTCAGCCGAATAGACAAACAAAACACATCGTCATATCCTGTTGTTTATAACCAGCTGTTAAACTTAGCAACCAATTTTGAGCAGTTGCCTACAATTCTTTTTACTGTCCGAGCTTTTTATTCGTACCATTCAATTCAATTTAATACAATTATTATAGCCTTCTAAATTACCTACGTTTTCTCAATATTATATTAGTAAATTAGTGTCGTAGTGCCCCATAGTGCCCCGTCTTGAATATGTGTTTTCGGGATTTCTGCTACCTAGGCGAGTAGGGTGTCATTTTCCACTAAATTTTGAACGCTGAATCCAATAAAATGGGTCCCAGAACAATTGGCACCCACTGGAAGAAGTAATGGGTCAAATTGGGTATTTATTACCCAATTTGATTATGTGTTTTCGGGATTTCTGCTACCTAGGCGTGTGGGGTATCATTTTCCACTAAATTTTGGACGCTGAATTCAATGATGTGTGTCCCAGAACGATTGGCACCCACCGGAAGAAGTTATGGGTCAAAATGGGTATGTATCCACCCATTTGGTATGTGTCAGGATTTCTGGTACCTGGGCGTGTGGGGTATCGTATTCCACTAAATTTTGGACCCTGAATCGATTGGAATGGGTCTGAGACCCGCCACACCCACTGTTTCCCCCATTCGAGGAATAACCAACCCGTGTGTAAGAATTTGCAGATTTTTTTCTTGACAGATTGAAGTGAAACTTCAAACATTACAAAAATGGGAGGTGGAAAACTATGCGTCATGCTGCTTATATACCAGTTTTCTTAACACGTTATTTTGTAACCGTTATTTCATAGCCGCTACGGACTGAAAAATAACGTTACGTTACGTTATACAAAAGTAGCTGAAGCGCCCATCTCCAGTGTTGACTGCAGGTGCCTAAATCTAGTGATGAGCATCGATTGTTGTAAAATATCGATGGCAAAGGACCAATATTCGATGTTTTTGTCAAAAATGGTAAAATTTCGATGTTTTTCGATTATTGACTGTTGTAGTCGATGTTGGGGAGATGAAATAATGGGGGGAAACGCCATGAATATCAAAAATAAAATGGTTTCGATTTGTCAATAATGATGATTCTTATCATTATTCATAATCAAATAATGACATCAACTAGAGCTCGCTAGTAACAATAGGGACGGAGTTGTGTTAAGGGGGGGGGGGGGGGGGGCTTTAAAAATTGATCCACCTTGAAAACTTTCCATATAAACATACACATTTTTTTCACTCTTAACTGTAACTCTTCACAGACAAGCGATCATTACAGAGAATAATTAACCTTCATGCAATAATTTGCAGTGTTTATTTTACCCATTACATGAAGGCGTCAAAGGGTGGTCAGCGTTCATTTCCGATTATCGATGGTGAACATCGATGTTCGACCGATGCTCACCCCCACTCGAATTGAATTGAATCCTTTGCACCACTGCAGAATCCACTACCGCTTTCAGGAGACGCCAGGGCGGTGCCTAATGGCAAATTGAAGAAAAGCAAAAAAGCACCTCCCAATTTTGCTCAGACATTTTCTTTGTGGGCTCACTTCATTGACTCCCACCTGTTATTATAGGTGGTCTTTTCTTTCGTTTCTGCGCTCTCTCATTTTTCCACCTCTTATCGTAGTCCCGTTTCTAACTCTTCCTTTTCGACGAGAAACAAATGAGAGCTCCCTTTTTTTAGAGGTTTGTATTTCAGACTTCATTTCCACTCAGCAGTCGGCGAATTTTCATCATCTTTCATAGCTCAACGTTGAGTGGTGAGGAATGTGACGGATACTCTCAGACGAATATCCCACGACTGAGACCTACTTACTCCTATAATTATTTGGGATTCACGTTCTTTATTCTGGCTGAAAGTCCGTTTGGAATGTATCACTGCCCCGTGAAGAAAACTTTGCAAATTCATTCAAGGGGGTTTGGCCATTCCTCAGACCAATCTTCTTCTTGTGTGGGTGCCATTGACGTAGACCATCCGATGGCGACCAATCCTCTTCTACACTGCACGCAGTATTCTCTCAACAGCTCCAGTCTTTAAAACGGCGAAATCCGGGATTTCCGGCCATTGCTGTGTGTATTGAAGACAAGAGAGCTGTTCCCGGCTGTTTCACGCCTTCCCTCCATCTTACCCTCCAGAACCAGTCGCTGGAAGACAACGGTCTCCCCAGAAGATGTGACTGAGGTACCCTATCGTTCGCCTTTTCACATCCTTGAAGAGCTCACTATCCTCATGGAACTCTCTGGACCCACGACAAGTCCGGGATTCCCGTCCATTGCTGTATGTATCGAAAGCAGGAGAGCTGTTTTCGGCTGTTTCACGCCTTCCCACTATCTTACCCCCCAGAACAATCGCTGGAAGACAGTGATCTCCCCAGAAGATCTGACTGAGGTCACCCATCTTACGCCTTTTTGCATCCTTGAAGAGCTCACTATCCTCAAGGAACTCTTCAGACCCACAAGACCCGAAACATTCTATGGAGGCACCAAATCTCAAAAGCCTCCAAGCAATTCACAGAGGCGATCTTCACTGTCCAGATCTCATCGCCATAGAGCAGAACTGACCATGTTTAAAACCGAAGCATTCGATGACGAATATTTAAAGCTCAGATGCTCATCGCAGAGGAATGGCTTCATCCAGACAAACACCGCTCTGGCCTGATCAATCCTGGCACGAACCTCGCCCTCAGGATTCCACTTGTCGTTCACGATCACTCCAAGATAATCTAAGTTCTGGATGGGGTCCAAAGAGACGCCTCCAATGCCGAAATGTTGACCCTTAGGTCTCAGACCAATAATATAAGGAAAATTTGGTAAATGGCGAGTCCCGGACTCATTTTAATCGATTCAGCATCCAAAATTTAGTGACCTCCAATGGTCATGTGCATGAAATCATAATGATTATTCAAAGAATAACCAACCGAAATTGAATGAACGTAACGATCCCCGTATTTTGATCTTCTGTCATGTTTAGGACGTATAAAAGTGGTATTCACATTCACAGAAGATGTACCCAAACCTGGAGATACCACGACCGCGCAGTAATTAAAATGAATAATGATTCACCCCGTTAAGTAAGGGCAAAAACACGCGTAGCAAGGGGTAGGTGGGTTCATACGCGGTGTAATTCATTGAGATACACGCCCCTGAGCGGCCGTTGGGATCAAGGACATCTTCTCGACAGGCCAACGAGGTCCGGCCTGGTTTATGAAGTCCCCGCTATTTGTCATTCCGGGTGGGACGGTCTTCATCCAGCGATGGGAGCGACAGCTAGTTCAACTCAACTGCCAGTGTTTCTACTCCCGTTCTGTTCCCACTACGACCAGCGGATTTATTTTCACCGTAAAGAATCCTGTATGGCTGTTTATGGGGTGTTTTTCGGTCGCTGTTTTCGGCCACATGTTTGCTTTCGTACCTACGACCACGAATATGATCCTAGGGCCAGGACCATGGGGAAAACCATGAATGCAGAATGCCCTGGAGTCATTCCAATGGATTCAGCAAAATTTTGGGCCGAATCGGAGAGATTGACTCTTTGCTTGAAAACAGAGGTTGAATAACCAACCAAAAGGCACGTAACGGTACTGTTGAGTAAAAATTACACATAGAAATTTACGTAGCAGGGTACGGTTTACTCATGAGGTTCTCAAAAACTACCTGGAAAGAGGGCTGCACCTGATATCAGGACATTGTCTGATGCTGATGCAATACTGAACAGACAGAGCACTGCTTGGAGGAAGGCTCAGGCAGAAGGTTAGTTTCGGCATAATCACGAAAGGCTA
This sequence comes from Cyrtorhinus lividipennis, assembly GCA_019603395.1. Taxonomy (NCBI): domain Eukaryota; kingdom Metazoa; phylum Arthropoda; class Insecta; order Hemiptera; family Miridae; genus Cyrtorhinus; species Cyrtorhinus lividipennis. The sequence goes on along the minus strand of CM034004.1, from coordinate 1,500,339 downwards.
ACCTGCAATGAGAAACTTTACACATGATATCCTTCCAGGGTTAAAGTCTTGGGCAACATAATAACTCCACGCTTTGTCAAATGGTCCTACGTCACCTGTTAATGGCTTGCAAAAACTCTCTCTAGCTATGAGGTGCTATAAATAGTCCATTTTTGGAACACACAATTCCTATTTTCAAAATACTTCAGATTCTCAAACTAAGCTCCTTTGTTATCATGAATAACCTACTACAGATTCTTGATAAAGCTATAGCTTGTCGGTAATGAAAAGAATACATAGGAGACGCTGCCTGGCGGAGGAGAGGCGCGTTAAAGCCGAGCGCTTGGAAGAAAAGGGGAAATCATTGTTGTTGCGTTGACAACACTGGTTCGCCGTTTGTTGCTTGTGAGCAGTGTTGCCAAGTTGGGGGTTTTCCCCCCAAATTTGGGGTTTTTTTTTCGCGGCAGGGGAATTTTGGGGGGCAAATTTGTTTGGGGGTTTTTTGGGGGGATTTTACAGATGAGCTAGGGGAATTTGGTGGAATTGTTCAAACGGTAAAAAAATACTCGTGTCGTGTGATGGATGGAATTACGCTCATTGATGTCAGCCAGGCTGTTCACAGAACCAAACAAGATGGGAGGGCGCCGGGCGACTCCGCGTCCAACCTTATCATATCATATCAGTTACACATCATATCTGTGAGGCAATCCGTTCACAGCCAGTGCGTCGAATACCTAAGCTAGCTGGCACGAGATGGTTAGCAAGAGAAGCGGCTGTTAGTGTCGTACTCGACCAATGGGACGAGCTGCTGAGTTTCTTTAAAAGAGCTGTTGAACAGGATAAATGCTACGCAGCTGAGCAGCTGGTTAATATTATGAGCGCACCAGCGTATAAATCACTGCTCGTTTTTTTGAAAAGTTCTTTAGGTCCCATTTGCAAAACAAATGCACTCTTCCAGGGAGAGAACGTTGACGTTTTTTTACTGTTCCAAGATCTTTTCATACTGTACAAATCATTTTTAACCAAAATTGTTGTTCCGGCTCAAATAGGAAAGGTGGCTGAAAGTGAGATTATTTCATTTCCGTTTACACAACATTTAATGCATGTAGATGGCGTTTATCTGGGGCATGACTTTGAGGTTCTGGTCAAGTCGCTTCCATCTGAAGATGCCGTAGATGTAAGACGGAGGTGTGTAAATTTTATTGTAGAATTTTGCTCTCAACTACAACAAAGGATGCCGGCGAACGTACAGGTCTTGGAAAAAGTAGCCAATCTCCGTCCAGAAATAGCAACCTCTCAAAAAAAAAACCTAGCATTTCTGAAATAGTTCACGAGTTTACAAGATTTCGTGCACAAGAATGCGAAGATGAGTGGATCATGTTGTCCTCTAAGAATTGGGGTGATGTCGGCACCACTGAAGAATTTTGGGCTACTGTATATTACGATGTGGATAGCGGAAATAACCCTAGGTTTAACAAGTTGTGAGCGCAGAGCAAAGCTTATCAATTTTCGGGAGTTGATTCAGTGCTGACGTTTCTAGGGGAGAAAAATCGTACAAACGGGAAATTTCCCCCCTTTTTGTTTCGCTTCTTCTCCGCCAGGTTGCGACTCGTACGTATTCTTTTCATCACTGACATACTATGGATATTCAGTTCTTACACATGAATTTGCAACAAGATTCCTGTCAGGGTAGATTTGTTCTTCCTTTTGTAAGAACAACTGTTTTATTGAATTCTTACCACCCTTCATGTACGAGGCGCGTTCATAAAGTAAGGGCCGTTTGCCTATATTTAAATATTGGCGCGAAGCATAGTTTTACTACTGCAGCGCTATCTACTGACACATTGCGAAGCTACAGCGTGATTTGTTTTGATTTTGATGTCGTATTTGATGTTGTCAATGAATGCAAAGAACAATTAAGGCCCAGTATCCAGACCGATGAAATCGTTTCACAAGTGGACCCAACACTACGATCTGATCGTTGATTGACGATTAGTGGCCCGGCTGTAAAATTTCCTCAACTAGGACGCACTACTGTTTACAATATTGTCACAGAAAACCTCTGATACAGGAAATTGTGTGCAGGGTTGGTACCGAAAATGCTCAATGCCACTTTCAGGCGGCAAGCTTGTATGCACAGGGGTTAAAGAAGCTAGTGCAGCGGTACGAAAAATGCTTACAAGTGAACGGCGGTTGTGTAGAGAAGTAGAGAAAGATTGTACCTAACTAAATATGATAATAAAATTTGTTTCTTATGAGTACATTGTTTTCTGTGACCAAACGGCCTTTACTTTATGAACGCGCCTCATAATAGCCTTCCACCCGATTCAAAAGATTAATCATAACGGAACCCCGAACAAAGGAGTCAAATTCTGAGAAAAATGTTTTTTGAATCAGTTAAATCTGTCTGAAGAGAATAAGGTCATTTCATTTCATCTTGAAATTCGGTCAAATAGTTATTGTTGGTGCCGGGGGGGGGGGGGGGGGGATTGAGAGTCTCATAAGATAGACAATTCTGATACTGTAAGGACTAAGATCTGAGCAGATTCCGTGCAGCAATCTGGGCGAAACTCATCCTTGATGCCCTCATGGTTGCTAAACAGTTGAAACACATGTAATATAATATGATACAGGCTCTTCCTCTGACAATTGTGCTTTTTAGATCAATTTGCTGGAAAACAACCCCTTTGGGGCTAACTCAGTTGGTAGAAGACTAGCCGTATACCATAATTTCAATTTCTCAAATGAGAAAATTCCACACACATTCCAATGTGGTGAAATGAATGAAGGAGAATAATACAAAATGAATATTTGAAGCGATAAAGAAAACGTCTACCCGTGATAAAGTAAGAATCACTTGTAAATAAAAAAACTAATCACGAACCCCTACGGTCTCTCGAATTTCCCATTACGACCAACACAAAGCCCTTTTAACACCTAATAGCCGCCATAAATCTTGAGAAGTGGGTTCGGGCGAAGTTTAGAGTCTTGTTGGCAATGGAAATGGTCGTCGAAGGAGTCGAGGGTTGTTGGCCCCAGCCCAGAAACGAAGAGCAACAGCTGCTAGCTGTAGCTATTTGTTCATTTTTTTTTTTTTTTTTCAAATAAATAATGTCAACTGTTAAAAAAGTGTGAGTAGCGTGTGAGTATTCTCTTTTGAGGGGTAAATATAATCATTACAAGCGTTGATTGAGATCGGTCTAGTGGTTCTTATTGTACACGTAAAAACACACACCACAGAATTAAAAATATAATAAAATATGAAGATGAAGGCCGAAAATTTTTTCAATACATACATTCTGGCTCATTCTGATCTTCTCTCCTATACAACTTATATTTAACCACTTTGGTGACCTGAAAGATGTGCTTTTCTCACCCAAGGGAGAGCTACATATAAAATCAAATTGCATTTCTTTCAAACACAAAATGTCACACACCCTCTTAAAAGCTTAGGTTCTCGTTCCCTAAGCCAGTGACCCACTCCAATTGATTCAGGGTCAAAATTTAGTCGAAAATGATACCCCACATGCCTAGGTACCAGAAATCTCCAAAACACACATTCAAAATGGGTACATCGATACCCAATTTGACCCATAACCTCTTCTAGTGAGCGCCATTCGTTCCGGGACTCAATTCATTGGATTCAGCGTCAAAATTTAATGGAAAATGATACCCCACACGCCTAAATTGCCAGAAATCTCGAAAATCCATTTTTTCGAAATACACATTTTTACTCCTACCCCACCTGAATTTGGTCCGATCGGGCTGAAAATTTTCTAAAAATCTGAAATTTGGGTCAGGGATACGTTCCGGGCTTTAGTTGGTCCCCGAAATTTTTCAGCCCGATCGGACCAAATTTGGGCGGGGTAGGGGTGAAAATGTGTATTTCGAAAAAATGGATTTTCGAGATTTTGAGTTATTTAGGCGTGTGGGGTATCATTTTCCACTAAATCTTGGACGCTGAATTCAATGAAGTGGGTCCCAGAACGATTGGCACCCACTGGACGAAGTTATGGGTCAAAATGGGTAGGTATGTATCCTCCCATTTTGTATATGTGTTTTCAAGATTTCTGGTACCTGGGCGTGTGGGGTATCATTTCCCACTAAATTTTGGATCCTGAATCGATTGGAATGGGTCCGGGACCCGCCACACCCACTGTTTCCCCCATTTCCCCCACGCTGAAGAAATGAATCTCCATGCGCACGGACCGAGGAATAACCAACCCCTGTGTAAGAATTTTTAGCGTTTTCCCCATTTAGTTTCATTATGATAAACTCCCAAATTCTCGTGGTGACTACATTGGGGCACTTTCTTGGCGTTAACCGTCTAAATCCTTTTTCTTTTCCACCTTATTCAGTAAGAACATAACCTTTTTTTCGTAATTCATTGCACCTTCCAACACTTGTTATAAAATTACCACATTCTGAAGAGCAAGGCGTGCTCGAAAATGTGAACTATTAACTTGAGTTGGTTGATGACCGCTGTTGGACGAGCATCAGTGAAAAAGTTCGAAAGGGTTAATGGTGAGAAGGGTCGTTGGAAAAGCTTTGTTCTTTACAGCTTGTTGGCTCTGCGGTTGGAGTTGTAATAGTATTCAGCCGTTAGTTAGCATTACCGCTCACGGGAGTATAATGGGGTTTGGTTGTAACTTTAGTTCTGGGACCTCTGTACAAGTTTGCAAGGAAAGCTCCACCGAACCATCATTGGTTTCATTCGTAATGATACGATGAAAGAGATCATTTATTTGTTCAACTCGCTCTTACTAATTAGGATCTCTAGACGAACTGATTAACCTTATCCGAACGCTAATGACGCGAGCAAGCCGCTTTATAAAGCACTGGAAATGCGTAGGACTCTATAGGTTAGCAAGACTTGATCAATTTCTAGGGACCAATGTTATTTTGGATAAATCTAAGGACTTAGCTGGTGGAATGGAACCAAAATCCCATACGGTTTCATATCAATGATGTTCGTGTAAATATTGTAAACTGAACCTAATTTACAATATTCTCATGTATGTGGAAATTACTGGGAAGCACTGAACCAAGGGTGTTTTTCGTCAGCGATGTGGGAGATGGTCTTGGTCCTCAAAGATGAAGTAACTTGGCTAGTACCTCAATGTACATTTCAAGGGTTTCTTGTTTGGGAGATATTATATAAAATCTATGTATCAAGTAACATGTCAGAGGTCAATCATTCATATTTTCTAAAAGAAACTGTAGTGTTTCAATGGAGGGAGTCGATTCAATATCGATGCGAGCAAAACATCGAACCGATGAACTCGATTGAAACCGGCTTTTGAATATTTTTCATCTGATAACACCAATGTTGGCATCGATGATAACATTCAACGCTCAATATTGATGAAAGTAAAACATTGCTCTGGAACATCGATGAATGGTGGTTCGATAATTACGGATCTTCGATGATTTTTATCACATCATATCAATCTGGGTATCGATGGTAACATTGAACGCTCAATGTAGATAGGGGCAAACCATCGTTATGAAACATCGATAGATTTGATGGTTTGATAATAACCGATTTTTGATTATGTTCATTACATCATATTAATGTGGGTATCGATGATAACATTTAGCACTCAATATCGATGCGAGCAAACTATCGCCATGAAACATCGATAGATTCAATGGTTTGGTAACAGCCAATTTTCCATGAGATTCAAAAATCTCATGATATCAATCTGGGTATCGATGTTAACCTTGAGCGCTCAATATCGATGTGGGCAATTACTACCATGAAACATCGATGAATTAGACGGTTTTGATGATTGCCAATCTTCGATAATTTCTCATCATATCGATGTAGTCATCAAGATTAACATCAAACGCTCTATATCGATGTGAGCCCAACCTATTATTTTCATATTATTTTGATCTGATAACACCAATATTGGCATCGATGTGAGCAAACCATCATATCAATCTGGGTATCGATGTTAAAATTGAACACTCAATGTCGATATTGGCAAACAATCCATGAAACATCGATAGATTTGATGGTTTAATAATATTCGATTTCTGATGATTTTAATCTCACCATGTCAATTTGGGTATCGATTTTGACCTTGACCGCTCAATATCGATGTGGGCCGAACATCGATAAATTTTATGGCTCGATGATAACCGGTTTCCGATGATATTGATCTCATTATATCAATTGGAGAATCGATGATAACATTGAACGCTCATGACGATGTGGGCAAAATGTTGCTCTGAAACATTGACAGATCTGATTGTTCAATAAGAACAGATTTTTGATGATTTTCATCACATCATATCAATATGAACATGGATGTGCGCTCAATATCAATTTGGGCAATTATTAGCCTAAAACATCGAAAAATTCTATAGCTCAATGATAACCGATTTTTGATTATTATTATCTTATGTGAATGTTGGTTTCAATTATAACGTTGGACGCTCAATATCGATGTGGGAAATACATCGATAGATTCGATGGTTTGAAACTAACCGATCTTTTATGATTCCCAAATGAATTTCAACATTATTAGTTTTCGATGTATTCTATTCAAGGATTTGATGTATTTAGCAAAAATGTTTATTTTTTGTTACTCGTTCCATTCATTACACTAGGGGACTCATGTTTGAAAATCATTGTTTTAGTTCCCTCGGTTAGAACCCGATTGGTTTACCGGGATCAACCCTACGCTACAGCCGCACTAAGCTTGAACTGCCGCATTGACGAGAGTTTTCCATTATTTTCCCTTTGAACAATGATATTTCCCTTGTCAGAAGAATCCCGGTCGGTGTCCGAGGTTTACTCACATTAGTCAATGTGCACTGGTCATTGGCCCGTTACAATCGATTAGGCATCCAAAGTTACTTACAAAGAGCTCTAACTCACGCTCACACGTAGCATTTTTCTTCTTAGTGGATATTTTTCAATTGACCCTGATTTCAATGATAAAACCTAATCAATACTACATAACTGTTGACTCCAAAACATCAATGGTAAAAACATGGAACATTGGAGCCAAAACAACCCTACCTCAGGATCAGCAAACCTCCTGACCACAAATGGTTGGATTAGTAAACAGCATATATTTTATTTGTGAGCTTTCGGTTTCGACGAGATACATCTAGTCCCTTAGCTCACTTGATATTTGTTTCCAAGGACTGGCCAAGCTATCATAGGCCAGTCTGGACGGGACTTATCCAGAATCCACGTAATTCTTAAGCCCCGATAAATGTTTTTGAATCACTGCAACACTAAAAGGACTCCAGGTTCGCACAAATCAAAACCAAACCAAGAATAAAATAGGTTTATTATCTTGTCGGGAGTTTGATGTAATTTTTAATATTGGGATATCACTTCCTCTATTAATAGTAAAAGCAGTCAGGATTCCTTCAGCACTGCCACATCATGTTCTGGGGTTGAAATCATCCTCCAGCAAGTTGTTACGTTGATTGAAAAGGCTTGCGTACTCCCGTCTTCCTGACCAACATTGGCAATTCGACGTACGGCTTTTTGTCCTGGCTGGACATCTTCTGCCAGCATTTTCCTGCCATTGAAGCCACGTGACAAACAGAACCCTTTGGGTTCTTCGCAAGGACAAATGCCATAAAATTGAAGAAGGGGTTTCGAGTCAAGCAGATCTGTTATGATTTACCCCATGAATGTCACATTGTGGGCCAAGGATTGCTCTCATCCTTGAACGGTCCTGATCCGTATATATGCCGAATGCACTGGTACCTTGAAGTGGTTCGTGTTGGTGTTCGGGCTGCGTTGAGATGGCTGGGTCTCAGCGCAGGACAGTGCTCAGGCCAGGAGCTCTGCTGATTCTGGGACGATGTCGACGAGAATGACGAAAAATCCGCCAGAGGTTTTTCAGGAACTTTTGGATTTTCACCGGAAATGGGAGGCAGTGTCACTTCCCGAGGTTCGGATCCGCTGAAGTCAGCGCTCCCGTTGTTCTCCTTTTCTTCCCGGACGGCCAGAATTCGGTCTCACAATCCGCCCTGGCTGAAGCAGTTGGTCCCACAGCTGGTCTCGGTGGTGTATTCTCGTCGACATCGTCCCGGAATCAGCAGAGCTCCTGGCCTGAGAACTGTCCTGCGCTGAGACCCAGCCATCTCAACGCAGCCCGAACACCAACACGAACCACTCCGAAGTACCAGTGCATTCGGCAAACTGGAGTCCTTTTGGTGTTGTAGGGTTTCAAAAACATTTATTGGGGCTTGAGAATTTCGGGGATTCTGGCTAAGTTCCGTCCAGACTGGCCGGCATTGCTTGGCTAGTCCTTGGAAAAAAAAATTCAAGTGAGCTTAGGGACTTGATGTATCTCGTCGAAACCTCACATTACTCAATGGAGGAATAGGGCTCACATTGATCTTGAATACATCAAATACCTGGGGGATTTGAGTTTGAGCAAATCTTCAAAAAATTCGATAGTTTAGGGCAAAAAGTGCAGTGGGTATAATAGGCTTCAGAGAAAGAGTTCAGAGTTCTCGTCGTTATCAAAGTCAGCCTCGACGTCTACCAAGTAATTCTTGGTGTATTGGTTGGCAAACTACATCCTCCAAATCGCATCGAGGTTGTCTTACACGTCACTCGTACTTTCGGTTGGTTATTCCTTGAATAATAACCTATATTTTCATGCAAAAAGTCAATCTCACCGATTCGGATCAATAATTTCTTCTTGACGTTTTATGGTGTCTAGATCAAAATTAGCAAATGTCCGTCCCCACAGGTGAGGTGGGAATGAACAGCTGTCTTATGCCAGGCATACACGGTCCTATCCAATCGGCATGACTCTACTGATTGGATTAGTTAGATTTTAACGTGTGTGCGAGTGGATTGGCAAGACAGAATTGATGGCATGATCGAATTTCGATTCTTTTGGCTTGATCATATCGATTGGACTGTGTATGGCAGTTGGTAATTGACAGTTCTGATTGGGCTGCCAGTTTGTCAATGATTTTGTCGTTGATAGATGTCCATTGTGCTGCACATGTGTCGCAAAATACAGCCTGGTACCGCGAAGTGCTACTGGAATGCATTTCTATTCATCAGAGTGAACCATGTTTATGGAATGTGAACAGCAAAATTTATCACAACTGGGTTTCTTTTCATTCAACATTTTTTGCTTAATTTTTACGAGCACAATGCCCAGAACGGCTATAACATCGTCGTCTGTCGTCAGTGACGCCATGGCTGCAACTGGACGTCGCTGCTGTTTAAACTGATGGTCTATATGGACGAACTGCAGATTGGTTCAAGCCTGCAGTGTAATGCCGATTGGACGATAGAAAGGGTCGTGTATGCCTGGAATTATGTACATGCTAACATGCTCAAAAACATTGCAATGTCATCAACCTTTCACTTTCCATTTGCCCTTAGTCATTTTCCACAAATATTCTTTCACCAATTTGGTGTACCGCTGGCACATAAACGTGAAAACCAGGATGGTTTCTCGCTTCTAGATGGATCCTGGAAGCGGAGCACTCAAGATTTGGACATTAGAAAGGCTAAATTCGCGAAAAAGTTCATAAATTAAGGGAAAAAGCATACTGAAATGTAACCGAGTACGATAGAAAGTTGTAATATTATATTTGCATGCTCTGGAGACTCCTCGTGCCTTTGTTCGCGACTGTCTAGTATTCGCTGGCTAAAAATCATTTGGGGCTATTTTATGTTAAAATTGAGTGCCATCACAACATATAGGTATTATACTACATTTAGTTGTACTACTTCATCATGAGAAACATATGAAAAGGTTATGCCTAATGTGAGAGCCGTCCAAAAGCGTCCAATCACGTCCTGATAAGGTGGTAGTGAATGTATACAAAATAAGACCCACTCAAACCTGAAATTACCTTCAACCAATTAGTGCTTGTGGTCTCTCCCCAATTAAAGGAACGGAAACGTTTCGTCGGATAGGCCTCATTTGGCCAAGCAACCCAATAATTGCTCTTGGAGATGAAGCTAAATTGCCTACACTTGATGCTGATTTGGTTCTTATGTAGGCACTTTTGATAGGCTTCACGCAATTACCACCTTGGGTTGAAATATTTGATGTATGAACTCAATATGCGCACATTCTGACAAACTATCCAACGCGATATTGGTTTAACTATTACTAATTCAATCTTATGGAACCTGGGGAAGATGATAGGATAGAATCATCATCTATATTCGTACTCCAAACTGAACTGCACTCTGCAGTGTTCCTAGGTCCCTTTTTATACTGGCTCCCTTGGCCAAGAACCTTCTTGAGTCTTCCCTGGTTCTGGGAACTCTGTCTTGAAAACTGGTTGTCTTAAGCAAACGGGAAGGTTTCAGCCAATTTGATATGAAGCAGGAATGTTCGAGAGTGACCCTTAGTCATTGACCTTGTAACACTAGTTGCCCAGGAGACTGGTGCAGGTGTAATCTCGCAACAATACTATTATTCTCGTTAAATACGTCTTTCCGTGAAAGAAGATAAACACAATTTCACAGTCAAGCACCAAAGTCAATATGGCCGAATTATAAAGCTCCTTGAGGTTACAACCTTCTCCGCTCGATGGCAGCACTCAACAATCCCTAGTTCTACTGTAGTTGTCGCTCGTATATAATGACACTTAGCTAAGAGGGAAATGTCAAAGATTGGGTAGTTGTCCTCAAACCTCAACAATATCAGACAATCTGCGGAATATGGTGTCTGTATCCAGCATGGTGGCCCCTCTACAGAAGAAAATGAGGCATATTTCGCATAAGTCCTTTCCTCCAAAAGTTATTCAATCATTCCTGAATCTATAATTGAAGAGTGCAGGGGAAGAATCGGTTAACTCAGATTTTTCACATTTCGAGAAAAACCAATTTTTCTGCCAAAAACCGTATTTACACTGCTGTGGTTATTCGTATTTGGCCCCGTTTTTCCCCTGTTATCTCATCTGATCCAGCACCCTTCAAAACATATGAATCCAATGTTAACTCATTTTCGATGAAAAATCGAGTTACCTGGTTTTTCCCCTGTACTCTTCAATTGCAATAGAAGATTGTATTTGGCAGCTTGGCAAGTTTCTAATAATATTAATAACGATAAATGTCACCTACCAAACCCTATCATGTTAGCGCGACTGATGATCTAGCAAAAATGCATACATTTTTACTATTTTATATTGCTGTTCATAGCAATCAGAACACAAGTATTGTTCAACTTATTGCAGAGGCTAGAAACTCACGTCGAACAAACAGACCAATACTACACCAAATTTGTTTGGGAGGCTCTAAAACGCAAATAACAATACTCATTATAGAACAACAACAAAATAGTTTTTTGTAAATAAATATTACGCTTCTGCTGCTACATAGTCTCGGGAGAACATGGTCCTCTTGTTGTCTGAGACCCCACGAACGGTCATTCATATTTCTTGCCCTTTCTGGCATTCAGTCCAAAACCATCTCAAATTTAACACTCCAAAAACTCTTTTCAGGGTACGCATTCTGACCAATTTTACCAATACTTACCTTCATATGTCGGACAGGAAGGTTTCCAGGAAGCTTAAGAGATCATGGTCGCACTTCAAAGTTCGTAGGAACTTCCATCTGCCAAAAATTTTGGTGCAGTGATGGTGGACGCCCGTTTTGGTTGTGAAATTTAAACGGTCCTTGCGAGACGCTGAGAAATGCCGCCTTTTTTTGGAACAATGGAGAAATTGACCTTGTACAGAAATACGATGAAAATGACCTTTGTACAGAAATATTAGGGTTTTTATTTAGAAAATACTAAACCAATACTCTGTCAATGTGCTTTTCTGTGGTCTTTTGGCTTACTTCTGCCCAGAATTAGATTAGATTAGATTAATTACACAGGGGTCCAGTGCAGTGACCACCCCCTGCACTTAGTCCTAGTGGCCTATTGTGCTAACCCCTGGAGCTCATCTTGGCTGAAGCTCCGTGTTCCCGACTAGGTTCAGCAGAGCTCCAACCAGGTTCTCCTGGTTGAGGATGTCCCTTTGGTCCGAAGTCCCGAAGGTTCTGAAACGCCTGTGTTCCAGGGCAGGACAATTGAAGGCGATGTGAGGCGCTGTCTCCTCGTCTTCGCCACAGAATCTGCAGTCAGGGGTGCCATTGCGCACCCCAATCCTGCAGAGATGCCTCCTGTGTCCTGTAAATAAGCCAACGTCTGTGAGTCTCAGGGAAGCTCTGTTAAGGTTAAGGCATCTCGTGGCCCTTCCTTTGTTGGGACCAGTCATCATGATATGACCGTGTTCTTGCCGCGGCGTCCGCTCCCAGCGCCTCTGGTGCTAGGAGCGAACCAGGTTGCCACCCACCCCGATAGGGTACGGGAGATTCCTAGGCATGGTTCAGGTCCCGTAAAAACAGTCCCCGACCCACGCCTGGCCAGAGCATCGGCTCTGTCATTACCCTCAACCCCTGAGTGGCCCGGGACCCATGCCCAGAATTAACTGATATAACTCTCATATCCACATCATACAATCCTAGCACATTGGATTTTCACGATTTACCTACACAATCTTGCCAGTGAAATAGTTCTTTATTACTCTATTATAAGTTAGTCAAATGATAGGTAGACAAGGAAATAACTAATTATTCATAACAGGGTAAGCAATTAACGGCTCAGGTCTGTTATGGCCTGGCTGGGAGAGGGGAGCCTCCATTGTTTCAGGTAGAGTGGGGGTTTCCTTCCCCTGTGTGTCATGTGTCCACCTCCCTCTTTTGCCTGGTTCATTCTTTGTTCTATCTCATACTTGAATTATCGTAGAATATTGTAATTAATATTTACAGCATTCAGTTCGGTTTGTAACAGTTATTAGGTCCTTTACCTTGTGTAAACGTGTTTGCTAGCGTAGATCTTATAATCTTTTTCATCAATAAGCGTCGTCCTGAGGTGATGATTGGTTGGGACGTTTTTCATCAAATTGTTTTACTTCCTCCTCCTCCTTCTCCTCCATTATTCTTCTGAGATGATTCTCCTTTCATCGCTCAGAAAATGGACAGAGAAATCCCATTTTATTCTGAACAATTTCAGAGGATGCCGAGCGAGAGGTTTCCCTTTCTCTTTGCCTAGAGACGTTTTGGTTGGCAAACAGGGCGAATGGTTCAGAAAGACTTCGAAGGGTGCCGGCAAGGGGTGAAAGTAGCGTAAAAAGGACTGATTTCCTTTCAAGGAGCGTCCAAAGTCTTTAGAAGTTACCGATCCCCGTAGAGGACGACGCGAAGGAGGATATTGTGATCCGGAGGGTGGCAGGCTCTTCTTTTATGCTGATACATTGATTATTGGGCCGAGTCGAGGGTTTGAGGGTTAAAGGTTCGAGTAGCTCGACCCTGCATGGTATAAATGAGAGCTGGAGAGACGGTAGGTTGGAAGAGAACCCGTTGAATGGGAGTCTGATTGCTTTTCTTGGCCTCGCTAGGAGCTGCTCGAGTCCTCACCTCTCCTCCCTATTTATTCGTGTGTTTTCCATAAACTTTTTTACTCGGCATCCTTTTATAAATTTCATTCTATAAAGGGTCCTCTGCCTACGAGGGTTTCACTGCGTGAAACAGTTTTTTGCGTATTTCAGTACGCTCATATTGCTCAAAACCAGTTCCTTGTGATACAACTCAATCGAGTTTTTTCATTTTCATTAATTTTCCTTTTCAACTTTCATGTTGTTTCACTCCGACATATTTTTCAATTTGCTGCCTATATAAATTTTAGTTGATTTCTCCCTAAATTATTCTGATTGATGCCAAAATTTGATATATTTCATGATGTCTAGATCAAGCGAAACAATGTGAGAAGAGTGACTGGGACTCATTCTAATCGATTTAGCGTCCGAAATTGAGTGGAAAACGATACCCCACACGCTTATGTACCAGGAATCTCGAACACCCTCTTTCAAAATAGGTAGATAGATACCCATTTTGACCTATAACCTCTTCCGGTGGGCACCAATCGTTCTGGGACCCGTTCTATTGGATTTGACGTCGACAATTTAGTGAAAAATAATACCTCACACGCTCAGATCACCGAAAATCTCGAAAAGTAATTTTTTGGAGAACACATTTTGACATCTACCACCCCTAAATTTGGTCCGATCGGGCTGAGGACCATCTAAAGCCAAAAATGGACCCCTGACCCAAATTTCAGATTTTTAGAAAATTTCCTACTACCAAAATTTGAAAATCCTCCTTCGGAATAGGTAGATAGATACGCATTTTGACCTATAACCTCTTCAGTTGGGCACCAATCGTTCTGGGACCCTGCTCATTGAATTCAGTGTCTAAAGTTTGATGGAAAATGATACACCACACGCCTAGGTACCAGATATCTCAAAAAAACATTAGAGATGGGTAGATAGATACCCATTTTGACCCACAACCTCTTCCCATGGGCACCAATCGCTCCGGGATCCGTTATATTTGGGTTCAACGTCCAAAATTTAGTGGGAAATTATATTCCACGGGCCTGGATAGCCAAAAATCTCGAAAATACATCATAAATATAAACCTAAATAAACACTTATCTCAACCCTATATTGCTGAATAAGGCCACCATTTTTTAATGTTTGTCAAGCCTACTTACGATGAGAATATCATGGAATTACTGGGCGGTATTTAGGTATGGCAATATAAAATTTTGATATAACGCGATGATGCTCCTTTCAAAAATGTCAGCTGAAATTTCACCATCACCATCTTCTTTGAAATACAATTTTCAACGGGTTCTCCATTTTCTGCAGTTTGTGTAATTTTTCGCGGCATCAGTGTTCGGAAAAAATCCAATTAAGAGATAACAAAAGGAGTGAGTGGTGGGTATGTTGGTTCATGGCTCTTGCTTTTCTTTCTAATACTCAACGCATCCCTTCATCTCCACTGACTCATTTTATAACCAGTCGGGGTGGTTTTTCTAGGTGCTCGATCACCGGTTGAAACCCGATTTAGACTTTGACGTCTTGTAACCAACAAACTATCGTAAACCATTTTATCGAAGATTAGGAGACATTTTGTCCTCCCCTCATATGAGTACCCCGAGGGATTTCATAGATTCGTGGGAACAGCACAAAAACTATTCCTAATCAAGAAAATTGCTGCAAATTTTTTAACGGGGGCTGGTTATTCCTTGGACCTGGAGCGTGGAGATTCTTTTCAATCGATTCAGCTTCCCAAACTTAATGGAAAATGATACCCCACACGCCTAGGTACCAGAAATCTCGAAAACCCACCTTCGTAAAAGGTAGATAGATACCCATTTTGGCCCATAACCTCTTCTGGTGGGCGCCAATCGTTTTGGGACCTGTCTCTTTGGATTCAGTGTCCAAAATTTAGTGGAAATGAAACAAAATTCTATTAAACGATACCATCTGGCTTCAAGCAGGTGCCCATCTCGCTTGCCAGTGTTGCCAGATGGAGGGATTTTTTCACTGAAAACCCTCAATAGCGTAGGGATTTTGTTGTTTGGCCCCATAACTAACAGATCCTTGATCGTTTCATTGTGAAAAGTCAGACGGAGCACCTTATTATGAAGGCATATCTCAACTACTGCTGAGATGCCTCTTATGGTATCATTGTACAATCAATACCTTCATAGTTAGCGACCCGAATACAGGGTCGCTTTACGTGACCAAATGTTCGTTTGGGACCGTCTCTACAGGAAATGTTCTCTAGTTAGTTCCTGTAGTTCCTAAGATGGATTTCATCATACAACTTCTCTAATTGACTCACCTCGATGGATGCATATTGTAGGGATTATTATCTTCAATATAAAGTTGATAAATTGTGAGCCGGGTGTTGATAAGCGTCTCTGTTGACAACAAAACATATATATCTGCACACGCGAAGAGAGCCGAGTCTACAACTAATTCCACCCAGAGCGCTCAGATCACTGTTCTTCTCCTTGTAGGTTCCATATGTCTGTGACGTCACTGAAGTCTTTTGCTGTTGGTAGGTAGTGACAAGATCTGAGGATTTGTTTCCCAATTCCTGACTGTTCCCTACAAAATAATGAGTTTCATCTCTGATCTGCCGTTGTTCCTGTGTGATTAATTGGGTAATTGTGAGGGTGGAAGGAATATGTGAGGGATGTGCAGGAATAATTCGATTGACACTGGAGGATTCTCTTCGTGAGGTGTCTGGCAACACTGGTCAATTCCTCAATGATCACTCCAGAAGGCTTAAATGCAGGAAACCAACCAGGAATAAGACATCAAGTATTTAAGCTCAACATAAGAATGAATATAATATATTTATTTGTGTTATGATCAAGTTTTAATGCTCTTCAGGGAAAAAGGTGCTCGACTTGAGTTTGAATGCCTGCAGTCTGGGAGAAATATGGCATTGCGGATGGAAATTTGAAACTGCAGAGGAAGCCACATAGGTGTCGGCAAACTTACCTAGACTTCTAATTAAACCGGTCTTCACTCACAAATTCATCGCAGACTTCTGTACTAATTTCCCCCCCTTGTAATTCCCTCCAGTTTTTGTGTAGTGTTTAATACAACTATGTAATTGGATGAAGCCTTTGCAAAGGGTGGTCTTCTTTGAGTAAAACCAACGGAATTCCCTCATCTTCTGACATTTTTGGTGGTCCATTCCTAATCCAGGTTTATAAGTGGTGCTTCTATATTTTGTGGCTGATGTATCAGGGTCTTGATTGTTTGAGAAGAGAAATCCAGTATCGTGCCACTCCATTTCTGTCCCACCACGTCCTTGACTTGCTAACATGCCTTGTGTTTGTCGATTTCAGTCGATTTTTTTACCAAGTTAGAGACGTGACATCATGCTGGCAGTCCTGGGGTAGATTTGGGTGTCTGAGGGAGAGTGAAAATGGTTTGCATCATACCTTTCAGTATGATTCTTGGGTGTAGGAGCTCCTGATGGTTTGCTGAGAGTCGTTGGTAGGCACTCATCTTTGTCACAAAGGAATCTTTTCTTGTGTCATTAGCCCCTTATTTCTTGGACGTGTTGAGGATTTGACCATGTTATACGTGACATCATGCTGGCAGTCCTGGGGTAGATTTGGGTGTCTGAGTGAGAGTGAAAGTGGTTTGCATCATACCTGTCAGTATGATTCTTGTGTGTAGGAGCTCCTGATGGTTCGCTGAGAGTCGTTGGTAGGCACTCATCTTTGTCACAAAGGAATCTTTTCTTGTGTCATTAGCCCCTTATTTCTTCTGATGTGTCGAGGATTTGACCAAGTTAGACGTGACATCATGCTGACAGTCCTGGGGTAGATTTGGGTGTCTGAGTGAGAGCGAAAGTGGTTTGCATCATACCTTTCAGTATGATTCTTGGGTGTAGGAGCTCCTGATGGTTTGCTGAGAGTCGTTGGTAGGCACTCATCTTTGTCACAAAGGAATCTTTTCTTGTGTCATTAGCCCCTTATTTCTTCGGATGTGTTGAGGATTTGACCATGTTAGACGTGCATCATACTGGCAGTCCTGGGGTCGATTTGGGTGTCTGAGGGAGAGTGATAGTGGTTTGCTTAATGCATCAGTATGATTCTTGGGTGTAGGAGCTCCTAATGGTTTGTCGCCTGCTTGGCAAGAGTTTCGTGCCACTCCATTTCTGTCCCACCACGTCCTTGACTTGCTGACATGCCTTGTGTTTGTCGATTTCAGTCGATTTTTTTTACCAAGTTAGAGACGTGACATCATGCTGGCAGTCCTGGGGTAGATTTGGGTGTCTGAGGGAGAGTGAAAATGGTTTGCATCATACCTTTCAGTATGATTCTTGGGTGTAGGAGCTCCTGATGGTTTGCTGAGAGTCGTTGGTAGGCACTCATCTTTGTCACAAAGGAATCTTTTCTTGTGTCATTAGCCCCTTATTTCTTCTGATGTGTCGAGGATTTGACCAAGTTAGACGTGACATCATGCTGGCAGTCCTGGGGTAGATTTGGGTGTCTGAGGGAGAGTGATAGTGGTTTGCTTCATGCATCAGTATGATTCTTGGGTGTAGGAGCTCCTGATGGTTTGTCGCCTGCTTGGCAAGAGTCGTTGGAGGGCACTCTTCAGGGCACTCATCTCTGTGTCAAAGGAATCCTTTCTTGTGTCATTAGCCCCTTATTTCTTCAAACATATCGAACACAAACCAATGCTGTCGCACGGTGTATATGAGGCGTTGTAAATGATAGATCCCGGACCAAGCTTTCCACTGAGAAGGTCCGACATTCCAATCTTGCCGAGTTAAGCCTCCAGTATTGTATTAAAGCTTTTCTTCCCTTGTCTCAAGATTTCCTCGTCCCAAGCCAGCTGTCCTCGATTTTCTCTTACCTCTGCCTTCCCCCTGCTCACCGCAGCGTTTTTATTAAATCTTTTTCGACGTCAAAGCGCAGTAAAGGGACGACACGGGCTTTTATATGTCTCGATTTTCCTCTTCTCGAGCTTTGTGCTCGTATTTACCTTTCCTTGGGTAGGAAATAGGCGGCTAACGTCCTAACTTTTGTTGCTGGAGCTTCTAATGCAATAAATATTATTTAAATATATACCATACCGGTTGTACGATACTACAAAAACACAAGTTAACTTTGAGGTAGTCCTGATGAAAGGATATACGCGTTTATTCGATATACTCGTAGTTGACTTTCACAGGTTGATGATATCCTACTATTGTTTTACTATAACTACGATACATTTCATTTTGGAATGCTACAAAATGATAAGTTCGAGACATACACGCCCTGTTCTCGCTCTTTCCCTACATTCGACTGCAATTCGTGCGGATAAGAAAAGACCAGTTGTGAGGAAATGAGTTGAAGAAACTGGGATCCGACGTTCCCAGCAGTGTGATTTCAACTAAGAAAAGAAATTATGCCCTCAAGGCTGAAAATAATAACAGTCAGTGAACTAATTTACTCAGTTCAGGAGAATACTCCGTCGTCAGCGCTCAACTCAAAATACGAAGAGGGGTGCTTTATTCTACTTGAATATTCACGTGAACGTTGATTCATATTCATACCCCTCACACCGCTCTGAGCTTGTCTCATGGTACATAATTCTTTTATTTTGTTTTATATCTTTGGAGATTATATCGGAGTAATCAGTTTATCATTCATTCATTCATTCAAATGGGATTTATTATGGTCGCACAATGGATAAAGTGGTTACATTACGTATTCCTGTCATCACGTTGAATCTATGCAGTAGTGGGGTGCCAATCTATTCCAAACATGGTTATTTTGGATTTAACGTGATGACGGGAATATATAATGTAACAATTTCCCCCAAACTATCAATACTTGATACGTTCGTGACGTAAACTGAGGTTAGCACCGGACTGGGGATGAGCAGCACCGGAAAACTGTCCGAGATTAATCTGTAAGATTCGCCTGAAGATTGCTGAAAATATTGAAATGACTGACTGCTCTGGTCAGACCTGATGCAGGAGTGGGTAATGATATGAACATTCTGCGACAAAGCCGCTGCAGCAACTCCAGATGATGATGTAACGTAGAGGGGTGTAAAGCATCATCGGACAGGGGTGGATGTAGGGAGGGGGTGGGAGTCTAACGCACACAACGCAAATCATACCACAGAGCAGGAGGATTTCAAAGACAAATTGAGACAAATTATAATCCACACTCACTGTTTCCTCACTTTCTCCTGACTCCTGGTCCAACCACCAACCCCTATAAAAAAAGCTGCAAATTCATTCATAGGGGTTGGTCATTCCTTGGACCAGGAGCATGGGGACTCACTTTAGTGGATTCAGCGTCCAAAATTTAATAGAAAAAGAATACAACACAAGCCTAGATACCAGAAATCTAGAAAACACGCTTTCGAAATGGGTAGATAGATACCCATTTTGACCCATGAGCTCTTCGGGTGAGGGCCAATCGTTCTAGGACTCATTTTATCGTATTCAGCGTCGAAAATTTAGTGGAAAATGATACCCCACACGCCTAAGTCGCCAAAAATCTCGAAAATCCATATTTCAAAACACACATTTTTACCTCTACCCCGCCCAAATTTGACCCGATCGGATTGAAATGTTTCGAGGACCAACTAAAGCCGGAAAAGTACCCCTGACCAAAATTTCAGATTTTTAGAAAATTTGGTGGATGGCGTACGGTGGACGGACATTTGCTAATTTTGATCTAGACACCTTGAAACGCCCAGAAAAATTGTTTGGCCCAAATCGGAGATTTGACTTTTTGCATGAAAGAAGGTTAATTATTCAAGGAATAACCATTGCAGAGTTTCTTAAGTATTGGTTGCTCGTGTCACCCCGTATTATGAAAGCAACGTCCTGAATGGTATTTTCTTACGAAGCCGTTTCTATTAGCAATGTATTCTGAGTCGGACAGCGACTTATTCACATTCTGGTTGATTTCACTTCAAAATTGTTCCGTAGTGATTCCTTGGTTGGTGGGCAAAGAGCAGTACCGGCTACGCTTCCGTTTAAAAATTCTGAAAGATTCCTCCATAAAGGCTACAGGATGCAGGGAGACGATAAAGTAGCTGGTAGAGGCTCCATTGGACGAGGTTTGAGTCAGTCGTCGATGCAAACGTTGTCCGAATTACGTGAAAAACAAATGCTCTGTGACGCGGACATACGTCTGGAAGATGGCTCAGTATTTCCAGTTCATAGAGCCATTTTGTCTGCTTGTTCTCCGTATTTCCGCACGTTATTCACAACCACCCTCCATACAGACGCTCAAACGAACGTGTTCATCCCTGGCCTCAAAGCACACGATCTGGAACCGCTTCTGCAATACGCTTACCAACGAAAAATTGAAATAAACGGCGAAAATGTTTCGAAGTTGTTGTCAGGAGCGGACTACCTCGCCATTGCCGGTGTGGTCGACTTATGCTGCGAGTATTTGAGTTCGACTATGTCTCCTACGAATTGCATTGGGATTCTTAAATACGCTCGAGACCACTTCTTAAAAGATTTGGAAAAACAAGCATTTACTTACGTCATGAAGAATTTTGTAGCGATTTCCCAAAAAAGTGAAGAGATCCTACTGTCGACTGTCAAAGAAATCACAGATATCATTGGTTCTGAAGAGCTGAACGTTAAGAGTGAAGAAGTTGTTTGGGAATTCGTCCTCAAATGGATCAACGTGGATCCTGACAAAAGAAAAAGCCATATAGTCGAGTTAATGAGCCAGATTCGTTTGGGGTTAATGGACACACATTTTTTTCTTGAGAGCGTCAAGGAACATGAGTACGTTTCCTGCAACGAGCTCTGTCGGCCTAAGATAATCGATACTCTGAGATTTTTGTACGACCTTGAAATGATTACTCAGCGTACAGGTGAAGTAACCACTCCAGAAATCGCAAGGCCGAGGATCCCACACGAAATCCTGTTCGCCATTGGAGGATGGAGCGGAGGCAGTCCAACAAATTACATTGAAACGTACGACACGCGAGCTGACCGTTGGGTGAAGGTTGAAGAGGTAGATCCCACAGGACCACGAGCCTACCATGGAACTGCAGTTGTTGGACACGAAATATACATCATTGGTGGATTCGATGGAGTTTACTATTTCAATTCTTGTCGTTGTTTCAACGCGGTGACTAAAACTTGGAAGGAAATCGCTCCAATGAACGCGAGACGATGCTACGTCAGCGTGGCTGTAGTTGATGACATCATATACGCCATGGGGGGATTTGATGGCCACCATAGGCAAGACACGGCAGAGAAATACGACTATAGAACGAATCAATGGACGATGATCGCTTCAATGAACGCTCTGCGAAGCGACGCTTCTGCCACAGCTTTGGACGGCAAAATATACATCACCGGAGGCTTCAATGGACACGAATGCATGAACTCAGCAGAAGTTTACGACCCCGAACTGGACACATGGTCGATGATAGCGCCGATGAGGTCTCGAAGAAGCGGAGTATCCTGCGTCGCATACCACGGATGCGTATACGCTATCGGAGGATTCAACGGTATTTCTCGAATGTGCAGCTGTGAAAAATTCAACCCTGCGATAAATTCCTGGACCACCATACCAGACATGTACAATCCCAGGAGTAATTACGCCATTGAAGTAATAGACGACATGATATTCGCCATGGGAGGCTTTAACGGTGTCACGACCATATACCACGTCGAATGCTACGATGACAAATTGGACGAGTGGTACGAGGCAACCGACATGAACATCTACAGATCAGCACTGTCATCTTCCGTCATCAGAGATCTGCCGAACGTAAGGGACTACATCCACCAACATAGAGAACGGTTGATGGAAGAGAAACGACTGAAACTTCTAGCGTTGGACGCTCAACGAATTAATCGCCCTCAGAGATCCACCAATCCCCAGGAGATAACACAACACCCCTAACAGTAGTCTCCGAGAAGCACACGACATGCAATATAAATTCCTATGGCATACACATCTAACTGAATACCTGTAAGACTACTAGGTAGGTGCCATCCCAGTTAATACTCTCGGACCATTAATTTGTTAATTCCCCGCTGCGAATTCCTCCACAATGGTTAATTACTCCTTGGAGCAACATTATGGGGGAAACAGTGAGTGCATAGTACCCAGGACTCATCCTAATCGATTAGAGTCCTACATCTAGTGGATATGATACCTCACACGCCTAGGTACCCGAAAGTCTTGAAAAACCCACTTTTTACGTTGGTGGAAAGGTAGCCATTTTGGCCCATACCCACCTCCATGGGTACCAATCGTTCCGGGACCAATCTCGATGAATTCTGCGTCCAAAATTTGGTGGAAAATGATACAATAATGTTTATCTTCATTTTTATAGGAAACCACAGTTTTCCTTTGAAAATTATTCCTTTCATTGAACTCAATAATCTTTAAAATCACATCATTCTTCCATTGGCATTGTGGATTCAGGACTAAAATTCCTAGGCAAAAATATTGGTGTCCAAAACCCTTCTAAAGGAGGCAGAATGAAAAGCTATGGGCTTTTCAGAAAGATTCAAAAAATTAGCCCCCAGGAATGACTGGTACTTAATCCAAACATCAGATTTCCCTACCCGATCCTAAGTGCTCGAGAGGCGTTTAATTTGTATAGCGCGATACTCGTTGAGAGTATAGTGGGTTATGCTAATATCCCAAGTTCTACCCACAAGACCTCAACGAGGATCTTTTTCTCCGACGTTGTACCCACTTTATGCTCCTCGCGAGAGAGATTTTATGATCCAAACAGATTGAGCTCTTCAACATATTTTAGATGCAACGACCCCGGCATCCTTTTCGGGTAATGGTTTATCGATTGTCTTAGTTTTATATTGTCATGAAACGTGGAACATCGGTGAAATAGAGATTTGCTTTGTATGAATTGATATGAAACAATCCAAGCCCTCAATGAGCCCCAAGCACCCAGTAGACCCCTAATATTGGGAATCAACATGGTGGACAGGGCTATTGCGGGAGAGGACCGTATTGGGAAAATACTGAAACAGAACCCTGAGCAACTGTAGGTCGCAGGGAAAGATTGTGGAGGACTGGATATGATCCTTCCTTTCTGACAGGCTGTTACAAATTCGCAGACACAATATGGGTATGTCAAGTTGCAGCACCCTTGCAAAAAGCATTCCTACAGGCGGATATACTGAACATTCATTTTGGCAGGTGTCAGGTGGCAGACTACCTGGATGTGAGCTGGTGTTACAAATGCCCAACATGGGGTCACACCTCCAAGCTGTGGTCCCTGATGCCTGCTGAAAGTGTGGGGGCTCACAGGCTGTGCAGCTGAAAGAAGCCATGGTGTATCACCAGCAGAAGGGCGCCTGAAGTAATGTGCAGAACAGTCCCAGGCTGCTTACTGTAGACCAAGGGAGATGAGGTTTAGTGCGTTGGACTCACACATAGCTCGGCAGGCGGTTCCCAAAGAGTATTTAGCTACTGATCAAACAATCCCTCAATAGGGGTTGAGGTCAAAATGTGTATTTGAAGGAATGTATTCTAGAGATTTTCGGCCATCTAGGCGTGTGGGGTATCATTTTCGACTAAATGTTGGACACTGAATCCGATGAGACGGGTCCCGGAGCGATTGGCTCCCACCCAAAGAGGGAATAGACGCTGAATCGATTGAAATGAGTCTCCATGCTTCTGGTTCAAGGAATAACCAACCCCTGTGAAAGAATTTGCAGCGTTTTTTGCTTTATATGACAAGGCTGGCGGAAAAATGAATGGAAAGTTGTTGTGTTTGATCTCATTTATATGTTCAGAAGCCAGCACGGTAGCCCTAACCAGTTGGGAATGTTTCTCACCCTGACTTTGGTTGGGGGAGAGCCCCTGGCCACTAAAGCAGCGCTTAGGCAATGCTTCTGAGGCCAGCCAATTGAGATAGGAAACTATGTTCCAAGTCATGGACTGTTCGTTGTGGCAAACCCTAGCCTGAGGGCTTCACCTTATGATTGATTGATTGAATTTGTTTATTTAGCAACCAGGGGCGGGTTAGGGCCTAGTGGCCCTTTCTTCTACCCTCCCTGGATAACGGTGATAACAAAAAATGATGGTGCTAAGAAAGGGCAGGTATGTGCTGCATACATTCGTGTAGAATGACCAATACAGACCGGCTCTGAGAGTTGAGATGGAATACTCGGGCAAGAATCCAACAACTGCCGAAATTCGGTACTTACAGGGAGCAGTTTACTACTCCCTTTCTGAGCTCTGCTGAATGAAGGGGGAAATTAATCATTCCGGCCTATTAGTTGGCGCTGCTCTCAGCGAGGGGTAGTAGCATAACCCATGGGGTGAGCTCTCTTGATTGTGACTCTAGAATTGGGGTGAGAAGCAAATTGGACACTGCCCTAAATTTTGGTTGCTGAGTCGATTGCAATGAGTCTCCATGCTCTTGTCTGAGTATAACCAGCCCCTGTGAATGAAACAGCGTTTTTCAAGGAGTGTCCAACCAAAATGAGTCTTTTCCCATGACTGATTTGCTGCTTGTGATCTGAATGGAGGTTATCTAACCAGCGGTTAGGAGGCAGTAGCTGTGTTGGAAAATCTCATCAGACGGTCATCGGCAGTCATAAAGACCTCGGGTAAAAGAGGTTTGCCATATTAAATCTCATACATCAAAGGCTCGCGTCCAACGGTGCTCATCCCAAGCTTAACCTCGATACACGTGGATAACGACCTTCCTCAGGCTATCTATAAGGCCTTTCCGCCTTATAGATACCCCGATAAAGCCCTTAGTGACGCTCCCTAACCTACTACACGCTGCAATAATAAACAGAGGGTGTGATGAGAGCGTGGCGGGAGGATTACTTGCTTATTACAAGGACTGGAATCCCGTTGGGGAGAGTTAAGTGTAAAACGTGTATGTAACGAGCATTGCGTTGGTCAGTTTTCAGATCTAAACAGCCAACTCAGCGCTCATGGTACTTTTAATAATTTACAAATGATAGTTTCATAAGTACGCGCATCCTTATTTTTGGTCCAACGAACATCAAGTTGAGCCCCCATGCAATTTACAAACTGTTTTCCATCTCTTGGGAAAACGATACCGCCTTGTGCCTCGTTTCCACCGAGGTTCAGTCGAGTATCTCATCCTATGAGAGAATATTACGTGCGCCGTAAGTTCTCATGCAAGTTCTATCTCATGAACGAGTCGGGTTACCGAGCGTGGAATCCTCCCCGTTAGTTCTTGTTCACCGAACGATGTATAGAATCCCCTCAACAAACATTCATCAACCTGAGCTCATACTCCTCCAATAAATAATTATATATCTATGATACTCGTCTCAAGAGAGACGAAGGAAGAGCAGGATTTATGAGGAACGACGTACTGCTGCACTGCCGTTTGTCCTTTTGGTTTGTCAATCCATGAATAATCAACAAATGTTTTCAAGCAGAAAATCAATCTATTCGATTCGGCAAAAACGTTTTTTCTGGTTGCTTCAAGGTTTCTATCTCAAAATAAGCGAATGTCCCGGTGATACGGTTGCAGAAAATTATCTAAAAATGAAATTTTGGTCAGGGACCCGTTTCCAGCTTTTCAGCACGATCTGACCAAATGTAAAGGAGAGGGGGAAGGGGATGTCAAACTGTGGTTTTCGAGATTTCTGGTACCTAGGCGTGTGGGGTATCATTTTCCACTAAATTTTGGACGCAAAATCCAATGAGACGGGTCCCGGAACGATTGACACCCACCAGAAGAGGTTATGGGTCAAAATGGGTAGCTCCCTACCCATTTCTGATGTGTTTTCGTGATTTCTGGTACCTTGGCGTGTGGAGTATCATTCTCAACTAAGTTTTGGACCCTGAATCGATTGGGATGGGTCCGGTACCCGCCACACCCACTGTTCCCCCCATTTTCCCCATGTTCGGCATTTTCGACGACTTGGGCGTGTGAGGTATCATTTTCCACTAAACGTTGGTCGCTGAATCGAATGGAATGGAGTCTCCATGCTCCTGGTTTGAGGAATAATCAACCTATGTAAGGAATTTGCAGCGTATTGGTTGGTTATTCCTTGAATAATCAACCTGTTTTCATACAAGAAGTCAATCTCCCGATTCTGCCCAGAATTTTTGTTTCAAGGTATCTACATCCAAATGAGAAGAAAACCGATTTTCGAAATTATTGGCGATCTTGGCAAATGGGGTAAACATTTTCCAATAAAAAATGGAAGATGAATCGATTGGGGTGAGTTTCCATGCTCCTTGACCGGGGATGGACCACCCCCGTCTACAAATTTGCAGCCCTTGTTCTCATGATACTTGCATCAGTCTATAATAAGCAGTATGTGTATGAATCTGTTAGCAGCGTTTTCAGGGCGTTTCCAGGTGTCTAGATCAAAATAAGCAAAGGTCCGCTCGCCGTTCACGTCGATTTCAGTGGTAGACAATTTTCTAAAAATCTGACAGTTTGGTCAGGGACCCGTTTCCAGCTTTTATGCCCGATCGGACCAAGTGTAGAGAAGGGGAGGGGGGGTGTCAAAATGTGTTTCTCGAAAAATATATTCTCGAGATTTTTGGATATCTAGGCCTGTGTGGTATCATTTTTTGGACACTGAATCCAATGAGATGGGTCCCAGAACGATTGGCGCCCACCGAGTGAGTTTATGGGTCAAAGTGGGTATGTATGTATCTACCCATTTCGAAGGTTGTTTTCGAGACTTTCGGGTACCAAGGCGTGTGGGGTATCATTTTCCACTAAATTTTGCACGCCAAATTGATTAAAATGAGTCTTCATGCTGCTTGCCCATGGGATAACCAAATAAATTTGCAAATGAATTTGCAGTTTCTTTTTCTTCAAGATAGTTGCATCAGTTTATAAGTAGTTGTTATAAATCTGTGTTTTATTGTTGCAGGTGAGTAGTAATACATCGGTCCTGAACATCAAAACGAGGTAAGTGGTGGCTTGATTTGTACACTCAGGAGGATTGCCGTAGATTTTTACCTTAATGAGGCCATAATAACGAAGTATCTATAATACTCTAGGAAGAATTCAGTACTTCATGTGTGAAAAGTTACTTCTATCCGTCGAGAATTTTGTATTTCGACCACAAGTTGGTTCATGTGATCCGCAATAATGGGAAATCTTGCTACTTCGGTGATTTTTCGCTGTCTATGTGAAAATGCAGCCACACCATTTTGATTCAAGCTATTTTGCAGGTCTCGAACCTACCCCCTATCTATCAATTGACTGAGGGGGGGACCATTTTGAGAGCATGATAAGGGGTTGAAAACGTTTGATGTTGTGTGAGTAGTAGAGGGCTTCACGTGGGGCTAAATATCGCGAACTGTACAGTGCTTAAATTGCCCTTTCACCGGACGGAACATCAAATACACGACGGAAATGTATCATCATTCGAGCTTCAATCTCCATTGATACGGATCGTCTAACCGATCGGTCGGATGATCGCCAACACAACAAGAGGAAAGTATAAAATCCAATTTTCTACGTATATCTTTCTACATCGATGATTTATTGACTATTCACGGTTTTATTGATTATTCCTATGATACCTATTGTTATGTTTGAACATTTTTGCCCCTGACGAAATCGGCTATCTTCAAACTAGTTTTGTCTCTACGACAAGCTATACAGGGTGTCCCACAAGTTCCCCCCCCCCCACCAACACCCCTA
This sequence comes from Cyrtorhinus lividipennis, assembly GCA_019603395.1. Classification (NCBI taxonomy): domain Eukaryota; kingdom Metazoa; phylum Arthropoda; class Insecta; order Hemiptera; family Miridae; genus Cyrtorhinus; species Cyrtorhinus lividipennis. The sequence continues at coordinate 1,472,349 of CM034004.1, read as the reverse complement.
AAATTGTTCAAACAGGAGTAAACAAGAACTTTTCATTTTAATCTCAATATTGTTGCAAGGATCTTGTGTCGCAAATTGTCATAAAAGTTTGAAAATCTTATTTTCTAGAGCCTATGTTTGCCCAAAAAAATTTACAGGTATTTTCATGGGGGAGGTAGAGGTCAAAATGTGTTTCTCGAAAAATGGATTTTCGAGATTTTTGGAAATTAAGGTGGGTGGGGTATCATTTTCCACTAAATTTTTGACCCCGAATCGTTTGGAATGGGTCTGCTACCCGCCACACCCACTGTATCCCCCATTTCTCCTTGTTCGTAATTTTCGATGACTTAGGCGTTTTCCACTAGTTTTTGGACGCTGAATCGGTTGGAATGAGTCTTCATGCTCCTGATCCTAGGGGCGCTCGGTAGTCTAGTGGAATAGACGAAGGATTGGTGTGGTACTCCGAGCGGCCAGGGTTCGAATCCTGGCTAGAGCAACTTGTTTGTCTTGACCCTCATATTCGTCCTCTTCACTTAAGGGGGTGAGGCAATAAGTAGCCACGAGCGAAATCGTCAGATCAATTTACGATCCTCTTTGGAGGACGGCTGACGACGTCCGCGATACCTGACCAAGGTAGTCGGACGAAAATCCAAGGTGAAAGTCCTTGTTTACTTTACTTTTTTTTTTTTTACTTTACTCATGCTCCTGATCCGAAGAATAAACAACCCCTGTGTAAGATTTCGAGCGTTTAAAAAAAATGATTTTCCATTTTCTATCCTGTCCTTACCATTTGTCATCTTTATTTTACAACCAGACACCTCAAAAATCAATCTCCGTAAAAATCACAAAACAGGAGAAAAAAAATCCTTCCAAGAAAATATGAAGGTTCAAATGATATATTTTCATTTACTCCCATTCGGACGGGGGTGGGGAAACTCGTGGGAAACCCTGTATACCACATTCGATATTGAACTGTTGACACTTCCATGCTCATAACGCATGTACGATATAACCTATTCCATAACGGTAATTCCATTGAATACAGAAAAACCGCCCAATCTCAACGAATCCACTGTCGGATGTGAGAGTGGGGGGTGGTTTAAGGTAGTATTATCGACTCAATCGACTTTGCGGTTCTCTTAATCGAAAGGATCATCCTTATTTTCACCGCAAATCCTCCTATTATTGGCCCCAAGTGAATGCCGGGAGAACCTTCGGAGGTTTTGGTTGGAAGAGAGGAATATACCTAAGTTCCCTCTTCATGCAGATTACCGTAGTCAGTCGAGAGGGAAGCCACAGAGGATCAATCAGATGTTGTGAACGTTGAGGATACTTCAATTTGTTTGCTTAAAATGCGCCAAGTTACAAACTTATTTGCAATATTTTGATGACTTTTTCGTCTAATAACTTCTCTAACCCTATATGGGGCGCTGTGAGCCTGACAGGCACAATGCACAAAAAATTCATAACATCCCTAAAATGCCATATTTAACGAAACCAAAATTTACCAATCATCTTCAGGATGAGGATAATCTGGGAACATATTCAAACTGTCGCCGTAAAGCGGTGTAGAATCATATTTTACTTGCGAGTATTTCTTGATAAATCAAGTTCCTACCACCTAGTGCCCCTAGGTAACCTGGGTATGTACGAAATCAAGAATATTGAAGTACTCAAGTACTGAAGAACTCACCCAATAATCTGGTGTCTATGTTACTTGATACTGAAGTAAACTACTTTGTTCTCAACACGGGATGTATTTCTTCAGTAGAGGCGAGGAAACCAAGTATTTGAAACAGGATGAATTCAGAAGACAGGATTTTAGTGAAGCATAGTATTTCAGAGGAGAGCCGAGAAGACAAGATGGCGTCCCAAGATGGCGTGCGTTTGAGTAGAAGTCGAATCAGCTGAAACCACTGCCTTCCTGATGGGTAGTGAGGGCTAGTAATAAACTCCGAGTGTCAACTCAATATTCACGATATACTGGGTAGTACAATTATGAACACGAGATTGGCTTCTCACCATTCCCAATGGTGAGAAGTCAACCAGGAAAATGGGAGGACATCTACCACTTTCATTTGGCACAAACTGTTTTAATAAATTATTAAGATATTATTTATGTACGAAACCAAACAAGTTATAATGTGGAATTCTCAATTCATGTTTTGAAAACAAATCAAAATGGGACCTTTCAACCTAAATAAAATTACAAAATTGGGTCAAATATGAACATGAGAAGTGTGGGGACAGGGATCAGTTGGAGTCTTCGTCCATCATTGGCTGCTATGTTCTGTTTGTTCTTTGTATGTTATCAGTGGGTCCGGGAACCGCCGCACCCACTGTGCCCCCCATTTTCCCCATGTTGAAGAAATGAATCTCCATGCTCCTGGTCCAAGGAATATCCAATCCGTGTGCAAGAATTTGCAGCGTTTTTTTTCTTTGTAGGACAAATTAGATGTACAGTTAACCACAATTACACAGAGTTATCCGCTGAATTTGTACAACTGCAATTTTCAACTGCTTATCGTCGGGCATCTGGCAAAATATCCACTGATAACTCGATTTTTTTTCCTAATCAAGAGAGAAAAGGGTTGTCATTTGCAGTTGCGTGGAATTCAAACGGAATGTCTGATCGAGGCTGGAGGAAAAAGACAATGAAAAGTTGTTGTTTGTGATCTCATTTATAAGTTCAGACGTCACCACGATGGCTGAATTCAGCTCAATTTTATTTTCTTCCTCTAGTCATCTGCATCTGCATTCTATTGAAATATGTGAGTTAAAAATAGAAAAGTTATCCCTATATTTTACTCGAGTTAAAGAAATGATGCTTTCCGATGAGCAAGAATGGAGCGTGGTGCTTATGCTTCCAACGAGTAGAATGATTTTGAGAATTTTCAACTTGATTTCACTGATTTATAAAGATTCAGCCAGTTTTACTCGTTTTTACATCCGTTTGAAGAAATCATATTAAGAAACGAAACTTCCCCTTTGCCCCCGAAGCACCACACTGGTGAAAGTTCAATGAGAATCGGGCAGTGACGGAATGATACAAAGGGAAGCGGTCTAACTACATCGAAACCTTCCAAGTGCAGGGTGTATCTCGTAAAACCAATAGGCTCTGCAGCATCAGCAGTTTACTCACATTAACACAGGTTGCACAGCTGGAACTTTCCGACACCTCGGGCGACCTTAAAGGTATAAACTTTACTTTAAATCCTTCTTCGCATAATATATACGATCGCTGGAGCAGATATGCATAGTAACATGTGCAAACCATTAAAATTTGTAGAATAATTCGTCAATAAACGATTTCCCTTCTCGAGCTAACGCCAGCCACCGCAGGGCCAGCGACTGGGGTACATTAGCCCGACAGCAACTCAGCATGCTGCCGGTGCTAATTTGGCCGGCCGATGTAAAAACCACCAGGAACAGCATGTCGAGCACTTGATGGTCTTCTGTCCATATACCCAGCAACATCAGTGGAGCACAGTCTTCCAGCTCTGTCTCGTCCAGATTCTTTGCAGACCAGACTTCTATACCCATGTTTCTTGAGAGCAGGCCAAAGGGCACTGCCTGGATGGCGGCCAGTTGTGTTCCGCATGAGATAATCAGTTGAGTGAATGTGGCCTTGCCAGGCCAGGCCGGCACATTGCAGTTGAAGGCGTGGTTGAGACTGAATGGTTCCCCACTTTACATGTAATGAAAGGCTATCTGCTCTATGCCTATGCCTGAAATATATAGATGATAGCGCTGGCCTTTCATTACTTGAGTAGAGGAGGAAGGAACGTCAGTTTTTTTGCAATCTCTCTGACCCACACCTTATAAACCCAGTCAGCCACTGACCCCAGGGACCCGAAGCATGCTCATGGGGGCTCCACCATCACACCAATCCAAGCAATTCGAGCTATGCGTGCCAAAGCCTGTCATTCCTAATCGTGCTTAGCCTGTCTAGAGCGGATGGCAGTTGAGCGTGGTTGAGACTGAATGGTTTCTCTCATTACAGTAATGGGAAGCCAACAGTTTTGTCGTGGATGTCAAAAATGACCCGCTCTCTGACCCACACCCCAATGAACCCAGATGACAGCCACTGACCCCAGAGTACGTATATGAAGCCATTCAAGCTCTGCCTACCACAGCCAGTCATACCTAATCGTGCTTTGCCAGGCCAGGCTGGGATGGCAGTTGAGAGCATGGCTGAGACTGAATGGTTTCTCACATTACAGGTTGTGAGAGGCTAGCACTATCTGCTATATGCCTATGCATGAAGTACATAGAAGATAGCGCTGGCCTTCCATTACTTGAGTAGAGTAGGAAGGAACGTCGGTATTTTTGTCGTGGATGTCGAAAATGACGCTCTCCCTCTGACTCACACCCCATGAATCCAGATGTCAGACACTGACCCTGGGGACCCGATGCACGCTCATGAGAGGCTCCACTATCACATCACTCCAGGCCATTCGAGCTATGCGTGCCAAAGCTTGTCATACCTAATCGTGCTTTGCCAGGCGGGGATGGCAGTTGAGAGAGTGGTTGAGACCAAATGGTTTCTCACATTACATGTAATGGGAGGCCAGCAGTTTTGTCGTGGATGTCAAAAACGACGCGCTCTCTGACCCACACCCCCATGAACCCAGATGTCAGCCATTGATTCCAGAGACCCGCAGCACGTCTATGAAGGGCTCCACCATCTCAACTCTCCAAGCCATTTGAGCTATGCCTGCCACAGCCAGCCGTACCTAATCGTGCTTTGCCAGGCCAGACCGGGATGGCAGTTGAGAGTGTGGTTAAGACTGAATGGTTCCCCACATAGCATGTAATATGAGGCCAGCTGTATCCCCTCTGTACCCGTGCATGAAGCCTCCTTGACCAGCGAGGCAGTGAAATTCATCCTATTGGAGGGTATGGGAATAACTGAGAGTTCCCTCTGTCAATCCGCCATGTTGGTTCCTGAGTACATAACGAAAGGAAGGGTTGCAACGGTGCACTGGCTAATGATAAATTTTTGGCATTCTTATTGGAGTATCAATCATCTTACCCTTGAGTTGTTTGGGGTGTCACTTTTATTAGTGACTTACATCAACTATTTTGGCTGATATCATTTAGGTAAACTGGTTTAGGTAAATCACATCCAGCTGACGCGTCAAGAATAATAAACCAAAAGACGCCAGAATAATTTGAGGCGCCAAATTTCATTCACCGTCACCGTGGAACCGGCGGGAAAACAGCGTTTATGAAAACATTCTAGGGCGCCCGAACCATTTTGAGAATGGGGACATTTCCTCGGGCTAAACTCTCTATATCTAATATCCGGTTGAGAATCCTAACATCTCTCGCCTCCTTGCCCCCAAACTCCAGAGACATAAACAACTCACGACGAGAAGAATTTAATCCATTGGATTCCTCGGGCAGGAAGAGCATGAAATATGAGAAAGAGAAGCTTTGGAAAAGGGATAAATTGTAATTGTTTCCAATTGATCAATCAATAAATCTGTTCTGAATGGTTTTTCTGAGATTTTAAGGGAAGACGGGTAAGGTGCTGTCCTAGGATCTGTCCATGTGGCAAAATGGCGACTATAGCCCCATGGAGTTGTCTCTTTCACACCCCAACCAATCGTTTAACGAGTACTACCAGCACATACTACAATTCCATTCATGTAAAATCGAAACGTGGATTACTTTGCAAGTTCAAAGCGTCAAGACCGATTGGAAATTTGACGCAGGAACCAATTTACAGACCTCGTCCACTAAATTCTCTTCGCTACCTCGCGTCGTAAATACCAATCGATCCTATATCAGCCCTCTAAGTGGGAGTCACGTACATGAAAGCTCGCGTGATCAATTTTTCGCTCCAAACTGTCAAAACATCCGAAGTGATCGATCGTTGATTTTCAGAACCAGTCGATGGTCTGATGAGTTGTGATGTGAAAAACGTACTAAGAGAAGTTGAGGGTAAAACGTTATCACAAAACCAGGTCTCATGTACGCGGATTACTCTTTAAATGAAGTGTCTGGAAATCGCTGAAGGACTATTTTAGTAAACATTAGCAGAGCGTTTACTTCTTCATTCACCCAAAATCTATTGGGAAGGCTTTAGCAGTCGATTATCCTTCTTTCTTCCTACTTTCCAGCCTAATCGGAACAAATTGAGAGGGATAGGGGTCAAAATAAGTTTTGCAAAAAACGGATTTTCGACATTTTTGGCGATTTAGACGTGAATGTGGAGTATCGTTTTCCACTGAATTTTGGACGCTGAATCCAATGAGGCGGGTCCCTGAAGGATTGGCGACCACCGAGAGAGGTTATGGATCAAAATGGGTGCCTATCTACCCATTTCGAAGGTGGATTGTCGAGATTTCTGGTAGCCAGACGTGTGGGGTATCATTTTCCACTAAATTATTGACACTGAATCGATTGGAATAGGCCCGGGACACGCCACACCCCCATTTGTTTTCCATTTCCGATTTTATCGGCAATTTAGGCGTGTGGGGTATAGTTTTGGACTAATTTTTGGGCGCTGAATAGATTGAAATGAGTCTCCAGGCCCCTGGTCTGAGGAATAACCAACCCCTGTGAACGAATTTTCATCGTTTTTGGGTGGAGAGTGCTAAGCAAAAATGAATGTTTCCTGTATTTTTCCAGGACAGAAACCATGAGTTTCTTTAAAAACGCTGCAAATTCTTTCACATGGTTCGGTTATTCCTTGGACCGGGCTTTATTGCCCGATATAGAAGATAGTGCTTAGTTTGAGCGTTCCAAATGGGAGAGGTAATGGAGTAATAGTCACTGGATCAATCAAAATCTTAATATCCCATAAATTTCCTCACTTTCCCACATAAAGAAATGATAAATTAATAAAAATTAAATGATTGGCCCCAAAACCGTGCCTTGAGGCACACCATGTTGACCAAACGTGATAATGACTCATAGGGGAACCTTTTAAACCTTTTGCCTTTTTAATATCTATAAGTACTGTAAAAACAACAACAAAAAAATCATCTAAATTCTGAGGAAATGAACAATTTTTTTTTGGAAACTGTATTCGTTCTTGGATATGATATTGTAATTATGAATAATTTTATATTGATAATTGTCGCTTATCATTGGTCCTCTGCTCCGCAAAACTACACTACATTTTTGCCAACAAGACATATTGTTATATACGAAAATGAACGTTTATTTCTTTTCGGTTTATCATGTGTCACTATCTCCATAAAGAGAAACAGTACTTCCATACCTCCACGAAGTGGGAATGGTTGACGCAGATGGCTATTGAAGACACTATTCCGCAAAAGCAATCATCCCTTGGGGCTGTAAGTATGCTCCGAAGTGGCTACTGGACCCTAATGCACAATCAAGTGCTTGTGGCTACGATTTTTGAGATTTGTGGAAGCATTGCCCCTGACCCGACACTTGAAACAAGTCCCTAAGCCTCCTCTGGGAATGTACATCCTATACCCGGTTTAGCATCTGCATCCGCTTGATCCAAAACTTTCAATTCCCCAAGGGTCAAACAGCCACTAACTTTGATTGCCTTTTCGTACAAGGTTGCCTCCTCGCGGGCTTACGAATAGCGGATTGGTTTAACGTCGTTATAAAGTGCTCCTTGGACGTAGGATCACCAAAATAGATGTGTACTTAGATAGGCTGGACAATAATGAAAGGAATACTTCCCTTAACAATGGTTTCGGTTAGTTATTCCTTGAATGATCCTCCTTGAATGGCGTTTTAAGGTGTTTAAATCAGAATAAGCAAGTGTTCGTCCGCCGTTTTTGGTTGTGTTACATATTCTAAAAATCTTAAATTTCGGTCAGAGACTCGTTTTTTTGGCTAGTTGGTCCTCGTAACTATTCAGCCCGATCAGATCATATTTGGAGGAGTTTCATAATGTGTTTTTCAAAGAAATTTATTTTCGACATTTCTGGCCATTTGTTTTTATTTCAATAACTTTCATTAAACCATTGAAAATCAGTTTTCAAATTTTAATTAGGTTTTTCTGTTTATTTATTTATTTTTTTTTTTTATCTCACCTAACCTATAACCATCATGGCGACCTTCATGTGTTCATCGACAGATCTTTTCCCAATTGCAACCAATGGGTAATGTAGAAAAAAAAAAAAAAAAAAAAAAAAAAAAAAAAAAAAATCCTCGTTTGAATACTTGAAAATTAAAAAAAATTCGTTTGCATATAGGTTGATTATTCAAGGGATATGAATTTTTTTCTGGACGTTTCAAAGTGTCTAGATCAAGAAAGTCAGATGTCTGTCCGCCGTCGACGCCGACTTTGGTAGAAAATTATCTAAAAATCTGAAATATGGTTCAGGGGTCCGTTCCCGGCTCTAGTTAGTCCTTGAAACTTTTCAGCCCGATCGGACCAAATTTGGACGGGGTAGGGGTCAAAATGTGTATTTTGAAATATAGATTTTCGAGATTTTTGGCGATCTAGGCGTGTGGGGTATCATTTTCGACTAAATTTTAGACGTTGGATCCAATGGGACGGGTCCCGGAACGATTGCAGCCCTCTGGATGAGGTCATAGGTCAAAATGGAGCCCATTTCGAATGTGTGTTTTCAGGATTTATGGTACCTAGGCGTGTGAGGTATCATTTTCCACTAAATGTTGGTAGCTGAATCGAATGGAATGGAGTGATGCCTGGTCTAAGGAATAACCAACCCGTTTGAAAGAATTTGCAGCCTTTTTTTCCTCAAATCTACCCCCGAGAACGAGCTCTAGTAATCGAAATCGAATCAGTACGGTCACGATTCTATATCACCGAATTGAGTTCGAACAATGAATATACGCATTCCGACGTGATACATCAACGTGATAGAATGGAACACGTGGCATTAACGATACGTCATGTTTCTAGGGTAGTATTACAGGAATAACCTACCTTTCAAGTTTTATCTACTTTTATCTAAATTGACTGCCACGTGATGTACCGATTCGTGGAAATATAGGAGACTTCCAAATATATGAACGTAGGTTCTAGGTTTCTACAACTGGAAGCTCCAAAGTGCCAGTTTTTGTTGAAAATATCTCACGAGAGAAGGTCGAAGGTCATTTTCCAAAGGGTCTCTTTCCCTCGGAGTCAACTTTTCAATTTCTAACTTACTTTTGTCGCAGAAAACCGGATTTATGGAAGTTGACCTCGATGGACTATCGCCCTATTCCTGTCACCAGCATTTCGCAGTTTTAAACCATAATGGGGAAGTTGGGGATCTCAAAGCCACAGGATGAAACTTTACGAAACTTAATCTTTTTTTTTTCTATTTGAATAAGAGCATACCACAAGCGGACGAATAGATTATATTATACTACGAACTTATACACGCTACTCAGCAATATACCGTCCGTTTTGACGACTGACTCATGTTTTTGGCCTTTTTTCGAAAGCCAACGCGCATGTCCGTAACATAGTTCAATTACTTATACTATACAATACTATTATGGACGTTGAGGACCCCACTGCAGCAATGCAGTCGAATATAGAGTATCTTCTCAACCAAATTAGCGGCTCCCAAATTGTAATATTGATCAATGTTGTCGAGAATATAATGCAGCTATTGCAAGCCAGTTGGTTCGTAGGAGGTCTGTTGGGGTTGAGAACAATTAGTTTGTTAAAATAATAATTCCACGTGGCACATACGTACGATCTAACTCAATTTTGGGTGGTTTGATCCTATGAATGGAAAATAAGACCGCCTGTGACGGGGTTTTGGGCTGAAAAATTAAATTTGATCGCTAGTCACCGGTTTTTATCATGTTAGACGAATATAGAATGAGAACCGCTAAAATGGAAGGGCTAAACATAATACGAGAGATGAATTCATTTGTCAGTACTTATCCTATAATCCTGCTCATAGCAATAACCAGCCCCTGCGATTTAATTGTGATGTCAGCAGTGTTTTGTCAGTTTATAGTTTTAGGTTATTTATGCCTTCATAGTCAACACAAGTAATCATGCCGGAGATTAACCTCTCCAATTGAATCCTGAATCCATTGAAATGCCTCATGGACTGATTGGCGCACATTGGAAGAGGTTATGAGTCAAAATGGCTATCCACCTAACTATGTGAGGTTTCATTTTCTACTAAATTTCACATTTTAATGGGATTCATTGCAACAATAGGCATCAACGTTTGAAACGGTGAAAATTGAAACTGCAAAGGGAGACTAGGTGATGCACATTTTCCATAATAAGTTCAACATTTTACATAGCAAAGTCAACATTTTCCAAACCAAATTCAACAATTTCCAAAACGAATTCAACATTCATATAATTCTCATTACATCATTTCACATGATGTATCCAACTAAAAGCGCCCACCACCTCTCAACCATTTTGCATGCATTATTGCATTATTTGGCATAGAATTTATTACCCCCCCTTTTTATTTCGACCACCAAAGAAGTTTTATATGAATTTATATTTAGTTTTATACCATGATATAGTCAATACCTTTATTTGTATTATGCTTAGTGAGAATGTGCGAACTTTCCTTGTTGTATAGGCCACGTTGCCTTAAAACGACAAATAAACATTTCATTACATCATTGCATTACATTCTTCTGACATCATGACTGGATGAGTCATAGGAGTCACTCGTATCATCACTTTGCCATAAACAACGACACAACTCAGAACTCCAATGTACCTGGACGGATGACCAGTCGTTTCCATTGAGAAGACATTAGGCGAGCGCCGAGACGCATAAAAAAGAAAAAGGCGGAGCATCTCTTCTTCATGGCGTTTTCACTCCAGATTGTGGATAATGCTCAATTAATCCTCTTTTCAATGCTGGTTGATTTAATAAAATGTTTAATTTTGTCTGGAAAATGTTGAATTTGGTTTAAAAAAAATTGAAGAATCAGATATGGATCGACTCTATAAATCGACTCTTTGAATCTTGATGCATACCCTCACGGAAACACTTGTGCTTAGGGACGTTCCGATACCGCTATCGATACAATATTTGGTATCGAATCAGAATCGAAACAACGTTATTGATATCGATACAGTATCGAACGGAAAGCATCGATATGGGTAGTATTGAATGAGTACCCACATTGTATTGTATACAGTATTGAATACACACCGTGGTGGATTTAACTTAATAACATTTAACAAATAACAAGATATGATAACCAAACAATCAGTGTTGCCAGACAATTTCTGCCTTCGGCTGGTTTTTCCCACTGAGGCCCTAAAAAATTCCCACTTCTTTTTTCCTCTTACTCTAATTTTATATTTTTTAAAAGCTTCAATGTTCTTCTCATCAGTGTCTTTATCGAACTGACTGGTTCGATATCGATACTGCAGATTTTCTTTCAATACTAGTATAATATCGGATGATTCGATACCAGTAGTATCGAAACAAATGTATCGATACCTACCCACATCGGTAGTATTGGAACGTCCCTAATAATGCTCAATTCATCTTCTTTTCAGTGCGGGTTGATTTAATATAATTATTTTGGTCTGGAAAATATTGAATTTGGTTTGGAGAATGTTAAGAATTAGATTTGGATATGCTATAAATCGACTCTTTGAATCTTGATGCGTACCGTCACGGAAGTACCTGAGATGAAGTACCTACTCATTAACCCGTGGACAAAATATCTATGTTTGATCCTGATTTCCTTTAGTACAAAGCCTGGCGTTGAAAAGGTGCGTGCGGTTCTGAAGATAAAATCAACTCAACCGCAGTAAGTTCAAGGTACACTTGACATATAAGACCCGAGAGTGGCCTGCCCTCCTTGTAAGCCTTGTTGAGTAGAGGAGCTCCGAGTGCTGTATTCTTCAATCATCCTCCCCTTTCTCGCCCTTTTGCCGCTTTTCAAAACCCGTCTGATCGCAAGGCTTTCGAAATAACCGTTATTGGTTGCGTGCCTATCCATTTCCCGACACGAATTGCTGTCGTGTTACCATGGACGGTGAAATCGGTTGTAAAATCGCCCAAATAATATCATAAAATATATCAATAAGTCCCACATTTCCACCCCTAACATGAACAGAAATATGAGACTACAAAGTGGGACACCCCATGCTGGGGAAAATGTTGGAAAATTAAAACTAAAAACTTTTAAAACTTTTATGGCCATCTAGACAAAGTGATAATGTTATTTTTGAATAATTTAAATTTATATTTTGGTTGGTTATTCCATGAATAATCAACCTATGTTTTCATGCAAAAAGTCAACCTCTCTAATTGGCCCCAAAAAAATTTTCTGAGCGTTTCAAGGTGTCTAGATAAAAATTCGAAAAATATTTATCCGCCTTCCACTCTAACTTTGGTAGTAGAAAATTTTCTAAAAATCTGAAATTTGGGTTTTTGTCTCTAGTTGGTCCTTGAAACTTGTCAGCCTGATCGGACCTAATGGGGAGGGAGGGGTGTCAAAATGTGTTTTTGAAAATTTTATACTAAATATTGGACCCTGAATCGATTGGAATGGTTTCAGGACTCCTCTCTCCCACTGTTTCCCAAGTTTTCCCCATGATTGATATTTTGGACGATTTTTGGTATCGTTTTCCACTATTTTTTGGACGCTGAATCGATTGGATTAAGTCTCCATGCTCCTGGTCCGAGGAATAACCAACCCCTGTGAATGAATTTGCAGCGTTTTCTGCTATTCGATCTTCAATATTGACAATATTTTTGGCCTTGTGAGGGCAAACGTCAGCATTTCAGTCCATAATCAGTTCAACTCATGTTTTCCTAGGTAATGATTGTTGTTGCGTACCTTCCGGCATCTTGATCAAACTAAGTTTCCTTATATTTAAAATTTTTGTATAGTTCTTCTTATGTTTTCAGTCGGTATAATTCCACTTGTGGTTCTTGGCGACATGAGATCCTCAAAAGTCCGTTTAGTAGTCAAGTATAGAAGATTTAACGCTAGCCTCTCATCAGGTGGGATACACTCTCTTATGTTACTATCAGACCTCTTAATTAATGGTTCGATAAATCTCATCAACTTTAGGCAACCAGTGTCGTCCATTTTGAAGTAGTTCTTGTAATCCTCACCATCGCAGATGCTGATTTGATTCAGGAAAACAGGATGAATGAATCCTTCTCGCTCCTTCAGCCATTCTCTGATCCAAACATTCCTTTTTCGGTGTACAAATTGTTCCTAGTGCCATAATTATGGCAATACGTACATGCTTTAGTACGGCCATACTGCCATAATGGCGTAGAACACGTCATGTGTTTTTCTAGAATCCAGAACAAGCTATAGAAAACAATCCCCGATAAAACACGCGATCTGTTCCATCGTCCGAATGGAACTGCACTGTCAGTAATTTTGATCGTTTACTGTGGAACATTATTGATACTGATCTACAGAGTATTTATGCCTATATTGACCATCCCAATATTGTCAATAATATTCACCGTGTACACCCTTCCACTATTTGTGGACTTATAATATGATACTACTCATGTGTGAATCTCACAACCCTCAGCATTTCCAGCAAGGCTATTCAGAACATAATCACAAAATCACATTTAATAGTAGATAATTATATATTTATCTTCCATAACTAGCCTTGGTGAGAATTGGATATCATCGAATGTTGTAAATAATGTCATAAATTCTCGCTCGTTTCAACTATATTCTGGTTTGCTCAAATTTTCCACTCGATTGAAAATTACCTTACTCACGCAGCACTTCTTGTGTGTAAGTTTGGCATAAAACTTGACTGACAAGTTCCTGCCTGAAAGTGGAAAACTTTCCTTTTACGGTGAAGCCGAAGGACCACGTAATATGCCATCCGCCCATTTCTTCGCGAGGGTGAAGTAATTTGAGTGGTGCCTATATAAATGAAGGATACTTTGGCGAAAGGGGGATGTCATGCTGACGAAAATCTTTTTAAAAACGCTTATCGATCTAGCATCCGAAGTTTATTGGAAAATGATACCCCACACGCCTAGGAACCAAAAATTTCGAAAACCTACTTTCGAAATAGGTAAATGAATACCCATTTTGACCCATAACCTCTTCCGGTGGGTGACAATCGTTCCGGGGCTAGTCTCATAGGATTTAGCGTCCTATCCTTAGTCGAAAATGATACCCCACACAACTAGGTACCAAAGATTTCTGGGAGCTATAATTTTTGACTAAATGTTGGACGCTGAATCAATTGGAATGAGTCTTCATGCTTCTGGTCTATTGAATAACCAACCTCTCTGAAAGAATTTGGAGCATTTTTAACTAACACTTTTCTTCTTCTTATTCTTCTTCATTCGCATCGGACGAATTTAACTCAGCCAGATGGATTGATATGATTGAAGCACTGGGGACAACCGTCCGGGTCCCAAAATACCTAATGGCAGTGCTAGAAAACTACTTGGAAGACACTACTTGGACACTAACATACGGGACAAGGCAAGGAGAACGCGAAAGTATAGTCACAGCAGGGGCTGCACAGGGATCCATGCTTGGTCCAACTTTCTGGAACATTTTGTACGACAAGATATTCACCCTGCCAATGCCAGCAGACACCTTTCTGGAGGGGGATGCGGATGATGTGGGTGTAGTTATTCTGGCAAAGACAACGGAAGAAGCACAGAATAAACTAAAGGAAGTCATCACAACAGTAACAGATTGGATGGAAGGTCGCAGATGGCCCTCGCAGTGGGGAAAACAGAGGTGGTGGTTTTCACTCGCAGGAGGATCCAGACGCTGTTGTTGATGGAACTGACGGAGGATACGGTGGTCCACACCAAACAGGCAGCTAGGTACCTGGGGGTGATCCTAGACACAAAAATCACCTTCTGGGAACACATCAGGACAGCCGCTGACAAAGCATCTCGCATAACGGCAGCACTCAGCAGGCTAATGATGAACCCCCACAGGGCCCACAACCATGCAAGAGATTCATGTCAGTGACTAATTCACACGGGCACACAACTGAGACTGGCCCCAGGTCTAACCCGAAGTCATGTGATAAATAGTACCAGGTTGGGCCATTAGGAGGGTGATGTTTTAGTGGATTGGGGGTAATTTATGAGTATTTGCATACGTTTTCGAATTTTGTGTTGCTCAATTCAAGATTTGAGCAAGATCATAGTCATTTCAAGCGCGGTGGTAGGAACGTAATTTTTATTACTAGACCTCGGATTCGAGCATATACTTATATTTCTTTTCTAAATAGTACACATTGTAAGAAGCCTTTTAGTGGTATTTTCACCTCCCTGGGACCAACAGAATTCAAACTATTCGAGCTTATAAGAGCATAAACCAGCGGATTTCAGGATTAACGGAAAAGCTGAGGCTCCTTTTCATATTAACGAGTTGGTGCCAACCTTGATTTTCATCAAAGCCTACATGAGCGTCATTTGAGGTAATCTTGAAGTTGAAGATGCAAGGGATGAAGTTGGTTGAAGTGGTCGATATAATAAGCGAAGTAATCGTGAATGCTTAATCATGATCTTGAGCGGGAAAGCTTTGAGAAAAAGTTTGGAGTTAGTGCTAGTTTTTATCGGTGATTTTCGAGCATATTTAGGAGCTGTTATTTCTTTAGAGTACGTCTATGGAGCATGAAATAGAGGTTTGAAATAGAGCAAAAATAAATCCGAGCCTTATTTAGAACCTTCGAACCCTGATGATGGACAAAAGCTTTGTACAAAATATCAGTTCTCTACCCAGTTCACACACTGGACTGATCATAAATTCTCATTAAAACGCTGTAAATTTTTCCACAGGGGTTAGTTATTCCTCGAACCAGCAGCATGGAGACTCATTCAAATCGATTTGGCGTCCAGAATTTAGTGGAAAATGATACCCCACACGCCTAGGTACCAGAAATCTCAAAAACCCACATTCAAAATAGGTAGATAGATATCTATTTTGACCCATAACCTGTTCCAGTGGGAGGGGTAGGGGACAAAATGTGTTTTTTGAAAAATGGATTTTCGATATTTTTGGCAATCTAGGCGAGTGGGGTATCATTTTCCACTAAATTTTGGACGCTGAATCCAATGAAATGGGTCCCAGAACGATCGGCACCCACTGGAAGAAGTTATGGGTCAAAATGGGTATATATTACCCATTTTGAATATGTGTTTTTGAGATTTCTGGTACCTGGGCGTGTGGGGTATCATTTTCCACTAAATCATGGACACTGAATCGATTGGAATGGGTCTGGGACCCGCCGCACCCACCATTTTCCCCATTCCCCCCATGATTTTAAATAAGTTTCCATGCGCCTGGTCTGCGAATAACCAACCCTTGTGTAAGAATTTGCGCGTTTTTTGATCTAGACACTTAAAACGTTCAGATTTTTTTTTTTTTTTTTTTTTTTTTTTTTTTTTTTTTTTTTTTGAGCCGAATTGGAGAGGCTGTTTTCTTGCATGAACACGTAGTTTGATTATTCAGGGAATAACCAAACAACGCAAATTTAGAATGTGTGATTGTGGCGTCAGGATTATGTAAATATTAACGCGGAAGACTTATCTGAGACGCTTTTATGTCAGTATTTTTTGATGTGAGCGACAATCAGATCAGAGAAGTATCAGCCGAGTGGTATCTCCGATCGTGAAAGTGGAAAAACTTAAGATTTATGTAGATATAGCTTGGGCACTTACTTGTTGCTACTCTAAAAGTTTCCGCTGATGGGGAAAAAGCGGCAATGTCTAGGAGGCAGTTCAAGAAGTTCAAAAACCCGTTCAAGCTCTTGGTTAGCAAAGAGTTTCTCTCAGGAGACAAACTCCATTAGATGCATCCGATGAATAATGCATGCCAAAAGCGCGTAATAAGTGGACCAGAAAGGTTTCGACCAAGCGGGATGAAAGAGTTTCGTAGTGGGCGAAGGGAACGAAGTAAGATACTGTGAAGAGCTAAGAGACACCTCTGTGGTTCTGTAATGCTTTTCCTGGCTTCTAATGGAACATCTAAAAGAGGGCCGGAAGGGAGTGAAGGGTTTGCACATACGCCCTTCAGGCCTTGATTCTAACACTCACTCTCTCAGCAGCTATGCAACCAACGAGACTTTTGTGCGGCTCTAAACCTCACTTTCAGCCTCAACCTATTCAATTTCACATATATTTCCATCATCCATGATGCTGATGTGGCTTAGTTACAGCTACTTAGGCCTAAAATCTTCTCTCATAACTGAAGTATTTGAGAAAAATTGCTTTGATCGATCCATTGTGTAAGGGAAGATTTGGTTCATGATAAATAGACATTTAAATGTGTTGAACTGTTAGTTTTTCACTAGAGGACTTGCTGAATGCTACAGGCTACCATGTAGCATACACTGCATACACAGAAAGGACACTTGTGCCGTATTTAAGGCGGTGGAGGTGGTTGGAAGTGAGAGGAGGGGTGCAGGCCGAGGGCGTGCTGCCTGACAAAAAGCTACCTAAACAGATTTCTGTAAAAATATGACATTTTTCCCACTTGTAACATCATTTTCACCCTCAAATCATGTCACAAAATAAAATATGAATTTACCGCTGAAAACCTGGTATTTTGGGGATGTTTTTTCATGAATGAACGCGGAAATTCATCAGGGGAAAATGTTTCTTTTATATGGCTGAATGTTAACAAGATTTCGCGTTTTTACTAATTTTTCAAATTTAGGCCAAATTTGTGAATACTATGTACAATTATTGGGAACGTTGAAGGGCTCATTAGAAGGGGAATTTGTCGCTTTTTCCAACGGTATACTCAGATTTGAGGTTATCTTGTAAAAAGAAGGAGTTATGGCCGTTTTAGTGACGTCAGGTCGAAAACACGGAACATATCATAAATCGTGGATAACTTGAAAACAAAGCCTATAAAAAGCGCTGCAAATTCATTCACGGGGTAGGTTATTCCTTAGATCAGGAGCATGGAGACTCATTCCAATCAGCGACAGATTCAGCGTTCAAAAAATATGGGAAAACGATACCCCACACGCCTAGGTACCAGAAATCTTGAAAAAACACATTCGAAATGGGTGGAAAGGTACCCATTATGATCTTTCGATCATCGTGGGCGCAAACGCTTTTGGAATCAGTTTTTATTGGAAAATGATATCCCACACGCCTAGATCGCCTAAAATCTCGAAAACCCATTTTCCATAGAACACATTTTGACCCCCACCCCACCCAAATTTGGTCCGATCGGACTAAAAAGTTTCGAGGACCTACAGGAACCGGAAACGGTCGATTCAGCTTTCAAAATTCATGGAAAATGATACCCCACACACCTAGGTACCACAAACGTCGCAAACCCACTTTTGAAATTGGTAAATAGATACCCATTTTGACCCATTATGTCTTCGGGTGGGTGCAAATCGTTCCGGGACCCATTCCAAACGAGTCAGCGACCAAAATTTAGTGGAAAATGATACCCCACACGCCTAGATCACCTAAAATCTCGAAATTCATTTTTTGAAATACACATTTTGACCCCTACACCCCCAAATTTAGTCCGATCGATCTGAAAAAAATGTTTCGAGGACCAACAAGAGTAGGAAATGGGTCCCCTGACCAAAATCTTAGATTCTTCTACCAAAACGGCGTGGACGGCGGACGGACATCTTCTTGTTTTGATCGTCTTTTGTTTAGTTATTCCATAATAATGCACCTATGTTTTCATGCAAAAAGTTAATTTTTCAGATTCGGCCCAAAATTTTTTTCTGGGTGATTTAAAGTTTAGATGAAAATAAGAAATGAATCTGTAACAACAGAAATCGATTCATGATTCACAATCACGATCACACCATGATGACTGGTCCCAACAAAGGAAAGGCCACGAGATGCCTTAACCTTAGCAGAGCTTCCCTGAGACTCACCGTTGGCTTATTTACAGGACACGGAGACTTCAGGAGGCATCTCTGCAGGATTGGGTTGTGCAATCGTACCCCTGACTGCAGATTCTGTGGCGAAGACGAGGAGACAGCGTCTCACATCGTCTTCAGTTGTCCTGCCCTGGAACACAGGCGTTTCAGAACCTTCGGGACTTCGGACCGAAGGGACACCCTCTACCAGGAGAACCTGGTCGGAGCTCTGCTGGACCTAGTCGGGAACACGGAGCTTCGGCCTAGATGAGCTCCAGGGGTTAGCACAATGGGCCACTAGGTCTAAGTGCGGGGTGGACACTGCAGTGGACGCCCCCTTTACCCCTTTGTAATTAATCTAATCTAATCTACTGCCAAAATGGACGTGGACGCTTGCCTATTTTGATCTAGACACCTTGAAACGCCCAGAAAAAAGTTTTTGGCCGAATCGGAGAGGCTGACTTTCTGCATGAAAACATTAATTAATTATTGTAAAAGAATTAAAGAAAGTGCTTGGCTTCATGACTTTTCATAGAGTACGATGAATGAAACGAGTAGGTTTGCTCTTCATAAAACATCAGTCGCTGATTCGTATGTTCCATGGCACATCTTGCGAACGTTTGTGTTGCGGTGTACGTGATCTGTTTGTTGATTATGACAAACCGAAGATGAAGCACGCGCCTCGTGACATTCCCGAGTTCAGTCGCTGTAATTAACCTCAACCAAGGGGGGGGGGGGGGGGGGGGTTCATAATACGCACGAGTTGGCGCCCATGCACTGTGCATTGATGATTAGCGAGGGTCTCAATGGAGATACACTCAGTGAATTTATTTCTCGAATGGGAAACAAGTTATCAGGCAGACACGAACTGACATTGCTGTGATACCCTCGCCATAGTTGTTTAATACATAATTCCACTTTCTGATGGATTCATTGTCGTCTGTGTTGCCAGAAAATAACGCTTGATAGTCTGGAGGCCTTCAATTTCATCTGATCCATGGAGTGTAGGATGCTTTGTGATTCATTCGATTCCTTTGACTACATTTTCAATTCATTGTGAATCATGGATTAGATGGATAGAATTATTACACAGGGGTAAAGGGGGCGTCCATCACAGTGCACCATCCGCACTAAGACCTGGTGGCCCATTGTGCTAACCCCTGCAGCTCATCTTGGCCGAAGCTCCGTGTTCCCGACTAGATCCAGCAGAGCTCCGACCAGGTTCTCCAGGTTGAGGAAGTCCCCTCGGTCCGATGTCCCGAAGGCCGATCTAGGCCAATTTTTGGCGATCTAGGCGTGTGGGTTATCATTTTCCACTAAACCTTGGACGCTGAATCGATTGGAATGAGTCCCCATGCTGATCCGAGTAATTACCAACCAATGTGATTGAATTTCCTGCGCTTTTTCAGTATGGTAGGTGGCAAGGCCCATCTCATGTTCTATGTTGGACTGACAGAGGTTGGAGACCAGTTGATTGTACTTACCTTCATATGCCTTAGGCTCCTGTCAAGATCCATGCAAAACTCCTACGCTTTCAAAGCTTCTATTAAGCCAGAAACGTTTGTTTTAAAATTAAATATGCTGCTGAGAATAATCAACTGCTACCGCCCTGCACTTGGCGAAAACTGGCGCTTTTGAATAATATTTGGGATATGTTCTGCAAAGCAAATACTGGATTAGTAGTAGTCAGGTTATGCTGGAACAACCCAACTTTATGCAACCTTTCCCCAACAGCCTACCTGTACTATCTAGCAGGTAGCGTTCTTGTGTCGTTGATTACTTTTATTTGAATATTTGTGTCGGTTGTTTGGCTGTGTAAGCTGACTTGCGTGTTTTTGGATGCTAATGAACTAGCTCCGGTGACCGTCACAAATATATTTCCATTACCTTGCACCTACGTAATGAGGCGCTCATGCTACAATTTTGACATTTTAGCATTTTCGATTCACTGCACCCAACTCACTTGGGAAATGAGGTGATCGATTGAAACATTAGGCTAGGATGATAAACCACTCACTAACTCTTTTATAACCTCTATTGCCGATTGACGAAATGTTATTTAAAACACCGCTTATTCATTTTGTCAAAGTCAAGTACAATTATTTTAGCCGAATGAAATTGTATACTTTTGCGGAGTTTTTGTTGGTTATTCCTTGGATAATGCGAATTCCTTGACTTGAATGTTTTTGAAAAATTGATATTCGAGATTTTTGGCGATTTAGGGGTGTGGGGTATCATTTTCCACTGGTCCTGAAACGATTGGCGCTCAGTGGAAGAGGTTATGGGTATCTATCTACCCATTTTGAATATGTGTTTTCGAGATTTCTGGTACCTAGGCGTGTGGGGTATCATTTTCAACTAAATATTGGACTGAATCGATTGGAATGAGTCTCCATGCTCCTGGTACGACGGATAACTAACCCCTGCAAAGGAATTTGCAGCGTTTTATTGATAAACTACAGATTGTGACAATTTTGCGACGAACAAAATTGTGAATCCAAGTCTTTCAGACATTTATACGGATCATAATGAATTATTTATCAAAGAAATTTTCATCAATTTCTAAATACTTAAATATCATGTTGCTCATTCTAAAATGTGATTCAAAAGTAACACGAATACTGACTGAGTGGATTTGTGACGTCACGAAATACTTTGCAGTACTGTTGAATGGTGCTAAAAGGGGTTCATTTTGCCTCCTTTGTAACTTACTCCGCCCAAATTTGGTCTGATTGGACTGAAAAGTTTCGAGGACCAACTAGAGCCGAGAACGGACCCCTGACTCAAATTACAAATTTTTAGAAAATTCTGTACTACCAAAGTCTGCATACGGCGGTCGGACATTCGACTTTTTTGATCTAGACACTTTGAAACGTCCAGAAAAAAATTTTGGGCCGAATCGGAGAGATTGATTTTTTCATGAAAACATTGGATTATTCAGGGTATAACCATCCAAAACGAGGAGTGATATGGAATTGTTGATATCACAGGAGTGAAGCGACCCTCGAACTATAAACCCGACGATGGTGTCACATTCTTAGGGAAGGAAAAACCCCCAAGAAAAGCATTTCACCTGAAATATAACCACCTCAGAACGATATCGTATTTTCATACCGGAATACATTCATCCTACGACCTCAAAGCGAGCCTAATTTTTATGCATAAAGCGCCACCCCATTCGGGAAAAGTGAGATTGGCGGCGAATGTCTTGGTTTGGGGTGAGTTTTGATCTTCTGAAGCTCTGATTTGGGAGAAAGCTTTTTGTGGTGGGTATTGCGTCCAAAATACAAGATATAAATAAAACTGTTGACGGAAGAGTAATAACAATGTAAGCTCAGGACATTTCTCATTTAAACGAAGGGAGTAATGTTCAGTATCCTTCTCTCGTCTCATTTCAAGTGTTTTATTTATTCTGGTTTCCGCCCACAGATACAATAGAGCTGAGTGTTCCAAATTACACTGAAAAGGGAGACAAATTGGCGTATGAATCTTAGAGCAGTCGCCTAATTTGTGTGATTATCGATAGCGCTTTTCATGGCACAACATCCTTTGCTGTTTCACTCTCTTGCCTCTTTTCTTTCAAGGTTTGAGAAGGCAGTTTTTCCACGCTGGTTATTTAGTCTTCCATTCACCAATTAGACGCCCCAGCTATTGGTTGGTTATGAATAATACCTTGAACCTTGAATAATCAAACTATGTTTTCATGCACAATGTCAATCTCTCCAATTTGGCCCAACAATTTTTTGCTTGACGTTTCAAGGTGTCTAGATCAAAAAACAGGTTGATCATTCAAGGAATAACCGACCAAATGTCAAATGTCCGTCCACGTACGCCTTCCAGGTAGTAGAAAATTGTCTAAAAAGGGCGTTTCAAGGTGTCTAGATCAAAAAAGTCAAATGTCAGTCGGCTGTCCGCGCCGTTTATGGTAGTAGAATATTTTAAAAAAATTTGAAATCTCGGTCAGGGATACGTTTCCGGTTCTAGTTGGTCCTTGAAAATTCCAGCCCGATTGGACAAAATTTGGGCGGTGTAGGGGTCAAAATTTGTATTTCGAAATATGGATATTCGAGACATTTGGCGAGCTAAGCTTATGGGGTATCATTTTCCACTAAATTTTGGACGCTGAATCCAATGAAGTGGGTCTCAGAACGATTGGCGCCCTTTGGATGTGGTTTTGGGTCAAAATGGGTATCTATCTACCCATTTCTAATGTGTTTTTGAGATTTCCGGTATCTAGGCATGTGGGGTATCATTTTCCACTAAATTTTTGACGCTGAGGCCCACCAGAAGAGGCCATGGACGCTGAATTGATTGGTATGAGTCTCCATGCGCCTGGTCCGAATAATAACCAACCCCTTTGAAAGAATTTGCAGCGTTTTGTGTGAGTCTTATGCCATGGGCGGAGCAGTCAGGCTACGAATTTTGAAAATGTTTCTACAGACTTGACCCCTACCTGCATGAAATAAATTCTTCCATCCTTCAGTTCAATATATTTCGTATAACTTTTCACCATGTAAATTCTGTAAGACTCGTGATGTCTTCAATCTCCGATCGCTGTAGGCGACGTCTTGTTCTGTTGGGATGTTCATCCGCCATGTCTCAATTTCGGACTAGTTTTGAGAAGTTTCCCCTATTTTCTTGACAGTTTTGTTCAAACTCCTTCTGTATGAAAATTCACCCATCTAAACCTCCCATTTCGGCTCTGACAGTTCCGTTCTAGAACGCTCATTTGGACTCATCGGTTTTTGAAAATAGTCTGTATTGTCCAGGTTTCAATGTTTTAATGATGAAATTGAATATTTTTACGAACCATATTGATAAATATTTAAAACAACTTCATCGTATTTCAATAAAGTTTAAAAAATTGCAGTACGGTATTGAAGAGGGTATGAGTATTCATAATTTCTGAAAATTGGACTAAAAACATCCAAAACTCGTGAATTTGGAAGCTTAATTTTACTGGGGGGAGCCTAGCAGCTACTCCTGTGTTGGGCGATCTAGGATGCTTAATCTCACTGGGGAGAGCCTAGCAGCTACTCCTGTGTTGGGCGATCTAGGATGCTTAATTTTACTAGGGAGAGCCTAACAGCTACTCCTGTGTTGGGCGATCTAGGATGCTTGATTTCACTGGGGAGAGCCTAGCAGCTACTCCTGTGTTGGGCGATCTAGGATGCTTAATTTCACTGGGGAGAGCCTAACAGCTACTCCTGTGTTGGGCGATCTAGGATGCTTAATTTTACTAGGGAGAGCCTAACAGCTACTCCTGTGTTGGGCGATCTAGGATGCTTAATTTCACTGGGGAGAGCCTAACAGCTACTCCTGTGTTGGGCGATCTAGGATGCTAAATTTCACTGGGGAGAGCCTAGCAGCTACTCCTGTGTTGGGCGATCTAGGATGCTTAATTTTACTGGGAAGAGCGTAGCAGCTAGTCCTGTGTTGGGCGATCTAGGATGCTTAATTTTACTGGGAAGAGCGTAGCAGCTACTCCTGTGTTGGGCGATCTTGGATGCTTAATTTCACTGGGGAGAGCCTAGCAGCTACTCCTGTGTTGGGCGATCCAGGCGTTTACGGTATTATTTCCCACTAAAATTTGCACGCTAAATCCAATGAAATGGGTCCCGGAACGGGTCAAAATGGGCGCCTATCTACCTATTTTGAATTTGTGTTTTCGAGATTTCTGGCACCTAGGTGTGTGGGGTATCAATTTCCACTGAATTTTGGACCCTGAATCGAATGTAGTGAGTCCCCATGCTTCTCGTCCGAGGAATAACCAACCCTTGTGAATGAATTGGCAGAGTTTTAGGAAGTCCGTGTCATTCTGTCCAGCCCAAAAAAGTATCATTTCCGCGTTTCCATTTCGTTGCGGTTGTCTCCATGTAATTCCTGCCTGAATTGATTGATGTCCACGTTGAGCAAAAATGGTTTGCTTCCATATGTGTACCTGTAGAAGCAGGTACTCTCTGGAGTAAGAAATAAATTTAGGATCATGCGGTCATCGACCAGAAACGTTTGTTTGTTAATCTGTTGCGGCTCGGTTTCACCCCACGTCAGGGAAGGAAAAAAAGAGCACAACCGAACGGGAAATAGCATTTTTGGAGTTTCGGCTTCCCTCCCATCGTGGAGGTGTGACAGATGGACTGGCGAGAGGCATTGAGTCCCGAATGGAGGCCAAATGTTGACCTCTCCGTGGGGCCAGCAGTGTATAATGGGGTGAGAAGAGAGAAGCCCACAAACTAGGTAACAAGTGAGGCCACGTGTCCACCCCCATACTGATATCAGTCTAGGCGGTGGGTCAATGGCAAGAAAGTGACTACCAACTCGAGCGACCACATCGAAAGGAAAGACCTCAAGGAAAACACCCGACTAATGAAGGCCCTAGGCTTGAACTTGTTGGGACTTCGGGGGTGAAGCTCAGGGCGGGCATGGGGTAACAAGATGGCGGCCGTGGAATCAATAGAAGCGGCTCTGGGGCGCTCGGGCTCTGTGGTGACTCAGTGAGTGTTGAACGCTGACAGGAGTCCCTTCCATTTGCTTTTCCAACCCAACTCGGTGTGTAATATGTAGGGACTCTTTGTAGTGACTATCCCGTATCATCGGATCGGCTCGGTTTTTTTCCGCCGTCGCGTCGTGCACCTTTTAGGCAACTTTGTTGTAATTATTAAAACCACCACTGACTAAGGATACTCATTCTATCCAAGTAAGTTGGTCACCATCTCAATCTGAACTATTCCTTACTTGTTGCACTTTGTTCGCCTCTAAAGACCGCCTTACGTCGCTCACACGAGCGCAAATTCTTCTATTTATTTTAAATAAAATTCACCCCAAATTCTACAAAACCTATTATGCTTTCTGGCCCATCATGGTAGTTAACCTCATATTTCTTATAAAAACAACTATACAATGTACCAATATATTACACTCAACTCATAGGCTGGCCTTTGACAGTGTCCATGGGTACAGTCTCAAAACGAAAACCTAACCTATACAGAACCCAAAATTCATAAATATCATCAGTCCTCTAATGATCGTACAATCAAGAGTCTACAGAGACGTCTTGCTGTATAATATCACATCAATATCTTTTCAATGACACAAAGAAACCCCAATCAAATTCTCCTAATTTCATCATCATTTATTTTCATTATTTTTCACCATCAATAATATATCCGGAGTTTTTGTGTAGTTATTTTTATGGCCTCAAGTATCTGTTCCACAGCCTACTGTATCACCCCTTCTAATTGTATAGAAATCAAAAAGCTACTAAAAATCTCCCGAGTCCAGAAAATTTTGTCAATTTTGCACTCCCCGCTTCATTGGTTCAGCCGCTATCGATTATGATAATCGAGTATAATAATGGAAATGAATTAAATTTTTGGTCGTTTTCAGCAATAAATTTTAGGATTTTGAATGTGATGAGAATGATATTATCTTAAAAGTAAAACGGAAAAAATGAAATTGTGCTGATGTCTTCAGAGCGCGTGGGTGAAAATATAATGAAAGAAAATATGTGGCCCATGATACAGCCCTGTATCCAATATGTATCTTCTACGGAGCTAGAAGTGCATCTGTTGGTTCACGTTTCACGCAGCATTTCGGTGATTGTGTCTCTAAAACTTTCCAATTAAATTAGGAACTGAAGATCATTTTCTAGACATGGTAGGGAAATGGAAAGTTCGGTCCCTCGTGAATTATTTAGTTTGAATCTGAATCATGAAAAGGGGTTCGTCTGAATGATTCCCACGATGCCAAAACCGCAGGACCAATTAATATTTATTATCACTGATGAAATTACCAATAAATATGGTACGACTTGTTTCCGAGAAAGGCTTATTTGTGATGTCACCACCGGTATTTGGTTTGAAAAGGTATTTTTATCGCCCCATTGAATCTACGGCCTCAGGCAGTAATATTTTCTTGGTGATTCCTATGTCAAAGCGGCTTTGAGGGTATTCGGTGTTGATAAGGCAAACTACTTCATTGATTGCGAAAGTCGTCAAGGAGTACCTGTTGCATAATCGGTCCCGTACATCAGATCGATGTATCATCTTACGTCCCCAACCCTTTGGTGTGAAGTTTTGCTCCACTGACTGCCATTACCGCCATAAAGTATCCGCTCGCAGGCCGCTAAGTCTTTTTTGATGGTTAGAACGAAGCGGAGATTCCATTCGTGGTATAGCTATGTTCCTTTCGTCTATAAAGTGGATAGTGTGAGCCTGATTTCAAGGGAGGAAATTCACCCTTTTCCTACTTCGGCCGACACCCACATCAGTTTCACATTTATCGCTTTGTCAGCGATATTATTTCATCGTAGATCAACGCCGTCCAAAGTTCATATGATCGTGTTTGGAACATGGTTCATTCATTCATGAGAAACCTCAGGATATCTGGGACCTGTAGCCATTGATGAAGAATAATTTCTAATCATTTTGACATGCCCCAACGCGACACAAAATAAATTTGGTGTTGCCCTTGCCTCAATCATCATCACGTGATTACAATTATTCACAACAATATGTAATACTTAAATATGATATAATTTTCATATAATTATAGATCAATATCAATATCATATCACTAATCGCTAATGAAACCAAACACCCCGATTTCCGATTCTAGGACCAACGTTTGATAGGTATTGATCATGAAGGGTCGACCATCTCCGAGAGGCCAACAATTTTTTCTGGAAGTTTTATGATGTCCAGAACAAAAACGCTGCAAATTGTTTCACGGGGATTGGTTATTCCTTGGATCAGGAGCATGCAGGCTAAATCCAATCCATTCAGCGCTCAAAATTCAATGAAAAATGATACCTCACACATCTAGGTGCCAGAAATCTGGAGAAAACACATACGAAATGGGTAGATAGGTACTCATTTTGACCCAGGTCCTTATACAGAGGGTGCCAATCGTTCAGGGATCGGTCCCATTGGATTCAGCGTCCAAAATTTAGTCGAAAATGATACCCCACATTCATGGTTAGATCGCCAAAAATGTCGAAAATCCAGTTTTCTAAAAAACACGTTTTGACCCCTACCTTCCCCAAATTTGGTCCGATTGGGCTGAAAATTTTAAAGGACCTACTAAAGCCGGAAACGGGTCCCAGACCAAAATTTCAGATTTTAAAAAAAATTCTCTACTACCAAAAACGGCCTGGACGGGGGACGGACATTGCTTATTTTGATCTGGACACCTTGAAACGCCCTGAAAAATGTTTGGCTGAATTGGAGTGATTCAATGTTTTGCATGAAAACATGAGCATGGTGAAAATTGTGGAAAACAGTGAAAAAGGAGTGTCCCGGACTGATTCCAATCGATTCAGCGCCCAAAATTTCATGAGAAATGACACCCCACACGCCTAGGTACCAAAAATCTCATAAAATCCACCCTCGATAGATGTAGGTACCCAGCGTCCGTATTTTTGTGGAAATGATTGATACCAGGTGACAGAAGCAGAATAGAAGCCTGGATTTCTGAAACCAGTACTTGGAGGTGCTCGACAAAAAGCATTGCCACGAAGGCAAGACGCGACTTATTTATGCCGTTTTTAAGTCACAATTCTGCGAAAAGGGCGACGAATATACAAGTTACTCAACGCCTTCCAAGTACCTGGCATGAGTGAGCTGCTGAATTGCTGCTTGAGCAGAGGCCTCTCTGAGATTTCATTTAGGAATTTTTCCTCAATTGACGGGCCTTGCCTCATTAGAAGGTATACTCGTGGTGAGGACTACTCTCTCGTCTTTTTTGGCTTTTCTTAATAGGAGTTAATGTGAGAAAGTTGATCTAAAAGAGTCTCTTACATTGGCCAGATGATATTAGAAGAAATGTAAAGATAGATAGATGTCCAGTGGAAATGTTTAGGTACATAAATAAAGAAGCAAATTATAGAATAACACCCTTAATTTTCATTCTGAACTAAGAAATTGTGATTCGGTGGTTAGGATTTTAACAAGGTCGTAGTTTCATCTCCATGCATATCATGGATATCATGCATATCATACCATGAATGAGCTGTCCCGGTACTGCTTGTGGTATTACTTCGGGACAGCTCCCCTACTTGCCTGTTACGGCTTGATCTTCTGCTATTCTGTTTCCCATGCCCTGTCTCTTTCCTTAGCTTTCAGAACTTCTGTGACGAAGGTTGTCATAACCTCCCAGTTTCTCTTAGTCTCCATCATCTTCCCCACGATGGTGTCTGGGTCCAGACCACCTATTTCTCTTTGCAGGGTTTCCCTATGGGCTCTCCATTTCTGGCATACAAAAAATGTATGATAGCTGTCGTCATTTCCATCGTGACATAGCACACAGGTGGGTTCTCTCGCCTTTCCTATTTTCGCCAGATATGCTCGATAGTAGCCATGCCCACTCAAGAACTGGGTTAGGTAATAGCCAACTTCGCCATGTTTCCTTTCTGCCCATTTCTTCACATCCCCGATGAGGCGCGCTGTCCATCTTCCTTGTGGTTCGGCTTGCCACCTCCTCTGCCATGTTCTCATGGTTTCCTCTCTCTCTTCCTTCTTTACGGCTGGCACTGCACCTTCCTCTTTCCTCAGATAAATTCTTCTTTTTTCGTTTGCCAGCAGATCTATGGGGATTACCCCGGCAATGACCTGCGCAGCCGCCCTAGACACAGTCCTGTAAGCACTGCATATCCTCAGCGCTCCTCTTCTTTGTACCGTCTCCATTCTTGACCTATATTTCTGGAACGTCAGTGCTTCTGCCCATATTTCAGCTCCGTATAGCATGATTGCCTCGGTGGTCTTCATGAGCAACCTTCTTTTTGCTGATGTTGGGCCTCCCACATTAGCCATGAGCCTGCTCAGCTGTCCTGTCACAGTTGCTGCCTTATCTGCCGCCCTACATATGTTGGCCCAGAATGTGAGCTTTGTATCCAGCATAACACCAGGTCCAGGCCTGGCATCATCAGGAATCATATTGGCAACCAGTCTCCAAATCCCTTACATCTGGGCGGGTCACAGGAACGTATGCATACGGTGATGATGCCAGGCCTTTTTATAATCCTAACCACCCAAATAAGGAGAAATGAAAGGTCAACTCAACACAACTTTGAAATTGTATTGTTAGTCCATTGATAGACTATAAGAGGAAATGTAGCTTGTAGCCTGAACATCGGTCCAGGGATGGTGGAAGAGTGGGAAGAATCTTTCCCGGGTGGTTAAAAAATGGATTAATTAATTGGTCCTTCCTTTACTTAGCCCTTTATTGAACTGAGGTTGTCCGTAATAATTCAAAATATTGGGAACCGTTGAAGGAAACAACAGCTTCGGGTATCTCATCAGAAAATGAGAGTCAGAGAAGCCCATCAACTGGTGGGCCGGATGATACATCTCAAGAATAATATCGCAAGGCGAGGATTTCCAAATGGCTAGAAGCCAAAGTCATCCATTAAAGATCCCCTTCCTTTATGAGGTGCCAAAACTGTTGACTATTCCGTCGGTTCCCGACCTACAACATTATTGCTGAGCGGTGGAAGAGTGGTCATCTGACACCTCACAACCTTCTTCAAACAACCCCCATTGTTGGACTGTATCCATTAGCTTTTCCATTATATTGCCCGAGGGTGAAAACAACATATGGATAACGAGAAGAGAACGGCAAATGGAAAGAAACCGTAGCCGATGAGATTTTAAAGACCGACAAGATAATTTGTTCCGGCAACATTTCCAACATCGTTCTGACATGAGTGTGGCTGTAACACGAGTTTTGAGGGTGTATACATTATTCATACACCATTTTATAGAATTTATTTTACGCCAAAGGGACACAATTAAGAATTCATTTGTACTTCTCTGAAGGGACTGCAATATGTCTGGCTGTACGATAGACAAGGTAACCAGCTAGAGACGCTATTTAGCGTTAAATTTAGTAAATTCTGTTGTGGAGGCCACATCCTTCACTATGACTCCATGATGGATCAATGCTGCCGTTTGAATCAAAAAACGCCTCAACTCCAAAAACCACGTACTTGAGAGATCGTTTTACATGTTTTATATAGAAATCAGGCCGTAGTTCCCCTCCAGTTTTGGCTGGTTGAATAATCAACCTATGTTTTCATGCAAAAAGTCATCTCTCCGGTTCGCCCTTTTTTTTTTTTTTTTTTTTTTTTGGCGTTTCAAGGTGATTTCTAACATACGCACATGTCCGTCCTCCGTCCAAGCCATTTTCGGTTGTAGAAAATGTTATAAAAAGTTGAAATGTTGTTAAGGGACCCGTTTTTGGCTCTATTTGGTCCTCATAACGTTTCTTGCCCGAACGGACAAAATTTTGGGTGAGGGATAAGTGAGGGGAGGGGTCGAACTGTGTATTGGATTAGCGATCCAGGCGTGTGGGGTATCATTTCGCCCTGAATTTTGGACGCTGAATCGATTGGAATGAGTCTGGATCGAGGAATAACCAACCCCTGTGAATGAATTTCAGTGTTTTCATCTGAACTAACTTAAATTCGCATTTCACGCTGTAGAAATTAGTCATGAGCTTGAAGGGGAGGTAAAAAATGTTAATAATTCTTAAAATTGCAACCAAAAATAAGCACGAAAGAACACAGTTGGAACAAATTTTATTGTTATAAAGTGATTCATCTAATCGTTTATGTATAACAGTTTATCGACATCCAGTAGGTTGAAAATCTGCAAATCGTCGGGTTATCACATTAATATCAAGAAGCGGTTTACAATTAACACTCTTCTCAAAATTTTGGAATATCTCCATTTTGGTTTGTTTTGGCGGAAGGAACGACACTCTAAATATAGTTCCGATTATTCATTAATCGTCAAGTGTTTGTGGGGAGTATATCTCTCATCCTTGTCTGAACTATTATTTTCTCATAATATTTTGGGGCAGATAGCTGACTTCCGGAATCGTGCTCACACACCTCTTTAGCATCTTTCTCGTTGAAATCGCTATCTGGAATCATTTGGTCATAATTTAGTAGGAGATTCGGCATTCAGTTGTTTGTCACTCCCGCACTAATTCTGAGTAACTATATGTGGAAAAATACCTCATTGCTTCGATTGTTCGTCTGATTTTAAGATCTGAAGCTAAAAAAACGCTGCAAATTCTTACGCAGGGGTTGGTTATTCGTCAGACCAGGCGCAAGTAGACTCATTTCATCAACATGGGGGAAATGGGGATAACGGTGGGTGCGGCGGGTGCGGCGGGTCCCAGACCCATTCTAATCGATTCAGTGTCCATGATTTAGTGGAAAATAATACCCTACACGCCCAGGTACCAGAAACCTCATAAACACATATTTAAAATGGGTAATATATACCCAATTTGACCCATAACTTCTTCCAGTGGGTGCCAATCGTCCTAAGACCCACTTCATTGGATTCAGCTTCCAAAATTTAGCGGAAAATGGTACCCCACACGCCTAGGTTCCAGAAATCTCAGAAACACATATTCAAAATGGGTAATATATACCCAATTTGACCCATAACTTCTTCCAGAGGGTGCCGATCGTTCTGGGACCCATTTAATTTGATTCAGCGTCCAAAATTTAGTGGAAAATGATACCCCACTCGCCTAAATCGCCCAAAATCTCGAAAATCCATTTTTCAAAAAACACATTCTGGCCCCTACCCCACCCAAATTTGGTCCAATCGGGCTGAAAAGCTTGGAGGACCGTCCTAGGCCGGGAACAGACCCCTGACCCAAATTTCAGATTTTTAGAAAATTTTCTACTACCTAAAACGGCGTGGACGGCGGACGGCGTACGGCGGACGGACATTGACCTTTTTTGATCTAGAC
>CM034004.1:1376851-1439740 GCA_019603395.1 Cyrtorhinus lividipennis | reverse complement strand
TGGGACAGGTAATGCTACCGTATGTTGTACGCCAGGGAACGTTTGCGCTGCGGTGAACTGAGCTGTAAGCGGAGCGATGGAGACAAGCAAGTCAGCTCCCGCTTCACCAGCTGCGTCACCACCAACACACCACCCGCCTGTGACGAGAGCCCAGGCCCAGGCCCAGCAGCCGAGCCTGGACTTGATCATAGGCGATTGTATGGAGAGGCTGGGAACACGTATCGGTCTCCTCGAATCCGAACTACGTTACGCCTGGCGGGCCCTGGACCTCCTGTCGCAAGAGTATCTCAAAATGTGGGAAAGGCTCGAAAAGTTAGAGCTCCTGCTGTGCGAGCAGCAAGGAGTCATATCCCAACTCATAGACTTCTACACGGCTGTGGAAAGTGGAGAAGTCATCGGTGGAGGGTGTAGCATAGAAGGGGCCGATAGTGTATCCTGCATGGATTTAGTTCCTACCCATGCGCATCCTATCGTCACGGATTCAGAACTTGCCATCTCATCGACGACTGACGCCCTTATATCCGAGTTGAAAATAAAGATGGGTGTGGATGATCTTAATCTTCCAGATGAGGCCTTTTACCGTAGTTTAAACAACGCTTATCGTAACGATCTAGTATCAACTATGCACCCTCCAGTCGCGGCAATGGGTGCGTCGCAGTTAGGAATGATTTGGGAAGAACCTGAAGAGGACAGCAATGGGAACGGTCGACGAGATGAGTCCACGTTGATAGTTGAGGATTTATATAGTTCCGTCGAGTTCAACGACTTCGTCGGAGAGTTGCCTTGCGATGCTAGCGAAGATATCCATCAATTGACTGAACTCAGCACAATGGATCAAGCGGCGATTGAGAAGCTGAAAGAATTAGACCTCCTCACTTCTAAATTACAGGCAGACTCGAGAAATTTAAAGGAATTGCAGGACAGGTTACTATGCGAGTCTCCCAAAGCCAAGTATCTTCGAGAAACGTGTGATCCTGATCCGTCGACCCAAGGACCAAACGAACTGGATAAACAGATAAGTCGCATGTACGAAGAGAGCGGGATCGACAATTGGTCGTTTAATGACGATCAAGACGATCTTCTTATAGAAGAATCATTTGAGACTGAATCGAAAGACGGGCATGAGACACAGCCTAACGTATAGTACAACGAATCTAATACCTGCTCCTACATCTCCTAGGAAAAGAACTGAAGATAGTCTATACAGTCCTAATAGGCATGAGGGCAGCAGTCCTTCTCCGTTGCGAGACGGCAACGGAAGTTTGCCTTCTTCTCCTAAATTCAAAGATGGTGGCCGCTTGAGTCCGTATAAAAGCGTATCTTTGGACCAACCAGATCCTAAGTACGATGTAGCTAGAAATAACATTTACCAAGACGCCAATGTGGCAGTGTCCAGTAGTTCAATTAGGACGCGTCAAGACGGATATATTCCTCCAGTAGATGCAATGGGTTTAGATATGATCGAACCTGAGCCTTCAATATCAGGTAGTCCACCTCCTCCAGCTCCGCAGGATTGTTCCTATTTATTGCCTGGTGCTGGTTTGAACGAAGAACCAACGGTTCAGTTGTACGCAACCACCGATGGGTTGACCGTCAGTAGCGTTGACCACCCTGTTGGGCTTGTGCCTAGAACACCCCATTCCCCGAAATCGCCTAGGACGTCTCCGAAACAAGTCAATAAGTCATGCGCGAAACTCGCTTCGGCGAAATCGGATTCTGGGCTGTCCTCGATGAGCGGCTGGTCCAGTTTGGAAAAATCACCTGGATCTCCAAAAGCTTCGAAGACACCGCAGCACTGTGACAGTTCGCAGTTGCAACATGCACGCAATCCGGGGATTATTACTAGGATCAACCCCGCGATTAACGTGCATCCTAGCATTGAGCCTAAAGAAGCTACAGACACGAATCCATTTTGTGAAAACGACAATAGCTACGACAGCGTACTACCCGGAGGACACTTGGCATCCACGTTCACACCTGTGCGGGCTCCCAGCCTTTTACACGACGTTGCATCTGAAGGATTCGTACCTCCTCCTGCTCCTGAAATGCCATCCTCGCCCAAACGAAGACACAAATCATTTGATTACGAGGTTCACAACTCTGATTACATTCAGGAGTTCCCTTTTCAAAACGAGCGTCCACCCGCCATATACTCCGTTGCGGGAAGTAACCGTCAACATATTTTACTTCTGTGTACACGAGTAAGCCTTTGGGGGTGTCAGGTAATATATCAAGTTACCCAGACGTTATTGGCCATTACATTCAAGACCAGTATCGAGATGTGCCAGGGGATCAAGGAATGTCTCCGTATGATCTGAAGAAGGCATATCCAGTTGGCTACACAACTGTTGTTCCTAATACCAAAAGATCATTGCAACGAGTGTATTCAACTGGGTCAGTTCCTAGTAATCAAATTCCTCAAATTGACGGGATGGCAAACATTGAGGGCTACAAAACAGCTATGTACCGTAGTATGTTTCCTACCAGTAATATTACTGATGCTCTGACATACTACCCTCCTGCAAATGTGTACCCCCAGATGCATCAAAATGCGGCTCAGGTTATGGGAGCACGTGTTGTCTACCAAGAACCGTGGGGTTATGACTCTGCAGAGCTTGATCTGAGTCGTGAATCAAGTGCAAGTACAATTCGAAGCGCAGCTAGTACTGTTCAAGAAATGGGATTTGACGGGAGGTATGATCCCAGGACCCCACCAAAAAAACCAATGAGAACTGAATTCAGCATTTCTCAACAGGCGCAACCCCACTACCAGACTGGATGGATGCCTCCAGGAGAGGAGAATTCAAGAATAGTCATGGAACAGCGGCCTAATGTCGTGCCTGAACAAAGACTTAAACAAAAAGAATCTTATGACCCAAGTAGCGTAATAGTTTCACAATCTGGATACATATCATTTTCCTCTGACTTGAAAGAAACTGTACCTGAGGATAAAACGAAGAAGCCTAAAAAGCATGCAGCTCTGAAGCATGCTATGAGCCAAGTTAGTCAATGGTTACCAGATTTGCATTTACCAAAGAGGCACAGATCGTATTCACTCCCATCAG
This sequence comes from Cyrtorhinus lividipennis, assembly GCA_019603395.1. Taxonomy (NCBI): domain Eukaryota; kingdom Metazoa; phylum Arthropoda; class Insecta; order Hemiptera; family Miridae; genus Cyrtorhinus; species Cyrtorhinus lividipennis. The sequence goes on along the minus strand of CM034004.1, from coordinate 1,436,675 downwards.
GGGTAAGAAGAGAGGATTTAGTCAAGTCAAAAGATCCTGCTAACAGTGAAAAGGCTCAACAAGTAGTAGCAAATTCTAGTCGAAAGAAGAAGAAGAATCTAGTTTCAACAATGTCGGGGATTCTCCATAAAGCTAAACGGAGAAGCCCGTTTCATTCAGTGTCAGATGGTGAACAAAGTGAAACAGAATGGAGTGGGAGGCAGAGTGGAATGTCTGACAGTGAAGAGTCTGCTCATTCAGGTCCAAGAGAAAGGCCAATTCCAAAAATGATACGACAAAACTCGGCTCCTCCTAGACCCCCTCAACCCCTTCAAATCCCTCCCAAGCTTCTCCAACAGAACTCACTACCGCAGACGCACAACGTACGATTACCTCCTGAAAGTCAGCCAATTTACCCGAATGATCAAGGGTCGTCCAAGCCGTTTTCTTCCTCGCCACAACAACTGTCCATGTTCCCCAAAGTGAAAATGACTTCCAGACCATCGGAAGATTTGGATGAGGAAGAGGTCCCTGAATATGAATATAAAGCACCTGCCCGGGGAACCTGAGAGGTCATCCATATCGTTTGATGAGAATACCGACCCGTCCAGCATGTTCCAGACTGTTGGAGAAGCAAAAAAACCTGCTGCCGCTCGCGTTCCCGAAGATGATACCAAAGAACAGGACGTGCCTCCTGTCCCACTGGGTTCAGCCTCTAGGGAATTTGCTGTAAGCCGGGCGTTGGCCAAATACCGCCGCCGACAATCTTCCACAACTTCGGAAGATGATCAACGGCCTGATGAAATGTACCAGATCATCACTCAAGAAGAAGAAGATGAAGAGATGCGGAGGAATGAAATATTCGAGAGAATTTCATCTGAAGAGAGTAACAAAATTCCGCAGAGCATATCACAGCCAGAAAATCTTCCAGTGACTGAAAGTAACAATACGACCACCAATCATGTCAACTCCAGAGGATATGGAAGGTTCGGGCCTCCCAGGCAACAGCAAAGTTTGGAGATTCCGTGGGGCGGACGGGGCTCTGGAGATACAGATGACGATAATAGAAGTACACATTCATGGAGGAGTACGTCGCGTGTTTCCTCTAGAAGGCAGAGTACAGAAGACAGCATAGATTCTGAAGATGAATGGTACTGCTACGAGCTTCGAAAATTAGAAGAGATGGAGAAAGGAGGTCCAGTCTTTGCAGAACTACCTCACGACAACGAAAGAGAAATCCAGGCTGCTCAAAATCGCGCAAGAATGAAAATGTCCAATGTGCTGATGGAACTGTCTTGCAAGATCAAACCCAAAATCGATATAGAAGAGGAGAGAATGTTGGCGTCGATTGAAGAAAAGCCCCGAGTCGTGGAGCAGGATAGAAAAGAGAGTGTGAGCAGTGCTAGGCTCTTGGATGAAGATGATTCTTCAGGAGCGACGAGTGGTCCAGACAGTCCAGATCACCAAAGTGGGGACGAAGTTGAAGAGATTGAACAAGACCTACACGATCGACGTGACTCTGGACACTCGATACCCGAGCGACAAAGCAGAGAAGGCTCTGTATCTATAGCACCGTGTGAAGAGAGCATCCCAGAAGGTGATGAAGCCGAAGGTGAAGAACAAGGCCTGCAGGATGAGCTGCCAGGAACTCCATCTTTGCCACGGTTTAGGTTCGATCCTCCTCCTCAGGGTTATTCCCCTCCACATTTGGAGAGGGAAGACTCCAAAGACCCCGGGGCTCCTCCTAAGGGTATCGCGGCCGGTAAATGGAAACTTTTGAAAGCGCTCAAAGAGCGTAAAGCCGAAGAGAAGGTTCAAGAAGCTGAGAAAAAAGAAGCAGCGGCGGCCGCTACAACAACTGTGAGTACCATTCAAGCACATATATCAGTATAACACCATGAGACTACACAAACACACACCTTGAAGCTTTCTCAGGACCTAACGAGAATTATAAAGGAGTTCGTCCATTATTTGCGAAATCTACTATCTTGCATTTCTGTTTCTACACCATGTTCTTACTGAGCCTGTTTCATGTGATCTAATTGAAATAAAAACAAGGCATTATTGTATGGTATCTTCGACATATCATTCTCAAATTGTAAATCACATACACATGTTATGATAGCATTAGAAGTTAATGCTGTAAGTTTATGGGCCGTTTATGGGTCGTTTAGACTGTCATGTCTTCTTTAAGGTGAGGAAAATGATACCCCTAGGTACCCAAAAACCCACCTTTAAATTAGGTAAGTATGTACCCATTTTGACCCGTGGTGGGGATAACTCGTGGCACACATTGTATGCTAACTGGAGGTAATGGCTGCTGAACATATCAAGTAATTTTCTCTGTTCGACGTGCAAGGAACTCAAACGCCGGTGATTCTTAGGAGAGAACGATCTCACTGTTAACATGGGTTTGGAGAGGATTGCCATGGGCATATTTGTTCTGCTATTTGTTGGCTTCGATCCGATCAACCAACATTCCACTTTTCAGGTACATACGGTTATAGGTCGCCATAAATTTAGTGCCTCCCATTTTTAGGGGTATTTTCTCAGGATTGCACCCTATTGTGGTAGGTGCAGTGAGGTAATCGTCTTCCCAAAATCTTGTGTACGTACTAAAAGCACCTGAAGATGGCTCACTGAAGGAGGTGGGATGGCATAGGCGTTAAAACCAATGGTAGCTTGGAACTTGGAATGGAGGAGCTTACTCTTTGATGGGAGCACGACAATGCTTTCAATGCGTGGCGGTTTTGCACGAGCCACTAAAGGGGTGGTGTCTTTGAAAGAAGGTGCATTGAATGGAAGCTTATTCCAAAGTCCAAAAGTGGCAATGATGGAAGTAGATCGACACAACAATAAGTGTAAAGGAAAAGGAAAAGTGCTAGGTACTCGAATCATTGTAAGACATCTGATTGACCTCCTTCAACTTCGCTCATATGTGCTTCCACAATAGGACCAATACCAGATTTCTCCTCTTCGTCCACCTTCTGACCCTTCTCAGAGAGCCGAGTTTCTCCCGAGAATTAGGTCGAGGCAACCAGTATGTATTTAATTCATTCCGAAATTGGTTCAAGTCTAATTTGATTTAAAATAAGATTAGATTGAAATCTAATTTCGAACATACTCGAGCGCTGGGGGTCGTTTGTTTTGGTTGGTTATTCCTTGAATAATCAACCTATGTTTTCATCCAAAAAGTCAATCTCTCCGATTCGGCCCAAAAAAATTTTCTGTGCGTTTCAAGGTGTCTAGATCAAAATAAGCAAATGTCGCAGGGGTCACAATGTGTTTTTCGAAAAAGGAATTTTCGAGATGTTTGGCGATCTAGGCGTGTGGGGTAACATTTTCAACTAAATTTCTGACTCTAAATCCAATAAGACGGTTCCCAGAACAATTGGCACCCACTGGCAAAGGTCATGGGTCAAAATGGGAATCTGTCTACCCATTTTGAATGTGAGTTTTCGAGATTTCTGGTACCTAAGCGTGTGGGATATCATTCCTTGCTGAATTTCGGACGCTGAATCGATTAGAATGAGCCTCCATGCGTCTGGTCCGAGGGATAACCAACCCCTGTGCAATAATTTGCCGCGTTATGTGACAGTACCCCACGCCCACAATGATTATCGGAATAATTACCGGGGCTTGAATTTATATACTTGTTTTACTAAGCCCCTTGGTGAGACCTACAAGTCACTAGAGAGAAGTAGAGTTTGCTGGGAATTTCACCCTTAGAATCAGAGGTCACTAATTTATTTTCAGTCAACACTAGTTTCAACTGGAATTTCATGGGCAAAATTAGATAGAATTAGAACAACCTAGTGAGGAAGCCTTGGTAAGTAGTGATTTTAAAAGTTAGTCACGACTCGTTTGAACTAGTAAATACTAGGAACAGTGATTTTTTTTTTTTTTTGGTAAAGTATATATTATTAGTGTTATCACTTACGTATTGCTGCAAGTGAATGAAAATGAAATGGATAATGAAAAATTGAGTGATAATAAACAGCATTATGTATAAGGTATGAGTAAAAATATTAATAATGTAAGGTGCGTGGGGGGGATGTCGAAGGTAGAAATAATTTAGTTCAACCTTGGTGGACTCGGAAGAAGTTATTTTTACAGCAAGATTTTTGTTTCTTTCTTCATTGCATTTCTGGGTGGACCCTCTATCCAGTTCTGTAGTTATTTTTCGAGTTTGTCAAATGATTGAGCGTTATCTGAGTAGTTAGACGATTCTTGTGCTCACTACACAGTTACCCTGTCTGAATGGGGCAAGTGTGAAATAGCTCTCCATTTCGTATTGTAGCCCAAGTTGCAAAATGAGTCGGGGAGAGTGTTTCAGGTATCATTTCGTTGTTTGAAATTTTGAAATCGGACATGAATTGGCCCTTAAGACAATTTTGAAAAAGTATAACGATGCAAATTCCTTCACAGGGGTTGGTTGTTCTTCGGACCAGGAGCCTGTATCCTCATTCCAATTGATTCAGCGTCCAAAATTTAGTGGAAAATGATACCCCACACGCCTAGGTACCAGAGGTCTCGAAAACCCACTTTTGGAATGGGTAGAAGATACCCATTTTGGCCCATAACCTCTTCCGGTGGGCTCCAATCGTTCCTGGACCCGTCTCATTGGATTAAGCTTCCAAAATTTAGTGGAAAATGATATCCTACAAGCCTAGATCGCCGAATATCTAGAAAATCCATTTTTAGAAGTACACATTATTTTTCTTAATTCGGAGTCGATTTTTAATGGACGCTGTTGTTCTCAGCCTCTTGAGATCTTGGGAAGTATTGAGTAGACGTAGGCATTGGCATTCTTGTTGCTCTGTCATTTCATGCAATTACCAACCGTTGTGTGTGTGTGTGTGTAGTAGTGTAAGTAGTAGGCGTGAGCTTAGCAAAGCTTAGATGCGGTGGTAAGATTGATTCTCGAGAGACCAGGAAAGTTTTTTGCCGTGGACATACTGTCAAATCGGACAGGGAATGAAAAGAAAGGAAGAACTATTTATTTTACTTAGGCACAAGGAAATCCGTTTTCAAGATCTTGAGGATTGTTGAATGAAAGGCTCCAATTCCACGAGGAATAACCTCAACTGCCACTAGTTGCCTCGTGTGTCAGGTTCTATAGAGAGACGGCGATGGCTTTTGGCGTTTTAACCTCAACCGAGGTGTCAGTCAAGGGTGGAAGGAAGGTGGAAGGGTTGTTTCCAATGAGAGGAAACGTCAATGGTGGTTGGGGAGGGGGGTGAATGAATAAAAATTGACTCTGTGGAAGGGAACTGAGAAGGCATCAAACTGGATGTCAAAAAAATACGGTAGATGGCGAGGGGAAGATGAAGGGTGAAACATTATCTTTCAGGGATGTCAAATGGGCTGCTTAGGACGTCTGACAAAGATGGATCGCCCCCTGGCTCACCGCAGGCCTCATCGGAAAAGGTTTTTTTATTCGAGAGGTGGCCGAGTTCACACCGCGTAACGCTGCTTCGAGCATATCTGTTGCAACGAGGAGATAGTCCAGCCTCTGGGAATCGACTGAAAATGCTGACAACCAAATGCAGTGCGGTTGAACATTGCTTAGCAGAATGAGCCACGGCCATACTCTTGTCAATGTTCAATTAGGTCATTCAGGGATGACTGCCTAACTGCACTATCCTTTTTCAAATTATTATACAGAACGGGAATTATGTTGGTACTCTTTGAGCCCAAAAATGCAACTAAATGGTCAGTGTTTGCATTGCATCCCTACTGCCTCCAAGGCCACTATTGGGCATCAGTTGCTTCCTTTCAATTCGAAGACAAAAGAATCATTTTTGCGCTAAATTCAACATGTTATAACATTCTAACCGTCTCTGAAACATGCCGTTCACCGCATTCAGCCGTTTGGCCCATCTGCTCCACAGAGGAGAGATCAATGGCTTACCGTTATAAAAGCCGTCGTTCCCTTAAGGGTTATTTTCCATGAAGATGCCTAAAGCTGCCTTCTGCGCAGTGTAGTCAGTTGATCCCTGATATCTTCTCAGAATGTGACAGAGTCCAGGGTCACTCGCAAATACCTCAATGCTGGCTTTGCTTCTGTCCCTACACAAGGCGCAAACTACACGGATATAAGTGTGGGAATTTACATGTGAAATGTACTGCCTCAGTCTTGGCTGCTGCTGGTAAAAGGCTGCGTTCCTCCAACCAAGCTGTGACAGCTCCGGCCAGCACCAGTACAGCAACATCGTCCGCATAACCGTGAATGTGCTGGTTATGGCCTTCACGTTAAAAAGTTGTATGATAGGAATAATTCCTGAAGGTTGGCCCCAGCACTGACCTTTAAGCTGCCTCTGCTGTGATTTGTTTCACTTCAAAGTGTGTTTTTCGAAAAATGGATTTTCGAGATTTTTGGCGATCTAGGCGTGTGAGGCATTATTTTCCTCTAAATTTTTGACGCTGAATCGACTGGAGTTAATCCCCATGCTCCTGGTCCGAGGAATAACCAATCCCTGTGAAAGAATTTGCAGCGATTTTGACAATGTTGTTCATAACGTTTGGTCTGTTGTGATTTTTTTCGTCGTTGAGTTCTGTCATAGACCTTGAGACCTGTCACGGATAAAGATGAATAAGTCGTCGTTTTATGCCGACTCCAGTGATCTTGGATCGTGGGATAATAATCTTTAGTTGGTCTTCAGCTAGAGTCTGAACAATATCTCAACATTGAGGTCTTGAGTCGAGAAAGAAGGAGGTACTGTCTAGATGGAAGGTGTTGGTTGTAAACCGTCACGCAAACTCCTTTATATTAAGTTCAACCGAGGTTGAATCAGATCTGACTCAGTCGAGGGACAAAGGTGTTAAGGACTGGCTTTGGGGCTACCACAAGCTGGAAATGTTGCTCATGGAATAAGTAGGGATTATTCCATGGTGTTGCTAGTGGGCAGGAGACAAGCAAACTGGTCAGTACATCTTGACCTGCCGGATCAAGACCTTGTTTACACTTTCTCTGAAATTCGACGAAAAAGTTTGTAAAGTAATGAAGGCCATGAAAAATGAGTGGAACTAGTCTAGAGTAGTGTCAGATGTGCCAAATCAAACATAACTGGGAAAACTTAGGACAAATTCAGTTTTGTATTGCTTCCTGTATCTATTTCTTACATTCACCAATCCGATTCGGTAGTTTTATAGATCCTCAGGTTAATGTAAGACATTTTGGGAAATTTCACATATTCTCCGCCTTGAAATAACGCTCTTTGGGGATTGTACATTTCCCGATTCCACACGTTCTTGGTAACGTGTACATACAGGATAGTGGAGGGGACAGTTGGTGATAGTGCTTCTCGGAGGTTTCCATCGAAGAGGAAAAAAGAATTCCAGAATAACGTTTGATCTGGACGTGAAGCTTAGATATCAACAAAGTGATCTCCTAGTGGAGCTTTCAAGCGTCAACAAATATCGGCTTTGGGCTGAGGGAAATCCTGGACTCTTTGCGTTTAGCAAACATCACTGAAGAGGAAGTTGGCTTGCGGCATTTTTTTTTACTCGCTGGTTAGACATGCCGTCATATTCACCTTATGGATTTTTCATCTGAGTACAGAGTTGTGCGGTATCGAGAGCTTCCAAAACCTTTTTCCGCGACCTGTAACGAGAAGGGTTGAAAGGAACAAAAAACCCGACAACGCGGTGAAAAAATATCGCGTGGAAACGAATAAAACTCGACGTTTTGGGAATAGTAGCCTTCTCGAGGGGAAGAGAGGGGGTCGTTAGGCATTCTGTCGTTCTATTACTGAAAGCGAAAAGGGAATCCCACAACTTGGGAATTCATGATAGTTGACGTGCCGACGTTATTTTCTTCCCTTTTATGCGGAGTACAAGTTGGTGTAACAGCACTGGAACCATAAAATCCCACCTAGTTTCGAAATGACAAGTAGTTTCCCTTGATTGAGGGCTAATTAAGATATCAAGTAGAACATTTCCCTCAATATTAGCAAGGTTGTTTCACTTGGGTTTTTGCAAGTGAAGGGAAAGAGAAGCCGACCTTAGAAGCGGACTTATCCTCCTTTGGGGTTGATGTAGGGGTGGGTCACATAACTTGATCCATTACAAAATGATATTATTATTTCAAAATAATTGGTGTGTAATAACGCTAACGCTACTAAACGCCCGAAAGAAACTAAAATAAAAATGATTCAAAACGATTCAAAAATACTCGGAATGAGAGAAAATGTGTTGATACCATTATCATCACAGTAGTATCGCAATATCCCTTAAATTATGTGGTCGTTCAAGGTATGGCTATTCCATTTTGTCAGCTGCTTTCTTTGGTTTTAGCTAGCGGGTGGGTCACATAACCTGAAACCGTTACGAAATAACGTTATTTCAAGATAACTAGGGTAACCGTTACTCTATTTGAGACATAACAGGGAAGGCGGTATTTTCGAATTTAATACTAATGGTCTGCAATGGAACGAAAATCAAAAGTAGATAGTTCTACCTGATAATGCTAATAGCAACTGCTGACGCTACTCAACGCCACAGAGAAACTGAAATAAAGATAATATTTGGTAACAGGAGCAAGAATGCTGATGAAACTTCTTCTGAAAACTATATTTGAGACCACTAATGCCAAAACCATAACTCCAAGCATGGACAAACCGCTACTGTTTCAGTTACGCTTCAGATATGATTACCTAAACAGCTAGGTTAGGTCATAGTGAAGTCGAAGAAGAAACAGTTATCGACTTGTGTAATATGTCCGCCATGCTTCAGTTTCACATTCAACCACTTTCTCGTTGGGTCGTTATTGTTGTTGATATTGTATGTAGCTCATCAGTTACCTGATATTTTTCCCTACAATGTTATTTTATGTCTTGAGAACATCAAACATCACATAAAATGTTGATGAGAGGCATAAAACTGAACGTTATGCTACTTGATGCATCCCTTTTTCTCACAGCGTTATTTTGTAACTGTTATTTAATAACAGCTACGGTCTGAAAAACAACGTTACATTGCGTTATGCAAAAGTAGCTGTTCATCCCTAGGTTGATTCATTATGATCATAATTCCAAGAATTCTTTATTAATACCTACCTCAAGCTCCTGTAGTAGGTACCTAATAGCAACAACATCATGTAGCAATGTCATTCACATGAGAGTAGTATGATTTAAAATTTCGAGAACATGCCTCAATCAGGCTTATCAAATCTCTGACAGAACTGATGAAAAATGTATAAGACAAATGTAGTGTTGAGGTTTTCACAAATTGATAACATTGTGAAGGAAAATGTTCTGTAAACTCGGGTACCGGTTGATCCTTTCAAAGTATTTCCAATTTATTGAAGCTCCTGTATGGAAATTCGAACTTTTTCTTCTTGCAATATGCTCATAAGACTTGTGACATTTTCGGGAGCTACAAACGAATAAAATATTTTCAAAATTTCAAATTTCAAATTAAATTGAAGTTAAGAGAAGTTGGCAGTTGAATTATAGCTCCCAAAAATTTTACAAGTCTTACAAGCACATTGCAAAAAAAAAAAAGTTTGAATTTTCATACTGGAGCTTCAATAAATTGGAAAATCAGGATACGTGGCATGCATGGGTCTAGCAGGGTGGGGCGGTCAGCGGCGACAGTTCCGTCATCAGCCGCTAGATCGTGTTGCATCGACAGACCCCTTTGATGGGAATGAGAAAAAGATTTGCATGAAGTGAGGAATGCCTTTCCTTTCCAGAAGTTGCCTGAGAGATTCCTTGAATAATCAACCTATGTAATCATGATTTTGGTCACCATCTCCAATTTTCATCAAATTTTGACATTTCATGATGTCCTGATCTCAAATTTGGTGCAAATTGGGAAGGGTGACCAAAATCATGATTATATTATAGGTTGATTATTCAAGGAATAACCTACCAAAAACCCAAATGCCTGTCATGATATACCTGCTCTAGACTGTTTCTGAGGCCACGTGGCCCATTACAGTCATGGTTCTGCTTTAGATCATCTGGGAGCCCTGCTCTATGGCTCTATGGCTTCCCCGTATATCAGGCACCCCACCCTCTTCCAGCGTTAGCCTGCCTATAAATAATACACCTTAATAAACCCGTTTTATACTCGTTATTGTCCTGAGACGCGTGTGTCACTCGGTGAAACCCCCATCATGATGCCTTCCAACTGACGACGACATCACGTATACGTTCGATTCTTCTTTTAGGTTGCTGCTGAAGAACGATGGGCACTACAACCCCATGTACAGAACGTTCTCACTTCGCCAATACCTTCATTCATCCGTCAACTAGAACGATTTGTCGAATATTCCGCTTGTTTCCCTCGAGCTCCAAAAGGCCGCGCGGGTGATTTAAGGGGTCATTTGCGTAAATCAATCATATTGCGGATAGACCCCCCCCCCCTTTCTCCGCAGTTTTCCCGAGTTTTCGGACGACAAAATGACAGGTCGTTTGTGCCGTTCGATAAAATATATATTGCCTGTGAGATGTCCTACACGAAATGCAATTTTTCTTCTCAATTTCCCTTGGTTTGGAAATAGCGATGCGTTCCATTTGGTACATTCTCGCTTTTTACGGTTGTTCGTTGTCGTTTGGAGCGGAGTTTTTCACCGTGCAGCCGCAAACGAGGGGTAGTTTTCAAGGTTATGTTTCAAATGGGACAAAAGCGCCCGACAGTCCGACACACGATCCAACTGTGGAAATGTATTCTTGTGTATTGTTTGTGAATGGAACTGGGGAAGAAGGCCAGTGAAAACACTGTAAATTCATTCACAGGGGTTGGTTATTCCTCGGACCAGGCGCATGGAGACTCATTTCTTCAACATGGGGGAAATGGGGGAAACAGTGGGTGTGGCGGTTCCCGAACCCATTCCAATCGATTCAGGGTCCAAAATTTAGTGGAAAATGATACCCCACACGCCCAGGTACCAGAAATCCCGAAAATACATATTCAATATGGGTAATAGATACCCATTTTGACCCATAACCTCTTCCAGTGGGTGCCAATCGTTCTGGGGCCCTTTTCATTGGATTCAGCGTCCAAAATTTAGTGGAAAATGATACCCCACACGCCTAACTTGCCAAAAACCTCAAAAATCCATTTTTTAAAATACACATTTTGACCCCTACCCCTCCCAAACTTTGTCCAATCGGGCTGAAAAGTTTCGAGGGCCAACTAGTGCCGGAAATGGACCCCTTACCCAAATTTCACATTTTTAGAAATTTTTCCACTACCAATGTTGGCTTGGACGGCGGACGGACGTGTGACTTTTGGTTTGTTATCCTATTTTGGTCAGCAAATCTTTTTTCTCTTAATATCTTCTCAAACATGTTACAGTATATTTTGATGAAAATATGCTAAAATTGAAGGATGAGAGGGGAAAATGTACACCCGTATGGGAGTACAGCACCATCATCAAAGGGTTAAGCAACATGAGTGACTAACATTGAATACATATGCTTGTGTTCATTGAAATCGAGTTAAATACTGCCCTGAACAAAATGAATTAGAATAAGTACTCATACTTAGTCTCAGGTACTTTCAAATTCATGTATTTCATTCTGAACAGGCCAACAAGCAGGAAAATAGGTTGGTTTTACATGAATTAATGGATCTAAATCCAAACTAAAGAGCCCAATCCATTTCCTCGAATTGTCCTAGTTGTTCAGGTTGGCAGCACTGAAGCCTTTGTGCGGTTTTCCGTCAGACCAATGTGGAGAAGAGTTATTTTAAGTTTCACTAGAGACAACTGCGCTTTTCATCAGTCCGCACATAGAGTCTAGTAGATCACAATACACGGTTAGAGTAGGTTTATTTCTTCATTTCCTTAGTGAGTGTTTTTCTGAGCGTACTAAGAAAGGCGAAATTAGTTGGCTTATCTTCAACCCTTCTTTGTTAGGGGAGCAGATGGGAATCCCCCTTCTCCACGTTGTGTGAACACACTCGTGTCTGTTCTTCTCTTACAAACAATTTATTACTGCGAATGCTGAAAAGCTTTGGTCTCGCTCTCATGACAACATAACTTCAGTTCTTACACCTTTGACAACAACTTAATTCACCGCTTACCTTTGTTCCTTGACGTAGAGACTTTCAGAGCTTCAGAGCCCCGCGTGATGAATTTGTTGGGTTGTGAGGTTAGTTGAGCGTTTTTGCCTTGCGAGTTATTTCTGACATTGTTTTAGAGCTGTGCAATGTGGCCAACGCGTCCATCCTTTGGTACAAGTTCTACAACGCCTATTATAATATTCTACATCGTCACCCTCCATCCGACATGAGACAGAAGATCGCGGAAATCGAAGAAAATCACGAATATTTCAACAAAAATATTCAATATAGGTTGAAATGAATGACTAGGTTGACTTCAAGGACGAAAAGTGTTGCAACCAGGCCTATAATTATTATACAGGCCATACGCCATCCGCCATCCACGACGATTTTGGTAGTAGACAATTTTCAAAAAATCTGAAATTTTAGTCAAGGACCCGTTTCCGGCTCTAGTTGGTCCTCGAAACTTTTCAGCCCGCTCAGTCCAAATTTGCAGATCAGGGGTCAAAATGTGTTTCTCAAAAAAATGAATTTTCGAGATTTTTGGCGATCAAGGCGTGGGGTATCATTTTCGACTAAATTTTGGACTCTGATTCCAATGAGACGAGTCCCGGGACGATTTTCATTCACCGCAAGTGGTTATGGGCCAAAGTGGGTATCAACATACCCATTTTGGATGTGTGGTTATGAGATTTCTGGTACCTAGGCGTGTGGGGTATCATTTTCCACTAAATTTTGGACGCTGAATCCAATGAAACGGGTCCCAGAACGATTGGCTCCCACCGGAAGAGGTTATGGACGCTGAATCGATTTAAATTAGTCTCCTAGGAATGACCAATCCCTGTGAAAAAATTTGCAGCTTTTGGTTGGTTATTCCTTGAATAATCAACCTATGTTTTCATGCAAATGGTCAACCTCTCCGATTCGGCTCAAAATTTTTTTCTGGACGTTTCATGATGTCTAGATCAAAAAAATCTGCAAATTCTTACACACGGGTTGGTTATTCCTCGAATGGGGGAAACAGTGGGTGTGGCGGGTCTCAGACCCATTCCAATCGATTCAGGGTCCAAAATTTAGTGGAATATGATACCCCACACGCCCAGGTACCAGAAATCCTGACACATACCAAATGGGTGGATACATACCCATTTTGACCCATAACTTCTTCCGGTGGGTGCCAATCGTTCTGGGACACACATCATTGAATTCAGCGTCCAAATTTAGTGGAAAATGATACCCCACACGCCTAGGTAGCAGAAATCCCGAAAACACATGGGTAATAAATACCCAATTTGACCCATTACTTCTTCCAGTGGGTGCCAATTGTTCTGGGACCCATTTTATTGGATTCAGCGTTCAAAATTTAGTGGAAAATGACACCCTACTCGCCTAGGTAGCAGAAATCCCGAAAACACATATTCAAGATGGGTGTATCTATGGGGCACTACGACACTAATTTACTAATATAATACTGAGAAAACGTAGGTAATTTAGAAGGCTATAATAATTGTATTAATTGAATTAAATGGTACGATTAAAAAGCTCGGACAGTAAAAAGAATTGTAGGCAACTGCTCAAAATTGGTTGCTAAGTTTAACAGCTGGTTATAAACAACAGGATATGACGATGTGTTTTGTTTGTCTATTCGGCTGAAGTCACCCACATGGGTAATAAATACCCAATTTGACCCATTACTTCTTCCAGTGGGTGCCAATTGTTCTGAGACCCATTTTATTGGATTCAGCGTCCAAAATTTAGTGGAAAATGACACCCACTCGCCTAAATCACCCAAAATCTCAAAAAACCATTTTTCAAAAAACACATTTTGACCCCTACCCCCTCCAAATTTGGTCCGATCGGGCTGAAAAGTTTCGAGGACCCATCTCGGCGGGAACAGACCCCTGACCCAAATTTCAGATTTTTAGAACATCTTCTCACTACCAAAAACGGCGTGGACAATGGACGGCGGACGGCTTACGGCGTACGGCGAACGGACATTGACCTTTTTTGATCAGGACATCATGAAACGTCCAGGAAAAAATTTTGAGCCGAATCGGAGAGGTTGACCATTGTCATGAAAACATAGGTTGATTATTCAAGGAATAACCAACCAAAAGGTCAATGTGTCCGCCGTCCACGCCGTTTTTGGTAGTAGAAAATTTTCTAAAAATCTGAAATTTGGGTCAGGGGTCTGGTCCCGGCCTAGGACGGTCCTCCAAGCTTTTCAGCCCGATCGGACCAAATTTGGGCGGGGTAGGGGTCAAATGTGTTTTTTGAAAAATGGATTTTCGAGATTTTGGGCGATCTAGGCGAGTGGGGTATCATTTTCCACTAAATTTTGGACGCTGAATCCAATGAAATGGGTCCCAGAACGATCGGCACCCACAGGAAGAAGTTATGGATCAAATTGGGTATGTATTACCCATTTTGAATATGCGTTTTTGAGATTTCTGGAACCTAGGCGTGTGGGGTACCATTTCCGCTAAATCATGGACACTGAATCGATTGGAATGGGTCTGGGACCCGCCGCACCCACCGTTATCCCCATTTCCCCATGTTGAAGAAATGAGTCTACTTGCGCCTGGTTTAACGAATAACCAACCCCTGTGAAAGAATTTGCAGCGTTTTTTATTGCAGGTTCGGATTTTACCCGAAATTTCATGAAAATTTGATACCTGTTTAATGCCATGTAGTGAACCGTTTCTTGATTTGGCTTGATTTTGTTAGAGGGAAAATGGATAGAGTGTTGATAAGAAATAACAACAACGAACCTATGTTAAGTTATGTGCAATTACGCGCTACAAAAAGATGATTTCTTTCACGTGAAATACACGAATTTTGGCCCGTTTTCTACAAAAATTGAATCGAATCTAGAAACAAATAGAATCAGCGCTAAAAACCAATGCAAATTCCTAATAGATGTTCCTATTCACTGATCTTGTTTCTGTTGCATACGTTGTTATAAATAGAAATATGATTGCAGATTGAAGGAGGAGGCTTCAATGCTACAGGTTTTTATGGGTTTGAACCCAGCAAAACTTCGTTTTGCCCAGTATGTAGTCCAAATATTGATGCGTAGGATTCCTACATTCGTAATGTACTTACAGTTCTTGTTTCTTCCTCATAAGCGTTTCAAATAAACGACTCTAGCAAAGTAAACTTTTCACGAAGTCAAAATCTGGGTGTGAAGGATCAGGAGGTGTCACTACATCCCTTCATCTAAGGTACCAGAAAAACACCAGATACGCAAAACCGAGCATTTCTCTCAGTGATTTACACAGAATGGTCGTCGTATGAATCTTCAGAATCACTGAAAGAACCAACAAAATGCCTCCTGTCACTGCCTCAAGGCCCCAGGGAAACGATCTTGTGTGTTCCTGTGTCACACTTGCACCCACCATTGGTTAATTTTCTGTCAGAAAGATATGAAGAACGCTAGCTGATAACATTACTCGTCATTCTTTGTATTTGAAATAAACTGGTCCTCATAATTTCAACTCTACGGCAATTTTATTCTTTTAAGTGTTGTCAAGCCACCACTTACTATTGTACATGTATCTACTGACACTATGTGCCCATATTTGTAATCTAGCGTTTTCTTATGACGATCACTTTTATTTCAGAATGGCAGTTCCGGCAATGATGGTGGAAGAACAAATGGGTGAGTTGAACTTGAGACATCGTTGAATTACTATAATCCCTTAATCTGTCAGAAAATCTCCTCAGCAGTAAACGTTTTTCTTATTTCTGAATGTATGACGAGAGCAAGTGGTGAGAGTGGGGAATTACTCCAGCAACTCTCGTACTTTTACCTATTCTATCCCCCAGGGAACTGTAATTGGTCCAATTCTCTCCATTGCCTATTTAAATGGAATTTTTGACTTGGAGCTGAATGGTAGATTGGTCGCGTTTGCGAATGATCAGACTACTTGCACCGATGTATTTCGTGTACTAAATCTTTAGGCGGGAACGCTGAAAACGATGCAAAATGGCAAGAAACTCCAAACTAGTCCCCTATTTCGGACTTATTTTTTTGCATCTTAGCAACACCCCAGCTGACTCCGACGTTTACAGCACCTTCAGAAGGTTCAAAGCTGGCGCAGAATGTAGAAATATGCTCCATTTCACTTTCTGAATATACTGGAGGAGCGACCTGAAGTGAAGGCTACCTTCACGCGCCAGGCGCGTGCGACGCACACAGATTAGAACAGAGCTCACGCGCTGAGCGCGTGACCCGCAGCGGACGTGTTAAGCGAAAACTGAAATCCCATTTTCGGAGCAGGTCTAACACCTTAGTGTGGGACTTCCTGAATTGTTCATCCTTTTCTTCCTCTTTCAGTGAGTCAGTGTGTATATTATTATGTTTATCCTAGTCCGTACATTCCGCAATGTTGGCGGTTTTTCTTTAAGGCGATTAGTGTGGCACATTTATAGATTATTATAGGTAGGTTATTGAGTATTATTGATTATTAGAATATTTGTTCGGTGTCGCTTCGCTGTGGGTGGCAGCACTAACTTTTCTCCCTAGCTCAAATTCAACTCGAAAGGGAATGATTTTTTTCCCCCTTCTGAAAGCGCACTTTAGTTGCAATGTAGTAATTATTGTAAAAACTTCTAGCAAAATAAATTAATTAAAAAAAATTGTCATTTTAAACCGTTAAGGCTTCTGCTGGAGGGTGGAAATGGAACTGAACATTACTAATAATGAAGGCGTGTCTTTCTCATGGGGAGTTTTAGAGCAGAATATTGCATTGTTTGGTAGGAAATGTAGATCCTGATCTGCCGCAGAATCATCCCCAACTTGAAAAGAAAAAAAAATTGAGGGATTTGAAGAAGGAAACCGTCCATCGTTGCGTTTGACCATCCAATAGCCTTTGGGAGAGACGTGGTGACGAAATCCACAACCTACGAGGCCCGCAGAAGATTAGTGAGAACCCTCGGATTGAAAACTTATGGAGGAAATTGAAATCGATTTTCCCGGGCCCCGTTTGGGGTTCGAAGTGTCGTTATTCCCTTCGGGGGCCATTTGCGGCAGTCGTGTTACCGGCAACACGAAAATCCTTTCCTTTTTTTTCTTGAAAAGGTCCTTTCAAAATCTGTCGTCTCTTGAGGGCTCTAATACTCGGCATTGATACTGAATTTGATTTCGCATTCTGACTTATATTTCCTTGGAGTTGTAGATGTTCCTGCACTTACAAATTGAGAAAATAATATGATTTTTCTAACATTCATGAAATACTACGAGATACTGCTCCCCCAGCCATTGAGTCGTATCTAAAGAATTTCCGCTGTTCGCAGTCACTATGTTAAGCGAAGGGTCCAAATTACAGTACCAATCTGTCACCCAAAAATCGCTTACTAAAATCATTTTTGAAAATCCACTGCGGTATGGATTGATACGCGATTTGAAAAAATATGAGCCTAGGATTTGTTTAAACTGAGAGATAAAATCGCGATGTCTGTTCCTATTTGCAATTTTTCATTAACAAAACACGAGTAGAAAGAGTGTTGATTTATATTTATATAATACTGCAGCTTGAAGTAAAAATGCCTTATCTCAAAGAACACGTATTTCACATATCGCTTTTCAAGTTTTCTATAGAAATTAGGCCGTAGGCTCGCTATCAAGCCCATTTTTTCTGAGGACACGTCAATGATGCTTAAAATGTCAATATTATCTAAAGATATAATCGCAAAAATCGATTTTTTGGTTGGTTATTCCTTGAATAATCAACCTAAGTATGTTTTCATGCAAAAAGTAAACCTCTCCGATTCGGCCCAAAAATTTTTTCTGGACGTTTCAAGGTGTCTAGATCAAAAAAGTCAAATGTCCGTCCGCCGTCCGCGCCGTTTTTGTAGAAAATTAGTAGAAATTTTTTTTAAATGAAATTTGGGTCAGGGGCCTATTCTTGGCTCAAGTCGGTCCTCGAAACTTTTCAGATCGGACCAAATTTGGGCGGGTTAGGGGTCAAAATGTGAATTTCGAAAAGTGGATTTTTGAGGTTTTTGGCGATTTAAGCGTGTGGGGTATAATTTTCCACTAAATTTTGGACCCTGAATTGATTGGAATGGGTCCGAGACCCGCCACACCCACTGTTTTCCCAATTTTCCCCATGTTGCAGAAATGAGTGCGCCCAGCCCGAGGGATAACCATCCCCTGTGCAAGAATTTGCAGCGTTTTTTTTTTAAGACAACAATAATGCTTAAAATGTCAAAATCATCGAGAAAAATAACCGCAAAAATTGGTTTATTGTCCATTTTCAGAAACTTTAGTAGTGCAGAGACCGGCAAAACGTCTCCTCCTACCACCCTGATAGGTTTTTACGTTTGTTGAATCGGTCGTTCTGAATAACTTTACGTATTTTTGGAACTGATGGGCAAACCTACATCCTCTATGGCTGGTCTCATACTGAGGACAAGGACTCATCAAAAACCTCATACAAGAAGTCTATGGGGCACTACAGCCGCACTTGGGGGCCCCTACCAACCTTTTGTTTTTCAATGTAAAAACGCTGCAAATTCTTACACGGGTTGGTTATTCCTCGCGCATGGAGACTAATTTAAAACTCGGACCAGGCGAATGGAGATTCATTTCTTCAACGTGGGGAAAATGGGGGAAACTGTGGGTGTTGCGGGTCCCGAACCCAGTCCAATCGATTCAGGGTCCAAAATTTAGTGGAAAATGATACCCCACACGCCTGGGTACCAGAAATCTCGAAAACACATATTTAAAATGGGTGATAGGTACCCATTTTGACCCATAACCTCTTCCAGTGGGTGCCAATCGTTCTGGGACTCTTTTCATTGGATTCAGCGTCCAGAATTTAGTGGATAATGATACCCCACACGCCTGGGTTCCAGAAATTTCGAAAACAGACATTCGAAACTGGTAAATAGGCAACCATTTTGACACATAGCCTCATCAAGAGGGCACCAATCGTTCCGAGACCCGTCTCATTGGATTCAGCGTCCAAAATTTAGCGGAAAATGATACCCCACACGCCTAGGTAGCAGAAATCTCTAAATTACATATTCAAAACCCTCATTTATAAGTCATCTGAGTAACTATACATGGTAAAAGACTCATTGCTACACCAACTGAGTTAACAATTGAAGAAGAAACGCCTTGTAATTGTTGATAATTCGTCCAATCCTAAATCTGAAGCAGAAAAAGATAGTAAACTTCCAAGGCAAAACGCCATTATCCCGATTTTTGCTGAGTTGGGCGTTTCACAGTCAAAAATATCCAGGAATTAACATTAGTTTGATTAATTTTTGAACAAAGTTAAGGCGTTTTACCTTCTCTAATTCAATGATTATTTGATTTCGAGTAGGAATTACCCCTACTTCTAGATAGAATTTAAAAACTTTGACATCAGAATCGAAATGAGCATTTTAATAAAAGATGGGGTACGTAAAAATCTCATTTTCGAACAACGTTTCAACCAAACAGGGAGGGGGGAGGGAGTCATTTGATTGGATTCGGTGTCAGGATCAATCGGAATGAAATCCATTCCAAGATAGGAAAGTAATGTTCAATCCCCCAGTCTCAGGTCGTAATAACCACCAGCAGTGAACCGAGGGGATTCGAGCACTGTCTGCATGCTAAGGATAGATTTACGAGAGCAATCACTCTAATGCGAGTTGGGATAGCGCAAGGGAGGACGGAGAGAGCATCGAAAATTACCGCTGCCTGGTGTTCTCACAGCAACATGTTGCTTATCTAAGCCAAAGCGCTTTTCGTACAAACACCTGGCGTTCCTTGATGGCGGCCACCGTTATTCGCAAGCTACTAATAAATTGTATTTCGAAGCTGTGACAGATCGAGTAGATTCTTGAGTAAAACCGTTGTGACGTCACAGTCATTGCTGGGGACTCCTCAAATTCTTCTCAATCCTCTCTCCCTTTCTTATGCAAGGTGAGAAGAAAAATGTACCGAGACCGTGTCCCTGAATCAAACAAAATATTAACAACTCTCATCTACCAACTTATTCTGTATTCAACACCTTCAGTGTGGGGGGCATGTCATTTGGTGTGGAAGTGTGGCTGTAGTGCCCCCTCCATCTTGTACAGAGTTGTTTGACGAGCCCTTGTCTTCAATATGAGACCAGCTCTTGAACAAGCCATGGAGGATGTTGCTCTGCCCATTAGTTTCAGAAATACGCGAATTCAAAACGCCCGATTCACCATAGAAACCCCTCAGGGTGGTAGGATGGACACGTTTTTGTGTCCTGCACTGAACGGGTTAAACAGTCTCACAGAGCTCACCCCACGGGTTATGCTTCTCCCCCCCACTGCAAGCAGTGGGGATACAGTCTTAACAGACTGGAATGATTGTCCCTTCATTCAGCAGGGCTTGGATAGGGAGTAGTAAACTACTCCCCCCAAGTACCGACTTGCGGTAGTTCGTGCATTCTAGCTTGCACTCCCACTTCAGCAGAGTGGTTCCCGAGTGTTGCATCACAACTCCCACAGCCGGTCTGTATTGGTACATCCTACACGGATGTATGCAGCACCTTCATGGGGGGGTGAAGCCCTCTGGCTAGGGTATGCCTCAACCACGACCCCCGCGCATGGTCCATTATTTCGGACCGTAGTTTCCTACCTCAATTGGGGAGGCTGGCCGGTGAGGCTTTGCCGAAGCACTGCCTCTGTGGATATGGGTCAAAAGGGTGCTTCCCTACATATTATGAAAGTGGGTTTTCGAGATTTTTGGGTTCCAAGGGTGTATCATTTTCCACTAAATGTTGGACGCTGAATCGAGTGGAATGAGTCGAGGAGACTCCAAACTCACTTTTTCCCCATTTTTCTATCCTTCGGTCCAAAATTTGAATTGCTAATTGACTCATTTTTCATATTTGTACTATATTATTCGTATTTATACTTTTCCCTAGCTAATCGACGACGTTCACGAGCCGGGCCCACAACGGAAGCAAAGGCGAGCAAATAACTAGGATTTCCATCAAAATTCCACCTCTATGGAGGCGGAATGTGAATGCCTGGCGACTGGAGGTCGGTGCTCAATTCGCGCATTCTCCCGTGACTCGAGGGCTCACTAAGTACAACTATGTGCTAGCTTCCCTCGATAGTGACCTCACCGAGATCATTTTCAATCTGCCTCTAAAACTTGTGGCAAACACGCCCTAACCGACCTGATGCACAGGCTGTAGTTGAATGCGATCTCAACTTTAACGTGAGTTGCATTTGTTGGCAGGAAGCTAGCTTATGATGGCTTTCTCAAAGCCATGTTTCCTTTAGGTACGCCTACTGGTCCACGTTGGTTCAATTTTGGCTTCGTCCTCCGATTCTCTGGACAAATTGGCCCTCATAGGGGATACAGTTTTTGAGTTGTCTCCCAGCCAGTATTCTATTGATGCGATTGGCCTACTTGGTTTTGGTTGTCTCAAAGCAAAGATTGCCCAGTTGGCTTCCGCAGCCCGGCACCAGTTTTTAATGATGCAAGGAATTTACAGGTAGCTCTTTCTTGCTTTAACACTCCTTGACCCCCCTCCGGAGACCCATCAATTTGCCGTTTTCACCAACGTTGAGGACCCCTGCTCCTTGCCGCGTGCTTTCTAGCTACCTCTTGGTGGCCTACCGTAGGAAAACTGACGGCTCCTTCCCTAAACTCGACGACGAAGGGTGGATGCTCTGAATGCACTAGTGGTCTGTTTGTGTTTAACCACCTAAACCTCATCAACTACCAAACCTGGACTCCGCTAATCCTCTGGAATTCAACGCCTTGACCCCTTCAAAAGCTCACTTTTTGCTGTTATGGACAGATATTGCGCAAGCTCGATCTTCATTTCACAATTTCGTCTGTTTCGATGGCCATTCAAAGACACAAATCTCTATCCTTGGAGCGGATTTTTTATTTATTTATTTTTTCTTTTATCGAAATCGGCTTACTTTTTTATGTAAAAAATAAGCGCCTCATGGACTCAGTGGAGAACTACAATGGAAGCAGATGCTACTGACCACTGTTCAGTCCTTGTCATCGCGCCTGAATATGTAGTCCTCCTTCTATAATTTCCCAATTTACTCCAAGAAAATCCAACGTTTTGCAACGCCAGCTGTGAGTTTTCTCCTGTAACAGAAATCAAACGCCTTCCAGTTGCTACAAAAATAGCCAACTTCCGCCCAGCTGGTTCTAGCAGGAAATTTGGTTCCTAAACTTCTCCGTATTGACCATCAAGCCCTAACATGTGCAGTAACTGGCCAGAGCATCAATATTGTCTTGCGATTTCTGGGGATTGTCTGTCTATATGTCGAGGTCATCCGCATACAGCAATACCTTGCTGGAAGCTGGCAATCAGGAGAGCCATGCAATAGGCAGTTCACTAAATTGGTGATGTGCAGAGATGTGCCATTCAACATGAACATGCAATAGATGGAGAAGAGTGAGACAGACCCGGGAAAAATTCCAGCAGAAGTCCTGGAAGGGAGAAACGCCCTGCAAAACCCCACCAGGGGTAGTAATAAGAAGGGCGAGAACTCGCCCCTCTCCAGCCCTATAAAAAGGCCTGCATATAGGTCAGCATTTCTTGTCTGCTTTTAAAGCTTCCAATACAATCCTAACTACTGTCCTT
Organism: Cyrtorhinus lividipennis; assembly: GCA_019603395.1. Taxonomy (NCBI): domain Eukaryota; kingdom Metazoa; phylum Arthropoda; class Insecta; order Hemiptera; family Miridae; genus Cyrtorhinus; species Cyrtorhinus lividipennis. Next base: position 1,414,092 of record CM034004.1, on the reverse strand, counting down.
CTGTCTCCCAATCTGGCTCATCAAGCATGTCAAACTCACTTGCAAATTTTCTGTGTGTTCACTGAATGGTGGCATCCCTCAGAGTGGCACTTACCAGAATAACTTTGCCCTACTGGAGGCATCTTGTATGTTGCATCCCAGGACCAGCGAGTTCAATAACTATGTGCACCACAACTGGTGGTCCCGAATTTTTACCGCACCTTCTGAACCGCCTGTCTCTCTATTCTGTATTTATTGCCTGTTTTAATATTTATGTTGGATGGCACATCAAACAGGGCGAGGGGATATGGCTCAATGGACAGTCCTGACCCACCAGAAACTACACCTCATATTTCAAATCCTGAACATCATTGTTTTTTAAATCGGTAAATTATGAAGAGTTTCAATCGTGGTGTTGTGGGGGGTTTCACAGTTCTATAGGTTCGTAGTACATTCCCCAGTAATGACAAGATCCATCATTTAATTTTTGGTGGACCTTGGAGATACTTCCGTTTGAGTGTGGCACTGCTGTGGAGAAACTTCTGATTCGGATTATTTGGCATTGAAACAACAATTGTATGGTGATCATCTTTCTGTTGTTTTTCAGGCACCCTGGTGACAACCCGTTCTACTCAAATATCGACAGTATGCCCGATATTCGTCCGAGAAGAAAGTCCATCCCCCTCGTATCAGAGCTCGTAAGTAACACAGCTATACGCCATTCGCGTCTGCAACAACTGCCCAGCCGGTCCACCAGTTCCACGATTCTCAATTCTTGGGCGTATAGGCGTTGAGTTCTCTCAGTTTTCTTTCAAATGTATATTTTTCCCTGAACGTATTGCTCTCATAAAATTTGATATCCCGTCCACCTCTAAATTGATGTTGTCGAGAGTGCCCACAACTGCGTTTTTCCGTAGAAAAAATCATGGGCATTGCGGACAGTACCGAAGTGAGGATTTTAGCTCTCCTCAGCTCCCGAAGCATTTTCTAGTTACGTCGGAATTACCTAGGTTGCATTTGACTGTTCACGTTCTTTTATTGTAAAACTCTTTTTCAAGTTCTCCCCTGTGTGGTAGTCTTAACCCTACCCCAACCAAGAATGTCGCCCGACAAACCCGACTTTCTTGTTGTGAACTGATGGTGACCCTTGACATTGTGTTGTAAACCCCCCCCCCCCCCCCCTTAGACTTGTGAATGTGACGTTTTCGTGACGTCAGCAGCCATGGAAATCCGCTGCATATTGCAGTTGTATATAAAATGTGAAAATTAGGAAACGTGTGGAAGCGCCCAACAGGTGTATGCTGTACCCATTTCCGTCTGGTATTTCTGGATTGAAAGCAACTTCATTTTAAACCTTTCTTTAGAGACAGTATTCAGGACAGATTTGAGTTGTATTTGTATTGATTAACTTGATCATTGATGGCTGAATTAGGCATTCAGGATTGATTCTTTCCTTTCATAGAGACAGCAGAGCCAGTCCCTACCGACTAATTTGTGTACATACCTACTCTAGAAAGTAGAAACGTAATTCCTCAAAGATGACCTCTGAGGAATTGCTTAACAGGTCGTTCACAGGAGTCTCACAACAGCTCTCTACTTTCACGGTCTTAGCGCTCCTGGTGACAATCGGAGGAAGTTCCTTTCACCCCACTAACTCAAGACATGCTCAGCTGCCGGAAGGTCTTCCAGGATAAATTTTTCTATAAGACTCTCATCTCCTTTAAAAATCCGAAGATTTTTGAAAGAATCAACTGGCAAGAGCAATGATTCTTTTGGTAGTTTGCTTTAAAAATGTCGCAATGCAGTCAATATGTTTGTAGATTTTCAATCCCCTTGAATCAATGCAAGTTTGTGTGAACAAAAAATATCACAGTTATCACATCTTTCGGTTTTGGTTGTCACTTTGTACATTTTTTGTCCATTTGGTGAGGATATGACCCATTCGTTTTCTATAGGCATTATCACAAAATGAAATCACAGACAAATTCTTATATGATATTGACAATAACTGTAATTGGGCTTGCCCGTTCAAAATAAAATGAATAAATAAATGACAAGCAAGATATCGCGTGTTGATACCGCTGATATGAGTAATCTAGATATTGGTCGGTTTGAGTGAACTTCCTCCCACTGTCACCAGGAGCGCTAAGACCGCTACGCTGTAGTGAGACTTTGTCGTTCATACCATCACTTATTCTGATATTGGCCACAATCATGCCTTAAGACCGATCATTATTCAATGGGTTATAAACTATGGTATTAAATGTACAGGGTTAGTTCCATTAGGATTAGTTAATGTGAATACATTAGAGGAAATGTCAGCCAATGATTAGTTAGCAAATTAATGATTAGTTGGCTTGACAATGACGTCTTCGCGTCAAAAGCACTCGCCCACTGCACTTAATATGTTAAGTAGCTCCTAATTACCCTGATTAGGCCTTACGTGGCCCTTTGTTGTTCACTTTTGTGGTGACCTGTGTCGACAATTAAGTTCTCATAGGAAAAGTGAGAGGTTGTTTTATTCTTGGAGGACACTCCAGGACTGGTTTCAGGGGACGTCCTGGAACATTCTTCATCCCCTCTTCGAGCCCTTGTTAAAATTGAAGTTGCTATCCTCAAATACCATGCGAAAACAGCGCAAATAACCGCTGTCTGCCGATCCCAATCCCCCAAGTCGGACGTTTTTCTAGATTAAAAAAAGAAAAGTATGGCAAAATTGATCAGGACCTCGAAACTCTCAAACTAATTTGTACATTTATATTTTATCATGCTCCCGCCACCAAAAGGTCCTCAAGGTACTTTCACTCTCAATGAAGAAACTTTTGGTTTTTGACTTTTGATGTATCTGCTTTCTATCTTAATTCTTCTTGTCATTTCTCTGTCACGTTATCTACGAATGAAGTCTTTCAAAGTCTCTTCTTCGATAATTTCTCTGATGTCTTTCGATCTATTTTGTCCTGTACACACCTCCAGATACGAGTATGGCATTTTTGTAGCCCTTTTTGCATGTGTTATAAAACCAATCAAACAAAACCAAATTACCGTGTGGTGTGCATGTAGATTTATAAGCGGATATGCCTTGTTCATTCCTGCCTGCTCGTTGTCTTGTTCTCTTCTTATCTTCCTTCGTGTTTTATCGGCCACCAATTTTTCCTTAGTCCATCTCTTGGAAACCATCATTGAAGATCCTGAAGTTCTTTTTTCTCTATACCGTCTGCTTGCCATTTTCATTTATTTGCAAAGTGGATATGCAATCCAAGCATACACACAAACCTAGGCATACCTGCAAATTTCATGAATATTTCAGGTTTATATTTATTTATTTATCTTTTTTAAGGACATTTCAACGGTTTACCACATTCTGCCGATATAAAAGTCAGTTCCATGCTAGAAGGTCAAGATTTTCAAATGAATGAAGATTTCCTATTATTCAGAGAGACGCCACCCCAACTGCTTTACTTGTGATCTTAGCTTGATTTCGGTTGAATAGACTCGAGTTGAAACATTTTGCTGGAACTCCAACGGTAGAATAAGTACCGTACTGTACTGTGTGGTAGCTTGGCCATTTATTAGCACTACACCATTTCCTGAGGATAAAATGAATTGCAACGTGCACCGTCGAGTGTATCAACTGCTGATTTGTTGGAACTGCTTATCATCAACCCCCTTGTATTCATAGTGTAGATAGGTATAATTTAAGACGTCTAATGATTTTGCCAAGTCTCCGGTTTTCCTTCGTCAGATTTAGGTGGTCCACTTGGATTTCTTATTGCTTAATTCTCCCTGAATCAGTCAAGTACCGTAAAACCCCCAGTTTTTGGCATGGATGTTATCGATGGTTTCATTAGTGATAGTAATAACATTTCTAATACCATAGCTCCGGTTCCTTTTTATTCTTTAGAGTTTTGACTTTTGTTGTTAAAACAGTTGAAACAAGATAATTCCCATATTTTATATCATAAATAATGAAAAAGCAGCATGATCCAGTCTTAGGCGCCATTTTGGTTGATTATCCCTTGAATAACTATCCTTGATTATTCCTTGAATAAGCAACCTGTTTTCATGCAAAAAGACATTCTCTCTGATTCGGTTAAAATTTAAAAAAAAAAATTCTGGGCATTTCAAGATGAAGAAGAAGAAAAAGGTAAAAGTCCGTCCGCCATACGCCATAAGCGACTTAGGTTGTACAAATTTGCTAAAAATCTGAAATCTTGGTCAAGAACCCATTTCCGGCTATAGTTGGTCCTCAGAACTTTTCAGCCCGTTCCTACCAAATTTGGGGAGAGTAGACGTCAAAACGTGTTTTTTGATAAATGGATTTTCGAGATATTTGGCGATCTAGGCGTGTGGGGTATCATATCCACTAAATTTTAGACTCTGAATCCAATGATTCGGGTCCTGGAACGATTGACGCCCACCGGAAGAGATTATGGACGCTGATTTTGATCTAGACACCTTGAAATGTCCAGAAAAAATTGTGGGCCGAATCGGAGAGATTGAGATTTTGCATGAAAACATAGCTTGATTATTCAAGGAATAACCAATCAAAAAGACCGCGTACAAGTGCCGAAAACTGGAGGTTTTAACCTAAAATGTTATTCAAAGAATTCATGATGAAGGCAGTAGCCGAAATATCCAAAATCCTGGAATCGGTTTTCTTTGTTCCAGGTTGAATGAAATCTGTTTTAAATAATGCTATACTCATAATAACATAACATAATATTTTCCCAAAAAAAAAAAAAATTAATTTTGGAACCGTCCTCTGCATGCTTCAACGGCAAATGCTTCACACACATTTGAATATTTTAATATGAAACACGTTAATAATTCAAATTTTTCAAAAACTCGATGAACGTTCTCTGACGTCGAATAGCGGTCATTATTATTAAAATTTCTCTCTTGGAGCTCACACGCAGTGTTTTATGTGCTGTCGTACTCATGCGAATTATTTTTCAAAAGCACTCTCCTCTTTCACGGCTTATATCGGCACCTCTGCCCATTTTTGGGTAGTTGCTGTTGATCTGTCAATGTCTATTTCCTATAGAACGCGTAGGTATATGTGTTTGAAGGAAGTTTCAACATTTTGCTATGTTATTCTCTTCAGCATGAATTCAGAAGGTAGTTGGCTTGATGACGTCATCACGTCGAAAGCGCTCGCCCATTGCACCAAACATGTGAAATAAGACAGATGCTCACCAAAATCGAATGTAGGTGGTACTATTGATAAATAGGCGCCTTCTTGTGTCATTTGACTATTCAATTTACATACTAATATTTCAAGAAGTTCTAACAAGTTTTTTTCCCCCATTTACGAAATGAATTCGTCCTTTTCCAAAATGAATATTTGTCTTTTTCCCAAATGAAATCGCCTTTTTCTAAAATGAATTCAACATTACCTAACTGTATGAATTCGTCGTTATCCAAAATGAATTCGCCAGTACTAATATTTCAAGAAGTTCTAACAAGTTATTTAATGGCCTTCATGATTTGGTACCGCATTACGTAGGACGAATTCATTTCGTAAAAGGGCGAATTCATTTTGGAAAGCGATGAATTCATTTTGGAAAAGGACGAATCCAATATAAAAATGCTATATATGGGGGGTCCTACCAGTAACCCCCCCCCCCCCCCAGCCATAAATTCAAACCCCAATATTTGTTATTGCGGATTCGGATTCTACCCTAAATTATATAAAAATGTATCCCTAATTTTTTTTTTAAAGGCTTGTTTACGTAAAGCTATGATTCCACTCAATTTTTCGAAATAACGGCCAAAATTCGTTTATTTTGCATGAAAAAAATCATCTTTTTAGCGCATGTTTGCACATAAGATAGGTACCTATCATAGGTTTTTTTCTTTTGATAGAAGAAGTTAGTTTTTATGGGCAAACAGATGATTTTTTTCACGCGAAATAAACGAATTTTGGCCGTTATTCCGCCAAAATTGAGTCAAATAAAGAAACGGATAGCATCGCGAGTTACAGCGTTCAAAAACAATGAAAATTCATGAGCCACATTTTAGCATTCACCGTCATTCACTATTTGACAATTTTGCGTACTCGCTGAACCAGTTACGCGCAATCAAAACTCTTAAATAAAAAATAATTCAATAAATAAAAATAAATAATTTTAAATAAATAAATAAATAAATAAATTTAATTTAAATGAAAAATTGGGGTTCCCATATAAAGATAGTTAGTGTTGCTTGCGCAGGGTGCGTAAATATGATATTTTGTCGCGTGGCAACACCAGCTTTTTCAGTTTTTCCCATTTCACAGAACCGAAAAAACCGGCCATTATTCCGCTGAAGGGGTTTCCTGCAGCGTATTATGTGAATTCGAAACAATCTGATATCACTAAAAGATTTCAAAACGCTGCAAGAAACCTCTAAAACGGATGGTAAAGGGTTTTTTTTGGCTCTCCTGTAAAATTGGTTAAATTTTAGCCACTTAAGCGACGATTTGAAATCCTTGCAAAAATTATAAAGAAAATTCAAAAATAAATGTTTTTGTTTACTTTCATTTGGACCATTTTAGGGGGAACAACTCGTGTAATACCAATTTTTCTAAATATTCTAATCCCCCCCCCCCCCTGTTTGAATTTTAAAAGGCTGCTTAACATTACGCTCAAGCGTAGCTTATAGGGGGGAGTAGCATAACCTGAAAATTGTATGTATTTTATATCTTTGTCTTCCAATAAAATGCAATAAAATAAAATAAAAAAAAAAAAAAAAAAAAAAAAAATCTCGCCCCCCAAAAAACAATAGGCTTTTGCTACAAGTTGGATATTACCACTTTTCATGACTAAATAGTAGGTAGTGACTATCTCGAAGACGAATTGATAGCGTTTATTACCTAAATTTGACTAGTAGAATTTCTACAATTTGCTCGATGCATTTCTACTGCAACCCAGCACGACTCCACCTTCCCGCATTCTTCTTAGAGGAACCTTTTTTGCTATGGTTCCACTTTTTCAACTCTTCAATTTCTCATGTGCATGTTCCATTCGCTATTGGATGGAAACTGCTTTCTATTATAAATTTCCTGTTGTTTCTAATGCTGTTGTGTTGTTGTTTTAGACGATGGCAGCGACAAAGCGCAATGCCGGGTTGACGTCGGCAGTTCCACGAGCAACGTTGAACGACGAAGAACTGGTATGCTTTGACCCATCCAGCAATGGCCGGTTTATAGTTTCTTTAGCACGATCAGCAATAAATTTTGTTTTATGAGAAATCACATTGATATTGGTTTTTCTGCAGAAAATGCACGTCTACAAGAAGACGTTGCAAGCCTTAATCTACCCAATTTCGTCGACAACGCCGCATAATTTCATGCTGTGGACAGCAACGTCGCCAACGTATTGCTACGAATGTGAAGGCTTGTTGTGGGGCATCGCTCGTCAAGGTGTTCGATGCACAGAATGTGGCGTCAAGTGCCACGAAAAGTGCAAGGATCTTCTCAACGCTGATTGTCTTCAAAGTAAGTCAAGTCAAGAGTCTGGTCGAACTGCATATTGTTGAAGAATACTCTTCTTCCCGTATTACTGTAAGAACGCCTCCAATTCTAAATTCGTCGGAGATTGAATGTCTTCTCATCCATCCATTTCTTCGTTCTTCTGCGCCTCACTTCTGCGCAATACTGGGGAATTATGTGTTACCCTGTTGGTGACACTTCGTTGGGTTTTCTCAACAATATTCGGATTATACAGCTACTCCAGAGAAGTTTTGTTGTGATGATCCAATCTCTTAAGAGCTGTTATCTCCAGAACGTTACCCTTTGGCTCCATGATCCCAAACTTTGCAGCTAGGTCGTTTTTTATGGCTTTTAAGGCAGTAATATTTCCAGTAAGTTAATCATTCAGTGATAAAACCTGACAGCTACGTGGTGGTTTTCGAATGATGACACATTTAGACCATTTTTATGTCCAGAAACCGACATTTTTCGGGAATATGATTTCGGAAGACATAAAGAGACGTGTTTTCGTCATAAAGCGGCTACAGACCCTCTAATCTTTTGAATCATCATAATTTGTTGCAAGCATTTCAAATAACATATAAGCAGGCAAAGTTGTGCTACCCCAAAATTGTCAAATAGTGGATGACGGTGAAGGCTAAAGTGTAGCACATGAATTTTCATAGTTGTTACGCGCCGGTTCACGAGATGCTATCAATTTCATAATTCGACTCAATTTTTGCGCAAAAAATAACCAAAATTTGTTTATTTGCATGAAAAAATCATCTTTTTAGCGCGTGTTTGTTCATAAAAACTCTCATTTCCTCTATCAAAAGAAAAAAACCAATGATACCTATCTTATGTGTGCAAACACGCACAAAAAAGATGATTTTTTCATGCAAATAAACAAATTTTGGTTATTTTTTTGCGCAAAAATTGAGTCAAATTAAGGAACGGACACCATTACGTGAATCATTGTGTAATAACAATGAGAATTCATGTGCCACACATTAGAGTTCACCACCATCCACCATTTGACAATTTTGTGTTTGCACAAGTTTGCCTGATCGCATATATGATAATTTATGAGATTCGTGCAAAACATCTTGATGATTAAAAACAATTTCTTTTGTTTACTCCCATTTGAGGAATTTTAGAAAGGGGGGGCAACTTTGGGGGGCACCCTGCATACTGAGAACACTCTTGAATTTTAGAGGGTCACTAACCGCTTACTGATGAAAACAGGCCCTTTTTGCTATTCAGAGCCATATTTCAGAAAAATGTCGGTCTCTTAAACCTAAATAACGTCTAAATGTGTCATCATTCAATAACCACCTCGTAGCTGTAGGGTTTATCACTGGCTAGTGACCCTCTAATATTCAAAAATGTTCTGTATGCAGGGTGCCCCCCAAAGTTGCCGCCCTAAAATCCTCCAAATGGGAGTAAACAAATACATTTTTTTGAATCTTTATAATACTTTGCAAGAATCTCAAATATCATTCATATATGCGAGCAGCCAAACTTGCGTGCAAACTATTTGTTCCTTGATTTGACTCAATTTTCGCGAAATAACGGCCATAATTCGTTTATTTTGCTTTAAAAAAATCATTAAAAAATCTAAATTCTCACATTTATTTATTCTTTGTTAGGTACCTTCCCTTCTGCTTTGTATCCGTGATATTGTTGAAACTTTATTGCAGGTTTCCTACTTTATTGATTTTGTATAAGTTTCTCTCTTTTTTGCCCCTTTGTTCCTGTAAAACACTGATTTTTCTTTCCCTAATTCTATCTACTCGTAGTTGAACAACAAGCAACATTTTCACGAAAATACATCGCCTTAGCGATAAAATTATCTTACAGCTCAGTTCACACAGTTTTGGTGCAAATTCATGTGCAATCTAATGCACCAAGAGGTACTAGAACTCTGTGAATTTACGCTCCACATATCTGTAATGCGGTGTTTTGATGGGTAACAACTGCTTGCAATCACAATTTCGTGATGTTTTCTTTTCAAATTTACCTGCTATTTGTTCTCAATTTTTGTAAACTGGTGATATTTGAAACTTTTTTGACCAGCACCGGTGCACCAGATTGCTTTGTTACTGGGAAGCAGGATAAGTAACCCTCAATGCCCCTTATTTTGGTTTGAAATTGTACGGGTAAGCTTCACAAACAAGACAAACTTCACTGTAATTCAAGAAGATAGTATCCTTGAATTCCGACCACCTTCCGTTCCTTACTTGATATGGGATTGTCACAAATGTTGTCAAAGAACGAACTTCATCTCCCGAGCTTTCCCTACAAAACCTGTTCCTTCTATTGATTGTTATATTGTTTGTCAGTTATTCGTCGAGCTCCTGGGAGCTTGGAAAAGTGGATGTGGGGTAAGTTAAGGACAATGTTGGTAATGAGCGAACATGAAAAGAAAAAAAAACTCAAACTGAGGAATTAGAGAAGTCGACTCACCCAGGAAATTTTGCCGGATTGCGACTGATCAAACCTAGTTTCTTCACTCATTCATCCCTTTACAACTGCCCAATCCATACAACTTTTTTATTTTTTATTGCTACTTGATTTGGCATTGAGTTTTGAGCCTTTGGCTTGCCCTCCACTAACACATTTTATAGGAGAACACAAGGCGACCGTTTCACCAACTTACATGTAACTTGGGAATACAAGATGACCTTTGCACTACCCATGTTCGCACCCCCCTCAACCCCCATTTGGCAAAAAGGTGCCTTTTCTTAATAACTTTGCTACACAAGGGAAAATAACAAGTTCAGAGAGTCCAGTTCTAAGAGGGTATTTAGTTTGAGTTCCATTTGATGGACGTTATAAGACAAGTTTTTGGTTGGTTATTCCTTGAATAATCTGAATAGAGTAGAACATTTTCTAAAAATTAGAATCAGGAGGGGCCAAAATGTGTATTTGAAATTTAGGCGTGTGGGATATCATTTTCCACTAAATTTTAGAACCCAATAAGATGGGTCCCGGAAAGATTGGCACTCACCGGAGGAGATTATGGGTCAAAAGGGGGTATCTACCTTCACATTTTGAATGTGTGTTTTCATGATTTCTGGCACCTAGGCGTGTGGGGTATCATTTTCCACTTAATTTTAGTCGCTGAATCCAATGAGTTGGGTCCTGGAACGATTGGGGGCCATTGGAAGAGGTTATGGACGCTGAATCGATTGAAATGAGTCTTCATGCTCTGGTCCGAGGAATGATCAACCCCTGTGAGGGAATTTGCTGCGTTCTTTCTGGTCGCTTCAAGGTGTCTAGATCAAAATAAGCGAATTTCCGTCCACCGTACGCCGTCCTGACGTACCTGCTCATGTACGTGCCATAGAATTCTTTTGCGCTAGATCATCCTGCACTATGGTTCTATGGCTTCCCTGTACAAAAGACATCCCACCCTATCCGGCGTCCGACTGCTGTTAGCAGCCCTGGATGGACTTTGTCGAGAGGCCGGGTTTTTACAAGGGGTTTTCCTCTACTCTGCTCTGTAACATGCCACTTCTTATGCTTGCTGTCTTCTATCATCGGAATGCTCTGAGCTGTAGCGTGGGGGTGGCTGTGGAGCTGTTATGACTCTTGCTGGGCATCACTGAACCTACAGGCAAATGAAGGGGTACCATAGTTGGAAAACATTCCACCTGTGTCCTCCATTAGGAACAATCATTCCAGCCCCGCTGCCTGCAGTGGGGGAAGGCATAACCTGTGGGGTGAGCTCTCCTTATAATTGTGGCTAACATCCTTGCATTGGGGTTTAAGCACATTGGACACTGTGTCCTCCATTTTCATCTTGCTCCACAGTCCTGCGAAAAGAGTTTTCTGCGTCTTAGGCAGAGTGAGAACATTCTTTCCCTGCCTGAATAAAATGCCTAAAACTTAATGCCGTAAGCCGTCTTGGATTGGCGCCCACCGGAAGTGAGTATGGGTCAAAATGGATGTCTTATCCACATTGGATTTTTCAAGATTTTTGATACCTAGGCGTGTGGGGTATCATTTTCCACATTTTGTTTCCCGATACTTTGAAGCCGATTAAGATGGTCGACTCTTGACCTTGGACATGAAAACATGGGTGATTACCATTTCTCCTGATTTGCAAGCCTTCCTCCTACCTTTCTCCCAACCATTATCTTTGATTTGTCGAAGTTAATTTTGAGGTTCCATTGCTCGCAGTAGCTACCAAGATTAATTATCATTCTTTGGAGCGACTGGGGGTCTCTGCCAACAGTATCACATCGTCTGCATATCCCAACTGATTTTACGCCTATTGATGATAATTCGCCAATGCTGTCCTCCATGTCGTTCAAGAACAAGGACCGAAGGACTCCTGTCCCACTCCCATAGTCACCGGGAACTCCTCTGACAGGATTACTTCAGGAATAACCAACCAAAAGCATTACTGCAGCAGTACCAGCGTGTTTCTGTCCGTCCATCTTGAGACTGATTTTTACCAGAGCACCAGAAGTTTACAGCTTTCCCTGGTTCGTTGGAGAAGCACGGTGGGTGATTTTGTTGCATCTTGCAGCGTTGTAGGTTATGTTTCTGGCCATGTTCGGTTCTCGGGATGAGAACTCTGATCGAAATGAGGATTATACGATTGAGCATTAGAAAACATTCCACTAACAACATTTTCTGAACAATTTAGGACTGCGGTTCGACTATCATGGGATGTATTCCTTGCACTAATTAGTAAACTTATAATTACTTCAATAAACATTTTGAAAACTAAAGATGGTCGATCGGCAAGACAGAGTTTCGTGTAATTTGATTGAATTTAGCCCGTCAGAGATGATAAAGCTATATCCTGCACCGGCATGTGAAACTCAATGATCACAAAATCCCTTCAAGCACAATCCTTCTTTCAGATCAGGTTGACCTAATCCATTCAAAATCGCCCTACTGCTCAGTGATTCAGTCCTAGTGGGTCCTTTGATCCAGAACGATGGTGATCGGTACGCAAATCCTTTAAAAAATGTCATCAAGAAGAAGAGGAAATCGCTTAGCCTATTACCGCACTCCTTGAAGTTATGGGATTTGAAAATACCTTCTGCATTTTGGATCAGTAGATGAAAACTTGGTTTGTCAATTCGAATGTTCTGATGATCATGAACTGGAAACTACTATGCGTGTGACTCACATTTGCATCGATTATCAGCAACATGTTTTGAATATCATGTCTCAGCGTATGGTAAATGAGATGTATTTTTTTATGAGAGATAATTAAACGATGTTCGTTCATTTCTTCTCCAGGAGCCGCCGAAAAAAGCTCGAAACACGGTGCGGAAGACAAGGCAAATACCATAATAACTGCAATGAAAGAACGAATGCAGCAACGGGAGCGAGAAAAACCAGAGATCTTTGAACTAATCAGGTATGTTTGGACACGAGAAATTTCACTATTTCATAACATTTTCTCGATGTTATTAACTAAGGTTTACAGTCCTGATTAGACAATGTTACATCAATTTTTTTTCAAATTTTGAGTAGGTTCCATATCCTCCAGATTTTTATACAATTCAGGGAAATACGTATACCTCATTTGGTGCACCTTATTGAATTCATGGTTATTCTACCTGCAAGTGAGCACTGAGGAACGTTGATTACACGGATTCCCTGACATTGAACTACGTATTAAAACATGCAAAATGAATGAAAATCACAGATTTGGTTTGACAGCTGAAACTAGTTCCTTTCAAACCAGGTGCTCTTGGTTAACCTGTTTTCAAAAATTACTTAATAAGGATGAAAGGAATAATATAAGAACCTTATACATAAGTGCTACATTATCATTTGATGTTGTCAAGAGGAAGACAACAGCAGGATTTTCTAATAAATATTAACGATTGTGAGGTTGCTGTTCACGTAAATGTAGCATTTCCAAACCAAATTCAACAATGTCCAAAACATTCAACATCTTATTGAATCAACCAGCATTGAGAAGATGATTCGGGCATTATCCACAATCTAGAGTGAAAGCTCCACAAAGAAGAGATGCTCCATCTGTTCCTGTTTTATGCGTCTCGACGCTCTCCTCCTGACATCATGACTGGAAGAGTCATAAGAGTCACTCGTATCACCATTTTTCCATACACAACGACACAACTCAGAACTCGAATGTTCCTGGACGGACGATCCGTCGTCTCCATTGAGAAGACATTAGGAGTGCGTCGAGACTCATAGAAAAGGAACAGGCGAAGCATCTCTTCTTTGTGGAGTTTTCATTCTAGATGGAGGACAATGCCCAATTCATTTTCTTTCTAACGCTCTGATTTTATGAAATGTTTAATTTGTTCTGGAAAATGTTGAATTTACATTGGAAAATGTTGAACTTCTTTGGAAAAACAATATACAGGTTGTAAACCAGTAAGGAAGCCTTCAAGGGGTCGATTCTACAACTCATTTTACAACAAAATGTGTCAAACAACTTTTTATTTTATTCACAATAAGAAGAAATATTCAAGATTTTTTACGTGTTTTCGACCTGACGTAACTTAAATGGCCATAATTCCCTTAATAATAATATCGTGAATAACTGGGAAACGAGGCCCCTACAAAGATAATTCCCTAAGACACATTTTGTTGCAAAATGAGTTGTAGAATCGACCCTTTGAAGGTTGCTAAACTTATTGGTTAACACCCTGTACATGCACGATTTCATTGAAATGTGTCCTCAATCATTGAATTCACCTTGAAGTGAACGCACCTCAGTATTAAAAAACATTTGATTCTGGCAAAGTTTATTATTATTACACTGGCAACTCAATTTCGGCAATTTTTATTTTGTTTCAATCTTTTTTCCCCGTAGCGTTTATAAAACTATAATCATAACATTTCCTTTATAAAGGGAGGGTAAATTGAGAGGAGAAAAGATGTATGTTTTTAAATGAAAATCGGAGCTGGAAAAGTAAAGTTTGTTGGTGCAGGATGGTGTTTGGTCCTGACCAGAAGAGCCACATTGGTCACATGAAGGCCGTGAAGCAGTCGGTTTTGGCTGGTACCTCCAAGTGGTCAGCTAAAATTGCCATTACAGGTTTGTCCTTCGGGAAAATGAGGCCTCGTATCTTGTATCAAATTTGAATGAAACGCCCGTCTGTTCCCTTTAATCCTCAAACCACTTTTTTTGCTACGAAACCTATTGTTTTTGAACGAAAAGGCCTCGTTTCATCTTCCTGCTGTGTTCGATGTGTAAACCTCCGCAATGATTCTTTCTGTTTATTACGTTGTTTGTTTTTTTCGGATGCAGCAAACCTGTTTTTTCGTCTGTTTGATCGAGTAAAGCTAAATTCAATGAACAGTTTTGATGAGTGGTGAAAAGTGGTACAACGTTTTGACATTAGGGATTCTCTTAAATCGTGAATAATCTCACAGATTGCCCCCTTTCCGTGTATATTCTTTATAAACAGAAAGAAATCAACTTAATCGATAGTTGTTTTCTGTATTCAATTGGCAACAAGTACCTAAAAAGTCCCTGTTAATCAGCGTTCGCACGCTTTTCAGCTGAGCAAGGCCTGGAAGGTTATTTATGGCTTGTATTGATATCCGCCATAAGGTCTATTACTTGCTCAAATATTATTGAAGTGCCCCAAGACGTTGGTAAAGGAAATACTAATCTTCGTTAATTGTGGATTAATATCCGCCAGATGATATTTTGAAGAGGCAATTTCTCAGTTCCTGCTTTTGAAAAATGTTTTTCTCAGGGCACTGACGTCCCCATCATCACCACGTGTTGGTGCCCCTCTAAGCAATGATGGAAAAACACTTGATTTCCTCTTAGACATTGAGAGGATTTCAAAAGACTGACAAGGTCATGAGATTCCAAGTAATTTAACACGTTCGCTGCGGAATTGTTGAGCTCGTTTGAGCAGCTGTGCGGGAGTCATCTGAAATAGGAACGCGCCAGGTGCGTGCGCCACATGTGGAAAGAAATTCGAAGCGAGCTCCTAACCCAGTGCGCCTATTTGCCTTGGAGTAAACTACTTGCACCGAATTATTTCGTGCACTAAAGCGAAGCGCTGAAAGAAATCTTGAGGCGGGAACACTGAAAACGATGCAAAATGGCAAGAAAACTCCAAACCAGTCCCCTATTTTGGACTTATTTTTTTGCATCTTAGCAACACCCCAGCTGACTCCGACGTTTACAGTACCTTCAGAAGGTTTAAAGCTGGCGCAGAAAGTAGAAATATTGCCATCATATATTCCATTTCACTTTCTGGTATACTGGAGGAGCGATCTGAAGTGAAGGCTACCTTCACGCGCCAGGCGCGTGCGACGCACAGATTGGAACAGAGCTCACGCGCTGAGCGCGTGACCCGCAGCGAACGTGATTCAACCACAGTATAGACAAAAAATACATCAGCAACATAACAACTGATACCTAGACTAGATAACCTAGTGATAAGGCAACCAAATAACCGCCGTCTTCTTCTTCTTCAATGTTTAAAATTATTCTATTTAGGTGTTATCCCTACAAGAAGTAATACTCATTCGATACTGCGGTTTTCCTGTCGATACTAATATAATATCAGATACTTTTATACCAATACAATACCAGAAGTATCGAACCAAAAGTATCGATACCTACCCATATCGGTAGTATTGGAACGTCCATTCTTGCAAGAAGAGGAATTGGCTGAATTCATGCATATCCTTATTTCTTATTTACTTACCTGGATCCTTATGGACGAAGCATCCTCATGGCAAAGGATTTTTCATCCTCATTTTGGTGCCATTCTCATTTGATTGTCCAATCAGTTGAAGAACCAAATGAATTCAACTGCTCAAAGAAATTATCAAACTGCAGGATCTCCTTACCAATAGTGTAGGTTTCCTAACACAAATCCATATAGGAGGAGAGCTATTTATGGAAGTTGGAGTGTTGTAGCAATCCATTCTTTACACTTATTCTACCTAGAATTAAGGCCTTGCTCTGGGATCCACAACCCTCAGCAGCTGTGTAGTCAACTGAATTTGTTCACTTTCAATCTCCCTGCGCCACTCAAGATCCTGCACCCTGGTTTTTAATAATTTTATGCTAGTTGCGCTCCTTCAAACAGACAGAAAACGTTTTTGCAATCATGTGTTCAAGCCTGTGTGTTGCCAGATGTCCCTTTGACTCTACTATAGTCAAACTTACACTATGCATGAAGACACCCACTAATACTCCCTTGCTTTTTTAGCAGGCGAGTAATTTTGGGGTAATTTGCTCTCCACTTTGTCTCGTAATCGCTTGTGGATAGCAAATTGCCAATCGGTGCAAGTTTGACCATGTAGATTGTATTCTTATAGAGTTTCTCACATTCTTCTTTCAGCTGGTCCAGTATTTTACTTTTGAATTGAAACTAACCCGTGTCCACACTCACTCCCCCTTCTCCCCTGGATATTGGTAGTTGTTCTTGGTGTTGTTTGTTATTTGGTTTTTGTTTTTGGTTTTCCAATTGGTGTGGAACAGAACGACATTCACCATGGATCCTGATACTCACATAGACTCTGTTTCTCAAGCCGAAGATATCGTCCTTGAAGGGACTTCTAAATGGTCGTGCAAGATCGCAATAACAGGTCAAACATTGTCCCATCAAACCAAGCTCACAACTATGAAAGAAAAAAAATAACAAAAAGAAAATGCACTTTATATCTATTCATGAAAGAACGCTGCTGTGTCATTGTACAATCACTCTTTTGCATCATCCCATGCACTTTCATCTCATAACAATACGAGTTTGTCTGCTTCATAACCTATTAGCTACTTGAAGACATTTCTCTGGAACAGATTGCAGCATCTTTTAGTGTTGCATTTTGAGTCTTTCCATCAATTCATACAATAAACTTGTTGAATTTATGCATTTTCATGAGTAGAAGACAAATCTACATTTTTAGTAGGAATGAAGTTGTGTTGAGTCAGAGATTCCGTTGGCAAAAACAGTAGTTTCCTGCCTACCTCAAGGTACCAATAATTCCCCTTCCAACATTTTCTGCAACCGTCTTGTTCTTTAGTCAATAATTAACACGAGGCATGTTTTTTTAAGTAAGTACCGTTTTGGAATTGAAAAAAAAAAAAAAAAAACTGTACTAAGATGTGGAAATAATTTTATTTTTACATGAAAGCCTGTACATTAATCTACTTTTCTCATTAATTTCCATGAATATTGAGGCACTTGCCATAACCTGGCACCAGTTTTTGAATACCCTGCTTATAAAATTCTGCTGCCTGACTTGTTAACCACTTTATCACAAGTGTTTTGACTTCTTTATTGTCTTGAAGACGCTGACCGCCCAGGTGTTTCTTCAATTGTAGGAAATGGTAGTTTCACATTTAAAAGATTTGATGAGATCTTTGGTCCAATTAGCCACGACCAAAGGACGCCATTCTTCATCATGCACATTTGTGCAGCCATCTTTAAATGCTCTCACCCATTTCCTTACCATTCCATCACTCTTAATGTTTTGTCCATAAACTGATCTCATGTTGAATATCGATGGGCTTTAGGTCTTTAGCACTAAGATATAATAATCACAATCAGTGGGACTCACGATTATCAGAAGCATCATAAACAGTCAGTAAACAACATTATACAATGGAGAATCAGACTGTAATGGCGTCAGTGCATAGACAAGGGATGTAGGTAACCAGCGCGCATGCGCGGAACCGCAGCGCTGCGGTGGCGGAATCGCAAAACGGTACTTACTTAAAAATATGCCTCCTATATCGTCGCTACAAAATCCAAATGAGTTTTAAACCAACAAACAACTATTTGGGACATTTCATAGGTCAAACTCTACCGCCCTAGTTCTCTTGGAGGACCTTAAAGCCGCTCTAAAAGACAAGCCCTCTTCTTATTCAATGCTATTTTCAAATTTTAATGATTGAGGCTGAAAACCATCATGACATTTCTCGTTGAACAGCAAGCGGTGGCCTTAGCTGGGCAAACAGCTAACGCATTATTATTGAACTTTGAGAACTGTTGCCAGAATTATTTTCAATAAATGAACCAAATCCCAAACTGATTATTTGGTACATAGGTGTTTGCAATGTACGCAGAATCCTAGGGAAAGCAATGTTGGGGAGTCTTTTGAGAATTTCAAATGTTTAAAATGAACTTCCTAGGCTTTTTCGGCCGTCCAACGGACATTTTAGTTTGTGAATCTGTACAGTTTTATACATAAACTGTGAATCCTTTGAGGAGAGGGTCCATGCAAGTATGTTAGGTGGTCTATTCCTGACGTAATAAGAAACCATAAGTTTTTGACTCTCAAAAACATTGGAAAGAAATCCACCCTGAGTTGATCTTCTGGAATCAATTGATCTTGATCAGGAATTCATTTCCCCAGCAATCCACCTTACTGTTGGCCAACTGCTCAATATCAGTATACTTACAATGAGCCTGGCTTTTGGCATTTACTGGCACTGAGCTGGCAGTCCCACAAAGGCCCAGTCAAATATATTGGCAAATCCATGCATAGAACTTGGTGGAATTCCATCGCACATTTTCACCCCAATAAATTGTACAATTACGCAGCCCCATGAATTTATTGGCGAATTGGTAGTTCAGTATTGCAGAAATCCTTAGTTGAAATTCTATTCACAACGGACAAAATATTTGGTGTACAGCTTGGCAGTTTGTAGAAAATATTTTACAAAACCTTTCAAATTGTAGTCACTGGCTCCCTAGAACCTCAACGTTGATTCATACAGTTGCATGATGCCTTTTGTTGAATACCTATTCATTGGCAATTGCTTACTCGATTCTATTTTTATGTAAGCGTCATAATTATTTCGGCAGTTGATCTTTTGTCCAAAATGTAAGTTTGAGTCATTTTCTCTGACACCAATAAACTCTTTCTCCCCCGAAAAAAAGGGATAAGTATCAAAAATTTGTCATTGGCGTTGGGCACACTACATTTTTGGCTAGGCAATCAATTTTTAATGTTAGGGTAATCAATTCCTCCCTAGTCAGTCAATGCATAGAGTTACAGCAACATGTAAAACACAAACAGTTCCATTGATTTTTGATAAAAATGTATTGATTCTGGTTTTCTGAGGACTTTTGTTTCAGTTTTTTAGTGATCAATCGGCTTTTGCCACCTACCAACATGTATTTTCAAAATGCTGGCGATGGTCAATGTCTTAATTTGACATTTTTCTGGATGAAATTGTTCAAAAATCTTTGTCGATTTGTTGAGACCATTGAAGCTGCAAGCTCCATCTCGGCAATATGTGCAAAAATGTGTTCTTCTAACCCACAATCATACTTGTTTTCAATTGCCTTGCTCTTTCGAATAATTTTGACAAATATTGAAACACCCTGGGTAGTTGTTTATCATAATTTCAAACACATTCATTGCTGATGACGTATTTGCTACGTCAAGGAGGGTCTTCCCACTGGGCAGATGACGTCATGATATACGTCAACGTTCTCATTCCACAATTAGCGTTTTATTCTCGTCCTAGCTTAATAAAAAGGCTCGTTCTGTGAGTTTGCCCGGTGATAGTTACCCGAACTACCGACAGAAAGCGCCGCAGTAGTTTTTCCTCAGTGTTTACATTTCATTGTGGTGTTTCAATTGTGTTTTTACGAACTGTTCAGTCCATGTCAAGGTTGATTTTTTTCGTAATCTTTTGGAAAAAAAATCAGTGCTGCATCAATTTGCATCAAGGCCACATCTCAAACTTAGGCTATTTCCATCAAGTCAACTCCAAATCTCCTGGACTGGCTCTTTTTTCACGCCAACCGATTGATTGGTATTCAAGACTTCAAAATGTTTCCTCTTTCTCAAATGTACACATTTCCAATGACCAATCCAAATCTGGGTAAATCCCAAGAATAGGGATCGTTGTCACTGATAAGTGCAAGTGTCGATAGTACGCTCTGTCGAGCGCACTATCGATATACGCGAAATATTATATCCCTGTCCGCCATATTTGTTTTTTTATAAAAACGAGAGAAAATACTGAATTGAAATAAACTTTAAAAAAATAAATAATTAATTAAAATAAAATAAAATTATCGGAACAATGTTACGTAAGTAATAACAAAATGAAAGGCATTCAAATTGTATCGATAGTATCGATAGTCACCGTATGCGCGATATCATTGCTATCAGTTGATAACGTGACAACAGTCCCTATACTTTGGTTTACCCCAAAGCTGAAAAATATTAAACCAAAAATATGAAAAATACCCTCTCTAGGTGGATGGCGTATATTCTATGTCACGCCCATACGCCCTCTGCTGGCGAATGACGTATACGCTGCGTCACGCCATAAATATGGTCAGAAAACGTGAGGATTTGACTGATTTCACTATTTAGTAAAATTCGATCATTTTGGGGGGAAAAATGTATCAAACTGTTGGTTCACTTTGACTTGACAATCAGCATTGAACGTGTTAATAAATGTTGAATTTCAAAAAATCTGGGAACAACACCAAAGCAGTAGGTACTTGAAATTGTTCTTCCAAATTCTTTATTGTAACATCACAGGAATTATAGGTATATTGATTTTAAATTAAAATCAAAAACATTATTCTGCTGGGCTCACTTCTTACAGTAAAATGTAGTTTTGAAGAGTAAATTACTAGGCTAGAAGTTTCTAGACTAGTTCATCACTCAAAAGAGAGCGCTGCGAGGCACACAAGCGTACGGCGAACAAGCTAATTTTATTGGTTTTATTGGGATTTGCTTCTTCTTCTTTTGTCTTGATCCAATCAGCTGCATGGCTCTCATTACTGTTGTACTAGACCTTTAGCATGTCTTCGTAGTCGTCTGTGGTTCCATTTGTAAATTATTCTCTAGCGTTCTCAGTTGGAAATCGCAGTGAATTTACACCTCTTTGCTGCTGCTATCGCTTTTTGGTTGTGGCTATTTGGTGTCAGTAGAAATGTATGACTTAATATAGGAAAATGCTCTTTAGTTGTATAAGACGGTGTAGTTAAGTTGCTGCTTTATGCACGCCAAATGTATCATTTACCTGTTGACAGCACAAAACTACCTTATTTTAAATCAAAATAGAAACATCTACGTCAATTGTGACTAATTTACTGCTAAATTCACAAAACAGATTGCAATAAGTTACTTTTATTTCAATATAAACTTCCACAAGAATATAAATAAGATGCAGGCGTGGGTTTTCTTGAAGTCTTGTAGAGTTTCTAAACTTAGGAATTTATTTTCGGTTCAACTATTCCTTGAATAATCAACCTATGTTTTCCAATTTGCTACAAAATTTGACAGTTTGCGTTTTAAGAGGTCTAGATTGAAACGCAGCAAATTCAGTGAGGTTGTTATTCCCTGGACCAAGAGCAAGGGGGGGAAATGGAGGAAAACAGTGGATGTAAAGTATTCGATACTCATTTCAATCGATTTAGCATCCAACATTTAGTGGAAAATGATACCCCACACGCCTATATCGCGGAAAATATCAAAAATACATTTTTCAAAAAATATATTATTACCTCTACTACGGCCAAATTTGGTCCGATCGGGCTGAAAAGTTTCGAGGACCTACTAAAGCTAGAAACGGGTCCCTGACCAAGATTTTTAGAAATTATTCAAATTTTTAGAAAAATCTTCAACTATCAAAAACGGCGTGGACGGCGGACGACCGCGTTTTTCGAAAAAATGGATGTTCAAGATTTTTGGCGATTTAGGCTTCAAGTTCTGAACTATGAATCGATTGAGATGGTCCAGAACGATTAGCGCCCGCTGGAGGGGATTTTGAGTCAAAATGGGTACCTATCTACCCATTTTGAAAGTGGGTTTTCGAAATTTTGGGTACCTAGGCGTGTGGGGCATCGTTTCCACTAAATTTTAGACGCTGCATCTATCGAAATGGGTCTCAGACCGTTTGGTGCCCACTGGGGGAAATTTTGAGTCAAAATGGGTACCTACCGACCCATTTTGAAAGTGGGTTTTCGGGATTATGGGTACCCAGGCGTGTGGAGTATGAATTTCCACTGAATTTTGGACGCTGAGTCGATTGGTGTTTGTTTTATGAATTTTGTCAAAATCGGAATGATCGACCTCTGCCATGGAAATGGTTGATTATTCAAGGAATGATAACCCAAAATGTCTTGGATTAGTTTTCTAGATTTCTATCCGACAAATTTATTTGAATTTTCTCTCTTTGATGCATCTTAGTCACATATTCCAATAGTGAATTTTAATCGAAAAATGTTTCCCTTCAGTGATTTGCGCACAAGGTTTGATCGCCAAGGACAAAAGCGGCACTTCGGATCCCTACGTCACCGTCCAAGTGGGAAAAGTGAAAAAGAGGACGCGAACCATGCCTCAGGAACTGAATCCTGTTTGGAATGAAAAATTCTATTTGTGAGTGAATCTCCATTGTCCGGTAGGCCTTGGTATGCTCTATATTGTCCTTGTACGACCTGCAGCCCTTCTTTTCGTTTCCAGCGAATGCCACAACTCATCAGACCGAATTAAGGTACGAGTTTGGGACGAGGATAACGACCTCAAATCGAAACTGAGGCAAAAGTTGACGAGGGAATCTGACGATTTTCTTGGACAGACCATCATTGAGGTCAGTACCGTCGATGGTGGAATCCACTGTGACATTTTATATCCTCCTGTGATGGTACGAGCTTTGCGCTTTTGTTTCAGGTGAGGACGCTGTCCGGAGAGATGGAAGTGTGGTATAATCTGGAGAAAAGAACCGACAAATCGGCTGTCTCCGGTGCCATAAGGTTACATATCAGCGTTGAAATCAAAGGAGAGGAAAAAGTGAGTTGATATATAGTGAACTCAAAATGTTCAAGCATTCCTAACGGGTGCAATTGACCAAATTGTGCATTTTATGCCCCCGAATTGTTCGTCCGGCAATTCCCTAATTCTGGAAAAACAGTTATGATCAATTAATAGGTGGCTTAGCAGAATTCGCCACCCGGTCAACAGTGGTTCAGAATTTCAAAAAGTGTGTTAAAATCTTCACCAACTACGTAAAATACCTTATTTTTTGCTCGAAATGAATAATGGTTCTATGTTTTTGAGTGAATCCAATTTTACCTCAACGAGCCTGTAGTTTGAGGGTCAAAATTGATTATTCCAACATCGAATCACATATGATTAGTGACGTTGCGATACCCGATTCGATCCGATATTAGGGTTTAGAATCGATAGTTGATGTTCACCATAACCATGTTAATCTATGCGGATATCCAATATTCTTGATTGGCAACCCTGTACTTATCATTGCACACACAAAATAACCTTCTAAAAACATCTTCACGTTACAAAAACATAAACAATAAAGAAATAAATTAATCGATAGTGGCACTGCTTACCAGATAACTTTGCCACAACAGGAGGGTGAATCCCTTCTCTGTGCGGATCTCCAGCATTCTTGATTTGCAATCCTGTACTTATCATTGCACACACAAACAACCTTCTGAAAACATCTTCTTGTTACAAAAAATGACCATCCCCACAAGATGCCGATCTCAAAATGTACATCTGAGATTTTAGGAGTAATGGGGTCCCCTTAACCACGGTCTCGGCTCGGACCCTTATGGATATAGACGGGGTTGCGACACTACACACTCAAGACCGATCAGTCGTGCTTGCTTTAGTATGTAGGAAAGCCTATTGTGCTTTGGTCGTACAACTTCAGGATCTCCTAGTATAGCGTCTAGCGCCCACAGAAATTATTATGACGCAAATAGAAATTATTTTCCAAAACCCCCAGACAACAATACCCCCTTCTAAATACATCTTCATGATACCAAAGAAGAAAAATCGATTATAGAACTGCTTACTCGATTACTTCTCCGCAACAGGCAGATAAATCCCTTCTCTATGCGGATCTCCAGTATTCTTGATTGGGGACCCTGTACTTATCACTGTACACAAAAAACCCTTCCTTGCCAAAAAATAAAATAAATAAAATAAGTAAAATAATAAATCGATAGTGGCACTTCTAACCTTTGCTGCTACAGGCAGATCAATTCCTTCTCTATGCGGATCTCCAATATTCTTGATTGGCAACCCTGTACTTATCATTGCACTCAAAAAACCCTTCTATAAACATCTTCACGTTACAAAAAAATGAAAAATGAAATAAATAAATCGATAGTGGCACTGTTTACCTAATAACTTTGCCGCCACAGGCAGATGAATCCCTTCCCTATGCGGATCTCCATTATTCTTGATTGGCAATCCTGTACTAATCTATTGTACGAAAAACAAAAAACCCTCTTCTTGAAACATTTCTGCACTACCAAAAAAATTGATGATGGAATTGCTTACATGATAATTTCTCCGCAATAAGCAGATAAATCCCTTCCCTGTGCTGATCTCTAATATTCTTAATTGGCCATCCTGTACTTATCTATTGCACCAATACCTTTTAAAGAGACAACAATACCCCCTTCTAAAAAAACATCATCACATTACAAATAAATAAATAAATTGAACTGCTTACTTGATAATTTTTCCACAACAGGCAGATAAATTCCATCCCTATGTACCTCCAATATTCTTAATTGGCAATCCCGTACTTATTTATTGTAAAATAGATAAATAAATCAGAACCCCTTCCCAAAACTTTATTACGCTATCAAGAATATTGATAATAGAACTGCTTACTTGATAACTTCTCAGCAACAGGCGGATAAATCCCTTCCCTATGGATATCTCCAATTCTCTTGATTGGCGTCCTGCACTTATCTATTGCACCGATACCTCTTTTAAAAAAACAACAATACCCTATCAAAAAACATCATCACGTTACGAATAAATTAATTGATTGAGAATGGAACTGCTTACTTGATAACTTCTCCGCAACAGGAAGATGAATCCCTTCCCTATGCGGATCTCCATTATTCTTGATTGGTCATCCTGTACTTGTCTATTGCACCGATACCTCTTTAAAAAAAAAACAACAATACCCTATCAAAAAACATCATCACGTTACGAATAAATTAATTGATTGAGAATGGAACTGCTTACTTGATAACTTCTCCGCAACAGGAAGATGAATCCCTTCCCTATGCGGATCTCCATTATTCTTGATTGGTCATCCTGTACTTGTCTATTGCACCGATACCCCCTTAAAAAAACATCTTCACGTTCTAATTAAATGAATAAATGAGATAAAATAGTTGCTAATGGAACTGCTTACTTATCTGATAACTTCTCGGCAACAGGTGGCGCCATATCATGTTCAGTACACGTGCCTTCATGAAAACCTGTTCCACTCGCTCTGCGAAGAGAACTGTGGTATGGTTACACTCCCTTCTGTGAAGGGCGACGACGCTTGGAAAACATACTTTGAACCTCCTGGCCAGGAAATCGTTGAAGAATTCGCCATGAGATACGGCATTGAGAGTATTTATCAAGCCATGACGTGAGTATTTGATTGATTGGAGGCGTCATGTTCACTCTACCCTTTGGAAACCCTTTCAAATGTCCTATGATTCCTTTCCAGGCATTTCCATTGTCTCTCGACCAAGTACTTGTGTCCTGGTGTTCCGGCTGTGATGAGTACCTTGTTAGCCAATGTCAACGCCTACTACGCACACAGTACTGCTTCCTCCGCAGTATCAGCAAGCGATAGATTTGCTGCTTCTAACTTCGGCGTAAGTACATGTCACATAAATATTGTATTTCACTTGAATATAACATAAATGATGACGGATTACCTCGCGCCATGTACCTACATTTTCTCCCATTTCTAATTACAGAAAGAAAAATTCGTCAAGTTATTGGACCAATTGCACAATTCGTTAAGGATAGATTTATCGATGTACAGAAACAACTTCCCAGCGTCCAGCCAAGAGAAGCTCATGGACCTCAAGTCTACCGTAGACCTCCTCACTAGTATAACTTTCTTTAGAATGAAAGTAAGTCAAATCTTTAGTAGTTTATTTCCATTTGTGATTTTTTTAGTATATTATTTTTCAGGAAGCTTATGCTGGAAGCTAGAATTGGACTGAATGAAACTGAAATCAAAGAATGAAGACCGAATGAAACTGAACGAAAAATTTTCAAAGAAAAAGGCCAAATAACTCATTCAGAAATATATTGAACCAGTAGATTGTTTTGAATTGTTCAACATTGCTTGGAAGATAACTGAGTTTTTGACTTGGTGAATGGATGCCGGCTTATTTGAATAAATAATACAGGGCTATTGGCCACGCGCTTTACAATTATGAAGATATTGTAGGAAATTTCATGCTGAACAAAAATATTCTTTTCAACATGGTTCGATTCGTAACCGTTTACCAAACATTCAGATCTGGCACGGGGTATCATTTTTAACTAAATTTCGATCCTATGAGACGGGTCCCGGAACGATTGGCGCCCACTGGATGAGGTTATGGGTCAAAATGGGTATCTATCTACTACCTATTTCGAAAATGAATTTTTGAGATTCCTGGTACCTAGGCGTGTGGGGTATCATTTTCCACCAAACTTTGGACGCTGAATCCAATAAAATGGGTCCCGGGATGATTGGCGCCCACCCGATGAGGTTATGGGTAAAAATGGGTACCTACTCATCTATTTCAGAGTGGGTTTTCGAGATTTCTGGTAAATAGGCTTGTGGGGTATCATTTTTCACCAAATTTAGAACGTTGAATCCAATGAGATGGGCCCCGGAACGATTGGCACCCTCTGGAAGAGGTTATGGGTCAAAATGGGTACCTACTCATCTATTTGAGTGGGTTTTCGAGATTTCTGGTACCCCAGGCTTGTGGGTTTTCATTTTCCGCTAAATTTTGGATTCTGAATCTAATACTACGGGTCTTGGAACTATCGGCGCCCCCGTGCAAGAGGTTATGGGTCAAAATGGGTACCTACTCACCTATTTCAAAATGGGCTTTCGTGATTTCTGGTACCTAGGCTTGTGGGGTATTATTTTCCTCTATATGTACTTTGGACGCTGAATCGATTGGAATGAGTCTCCATGTTGCTGGTCCGAGGAAGTTTTAATGGTATTGGCCGAGGTCGTGTTAACTAGAAAGTTTAACGTAGATTCGAATGGTGCCCTCACATTTGTGGTAGCGCTAATTTTTCAGTAATTTAAGGGGGTTTTGTTCGTTAGTAAATACTAACGATTTTCTCAAATAACTTCAATAATCGGAATATCTGGAAAACGGTAAGGAAATGGACCATGTTGAAGAAGAACTTTTTTGTTCGGCATCAAATTTCCTGCAAGATTTTCAAAATTGTATAGAATCAATGAAAAATTATATAGTTTTCTCTGTATTTTGATCTACAGCATCGAATTTTCAAACTTGTACTAATGTATTGACCGTTCTACTGCTCGAGGGTCTTAGAGGACTTGAATTCACCATGTATTTGATTAAAAATTCTAGATCAACGTCGTTTAGTCTATAAAACATTCTAACATTCTTTGTAAACGTTTGAACTGTGCTTCCTACAATCCGCTACTTTCTTAATAGTTATATGTATTTGTTTATTTTGTATTATTGACGCGTTCCCGCCGTTCAGACTGGCATTAAATGAAATAAATGGGAGTATGGAAATACTTGTATTTGATTAAGATTTCTGTTTCATTTACTTTTAGGTACAAGAGCTTTCCAGCCCTCCGCGAGCAAGCACAGTCGTTAAAGAATGTGTCAAAGCGTGTTTGCGGTCCACGTATCAATTTCTATTTGAAAATTGCTACGAACTTTACAACAGAGAATTTCAGGTAAAATGAGCATGTTACAATAGTTTGAAATGAAATCTTAGGAATGCTTCAGTTGTGTCAGTTCGGTCTTTGGGAAATCGCCATTTGCCGTGTTTTAAGTAACATTGTTCGTTTGTATGTTAAATTTGTGGTTTTGGGCAGGCTGACCCGAACGAACCGAAAAGGGAAGCCGACGACAATGGACCGCGGTTGGACAGTCTGGATTTCTGGCACAAGCTGATCGCACTTATTGTTTCTGTGATAGAAGAGGACAAGAACTCCTACGTTCCTGTTCTCAACCAGTTTCCTCAAGAGCTCAATATTGGTCAGGTAAGCCTCCAATTCCCTTTAAGAAGCTAATCCCGTCACTTCAAGCGTCACGCAATGTCCACAATTTTACGCTTTTTGGGTTTTTCTAGCTATCGGCAGCGACTATGTGGAGCTTATTCGCTGTGGACATGAAGTACGCGCTGGAGGAGCATGAGCAGCATCGTTTGTGTAAATCTTCAGCCTACATGAATCTCCACTTCAAAGTAAAATGGCTGTACACGAAGTACGTTTCGGACGTGCCTACTTACAAAGGTGCCGTGCCTGAGTATCCAGCATGGTTCGAACCTTTCGTTATGCAGTGGCTCAACGAAAATGACCACGTGTCGTTGGAGTACCTCAATGGAGCGTTCTCCAGGGATTTGAGGGATGGCGTGAGTAAAAACCACGAATTCTCCTGATATGTCTGCCAATCAACTGCAATTCAATCAATCCTGTTTTTGCTTTTTTTCGACAGTTCCAAAAGAGTTCAGAACACGCGCTATTCTCGAATTCGGTCGTTGACGTTTTCACTCAGCTTACACAGTGCTTCGATGTCGTGTCCAAACTCGAATGCCCGGATCCTGAGATTTGGAAAAGATACATGAAGAGATTCGCCAAGACCATTGTCAAAGTCCTCATCGCCTACGCTGATATCGTCAAAAAAGAATTTCCTGGCCAATTGAAGGAAGAAAGAATTGTGAGTAAATCTGTACATAACATGACTTTGGACACCTTAACACCTTCAGTGTGTCCACCCTGAAATGTAATTCGACATTGGTTTGTAGTAACATTTTTTACTTGAACATGCATTGTTTAACATTTCCATAAACAATTCATCTGCTTTTCTGCAGTTTTTGCAAGGGCATCCTGAGAGGTCTTATGCTAGGTGGGTCAGCTTGGGTAGGCAACCCTTCAACAAACTGAGTAATGCGGGTTTATTGTCTGATATTTATACACATGATAGGCCAGTATCTCTCTTCCTCTTCAGCCTTCTACTAGTGGATAATGTCTCCATTTTCCAAAAATCAGAAGACCCATCTTATAGGACTCAGCGTCCAAAATTTAGTGGAAAATGATACCCCACACGCCTAGGTACCAGAAATCTCGAAAACCCACTTTCAAAATAAGTAAATTGATACCCATTTTGACCCATAACCTCTTCCGGTGGGCGCAAATCGTCCCGGGACCCGTCTCTTTGGATTCAGCGTCCAAAATTTAGTCAAAAATGATACCCCACACGCCTTGATTGCCAAAAATCTTCGATAATCCATTTTGCAAAAAACAAATTTTGAATTAGGCTATGAGAGGCACCGTTATAACAGTGAAAACTGGGCAGCTACCATTTAAGGAATAGGACTGCCTTAAGGTCTAGTGGGACTTAGCAAACTATTGGTGAGGTTGTCATCAGACTTTTATGTATGACATTTGGTGGGGGAACTACATCCCCCTTTTCACAGACATAATGGATGACAGGTAAGACCTCCCTGGGGGTTGCCAGCTTGGTGGGATGAACAAGCAGGACCTCTAAGGACGCCTGAAATGTGTCTCAACATGCATATTCATCTTCTTTTTTTCTATGTTCGAGTTCCCCTCATTTTTTGTCATCATTGTTTGTTATCGCGAATATTGTTCTTGCCTTTATATACTCCTTGTTATTCACTTGTGATTTGCTTTTTTCCTCAGGCTTGTATCTTAATGAATAACATTCAGCAACTGAGAGTTCAGTTGGAGAAGATGTTTGAATCAATGGGTGGGCAAAAGCTCGAAGAGGATGCAGCAGATATTCTGAAAGAGCTACAAAATAGTCTGAATACTGCTCTCGATGAACTCGCTACTGATTTTGCGCTAAGGTAAGCTCCTAGAATGCTCCTAGCTGAGTCTGCCAGCAATAATCTGGACTTGTTTGAAAATTCCTTAAACAAATGATATGCGTGGGTTTCATCTTCAACAGCTTGGAGCCAAGGATCACTCAGAGCGTGCGAGAACTGGGAGAACTGCTGCTTGCAATCAAGGGAGGAGGGCAGACGGTTAACCTAGCTGCTCCTGCTCAGCGGAACGCGGTCGCCGCTGAAGCAGATGAAGTATTGAGGCCGCTCATGGATCTTCTTGATGGTGAGGATCTACAGTGCTATCCAGTGTGTCAACACCAATTATGGGACAAACTCGAGGGGTCGATTCTACAGCTCATTCTCAACAAAAAGTTCCCCTCAACAGCAAATCCTACTTTTATCATTTTTAAGAAATATTGGCTTAGGGTGGAATACAATCAGTAAACATGCTGCGTATTGGTGGAAGCATGTTCAATTGGTGGGCGAAGCTGAGAGCGATGGGAGAGGAGAGGCAACCAAAAATTTGTTTCTGGAGACTTTATGGGCTTGCTGACTCCATGGCTGTCATCAGGTTCAACTGGGTAGCGCATTACAGCTCAGGAAACTTCTGATATACGCAGACTGCGAGCCCTGCAGGTTTATTCCTGAAACGAGCACCATAAAAAACCATGGAACTCTTTTCATACGAGCCCTGGATTGATCTCTCCACCAATGGGGCTTTGAGGATGCGAGTAGATCTAGATTTAATCAACACCCCCGTAACCCAGATTGTTTAAAGGGCATACTTGGGGTCAAATCTTCCGCTGTTTGCTAAGCGTTTTCTCACGCAGGTTAGGGGGACAGGGAGCAAGTTTTCCTGGATAACATGGGACAAGATGAGTGCGGAGAGCTGTCTTGGCAGGCAGCCTCCAGGCAATCAGGCAATCTCCAGTTTGCCTGATTCTAAGCCCCTACACCATGATAGTGGCCCTGTCCACAAGCTCTGGAACAGTTAGCACTTCATGTTCTTCAAAAATGGAAGCTGTGTAGTATTAAATGTTTTGGTTCGACAATACTTTAATTGGTCGTTTTTGGATGGTAAATAACGCATCAATTAGCTCCTTATCACAGCCTCCCCTGGATCACCCCGTACATCAGGGGGAATTGCATCATTGCAAAAGAAGATGCACGTTTGGCCTCGGACGGTAAAAAGTTGCGTATTTCTCGACGTATATGCAACATTTTTCTTAGCCTCACTACTATTGTTGGTCTACTTCCTCCCTTAGATACCTCATGCCACCCCTGCCAAGCAGCCACCCACATTGCCCTTTCATCGTAGTGGGAGTATGATTATTGGGGAGAGTAAAGGCGATAAAATTATTTTTGATAAATTCAACCCGTACCTAACTAAAAGAGGCAGTCCAAAACTTCGGACAGGCTACTCTCAGCATTACAAATTCAAGATATCCCATCAGATACCCAAGGAAGCTAGGTTTTCCAGATGTAAGGCAATGTCTAACTGTAATGTGTTCCTTTATTCCGCAGGTTCCTTGTCGTTGTACGCCCAATCCTGTGAGAAGACTGTACTCAAACGCCTTTTGAAGGAACTTTGGAAGATCGTCATGAGAATCCTAGAAAAGGCTGTAGTTCTACCCCCTATGACTGATAAGAGCGTAAGCGCAAAACTAACCTATATTTCCTTGTACAGGTGGGGCAAAAATTATGAATGGGTTTTGAAAGAAAACTAGTAAATTATTTGAGTCAGAAAGTAATCCCGTTTTTCACATCAAATTTTGAAAATTACATCACCAGGGTGGCGGCCTTCAACAGCAATCCACTGATGAAGGCGATTTTGGGACGTTTCTTTTGCTTGATTATTATTTTTTAAATCATCAACGTTAACTATAATTAAATTCTGACATCAGGAATTCACTTACGCCACGCATTTCTAACAAATCTGCAGAGCGCAGACCAATTTAGACCATTTAGAATGCTCAAAAACTCGTATCGGGATAGGGTTTGGCGTCCAAAGCACTCCAGTCTAGCATACCCTAGAATTGGACATTCAGCCAAGAAGTGTTCATCCGATTCGTTTACAGCCAAGTTTCATAAGGAGCACAAATAGTTGTTGCAACTGCGGTTCTCACCTCTAGCTTATCCTGACTGTTGTGGATGTTAATGAGGTGTTTAAAAAATTTTCCTTTAGGTAGCCCCCAGGAAAAAGTCACAAATGTCAAAGGGGTGAGCGCGCTGGCCACCCTGTGGGGAGAGAGAAAGACCATTTGGGAATTTTTGCCTCAGTTTGTTCAATAAAACACCATCTGTACACGCTGATGCTTCGTCCTGTTGAAACCAGGGGTCTACAAATTAATTTTCTCACTGTGGTCCTACTAGTTTGGGTCCAAAAAGGGTTTCCAGCATTGAAACATGGGTTGCTGGTTTCACCGTTGCTGCTCCTCTTCGAAAAATTAATGCCCAGTGATACCAAATTGGGAATTAGACGAAACACTGTCACTTTGGGAGAGTGCTGAGGTCTCTAGTGGACTTGTTTTAGCTTTTTAGCTGCCCAGTAGGGGAAATTCTGTTTGTTTATGGCTCCAGAAAGATGACGGGTCTCGTGGGTAAGTTTCCAAAATCACCTTCATCATTGTATTGCTGCTGAAAGCCACCATCCTGGTGAAGTAATTTTCGAAACTTGATACGAAAAACAGGATTACCTTCTGATTCAAATGAACTATGGTCCATTTTGCTTTGTTGTGTCCATTTCTTTCTATTGTCAGTAAAAACCGGTTCATATCTATTGCCCCATCCTGTACTATCGAATTCTTGCGTTGCCAATGCTCTTCTCAACGTGGATCCTCTGATCAAAAACCTGTCGATTTTGAAATTTCTTTTTCTTAAAAACTTTCAGATGCTCTTGAAAAATCTGACGGACAACGCAAAGAATCTGGCAGCGAACGCCAAAATCGAAGACATGTCGAGATTGATCAAAAATCACATGGCTGGCAAGCAAGACGTCAAAAATGCTCTCAGCGGTGTAATCGTAAGTTGTCTGCAATCACTGAATGGTTGTGATTTGCTGTGTTATGCTCAGAGCAAGAGCCCCTTTTTTCCAATTTCCGTGACACTTGATGTAATATTTCACGTATGCCATTTAGGAGGTTGAAAAGAACCTTTCGCCCAAGCAATGCGCCGTGCTGGATGTCGCTTTGGACACCATCAAGCAGTATTTCCACGCAGGTGGGAACGGCTTGAAGAAAACTTTCCTGGAAAAGTCACCCGAACTTCAGAGCCTCCGATACGCTTTGTCGCTCTACACGCAGACAACGGACACGCTTATCAAGACTTTTGTGCAAACGCAAACGAATGAAGGTGAGAAATCTCTATAACCGTAATTTTATTACATTTATTGTGTCCATTCTCCACCTGCGGTTCATCGAAGAGGCAATTGTTTCCACCGTGAATTTCACAGTGAACACGGTGGATGATTCTGCACCTAATTCATAAATCTTGCTGATATTTCGTTGCCCCTCCAACAAGTGGTTTAGGGCCAAGTGTCCTCCCTTTTCGATGATACCGTCAAACAAATAAAGAACTCTTCTCCGACAAGTTACATACAAGTTACAAGTTACGTAGCTGATGGCAAGGGAAATGTTGCATTGTTGCTATGACCAGTAGGATTATCTCCTCAGATACCACTAAAATATGTAGTATAGGGAGGTTCCGATATTGTTTGGCCTCTGTCCTACGTGCAAGCGGGAATGGGAAGAGTTTTATATTTTTCCATTCTATGAAAAGGTTATGGCGCATACTTGACATATTTTATTTGCCACTCATCCTGCTGGCGTTCTTTATCATGTGGTGGAATATTCACGCAAAAAAATCCCTGCCTCCCTAAGGTAGCGAAGGATTCCGCCAGGGATAGACATATCTTTGCGATGCCAGCTGGGCTAGGCAGCCCTTTACCGAAGATCCGCTGCTGAGCGGCAGTCTCTGATTTACCCATCTTACACAGGTGTTACCTTAGAGGGCAGTGACCGGTGTAAATATATGTGAGGATTCATAGTTCCTTCCGGCTCAATGTGAGGAGGGTCTTTGTCCTCTTTGAATTTGGTGAGATGAGGAGCTTGGACTGCCTGAGGTTAGGCTGCCACTTGTGAGCGCTACCACAGTCTGACCTGCTGGTTCAGGTAGCATTTGGAGGTTCCAATCCAAGGTTCAGGACCAATAGGAGTGGACGCCGACCCCAGCTTGGCGACGGGATCGGCATCCTTGTTCCCTTGAATACCCTGATGACCCGGCACCCACAGGAGCGTCACTGATTTCCTCCTTGCGAGCCTCTTTAGGGATTGAAGGCACCCCCATGCCAGCCTTGAGGTCAACTTGAAGGCCGCAATGGCCTTTAAAGATGCCTGGCTGTCTGAGAGTATGATGATTCTGGCGCAGGTGGCCCCCGTTGGGGGATCTCCTACGCACTTGTAGCAATGGCAAGGACCTCTGCCTGGTAGGCAGTGACGAACCGGCCAAGGGGGGCAGCCAATGAATAGCCTGGCATCCTCACCCCCAGGCCAGCCCGACCATCCACCAGCGCAATAAAAATATTGCAAATATTGGTGGACCAGCCTCCCCCGCAATCTCTCCTGAGTTGAGGGATCCTTCAATCCAGAAGTCCAGCCCTGCAAGAGCCATCAAACATCCCTAGTTAGAGTAGAAATGTTGCAATATTACCTTTATTTGAAAATATCGACAATTTGTTCCGATTATTGATATTTTTATGTCTCAATTGCGCAATGTGATGGGTTATCAACGAGAAGGATGTGCGCCGTTTTGTCCATGAATCATGCAAGCTGTACGCTGTGGGGAGATGATTTCTAGCGTCAGTCCTTGCTTCTTGCTTTCTACTCTGTGTTGGTTACATCCTTGCTCTCCTACCTACACTCTTTACATACCCTGAAACGCGTCCTCATAGGACAAAGCGTGTTATGTAGGCTATGATGAGGCCTCTCCTTAATTGACGATGCTCTGGCGAACAGTGGGTATCAGGTGAATGTCGCATAATGATAACCACCCTTAGAAAACCATCCTGAGACTTATCACTGTTGGTACGAAATGGATGCACGAACTAACATGCATCGGCATTGACAGAAAATAAACGTAAAGATTAAAGATCCCCTCGTTCGTGCCACCCTTGGGAGCATTCTATCGGGGGTAGGATAAAGCGCATTTACCATACATCATTAAGTTAGAAACTCAATTCATACAGATTCAAACTGATATACTTGATAATTGTTGAATTGCATGTGAACACAGTCCCTTGTACAAAAATCCTCCTGACGAGAACATAAATGTTGTTTTCTCGATAGTTATCATTCCGCATGATTATTGTCGTGGGCTGCAAAAAATGACTGTTTGTTGTAAGTCCGTTTGATAAGAATTTCCCACAACCAAGAACGTTCCGTTTCTCAATATCAAATTCTCAGCATTGTTAGTCTACAGGCTCAACTATCAGCTGTTTTTGGTGTGTGTTAGTTCTATGTTTATTAAATAGGTGGCGTTTTCAAAGCGATTAACTGCGGTTATCAATCAGAGATGGGAGTTGATTGAATAAAGAATACATAAGCGAATACAATCACGATTAAAAATGTAGTTGTAAGAGTAATCGAATAAATTATTTGTAATCGCGCGTGGCAATCACTCTTCGCCATTTCTGTTTAATCGCCAAAATTAATTGATTGCCATTGTAATTGATTACATTATTACAGTTGTAATCTAATGCATTTGGCAATTTTTAAATTGTTTTTCTATGATTTCTTATATTAATATACTATGTCGCATCGCCCCTACACTCGTTATTGTAACATAATCATGCAGGCAAAAGGCAAGTTTTTAGCCCGATCGGACCAAATTTGGGCGGAGTAGGGGTCAAAATGTATTTTTCGGAAAATGGATTTTCAAGATTTTTTGCGATTTAGGCGTGTGGGGTATCATTTTCCAGTAAATTTTGGACGTTAAATCCAATGAGATGGCTCCCGGAACGATTGGCGCCCACCGGAAGAGGTTATCGGTCAAAATGGATATCTACCTACCTACCTATTTCGAAAGAGGGGTTTCAAAATTTCTGGTACCTAGGCGTGTGGGGTATCGTTTTCCACTATTTTTTGGAGGCTGAATCAATTTGAATGAGTCTCCATGCTCCTGGTCCGAAGAATCCCCTTAGCCCCCTGGGTAAGAATTTGCTGCGTTTTTCAAAATCACGCCCCAACATTCAAGTTATCAGTACTAGTGTTCCACTAAATGGAAACAGAACGTGCTCAAAGTAACATCTTTTGGTGCCGAGCCTGTTAGGCGTCGGTCTCTAAGGGCTCGAGATTCCTGTGGTCAGAGTTTCGAGCGGCTGGTTCGAATCCACACCCCCCGGCGTTTACTCGACGTCGTGAGGCCAATATAGTACGCGCCAGTAAGTATCCAAAATGGTTGTCCGGGGGCATATCACAACATGCGGGTTGCCTTTGAGTATGCTTGCTTTGTGACCACCAGTCTAAGTGCGGGTCCTGGGGCTAAGAATCAAAGGCTAGACGAGCCTGGTGAGCCGCACGACTACCACGCGCCAACTTGGAGCCTGGCGACACTGGGCTGGACGAGTCCAGGACCTTAGGCAGGGGTGCAGGGCCGCCTGAGGTAAAAGGAAGGAGCCCATGGGGGCACCTTCCACCCCAATAGACCCGTGAGGGCCTCCGTGGAGGAAGAAAAAAAAAAAAAAAAAAAAAAAAAAAAACGCGGTTCCGGCTGTAATTGGTCCTTGAAACTATTCGGTCCGATCGGACCAAATTTGGGGTGAGTAGGGTTCAAATGTGTTTTTCGAAAAATGGATTTTCAAGATTTTTGTCAACCTTGGCGTGTGGGGTATCATTTTCCACTAAATTTAGGACGCTGGATTGATTAAAATGGGTCCTGGGTCAATTGGCGCCCGCCGGTAGAGGTTATGGGTCAAAATTGGTACCTACCTATTTCAAAAGTCGGATTTTCAACATTCTGGGTACCT
>CM034004.1:1312868-1376826 GCA_019603395.1 Cyrtorhinus lividipennis | reverse complement strand
ACTCAGGAGACTGGTGCAAGTGTAATCTTGCAACAATAGCATTGTTTTTATGGGTGGAACAATGAATGGAACTGGAGTTGTTATTTGGAACTCTATGCTTGTCACAGGAACGTTTGGAGCAGTGACAAAAAACCTGGAACGACTCATTTTTACTGTTTGGTAACTTCTACCTGACCCATCCTTGATGAGAGACATCCCCTATTGGTTAATATCAAAAATGCCTTTCCAACAATGGTTTCCTTATTTAGTTCTAATTCTTCCCGCTGCCTCATTTATTTGAGATTTTTATTCATTATTGACGAGTTTCCGCGTCTTCTCAACGTGTAAAAAGCTATCATGGGACGACACTTTTGTCCAACTGTAGGCAAATGAGCCACTCGAGTCAAAATCCCCGGACGCGGTAAAATCTTGACTTTACAACGATATCGACGGTGGAAGGGTCGTAGAAACAACGGAAAGGAAAACCTTCCGCGAGAGTCAGATAACGACGGGTTTCCCGAGGGCTTGCTCTAACCCGGTGTTACCGTGCTACTCGGAGCAAAAGGGAAATATGAAATTTATTATCGCGAGCGGATCGATATCTCGAGGCTGACGGTTGATATCTCGACAAGATTCATTGCCTTCTCTTTTTTCACCCTCGTAAACCCCCTCTCACTATCCGGGTTCTCCGTGGAAAACTGCGAAATTTAAACGTTGATAAATCACGGTTCTTAGTTCTTTCAACTTTTTGTTAAGTTTTTTCTTTTTCACACCGGAGTCTGATGAAAGTGAATAGCTTTTGTTTGATGAGCTATAGCTACGTCAAATCTGACATTTGGCTCTCAACGATGATGTTCATCGAATTCGATCTTATTGCCTAATAAATCACTCCTAATAACACTAGATTTGTCCGTAAAATGTTATTTGAGTCTTCAAAAATACGTGACGAATTTCTAACAGAACAGACACACGACAACACAATTTTAACGTAAAATACGCTTTTACGGCGACCTTATGCCGCATAGACGCAGAAACAAGCTCTCGTTTTTATGAAACGTAACTCTATCAGATTATTCATTGTCGACCGAGTTTGAAAAATATATTTACACTAGAATGAGTGTGTCTTTCTCCGGAATTTTCGTGTATCCGAAGTTCACATTTCCATACAAATGAGAGGAGGAGAATCGATTTTGAACACATCAGCCTCAGGAATATCAAAAGTCGGACGATAAAATGGTTTCGTAATTTCATTCATTTTTTTTTTTTTTTTGCGATTAATGGGAAGGTGTACGAGTTGGTCATCAGAAACATTCTTTTGGAAAAATTATGAAAAAATTCACTCCAATTATATAGCTGCTTAGAAGAGGTGACTATGTAACAAAGGAGACTTCAACAATTGTTGTCAGCTGTACAATTGTGGTCAGATTAAATTTAATTTTCCCCTTGAAATAATATTGGAGCAAGTCCGCATGAGGACCTAGCAGTACAAGGTGGTACATAATTACCCCGCCAGGGATCGTCTTGAGCTACACCATCTGGAGGGGGAGAACCATAATACATCGGGCAGTGCACAGCAGATATGGGTATCGATAAACAAAACATCGATATTTCCACATCAACACCAATTAATGTTTTCATATCAATGTTTCATTCGAGGGGGAAAAGTAGTCATAAAACATATAATGGAGACATATGTGATGGAGTTCCTTGTCATCGCTGATTTCCCTATCTTCTACAGCAGGTAGGGGTTGATATCACAATCTTGATATAACCAAAGTCTCAGTATTGCATTAAGAATAACAATAGGACTTGACGAAATGCAGGGTAGATGATAAATTGCTATCCAAATTCATTGTCAACTGTCTACTAAAAATAGTATCGAAGTTACAAAACATCGATCAGAGACCCGTGTTGGCTTTAATCGGTTCTCAAAATGTTTCAGCCCAGTCAGACAAAATTTAGGGGATGTAGGGGTTGAAATGAGTTTTTTGAAAAATGGATATTCGAGATTTTGGGCAATCTAGGGGTGTGGGGTATTATTTTCCACTAAATATTGAAGGCTGAATCGATTGGAATGATTCCGGGACACTCCCCCCTCACTGTGTTCCCCATTATTTTACTAGATGTCAATGTAGAATTAATGAATAACAACTTCCTTTCATGGCTAGCAATCACGTGATTGTGCTAGTTCTTGAAAGGTTATAGTTATTCTTGTTGTATTTAATCCTTACTCGGTAGTTTATTATCATTAAGAATACTTGGAAACTAACTTAACTTAATTAAGAATAATAATTCAGATTCAAGGAAAATTGATGACTTTGAATCGAATCATAGGTGCTGCGGAATAGGACTGCATAGTCGTTATCAGTGTTCTTATCAACGCAAGTTTGTCGCTTTTGGGCTTTTTCTTTGCACTTTACACGTTATTTTTAAAATGCCTACAAGCGGTGATTACGTTTTGCCCTCTTTTGATAGAACAAAAGATAAGCGTACCGAGTGTTATAAGTATAATAATATAATTAATTATATGGCATTCAGAGGTGGCTACCCTAGCGCCATCTGCAGCCACACCAGGCCATTACCGACGGGATCCCTGACATATAATAGTAAACCAGTGGTTCATATTCGTGTTGCTGTATTATTTGCTGTTATTAGTCAACAACATGATAGTAAACTGGTTTCATTGTTTCTGGTGATGCCTGATTGGCTGTGCCTACGACTGGGGAGGGGCCTATTCCTGCTTAAAGGTTACTTTCGATGCGGACTACCGTTTTACGAATTCACATACTCGTGTTAACTTATTTTCGTTAACGAATTTTTTAAAATTAGTTTGCTTGATTGTAGTGGAGAATAAATTTTGAAGAATACTTGTTGATACTTATGGAACTGATACACAGTAACGATTCACGAGTTACTGTCGGTGAACAGAGA
Organism: Cyrtorhinus lividipennis; assembly: GCA_019603395.1. NCBI lineage: Eukaryota > Metazoa > Arthropoda > Insecta > Hemiptera > Miridae > Cyrtorhinus > Cyrtorhinus lividipennis. The sequence continues at coordinate 1,373,916 of CM034004.1, read as the reverse complement.
AATTTGACTAAAAAAGTTCGTATTTCTTGAGCCCATTCACGCTGTGGGAAGTTTTACTGAAAGTTGATAATTAAAGGGACAACGTATGAACGACAAAAATTGACCAAAACGCTTTCTAGAGACTTTAAAGTTCTAAAGTTCAGCTTCTTGATCATGTGGGTTGAGATAAGATCGGCTGTAAGGCACCGTTGCGAAGGACCATTTTGAGGTAGAAATACGAGTACTATTCAGCCCAGTCGTTGAACTTGAGGCTAATTAAAAGGGAGAAAACTGGTAAAATCGGGCGGTTATGCTAATAATTGTGTTCTTCTGGAGAAGGAACCAATAAAAATATTCACTCTTGACAGCCTCAACGAGGAGTTATAAATTTTACGCGCTCTGAGACATGTAAAGGCAAGAATAGTAAGTACCTTTGACAATCCCGTTCCTCGTCGATCGTTGTAAAACGAGGCAATCAAAACTTGAAGAGCCTTCGTCGACCAGCACGACGGGATTTGGAGCTCGTCTCTTCTTTATTGGCCTACGAAAGTGGATGATACAACTTTCTGGCGTACACCTTCGTCAAGATCGACTCATTTTGGGTCGCCTCGAGGCCTCAGTCGTGGAATGGCGTTCTGGGCACTTTCGCTTTCCGCGTTTGAAATTGAACCGTCATCGGAAGGAATTTCCGAAGAAAAAAGGGCGAGTCAGCGTCAATTCTCAAAGACGGAATTTCTCTCATTTCCGCCACATGAGTACGTACAAACTCGAAGAAAAGGTCAAACATCGAAAATTATTTAACAAGTAATTTCACCCGTCGATATCTTCCGCTTTCTTTAACATTCTCAGCGCGTTTTGGGTTCTCAAGTTGCAATTTGCCTCATCTACGTCACACACTGGATACACTTATCTCATAACAGGAATTGTGTTGCAGGTTCTCGTGGTATTGGCGAGTGGGCTTACGTTGGGCTTCCTCATTCCAAATACGTCTGCAGGTGAGATTGATTACGCATCGATTTATATTTTATATTTTTTCACATTACCGCGCATTCGAAGGAACATTTTAACAATAAATTGCCACCGAATTTGTTACAAGTGAGGTTGATTTTTACCCTTTGTATTCCTTCATCGAGAAAAATGAGTTTTATTAAAATAATAAACTGATAGTTTTTGAATTACCGCTAGTTGTTCAACCGACCCATCCCCTTTACTGATTTAAAAACGCTGCAAATTCATTCTCAAGGGTTGGTTATTCATCGGACCATTGGAATGGAGACACATTCGACCCATTTTGAACCATAACTTCATCCGGTGGGCGTCAAAATACACATTTTGTACGAATTTTTTACAAATTTCTTGATCAGGGATCCGTTTCCGGTCCTAGTTGGTCGGACCAAGGGGAGTAGGGGTCAAAATATGTATTTCAAAAAAGTGAATTTCTGAAATTTTTGGCGATCTAGACGTGTGGGGTATAATTTCCAACTAAATTTTAGACGCTGAATCCAATAAGACGGGTTCCCGAGCGATTGGGGCCCACCGGAAGAGGTTATGAGCCAAAATGGGTATCTATCTACCCATTTCCAATGTGTTTTCGAGATTTCTGGTACCTAGGCGTGTGGGGTATCATTCTTCACTAAATTTTGTACGCTCGAATAAGTCTTCATGCTGCTGATCTGATGAATAACCAACCCCAAACAATTCGCAGCGTTTAGTTAGGGTAGCTTTGGGAATTTTTGGTGAGTTGAAGACGAATCAAATAATAGAAGTAGTGGCAAATTAAAAATTCTTTAGGGAACAAAAAGAGAAATGGGAAGAATGTGATAGTTGGTAATTATTTTTCTTATCAGGCGGCTGTTCAGGCAGGCTTCTAGTCATTACATTATCTCATGACTGTCGTTTCTCACTCTTTTTTCCAGAAAGGCCATATTTGGCGAAATACAGCTACGGCATCGAGCATGGAAAAAGACAGGGCAGGGCTTGGCAAGTTGTGAAAAATTACTTTCCTTACAAATCACGCGGGACCCCGTCTGAAGTTGAATACAAAATTGAAACGGACGAAAACCCGTTCTCACACCCAAAAGCCGTTTATAGTAAAATCGAAAAGCCTTCCGAGTTGAAAACAGGGAAACTTGGGCACAAAAAAGAGCGGCCGCTTAATCGTAAAAGGCCGGACAAAATTGGCTATTGGAATCCCGAGGGTCAAAGCTCTCGTCATGTGTTGAAGAAAGGCGGGCAAAATGTGCAGAGCGGAGTCGAAAGCCGTCGGAAGCCGAACGGCGGCGCTCATCAGACGGAAACGCCCTCGGCGAGCTACACGATCGAACACCACCTCAGCCCCGCCGTCCCGAGTCAGTACAAAGTCCACAAAACTGAACAACTCATCGCCCCTGGAAAAGGGACGTACAAAATCGAAACGTCCGAAAGCCACGTCGGCCCCGTCGGTTACAAGGTGGAGACGTCCGAGCGTCACGTCGGTCCGACGGGTTACAAGGTGGAGACGTCCGAACGACAAATGGGAAGGTTCGCCACGAATTCCGACCTTCTCGGTTACAGTAGTTACAGTTCGGTGAGCAAACACGAACCCAGCGGAGCCTGGAGCCGCGTCGACGTGCACATTGGTCACAAACATGTGCCGACGAGTTACGCTAGCTTCAACTTGTACTCAACCAAAAAATAACGAGCAAATTCCTATCCTAATGTGCTCAAAGTGATTTGAACCATTGGCTCTGTGATAATTTTAATAACCTTTTAGAACGATAATGAAAAAAGAACATGTGTTTATAAATTTACAAAATTTTGAAAAACATCACCTATGATCTGCAACGTTTAAGCAAACTAATACATTTATGTAATAATAATTATATAGCCATAAATTATACCACCAAAACTCCAAAAACCAACATTGAAAATTACACTTTAGTTCTCGTTTGAAATGTATGTGATCTAAATTGAGGACTTTCATGAGAGTTGTGAACACAAATTTCACCTAATTATAATCTAATTTATTCACGTCCTTTTTCTTTAAATACAAAATAACCTTCATTCTACATACTCCTACTAGAAATTTACAAATGCATTCTCACAGTGGATTATGTGCAGATAATTATCTCCAGTAGAGACATTCACTCTTGCATCACAGCAGCATTGCGGAACAAATACAACGTAATTTTTTTTTTTTTTTTTTTTTTTTTCGGAAAATGGATACAAATTTTTGAAGTTGAAGGTCGTCAAAAAAAAAAAAAAAACTACTCCTACCTCAATAATCCTCAATTTGGTTACTTGCTACACCCAACAGAGGAGTAAAAAGTATCATTCTTCCAAAAGAAGTTTGTTTGAAAAATTTGTTTGGATTGAATAACAGCTTAGGTGAATTTAGTTGAATATTGGGGGAAGGGCGGAGGGTTTCTTATTGGTTGCTTAATGGGGGTTGCTTATCAGAGAATACGAGGATGTCGTTTTAAAGTGTAAACGCTGCAAGTTTACTCTTTTTACTTTCACAGGGGTTGGTTATTTTTCGGATCAGAAGCTGGAAACTCATTTTATTCGATTCAGCGTACAAAATTTAGTGGAAAATGATACCTCAGACGCATAGATACCAGAAAACACACATGAATTATCGATATATTCGGCGATCTAGGGGTGTGAGGTATCGTTTTCGACTGAATTTTGGACGTTGATTCCAATGAGGTGGGTCCTGGTGCTCACTGGAAGAGGTTATGTGTGTCAAAACTGGTATCTATCCACCTATTTTAAATGTGGGTTTTTGAGATTTCTGTTACCTAGGCGTGTGGCACATCATTATCCTCTAAAGTTTGGACGCTGAATCGATTGGAATGAGTCTCCATGCTGCTTGTTTGAGGAATGGCCCTGTAAAAGAATTTGCAGCGTTCTTATTTTGATCCAGACACCATGAAATGCCCGGAAAGAAAATTTGTGCTGAATAAGAGAGATTGATTTTCATGAAAACAGGTTGATTATTCATGGAATAACCAACCAAATCTCACTCCACAAGATGCGGAGTTGAAAGAAATTGCATTGTTTGATTTGAACCTGTGTTAGGTATTTGTAGGTTGGAAGGAACAATCAGAGGGGGTATAAGACGATCATCATGAAGGATAGAGTCCGCTAAGGTCACTACTTCCAGGTATGTGGGAATGTAGGAAACGGCGGAAATCAAGTATCAACCGTTCTCATCATTTCCGCGCTTGTTCTGCTACCTCCACGTCTTCGTTTTGCCAAAGTTAGCAAATTAGGATATCGAAAGACGAGATGGAAAGATAGTTCTGTTTGAGAAGACGTACGAGAGTAGGAGCTCCGTAGTGGGTGTCTGGATATTACGACGACTTCCACATAAAAGTAACTATAGTTAGCGTCTCCTGACAGTAGCGAGTGCCCACTCCTCAACTCACCTACATATATACATGAGTGAACACATCAAGTGTGCGTGTCATTCGGTTCAACATGCTGCTCCAGGTAAGAGTAACCACCGTATTGTGATTGTGTTTGAGTCAACGAGTTTTTGTTAATATCTTCTGTTTTGGGTGATGGCGTACGAAATTTTAAGAAAATCAATCGTATTTAATACGAATCACTAAAAAGCTTCTGATCCCATAAAAACGCACAAGCTTGCAGTAGGCAAATACGTCTCAAAAATCTCAGTTTCACAGCTAAATTTTCTGATCTTTGGAACATTAAAATGGCTTTGTTTAACATTAGAATTTGGTATCTTTACATTTGACGACATCTGATTAAAATTTTCCCAAGGAATTGATTTTCCAAAATGCCCGTCCTTCGTTGTCAGCCCATAAAGGCCCATAAAAATGCTCCTACGATTCACAAATTAAGTACTAAGACAACGTTCACGCCTTTGTTGAACCTAACTCGTGATTTTTCAATTTTTTGGAAGCATAGGCGCGTAATTGGCTTACTACCCCCTCAAATTATCATAATTCGTAGCAATGATTGACCGACTAAACAATTTAAATACAATGGTATTTTGTAATCACATTTGCTGCCATTTTCATTTTGATACACGTACATACTCTCTTATTTTGCCACAAGTGGTTTTCCGGACATATTGGGACACGGAGTTTCGCAGAAAAACTGGAAGGAAAAAAACAGCATGACAACACTGATAAGGGATTTTTTTTTTTAAGCCATCCAAGGTCACAAACATTGCAAAACTCTCAAATGTTGGCCCACAAAATTACACATAGCCCGAAGAACAATCGAATGTGTATCAATGATATACACGTGGCAAAATATGAACGTTTGTCTATGTATTGTAACAATTTATATTCTTTGTAATTAATTTATTACAATTGTTCACTCAAATACACTGTCTTTGTTCACATACTTACACAATCACAAAGTTGTCGCACTATTCATAACACGGCACGGCACAATTTATAACCCAAAGCGTCTATATTCAGACTCCGAACTGAACTGAACTACTGCGTTCCTTGGTCCCCTTTTATACTTGCTGCCTCTTGGTCGAGTACCTTCTCGAACCTTCCCTGGTTCTGGGAACTCGACATGTTGTCTCGAGCTAATGGGAAGGTTCCAGCCAATTCAATAGCACGAATGTTCCAGAGCGACCCTTAGCCCTCTACAGGTCGTTGACCCTGCAATGCTGGCAGCCCATTTGACCAGCGCAGGTGCCAGCTCGCAACAGTATCATAATGATACCCATGGCAGCAAACGTGTAAAGTACAGCATTTCGGTTCTAAAATCAATAAATTTCAATATATTTCTTCTCGCAATTGGGAATAGTAGACACATTTATAGCAAGCACTACGTGAACTAGCTTTGAAAAACAGCAATTTCATGTGTCACATGCGGTTCACCCCTATTTTTTTACTCATGACAAAATGACTCACATTTTTTAAGCCCTATTGTGTTTTAAGACCTGTTACGTAGTCGAGGAAGCAAATCTTTGGACAACCTTGAAAGGAAGTTAATCAATTAATTTAACCTATCAGGAACGGTGTAGCTGTTATATTTAAAACGGCAGAGATAAATCGCTCGGTTATTTCGTTGTAATTTTCTTTTCAACCGGATTAACATTCCTGTCTTCCGACTCATTTCCTTTTGTAAAGAAAAAGTAATTTCCCGTACGAAAACAACACAAGACACCGGATGAACGGTACCTGTTGCCCGGCCGAGCGTTCGTATCTCGTTCATATTTTTCTCATTTAAACGTCCTCTTTTTTCTCCAATCGACCCTAATCTGGTCTGCGTACGAATTATATTCGACTCCAATATTCATTGAGAGTGAGACGATCTATGCGAGAAATTTGGTCAGCAACACAACAGGGAAGACAACTCGTGTTTTCAGAGATTTTGCATATTTTTCCTGAGTACATGTGTACAGCCTATGACAACACCCTCCCTCCAGGACTTGGTTCCTTCCTCTGGCAGTTAAGGTAGTTAAAGTAGACACAGAGAGACCAAAAAGCGACAATGATTGCGAATAGCAGTGTCAGCAACTAGTCTACACGTAATGAATGTGTTCAGTCGTCAAAAAATCGTTGATTTGAGAAGGTGAGGGAGAACAAGCGTGGAAAAATTATATAAATGAGGACGAAATATGAAGTTGATATTGCTCGAATCTGGCACAAGTCACCAGACGATTGTGTTGCCACACAAATCAAAACTTTTCCTAACAATGAGAACAAGAAATTCTGGAGCTGTAGAAGGGAAATCGACCTTTTACCGAACAAACTTCAGTCGTCTCGAGTCTCACTATTTACAACTCAACCCGCGTTTCGAAAACGTTTTCCACCAAACTCCGGAAACAATCCAAGAGCCAACGAACTAGGTTCGGCTTCGGGAAACCTCAGATTCCGAGCTGACTTGGTAGTTTGGGCGCTTTCGTCGGCCCGTCAACCTTAATCATTAATCAACGTCTTTGTTCTCCGGCGCCAAAGAGCAGGAACCAACTGGCATTAGCGTGTCTCAAATGAATCTTTCATCTACTCCTCCTAGGAGGCACCGTCGTTTCATTTTACTCGCACATCAATTAGGAATAAATAAATCATTCGCCCAGTGAAAAGGTTCTTTGTACATCCTTACTTTACAACACGTGAAGACGTTGAAGGTAATTTAGCACCACTTAGGCGAAAAATAGAATATTCCTCGAATCCTCTTGAAATAGAAAATAGATAAGAGACAAATAGAAAATGATATACTCTTCGAATATTGATTTACACCCATGGTTGGTCCAGGGTTGGTTCTGCAACGAGAAATGTCATATGAGGAGTTCAACTTTCATAATGATGCAATTCTGGAATTCATCAATCATCATTATCGCCAAGGTTTTTCCTTAAAAGTATGTTTGAAGTAAAAACGTCAATACAATAGGGTTTAAGGTAAGCTACAATTAGGCACGCGATTTACTTTTACCTTAAAAGAAAATCGGTTATAGTATTTTCTTTCAGCGTTTATTAAGAAATAATTATGAGAACACAAAAAAGGTTCAAATTCCTTCACAGGGGTTGGTAATTCCTTTGAGCATGAGCATGGAGAAAATGGGTGAAAACAGTGAGTGTGGAGTGTCCCAGACTAATTCCAATCGATTCAGCGTCCACTATTAAGTGGAAAAATAGGTAAATGGATACCCATTTTGACCCGTAACCTCTTCCAGAGGATGCCAAGCGTTCCGGGACCCATCTCGTTCGATTCAACATCCAAAATTTTGTCAAAAATAATTTTGTCTCATGGGCTGAAAAGTTTCGACGTTTCGAAAACGCGCGGGTTTGAGACTGATAACTTGAGTGAATGCGACACTAGCGTCGGGAGGCCCCTGGCGGGAAAGAGACAAACCTGGCTGCTTTTGTGTCTAAGGTCGAGTCAAAACCATCAGCCTTTGCCTATAGACACCCCTGAACAGAGAATACTGATATACTTCCTATCGCTGTACTGCTCGACTGCTTGACACTGATGTCTCCACATTGAAACGCCTTAAGTGCACCAAATAATATTTGGTTATGTTAGGTAAGCTTCTCCTGCAATAAAGTTTGTGATGGGAGCCATAACAGCAATTTCAAGTGACGATATACAGCGAAGAGGTCCTTGCCATCACTGCCTGTGCACTGGAGATCCACCGACGGGGAATCACCTGCGCCAGGATCATCATACTCTCAGATGACCAGACAGCTTTAAAGACCACTGCGGCCAACAAATTCACGTCAAGACTTGTATGGGAGTGGCTTGAATCCCTGAAGAGGCTCTCAAAGAGGAACTCAGTGATGCTCCTCTGGGAGCCGGGTCATCAGGGCATTCGAGAGAACAAGGATGCCGATCTTCTTGCCAAACGGAGGACAGAACGCACTCGTATTCACCCTTAAACCTGGATTGGGATCTCCAAATGCTACCTGAAACAGCGAATCAAATCGCTCACAAATGGCTGCACACTGGCAGAGACATCCTGGCCTCAGACAGCCCATGCTTCTCCTCTCACCAGATACAAAACGCTGCAAATTCCTTCACAGGGCTTGGTTATTCCTTAGACCAGGAGCCTGAGGAAATGATACTCCACCCACCTAGATCGCTGAAAATCTCGAAAACAAATACATTTTTCAGAATACACACCAAATATGTTAGGTAAGCTCCTCCTGCAATGAAGTTTGTGAAGGAAGCCAAAACAGCAATTCAAGTGACGATATAAGGTGACAGATCCATCACGATCTTAGAACGAGGAAAAAAATAAGGTACAGTAAACAAGGACTTTCACCTTGGATTTTCGTTCGACTACCTGGTCAGGTGTCGCGGACGTAGTCAGCCATCCTCCAAAGAGGATGGTGAATTGATCTGACGATCTGAGTTGCTCTATCCAGGATTCGAACCCTGGCAACTTGGATTACCACACGAATCCTTCATCTGTTCCACTAGACTACCAAGCTCCCCTTTCAGAACGAGGATCTACTGAGGAAAACATTTTGTGCCAAAACCATAATTTCACTATGATATGGACAACCCTCGTGGCTTATCGTTGACAATCTTGTTTTACCAACAGCCTCTTTATCCAGGATCTAGCCCCAAAGTTTTGTTATTCGAAGTAAATGAGCGTGCGGTGAGACGAGACTTTGGTGCCAGGGAATCCTTGCGACAGACATGCGTCTGACTGTTGGAGGACTTTATACGCGTCTCGAGAGGATTTTCTTCTTCGCGTCCCTTTGACAGCCTCTTTAGGCCACAATCCGCTCTTGAGCAACAATTTGTACTTAGTTGGCACAACATCCCTGGAACGGTTCGTTGGTCGACGATTCGCTCTGATGGATCCTCTCAGGATGAAATGCCCAGTACTCATGCGCGGCGTCTATTTTGATTGTTCAAACGGACGAGCGGTCAGGCCGAACTCGGAGCGATGAATTTCCTTCGGAGTTGGACCAGAATTTCATTCAAGCCGGAAGCTGAGTAACGAGCGTTGCCAACGATCTCATTGACCCTCGCAACTTCATGGAAAAACCGCCTAACGAGTTCCACCTAGCACCTACGCCCTGATTATCTCAAAGTTGAAATCAAATTACGTGAGAAAATGCAATTATGGCGCCATTTTCGCCCGTCAAAGGCTAATTCTACCCGATCTACTGGCACGATACAGTTTAAACCTAGAATGAGTAATAACGAACACTGTTAACAGCACAATTTTCCGTTTCAGTTTCTCTATATTTTGTCAAGGCTCCTGTTTCCGCCACCCCGGTCGAGGTTGCTCTGAAAATTTTCAGGCTGATCAGACCAAATTGGGGAAGGGAGAAGATCAAATCTTCTCAATCTGTACTTCAGAAAATGGAATTTCGAGATTTTTGGCGATTTATGTGTGTGGGGTATCCTTTTTGACTGGAATTTTGAACGGTGAATCAATGAGACGGTCCTACAACGATTGACGCCACAGATGTGGGTATGGGTCAAATGGTACTTTTACCTCTTTACAGTGTTTTTTAAATTTCTTGGTACGTGGCGTGTGGAGTTTCATTTTTCCGCTAATTGGACGCTGAATCAATTGGAGTTGTATTTTTACGTCTGAATGCCCATATCAACGTTTTCAAGCCAAAGAGTTTTTCAATTTCTCATATTCCATTGTGATTACACATATTCTAATGCATTTTTCTGCGTACAGGTTTTGGCTGCTATAGTGAATAACATGCATATTTTTCTTCTATTAAAGAAGGCACCAGAATGACTAGGGTTTTTCCTTCCAATTTCTTCTCATTTCCCCTACACTATTAAACATAATTTGAGTAGTTAGTAGCCGATTTCTCAATAATGTTCCTCAAGATACTAACATGTAATAACCATAGAATAAATAATAATCTGTAAGTCTTACATAATAAAGGTAATACCTATAGTACTTTCTTTTAGAATCATGAATTTGTGTATTTTTAATGAATTTTAATACCTCAAGGATGGATAATAATTGTTATTTGTTGGTTTTCTTCTTTTTTTCAGATTGTGGCGACATTAGGTTGCTTTGCTTTAGCGGCCGGTGGAGGAACCCAGCCACCCTTCCGTATGTGAGTAATGTCATGATTATCACTGTAGTTATTTAAGAGCTAAAGGCTTTCGTACTTCGAAATCTCATCGTCATTAATCATTTTTCACTGTTCACCTAATCCGAATTGCTTCTCGCGAAGCCACAAACTCGCAGGCCCCCCCCCCCCCCTCCCCCGCTTGAGTGGATGAATCAATCAATCAGTCAATCTCTGTCTCATTTTTCATTCCAATCATTCTTCTTTATAACTTACTCGAATCAATTATTGTTCGATTGTAAATTATTACTAATATGTTGAATTTCACAATTTAAATTACACCGAGCTTTGGAGCTTATATTAAGACTTGAAATACTACTATACTTTACACGAAATAAAAACATAACTTATATCGCTGCCGTCCTAATGGCAGTGCTAGAAAACTACTTGGAAGACCGGACACTAACATAACAGACAAGGCAAGAAGAGCGCGAAAGTATACTCACAGCAGGTGCTGCACAGGGATTCATGCTTGGACCAACCCACTGGAACATTCCGACAGAATCTTCAGCCGCCTTTCTGGTGGGGTGTGCAGATGATGTAGCTATAGTCATTCTGACAAAGACAACTGAAGAAGCGCACGACAAACTGAAGGAAGTCATGATGACAGTAACACTCTGGATGGAAGGTCGCACACTGGCCCTTGCAGTGGAGAAAACAGAGGTGGTGGTTTTCAATCGCAGGAGGATCCAGACGCTGTTGCCATGGAACTGACGGGGCCAGACAGTCAACTAGGTACCTGGGAGTGATCCTAGACACAATAATCACCTTCTGGGAAGACATTAGGACAGCCGCAGACAAAGCATCGCGCATGACGGCAGCACTCAGCTGGCTAACGATGAAGTTAAGGGCCCACGTTCATGCAAAAGATACCCATGTCTGACCAATTCGGTCATGCTGTAAGGAGCAAGTACATGGGTAGACGCACTATCTGTGCAGTGCCCTGACACGGAGGACAGCGCGAAACACACCTTCTTGACTGTGAGCGATGGGGGATTTACAACGAGAACAGCTGTGGTCAGAACTAAGTCTGAACTCACCATCTCCGGAAGAGCTTGTGCAACGAATGCTATCAAGCTAACAAGCATGGAGAAGAACGGCAGAACATAATAGAGTCTCTCCTCAGTAGAAAGAACAGAAACATTATTTTTATTTATAGGAGTGTACAGGACACTGCTCACTTGAGACACTTATCACAGAGCCAGCTCACGCGGTCCTTTTCAGTCTTTTCACGAGATGGTCGACGTTCTGTAGCTTGGTGGCTTCCTTGTTGATATGTCCTGTTAGGAGCTTAATGTAGGCAATGGCGTATTTCTTGATGCTTTCCTCTACAGTCTCAAGCTTAAGGTCGTGGTGATGCCTCATTGCGAACGCACTAACTGCGCACCTCAGCACGGTATTTTGGAAGCATTGCAGGGTCTCTCGATTAGTGTGAGCAGTACAGCCACACCGTAAGTCTATACTGGTTTAAGGACTTGATTGTACAGAGTTAGTTTACTTTGAATGGACAGTTTTGACCGTCTACCCAGCAACCAAATCATTTTCCTGAGTTCAAGAGTGAGCTCTGGTTTCTTGACATGAGCATCCCAGCGAATTTTTGCATCTAACGTCATTCCCAAGTATTTAGCCTCATTCGCTTAGGGAACGACTTTGCCATTGAGGCAGACTGGTTCGTATTTGACTACATTTGCAAAATCCACGTGAACCAAATTGGTTTCATTCATCTTCATCCTCCATTTGGATGTCCATTATTCAATTTTTCTGATAGTTCTGTTCAATTTATGGCATCGTGGCTGGTAGTCCCTACTGCGAACATAGCGGTGTCATCAGCGAAAGTTTGCTAACCACAGTTACTGGTAAATCACTGGTGAAAAGCAGGTGTAGGAGTGAAAGAGAATGAATGGATCATGTCTGCAATTCTGCACTTCTCTTTTGAGCCTCAACACTAAGTACAAGATAAAAAACACAACAAACTATTCTCGGTACTTTTTTTTACACACAAGTTTTATCCCTGTTATACTTCTTCACCTGGAAAAGTCCCAGAGGGAGTGTTGTTTTTCTTTGAACCCCTTTCCAGGCAAAAAAAAAAAAAAAGTTAGCGACAAAGTGGAAGTAGCCGGAAAAGAAGGCAAAGAGAAGAGGACGGTGACGGAACGCGGGCACAATAGGATTCAACGTGTCTCCCCGCTGGGAGCAATTTATTTCTTTCAAATCCTCGACAGAGAAGAGGCTCGAAGAAATGGAATAAACAAAAGTTTTTTTTCCTCACCGACTGAATTCACTTCCATGTAGTTGTAAATTGAATCAGATTTAAGAGTTCGTCGTGTTGAGAGTCGACATGAATCTCCGGGATGAACGAGTGCGGTGGTGGTTGTAGAGGTAACAACAGCAGCAAATTTGTTTTCTATTTAATTTGTTAAATAAATTTGAAGAGTACAGGGAAGAAAGGGGCCAACAATATTTTTTTCCGGTTTATGAGTATAGGGTGGTAGAATATAGCTCTAGACGAGTAGAATTAGGTGAACCACTCTAACAGGGAAGAGAGGGGCTATGGGGCCATCCTCCCCGATGCAGGGAATGAAGGGGCTAACTAAGCTGGCTGTGCACAAAAGCGATGCCTGGATCCTCTAAAAATCCAATGATTTGATTCGTCCAAAGCAGCTCTGCGGCTTTTTGACCGCTCGGGCTTACTACGAGAGGATTCCTCACAAGAATCAAAAGAATGCCAAACCGTGGTGATTAGCCCCTTCATCCCTGGACTCTTCATTTTTTAATTCTTTGTCTATTCAAATTGCAACATGTTAACTTGTTAGCAACTCTTCGTTTCGGGAGATTGAATCTCATTGTTGATCCAAACAGCCATATCATCAGCAAAGAGTGGCCCAAGAACAGTCTCCATTGCGGAAATATTGGCCTGATAAATCTTATGGGGTGACCATACTTTTGCAGATGTACCTTTTGGATTGATGAGTGAGCACTTCCTGTCAGACTTTGTCAAACGCTTGTGTGATGTTGAAGATGATTACAAGGATTTTTAATGATATTGGTAGTTGCATTTGACCAATAGTCGAATCTTTCCTTATGAAACCATATTGGTATTTTGGAGACAACCTGAACGAATCTCTTGAAAGTGGCTCCCCTGCTGTGTCTGACAGTCTACTAGGAACGCCACTCATAGTGTGCTGACAACATAACGAAGCATTCCCTGATGGTCTCCAGAAGGTTGCTCTCCCAGGATGTCACCTTATCCTAAGGCACTGCAGCAAGGCTACCTCCACTTCTCCAGAAGAGAACACCCCTTGGGTGCCATCAGAGTAAAGTCTGCCATCGAGGTTTGCCCCAGCAACCTGCTTTCTCCAGAAAACCTACAAACTTGTCCTCCCTTGCGCGTCCAAAGGGAGTCTCAGTCATCGCCAGTTAGTAAGCCTGCCATCGAGGTTTGCCCCAGCAACTCGCTTTCTCAAGTGTTTGTTGCATCAGCTCAATGTGTCCCACCCCTTTTCCCTAACTAGCTGCGGCTGTAAGTGGAGTCCTTTATTGTCTACTCCATCCAACGATCAAACCTCACACCCCTCAAGACTATTGTTCTGACCACCTACCCTTTATTAAATCGTGTTATTGAAAGTTACTGTAAATTTCAAAACCAACCTTTGTTTTATTGAAATATTACCTGGAAAGTCCTGCCAAAGACGGTTTCACTCTTATAAAAGAAGATGATGGGCCTATATGACACAGGCTCCTCCAGGGGCTTTCCTGTTTTAGGAATCATTATTACTCCTGCTATATTCCACACACATGTGGTACTTATCAGAGCCTGATAAGTGTATTAATCATTTTTTTATTCCTGAAAATGACCTTGTTCGGCAGAATTAGGCCCTCTACGTGATGAGCGTATTCATGAATGCGAACACGATTAAGATTAATTAATTTTACTTGAATTCTCTGTTCCAGATCAAGTTAATGAACCTGCTGAATTATTTGTGTTTCAGTTAAGCCGTACGGTGGCAGCTACACATACGGAATCGACCACAACACATACGGAGCCTGGTACGGGACTCCACTGCCACCCAGTGACGATCACGCGGTAGGTGGAGTGTACAGCGATTACGGCCACGGAGCGGAGAACGGCGGTGTGTACGGATACTCCATTTACGGAGCGGGCTACGGTCACGGAGACTACGGAACGAGCTACCAGAATCACAACGTGAAGACGATCGGTGGTGAGAAAGTGGTCCACAGCGAATACGGAATTCACCACGGCCATGGGGCAACGAGCTACGCTAATTTGTATCAGAAAACGGGACATTCGAATTTGTACGCACACCACGGGAGTTACGCTGGTGGGTATGGTCATGAGCACTATGGACAGTACGGGCCGGCGGTCAGTACGGTGAATTTCAATACGCATTCCGCCCATGCACCTGTGGCTCACTACGGGCCAGCTATTAGCTCGCAGAATTTCAACTTGTACAGCGCTGGCCATGGCTACGCTGGCGGTTACAGTCACTACGATCACTACGACCACCACGACCCCGGCCACGCTTACAGCGTAGCCAACTTCAACCTGAAATCCCACGCCGACCCCGTATTCACTTACAGCCTACACGACTTGCCCAGCCTCCATCACGCTGACCATTCACACGGTTTTGGTTACGACGGTTTGACAACCCTGACCATCGGAGGCCTTGGTGGTTACAACCACGCTCTCGACTACGCTCATTTGCCCCCGTACTACGGCGGTCTTCATGACCACGGCCTTTACGATTACGCTGGTTACGGCCACCCCTATTACCTCGGCTACTGAACTGACAATTGAATATTAACGGTTTTAGCTGCAGTACAAAAATTGTGTCATTGCGCCTATCATTTTTTAATGAAATTGTTTTTAAGATCTGAAAAATACGCATACATTTTTGTGATATACGTGTACGTTCAGTTGGAAATAGTGTAAATAAATAATAAATGACGTTGTTATTTTTTATCAGTTGTACAACACAGGGTTGAACCCTCATCTCAGCAATTACCCTCTCTACAATAGAAAATTGAACTGCACGAATATGTTTTTAATTATAATGCCATAGATATTGGAGAAAATTCAGTGAAAATCAACAATGAAGTTGTTGTACGTGAACCTGCTATGGGAAATAAATTGTTGTAAGGAATGGAAAATTTGAACGAGAAGCAAGTTGGGAACCTTTTTTCAACAACGTTGCTACGGCATATGGCTGAAATTAATAAAATGGTTCCCTTGCTTGGGCGTAATGATCCCAGATTTTGGAGAAATAGTGTGTAATTAACAGCAACACAGCTCATAAACTATAGCAGCTCGGCTGTCTCCGGGTAAAAGTATTTTATAAATTACATAAGCATTTTAACTGACTAGAATTACTAAATCGTGATAAACAAATCAACCCGTTATGGTCAAAACAATTTTTTTGTCGAATTTGAAACTTTTTTTGTAAATGACCTCTGATAAGTCTCTAAAACATTAGAAAGACATTGGGTGTAAACCGTTCTGGGGTAAGTCTCATTGGATTCAGCGTCCAAAATTAAGTAGAAAATGACACCCCATCATATATATATACCGATTTTGGGCTCAAAGTTCATGTTTTATAATTGCATAAATACGTGAACTAACCCTCTAAAAACCACCCCAAGGTCTTTATATCTCATTTTCAAACCGGTTATGTTAGAGTGAAAAAATGTAAGCGTATTATAGTGTGGTGGGAGGGGAGAGGGGGTGTTTTGTGGCGCTTGTTGTATGTAAAAAGGATAACACAACCCCACAAAAAAAAAGTCAAAGTCCATGAAAGCGACCTGTGGGGTTTTACGTTTTTTGGGTCGCTGATTTCAAATCGATTGCCAGTTTTTTCAGATCAGATCGCTTTCAAGGTCATTTGAAGGTCAAATGTAGAAAATATCGCTTAAAAAATCAGAAAAAATTCAGACATAGGTTTTTTAGAATGCTGAATCCGAATCCAGTGTCGGTTGACCTTCATAAGGTCAAGGTCAAGGTCATTTGAAGGTCAAACCAACAAAATAACCTAAAAAAATTGTAAAAATTCAACCTTCAAATGACCTTATATGACCTTCAGATAACCAGACATGATTGAACCAACAATTTATGTATGGATTCACATACATAAATTTTTTAAAATTTTTTTTAAAGGTTATTTTGTTGGTTTGACCTTCAATTGACCTTGACCTTGACCTCATGAAGGTCAACCAACACCTGATTTGGAATCAGCGTTCTAAAAACATTTGTCTGAATTTTTTCAATTTTTTTAAGCAATTTTTTTTAGCTATATTTTCTCTATTTGACCTTCAAATGATCTTGAAAGCAATCTGGTCTGAAAAAACTGGCAACAGATTTGGAATCAGCGACCCGAAAAACATAAAACCCCACAGGTCGCTTTCATGGACTTTGACTTTTTTTTTTTTTGTAGGGTTGTGTAATTAAACATTCAAGTTTTCTGGTACATACATCAAGTTGAATGCTTTAGGCCGATTCCGGGATGAAGTGGCACTTTCGTATGAGCAAAATTGCCTAATATTACTACTCGCAATTAATTGGTTGAAAGGAGCTTAACGTCGTCTAATTAGGAACTGTACCTAATATGCTGTTTAAGGCTTGGAAGGTATGAAATAAGTCACGTAATAAACGTCTCAAGTTTCATCTCTCGTCAAGATCCGATTCGGAGTAAGTATTATAATATGGCTGTAACTTGAAGGAAACGGTCTATTAATCAAAAGCCTCCAACTTACTCCATTGACTCGCGTTTCGTCGTTCCTACGCCGGAAACTCGTAGGTTTATACTATCCCGCTCAATTCGTAAGCGTTGCCAGGCAAACTTCCAACAAGTTTCATCATGAACTCCTAATGAACGACCCGCACGTCAACCTAGTTTTCCACATTGGATTAGAGTTGGTTCGATTCCCGGGAAAGTGGAACGGTTATGATTAACATCCTTGACGAGAGGCATTCCCTCTGAAGGTATCAGGATAATTTCCTTCAGAATCTTAGTAGAGGGAATTTGACAAAATGTAATCCTAATGTCCACAACGCCATTTGATGATCACATGATTATTACAGTTTGACGTCTACACCAGGGAATGACATAAAGTTGGGCATAAATGGCAACAATGTACATAAAAAGGATATATGCGCGACCAATTTGGATATATGGGAGATACTTACATCCATAAAACAACATAATGAAGTGGTAAGTTATCTTCATAAACAATTAAGCTCTGAGAAATGCCACGAATTCATTCACAGGGGTGGTTACTCCTTGGATCAGGAGCGTGGAGAGTCATCCCAATCGATTCAGTTTCCAAAATTTTGTTCTAAATTATAGAAAATATCGAACATGGGGAAAATAGTGGGTGAGGCTGGACCCATTTAATCGACCCAGGGTCCACAATTTAGTGGAAAATGATACCCCACACGTCTAGATCGCCAGAAATCTCGAAAGTTCATTTTTGACCATTACCCTCACCCCGATTAAGTTCGATCGGGCTGAAAAGTTTTAGGAACCATTTAGAACCAAAAACTAGCCATTGACCAAATTTTCAAATTTTTAGACAATTTTCTGATACCAAAACGCTGCAAATTCTTACGCAGGGGTTGGTTATTACTCGGATCAGGAGCATTGAGACTCATTCCAATCGATTAAGCGTCCAAAATCTAGTGGAAAACAATACCCCGCATGCCTAAGTTGTCGAAAATGTCCAACATGGGAAAAATGGGGAAAATAATGGTTGATGTGGGTTCCAAACCCATTCCAATCGATTCAGGGTCCAACATTCAGTGGAAAATGATACCCCACATGTTCATTTTCCTCATTGATTCTGGTAGTGGAAATTTTTTTTAAAATCTGAAATTTTGGTCAGGGACCTGTTTTTGGCTTTAGTTGACCCTCAAAACTTTTCAGCCCGATCGGTCCAAATTTGGGTGGACTAAGGGTCAAATGTGTCTTTTGAAAAATGGATTTTCGAGATTTTTGGCGATCTAGGCATGTGGGGTATCATTTTCCACTAAATTTTGGACACTGAATCTAAATAAATGGGTCCCAGAACGATTGGCGCCCACCGGAAGAAGTTATCGGTCGAAGTGGGTGTCCATCTACCCATTTCGAATGTGTTTTTTCGAGACTTCTGGTAGCTAGACGTGTGGGGCATAATTTTCTACTGATTCCTCAGGCCGCAGTCGTACCAGAACAGGATCTGAATTCTCAACGTTGAGTAGATTAGGAGGTTTTTTAATATTTCGAATGATTATCAGCACAAACAATAGTTACTTTTGCTTGTTCTAGATCTGGACTGTTACACTATTCACAATCCGTGCCAATCACATGTTGAGCAATTCAACTCGAAAACTGCGGTTGTGGCGCCCCTCACGTGAGTTCATCATCAGGCAATACGACCATCGATTTGTCGCGATGGTGAGCTTCTCCGTGTCATAATGGCGGTCAGCCGGTTAATTGGTCCTTGGTCTGAGTCCGTGTATAAAACGACGGGAGTCCTCCTAAGGGGACACAGTCATGAGATCACTACAGGTAAGACGACACTTATTTTTATTTTTTATACAATTACCAACGACAATGGTACAAATGGCGTGACGTCTCTCAACAACAAAAGCATTCAGCATTTAGATGATTGAAACTACTACAATTCGGGCGTAGCACAAAGAGGGGAGGCAAACATGAACCATATTAATGAGAACACTTTAGGGGAGAAGAGAAACAAAAACAAATGAGCAAAAATCATCAAGGACCTCCTTGATTTTACTACTACTGGGCCCTCTGAAGGGGATTCTATAACAAGTAATTGGCAGTTGGGGGCTATCGACGAGAATATAATAACGAAAAATGCTGCAAATTCTTTCACAGGGTTTGGTTATTCCTTGGACCAGAGCATGGAGGCTCATTTCAATCGATTCAGCGTCCAACATTTAGTGGAAAATGATACCCCACACACCTATATTGCAAAAAATCTCAAAAATCCATTTTTCGAAATACACATTTTGACTCCTACCTCACCCAAATTTGGTCCGATCTGGCTGAAAAGTGTTGAGGGTCAACTAGAACCATGAACGGACCCCTGTCCCAAATTTCAGGTTTTTAGAAAATTTTCTACTTCCAAAATCGGCGTGGACGGCGTACGGCGGACGGACATAGCTAATTTTGATCTAGACACTAAAATTATTGGGGCAAATCGAACAGACTGACTTTTTTCATAAAAACATAGGTTGATTATTCAAGGAATAACCAACCAAAAACCAATACGTGCAGAGAAGGGGGGTCGAAATGTGTTTTCCAAAAAATTGATTTTCAGGATTTTTGGCCATCTAGGCTTTTGAGGTGTTATTTTCCACTAACTTTTGGACACTTAACCGATTGAAATGAGTCTGGGATACTCAGCATCCGATGTTTTCCCAATTTTCTTCATGCTCCGGGTCCGAGAATTAGCCAACCCCCCTGAAAGAATTTGCAACATTTTGAAACCAATGATAGTGATAACTCAGAAAGATGGACCTCACTTGGGTTGTCTCAACAGGGGTGGAAAAGAGAAACGCTGAACGCTGACGTCACAGAATTTTCTTTCTTTTTTTTAATTCACCGTTTTGATTTTAATCTAGTGTTGTATATTTAATATAAAATACCCTCCAGAGCAACCCTTTTCACATGCAGTGGGGGGAGGGGGTACTATCAATATGAGATTGTAAGAAAATTACTAGATTTAGAACGTTCTACCTCAATTTGCTGCCTCAGGTGTGACACTGCGCAAGTGTCACAATCTTGTCACATTTGCCAGTGATATATTATTATTTATTTCGCTTTTAACCATTCACATTCCTACCAACACATAATGAATATTTTATTTTGTATCTACTCGTATTTAATAATTATAATTTGATAATTTCAAATATCCATGCCAACAAAAAAGTTTAAAAAAAATTTTAATGAGGTTTTTTAAGTGGCGTTTTTTGAAAGTAATGGTTGAACACTAAAGAAATATCGCTCATTTTTTTCTTTTTACCAATACCTCTTTTAAAAAAAATGAGACGAGCCACCCCATGATATCTGAGTGGCACCTAACAAGCGTACAAATCAGAAGATGATCGGCTAAACGCTTGTCTTGCACCGATAGTCGATTAGTAACCCATTGAAAACGGCCGAGATCAAGGGCGTGAAATAATCGATAGTTCACAGACTGACGAGGGACGAAAATCTATACGTGACTGAACCCATTCACGCAGCTTGATTCGCAATAATGCGAACGTGAACGCATCATTACAATATTTTCGTATTTTTGTAGAAAATTTTTTGGAGCTCTATTTATTTTGAATTACGAATGAGTCTATAACAGAATTTTCACTCAACAGTTACATTTTTCCGTTGCAGGTAATTACGTTGATGACAGTGTCATTCTGGACAGGAGAATGTCAACCTGGCAACAGTCACATTGCTGTAGGTGAGTGTAAGGAAGAAAAAGAGTGATTCTAGAATCGCTCAGAACAACTTCCTCGATTTTACAGCATTTTCTTATTAGATTTACATCAACCGCACTCGACCTATTTCATAATATCGCACCGAGCGATTTTTGCTATTATCGTCGGGGCACAGTCCCCCTAGTGTTTTGTCCCTCAAAACGCCGCATAACTTCAGTAAGTTGAGCCTCATATTTTCACGGTAGATTCTTCTGACAACGGAAAAAAAGGAAGTGGCTGAAGGAGAACGACGGCTATTTGGATTCTTATTCACCGAGAGCGTTATGGCAGTTTCGAGGCTTTTGTACGTCGAATAAAACCGATCTATACGCGTTGAGATCGAATTATTGAAGATATTGTGAGGGTGTTATGATTCAGGATGGTCAAAATAAATAGGGGAATCCTCAATCCTCAATTTGGACTGAGGTAGCTTCAAATAGGTATTACGTCACTGTCGTGAGAACCACCAATAATGGCTATACTATAGGATGTCCCCAAAAACATCCTCCCTTGCTAACACCGTTATTCTGGAGTTGAAAGAGTTTGAAATATGTTAGGTGGTTTTTGCAGGAATCTTCAATATCATATTTGCACACCCCGCGCAAACGTAACACAATCTGCGTTGATTCAAAAAAGTGATAGGATCACTTGAATCAGCGTTAAAAACAATAAAAATATGAAATTTCATGTGCCATACACAAGCAAATGTGATATTTTAGATCCTTGGAAGAAACCACCAAACATAACCATTTCAAAATCTCCAGAGTAATGATTTCAGCAGGGGTAGAGGGGGTGTTTTGGGGACACCCTACATAATGATTGTGTAGGTACGTGTATGTAGCTATGGAAACGCGTTTAGCTGAGTGGTGGAGACTGATCCTGTAATGGCTACTCTGGGAGCTGCAAGGGACGCCTCTGGTGGAAGGCAACAGAACTAAGACCTTCCATCTTGACTCTGAACGACGCCTGCATAGAAGAATGTAAAACAAGCTATTTAAAGCAACTTTGGTCCTCAGCTGGTACGACAGGAAACCAATAATTAGCAGAATAGGACTGCAATGAGCAGAATAGTGGGGATTTGTTTGTGAAACGGCCGCCCTGGGAGATGCAAGGGTCGACCTCAGGTGGTGAGGTTCGGTACTAAACCCAAAGCTTCCCTGAATCGCGCCTGCATAGAATAGAAGAGCACTGACTGTACTTATTAGCAACTCTCTTCCTTAGCTGCTACGACAGGAAACCAATAGTTAGCAGAAGAGCATTGTAATGAGCAAAGTAGTAGGAACTGGCCATCTTGGGACCTGCAAGGGTGATGCCTTCAGGTGATGGGGTCAGGTACTAAAACTAACGCCTCCCTGAATGGTCCTGAATCGCACCTGTATAGAATAGAAGACCACTGGCTGTCTTTTTTTGGCAACTGAGGTTCTTCTGATCCTGCAGGGACCAAATAATTATCAGAACGAGAGTGGCATTGTAATAAGCAGGTTGGTAGGTGCTGGTTCGTGAAATGGCCACGATGGAAGCTGCAGGGGATGCCCTCAGGTGGTGAGGGCTGGTACTAAATCCAACACACTTCACCTTGACCCAATACGGCACCAGTAGGTATAGGATAGAAAACCACTGGCTGTATTTTTTACCAACTCTGTTCCTTAGGTGGTCCTGAATGAGATCAGTAATTAGCTGGACAGGTTCAGGCATGTAGAAACTTGTTCCCATAATGGCTGCTCTCCATCAAATAAGGTCAAAATCTTCAGTCACCCTCCCCCGAGACCAACCTAGAGACGTTGCTTTTAGAACCATTCCCTTCACCTGTAGCTGTCGTCTTCACTCCTCATCTAATTGCCATTTAAACCATTTTTTCTCCACTGAAATACATCAACTAAAAAACAATCAACGGCGAAATCCGACTTCAGGAGTTTTACAGTGAAATATAACGGAAACTTTTCCCTTTTCCCGGCGCTCTTGAGCACCACTTGGAATAACGAGCAACCAATTGCCCGATCGAGCTGTTCTCAAGCTTTTGAAAACTGAAAAGTCATTGGAGTCATTTTGTTCAATTTTCGTCAATCATTCTCTCTCAATCTGTGGCGCAATCAATTGATACATTGTTTTCCGAATTGTGTAACTCAAATGTTATCATTTCAATTTAGACGCTCTACGAAATCGATTATAAGTAATTGATCACTTAATTTTAGGCTATTTCAGTTTATAAAGTAGTATCTTTAATGCTAATCCATTATACTTGTGTATTTTAATTTTAATTTTGGCTTTTTAATTTCACAGCAAAGCCGAATATGGGGGAATTCACTTATGATATCGACCATGATATCCACGGATACGCTAAAGGGAGTGCCTATCCACACGGTTATGGAGGTTCGGGAGGTGGAGGAGGCTACGGTGGCGGCGGAGGAGGCTATGGCGGCGACGGTGGAGGTTACGGAGTCACCTACGGCGGAAACCTTGGTGACGGCAAAGGGCTCACTGGCAGTTACGGAGGTTATCACTCGGAATCCGGCAACTACGGCAACAACGGCTACGCTGGCGCCGTAGGCGGCCTCCTTGACGGTATGGTCGGCGGTTATGGAGGCTACGGTGCGGGTTACGGTGGAAACAAATTGTCAGGATTGTACGACAACTACAAAACCGGTAAAAGTTTAGGAGGCTCCTACGGGAATTACGGTTCGGGAGGGTATGGAGGCGGCAAGAGTTACGGTAAGGGATATTACAAAGGCGGCGGCTACGGTGGTGGCGGCGGATACAGTAGCGGTGGATACAGCGGCGGTGGATACAATAAGGGCGGATACGGTAATGGCGGATATGGCAGCGGTGGATACGGTGGCGGCGGATACGGTAGCGGCTCTGGAGGAGGTAGCGGCTATGGCTACAAAGGAGGTTACGGCGGAGGTTCAAACTACGGTGGATACAAAGGAAACAACAACCAATATGGCAATTATGGGGGAAACAAAGGCAACGGTGGTTATGGCGACTACGGCAATAGTTATGGTAATAAGAACAAATGGTAAAACAATGGTTTTATGGTCTTGCCATTGGCTAGAAGGCATTTTTTTAAACAGAAAATTCGAAAAGAAAAATGCTCAGCATTAAATCGTTAAATTTCTGTAAATTTGATTTTAGATGTATTTATAGACTACTTTTTTGACTGCTAGAATTGTGTTAATAAAGATACCATTTTGGTCAAAATCCAATAAAATGCATGTTGGACAAAACAATTTTATTGTTCAACCTCGAATCCCTTCGTGCACGTTTTCGACCGTCAATCTTATTATCATTAATTTATTGGTGAATTTCTCGGCTTTTCGTCATCATTTTCTCGATCAACGGAAAATCTTATAGGCTTGAAAAATGACGTAAGGCCCAACGGGGCAGGCGGTAGCCGGAGGGAGGCGGCAGTGGGGACGGTGCCAGGGGGACACGTCCGTCACTCCGTGTGTCCCTGTGCCCCGACACGAAGTGACCAACCGCGCATTACGACGAACCGGCACTTGAGACCACCAACATGTTGACCTACAAGGTGAGTCGTCGAAATTTCCTTGTCACGCTGAGTAAGGACCGAAATCAATCAGTACAATTTTGCTTCGAAAGTATAATATATAGACAACCTGAAGCATATTTTACACAAAATATAATAACAACGTAAGTCATATCCAACAAAAAAAATTTTTCGAATTAAAAAAAAATATTATTATGGAGTTGAATTTGGTGTCATTTGTACAACGCACGCTGCAAACTCGGTCAATAAGTATCACTTTATCGATTTTACACCCCCAATCAGTGGCTACGAGGACAATTTCCATGTAGATTGTAAAGAAATCATGAAAATCACTCAAAAAATTCATTAGTGGGAATAAGGAAGTAACCAAACAGGGTGATTCCTAGTTATATTAAAAGTTTTCAGGTTGATTGAGAATTTTACTACTCAACAATTCGTACAGTATTCTAAAATTTATTTTTTTCGTTAAAATATTGTTTGATCAAAGCGATTTGATGACCTAATTGAGTCATATGACGTATGAATTTCCCATTAGAAAATAAAATGAGTGAATACTACGTGAATATTGTTCGTATTCTGCTCAAACTTTATCAATCGGTCGTAGGTTCTCCTCCTGGCTGTCATTATGGATGCTGGGCGTTCAGAAAAGGCCACTAGCTACGTCTCCGTCAGTAAGTACGAGTATAAATTATATAAACTGCCAAAAATGGCAATTTTCTGGGGTGCAAAAAAAAAAAAAAAAATTGTCACACCAATTACAGGTAACTTCAGTTCCAATTTGTCACGTTATGGTTTCATCTGCACGCTCTAAACAATCTCGGCGGGAAAACGAATGTTATTAAGAAACTCGGAACTTTCAGTGGATTTCATTCACTTTTGAAATGGTGGCGAAAAAGAAAAATAATTGTCCGCGTTTCGGAGCAATCCACTTTTCTCAACAGGGATTTTGTAAGACTGGGCCAGACTTGAGGCAAACTGGAGAGGAACGTGTCAAACTGAAAACAAAAAACGAAAAACCCTGGGTCGCAAGTATAATCTTAAACGGATTTCAGCGTTCTAGAATAGTGTTAAGGGGGGAGGGGGCAGGAGGGGTTTCGGAAAAGATTTTAGACAACATAGTCATACCGGGCAATAATCTAAACAATACATTTCAGCTAATTTATACAGTCAAAATTGTTCCCTCCACTCGCCCATCAATGTCAATCATGAAACTAAAACGCTGCAATTTCAATCACAAGGGTTGGTTATTCCTCGGACCAGGCGCATGGAGACTAATTTAAATCGATTCAGTGTCCAACCTCTTCCGGTGGGCACCAATAGTCCCGGGACTCGTCCCATTGGATTCAGCGTCCAAAATGTAGAAAAATGATACCCAACACGCCTAGGTACCAGACATTTTGAAAACCTACATTTGAAATAGGTAGGTAGGTACCTATTCTGCCCCTTAACCTCTCTTAGTGGGTGCCAATCGCTCCAGGACAATGTACTGGCTTTGCTCAACAATGTGGAAATTCCCTACTCGAATCAAGCCAATTATCTAGGATTGAAGCTTGACGCCAAACATGAGTTGAAAGAGTATGTCAAGACAAAAAGGCTGCAAATTCATTCAGAGGGGTTGGTTATTCCTCGGACCAGGAGCCTGGAGAAAATGGGGGAAACC
The DNA here is from genome assembly GCA_019603395.1 of Cyrtorhinus lividipennis. Classification (NCBI taxonomy): domain Eukaryota; kingdom Metazoa; phylum Arthropoda; class Insecta; order Hemiptera; family Miridae; genus Cyrtorhinus; species Cyrtorhinus lividipennis. Next base: position 1,347,748 of record CM034004.1, on the reverse strand, counting down.
GCGGGTGTGGGGTGTCCCTGACCCGTTCAAATTGACTCAGCACCCAACATTTAGTTGAAAATGATACCCCACACGCCTAGTTACCGAAATTTTCGAAAACACACATTTGAAATGGGTAGATAGATACCCATTTTGACCCGAATTCACTTTCGGAGAGCACCAATCGTCCCGGGACCCGTCTCATTGGATTCAGCGTCCAAAAATTTAGTCGAAAATGATGCCCCACATGCCTTGATTGCCGAAAATCTCGAAAATTCATTTTTCGAGAAACACATTTCGACCCCTACCCCCTTTCCCACCCCAATTTGGTGTGATCGGGCTGAAAAGTTTCGAGGACTAGAGCCAGAAATGGGTCCCTGACCAAAATTTCAGATTATTAGAATAATTGTCTACCTGTAAATTCACTGGAGTTGGGTTGTAACAATAAAATAGACACAGTGGGATTGATGACGGCATTGTCACCTCATCATACATGTTACCAATCAATACAATATCAATTATCATTCCCATGTCTCACTAACATACCTACATATGCTGAAGGCAGAAATTCTGATTCATAGAACGATATTAAACACATCACAATTAGCCATGTTCCTTTGATTACTCACACAGTCAAAGTAACCTTTCGTTTTTGCAACCACTTATCAGCCTTGTTTGGTTGGCAGCCTTTCACGTCAATACGCCAATCACGTTGACTCTTTTACCTTCCACTTGGCGCGAATTTGTGGAAGTTACAAGTTGAAATTGGTTTATTGAAACTCGATTTTTGGGACTTTTCGTGGATCCTGGCTTGTGGGGTACAATTTTCCACTAAAAAATAAACGCTGCATCGATTAGAATAAGTTATGGACATTCCACACTCGCTGTTTTCCCCACACTCCTGCTCTAAGGAATAAGCAGCTATTGTGGATATTTGCAGCATTTTTGATCATTAATCTTCATCGAAACGCAAACTGACATATTTTGGGGCAAAACCTTCTGGTATGAAAACATAGGTTGATCACTTACCGAATAATAAACCAAAATAAAGCACTTTCTACAAGAAATTCTGAGTTTGAATTCCCTTCCAACGATTATTCCCCTCTCTTATGTGATTAAACTAACCACAATCAATGTAATACCGTAGAAACTGTTGCAATCATGCCATATTATTGTCAACTGCTTTGAGTTTGCTAAGCTAAAAGTCAGGTTAGCCAACATTTTCCACCAAAAATCCGCAGATTCTTTGGAATAAGTCGTATTAGCCACGTGCCGAGTATTCAAACGTCAATTCCTCTGAAATCCCACCCCTCAATTTTTATTGGCAATTCAATTCAGACCAGATATCTAATTTTGCACTTTGAAGAAAAAAAAAACAAAAAACATGTTATTTATTAACGCGATATTGGTTTAACTACTACTAATTCAATTAAATGGAACCTGGGGAAGATGATAGGATAGAATCGATATACTTGTATTCTCGTTAAATACGTATCACCTCGAAAGAAGATATAAAACACTTTTATAGCCAAGCACCAAAGTCAATATGGCCGAACAACAAGACTCCTCGAGGTTACAACCTTTTCCGCGACAGTAGCACTCAACAGAGACTTCCCTAGTTCAACTGTAGATGACGCTCGTGTATGATGTCACTTAGCTAAGAGGGGAATGTCAAGGATTGGGTAGTTGTCCTCAAACCTCAACATTTATCTATATTAGTTTTGTATTACACGACGAAATTTTCAGTTAAGCAAAGTTATATCATTACTGATGTACATCATAGTGTTTGTGTTGTGCACATTTTTCGTCGAGGTAGCCACCAATCCTGACACAATTCGTCTATAACGGTTCCAATTACTCGTCTATACAGGTATATCAGGTACATTTCCAATATGAGACGAAGCCGTTCGACTGATTTTCATAGGCGACTCACTGTTTGCTAGAATAAAACACGTGCGGAGTTACAGAGAATTACGTTGAAAATTACAAACTTGAGAAACCGCCCGTGCGGATGATTATCTCTACGGAAAATACACTTTTGAACAACAACCCTTCGCTCCAGCAAGTGAGCAATCCCTCATTTATCTCGATTCGTTGAGCTGATTCGCTCAAAAAGAAGCTTTTGAAAGGCTCACGATCACTCAAATAACTTCGTGGTGGAATTTGTAAATTGATAATAGTTGAGAAGAGATGAAGAAACAGCGAAAAAAAATGTAGGCACTTATTTGCGAACAATAGATTCTCGTCACCAGTGAATAAGTCGGGATAACTAGGGACCCGGCGCTACTACGCCTAAATCACCGTATATTCCTTCTCTCGACCGCGTGCGACGCCATTAAAAATTACCGGGTGGTGAGAAATCGAGTTGTGAAGCCATAAGATGACATGCCTAATTTACTCTAGTTCTTTGTAGAGCGTTGCACACCGACTGATTTGTAGTAAAGGTTCGATTCAAAGCCAAACACTCGGATTTCGTTTCACGAAAGTACGCACCTACGAGCTCAAATACTCATAAAATTATAAAAACGAATAGAAACCTCCCAATTCCAATCGATTCAGCGCCCATAACCTTTACCGGTGGGCTCCAATCGTTCCTGGACCCGTCTCATAGGATTCAGGGTCCAAAAATGACACCCTACACGCCTAGATCACCAAAAATCTCGAAAATCCGTTTTTTGAAATACACATTTTGACCCCTACCTCGCCCAAATTTGGTCCAATCGGACTGAAAAGTTTCAAAGACCAACTAGAGCCGGAAATGGGTCCCTGACCCAAATTTCAGAATTAAAAAAAAATTTCACTACCAAAATCGTGGTAGTGGATGAGGTTATGGATACCTGTTTACCCACTTAGAATTAGTGATGCGACATCGATAGAAAACATCGATGTTTTTAGACATCGATGTTTTTAAAATCCGCCATCGATGTTGATAAAAACATCGATGAGAAACATCGATGTTCCAGAACATCGATGTTTTGGGGTTTGTGGATAACTATTTGTGTCCCAATAGATTGGAAGTGTTTCCACTTGTCTTCAGAGATTTGTGGCACAGCTTACACGTTGACGCAGTCCCCGAAATTCTCTCAAAAAACTTCCACACTGCACTTTTTGGAGGCATATTGACATTAATATCATCACTGTCACATGAAAACAATACAATCACTTGACATTGACAAGCGACTAGACGGTGTTGTTGTTGTTGTGTTAAAGAAGATGGTGGGATAAGAGCTGCGAGGCGCTTACTTTTTCATTGCCTTGGCCAACTTGTGATGGGGACAGGTAGCTGAAGGTGGCTCTTTCAATGAGTTACTGCAACTGCGACACCTTTGGATACGTAAAGAAAAAATCGTCATGGTACTCACCCAAAAAGTAGAAAAATATTCGAATTTAAAACTTGAAACATCGATTGAAACATTGTTAAGAAACATCGATGTTGAAAAAACATCGCTATTGAAACATTAATGTTTACCGGAAAACATCGATGTTTTGAAAACATCGATGTCGATGTCGCATCAGTACTTAGAATGTGTGTTTTCGAGATTTCTGGTACCTAGGCTTGTGGGGTATAATTTTCCACTAAATTTTGGACCCTGAATCGATTGGAATGGGTTCGGTACCCGCCACATCTACTGTTTCCTCAATTTTCCCTATGTTGAAGAAATCATTTAATGAGTCCCCATCTGCCTGGTCCGAGGAATAACCAACCCGTGTGAAAGAATTTGCAGCGTTTTTCTTCAAGAATCAAAATTTGGATAACCCGCACGGAGAAATGTGATGATCAGACTTTTGGCGAAAGCACAAGTCGGGCGATTTTCATTCGTTGTCCAAGGAGATAACCGGAGAAATCTCTATTTTCGTCGTATTGAAATCACCGTAGGTGATTTGACAGGTTATCACGCGCTCGTCGGAATCTTCGACAGTTGACGCCCTCACAATCGATTCAAAACTCTAATGGAAAACCTCAAAAGACGCGAGGTAAGTGGCTAAGCTATGCGGGTTTCCCGAGCAGAAGCAAAAGTTTTGGAAAGTGTTTTTTTTTTTTCTTTAATCTATTGACCCCCGGCGATCATCGGGAGGAGTTGGTACGCACGTCCAGAGGATTAGAAGCGTGGAAAAGACCATTTAAAACGGGCTGAGAGTGACGGGACTCGTTCATGTTTTGACTGGGGAACGCAGGTGAGTCAAAGTCGGCGAGGGAGTTCATTTTTTATCGCGCATTTTTTCTTGTTTAATACGTCCACTGTTCGAATTGTGTCCGTTTCCCTGTCCGGAGGCGATTACGCTCGAATCGGGTGCCCGTTTTTGAGGACGGTCACGGAAAATGGCTTTTGTTGCGCGGGAGAATGCAGGCTGTTGTCGTCGAGCGAGTAAACGTTTCTCGGCTTCCGCACGCGCCGAATTCGATTCAGCGATCGAACGGGGCGTTCCCGAATGAGCCAATAATTTCATCGTCATTGACACCGATCGAGGTGTTTTCTGATTTATAAAGGACGGTTGAATAACTCCTCGAACTGTCCTCTGAAACGTCAGACCTTCTACACGTCCGAGAGAAGGAAACACGATTTAGAAAACTATTTGTATGAAAGATAATGAGTTCCATCAGATTTCGGTCCCAGAAAACTCTGCAAATTCTTTCACAGAGGTTGGTTATTCCTCAGACCAGCAGCATGGTGACTCATTAGAATCGATTCAGCGTCCAAAATTTTGTTGAACAAGATATCCGACATGCCTCGGTACCAAAAATTTCGATTCGAAATAGGTATTATAGAAACCTATTTTGACCAATAACCTCTTCTGGTGGGTGCTAAACGCTCCTGGGCCCATCTTATTGGATTCAGCGTCATTTAAATAAAAATGACGCGGTATTAAATGGGTGAATATTGTCCTGTAATTACCAGTTGAATATTCACCGGTGAATTCAAAGAGTAAACTTAAAAATGAACAGAAGTAAGTGGTAAGCGAAGGTAATTGTGACGATATAAAAAATAAATTTGGAAGTTGGACGGGCTTAGCGGTTTTTGAAAGATAACTAACTCCTCGGAAAACTGGAACTGAGCCCCCAATCATCCATTCCCATTACCCGAGGTAGAATGGCACTGAGCTTCCTCTTCTTGAGCGACCTACAATAAAGAGTAATCTAGATGAAAACTTATAACAAGAGGAAAACATTTGAACTTGTGCCAAAGTCGAAAGGAAGGTAAAGGTGAAGAGGACGGAGTGGCAGGGTGAAAAGAGAAAGAGGAAGAGGGTAAGAGACGTTTCAACGCCATTAGGCTAAAGAGTGTTGGGAGTACACCCCAAAGGAAGTGTTCGCCTCAAGTTATATTGCCTTCTCCAGTTTTCTTGTTCATGGAGAAAATCTCATTTGCCGAATTTATAGTCTCAGCCGAGAGTTGGAAGCTCCTGCGAGCAACACGTTGATGTCGTTTGAACCAGCTGAAACAAGTTATTTGCTGAGCCAAGTCCGCACAGCTGGGCGTAGGAAGTTTTACTTTGATTTCCCGTAAAGGAGTCTACCCGAGAGAACATCTTTGAAAATCTCTGTAAGCACATTTCGTGATCTGTGAACGTCGACATGAGACAACCTGATCAATTCGAATTCACTTCAAATCATTACTGACGGTTTAGTCTCTTAAATTGATGCCACATCGACGAAGAATTGATTTTTGAAAGAATAATGCCATATTCATCCCAAACATTGTCACTCGTACACAGGCATATCAGCTTGGAACATGCTTTTCGGGTATTGAACTGCTGAAATGAGGCAATGAAAGTGATGTGAAAAGGCGAAAAATTGCCGTTGGAACACGAAAAACACTAATTTATTCTGATTTGTACGACTGAATGATTGACACGTTCCATTTTTTTAATTTAAATTTTCTCTATAAATAAATTTTGTTTTTTTGGGGTTACATTTAACTTGGAGCTCCTTAGTATGAACCATTTGCTTTACAGAGAATTCAAAATATTTTCAATTTTCTACAGGTAAAGCCCACGAAGGAGGATACTCGTACGAGGTGGTGCACGACTATCCGACGAAAGGCAGCTCAGCCAGCGTGCACACGTACAGTGACGTCGACTTCGAGCGCGTTCCTGACGTTAGCTACGACTACGATATTAAGAACGATGGTCGGATTAGCGATGGGATTACCGTTGGAAATAAGCTACCAATCCCAGCACAGGCTCCCAAGCGAACAACAAAGGAAAAAGAAGGACTGAGAGGTTTAAATCGCCCAAAGGACGTACAAAGCTTTGGTATCATCAAGCATAGCTTCACGTCACCTGGTGAGTTCCGCTGGACATTTTTTATCTACAACTTGACTCGTAGCTAGTCTATATAAAAGAACTCCATACTGTTCATCGTCCAACCTCATGAGCATACGTGTCACAGCTTTAGGGGGAGTCCACTCAGTAGAAGCTACTCCTTCCAATTTTTGATAGTTTTTAGGTATTTCGGCTTCAAAAAGCAGAAAACTGCCTACCATTCTGTCATGAATTGAGGGACAAATACTCTGTTCTTGTCACTCACTGGACAAAATACACTGCAGTTGAGTTGCAAGTTGTGTTTCTCTACAATGAAACCTTCCCCGACAGTTTGCAACGATCCCAGTGGCTGTCCACTGTAACTAAAGCATATGGCCACCAAAATTTCTGTGGTTTCCTGTATTCTATACTCGTCTTATGTATGGATTTTGTGTAGACTGGTCTGTTTTTGTAAGCATTGTGAGGTTTTGTACTTACTCCAAATTAGAATCCTTAAAATGGTGACCATATGATGTAAATGGTTATCATAATGGTTCTGCTGGATAGGATATAAGAAGAACTTACGGTAAATGGCAGGCGTCTTGTCATACTTTGCCTTCATTAATTCATTATTTCATTATGCTCAAATAATGTTATTATAACTCAATTATCAATTATCACTCACTTTCATTGTACAGGCAAAGGGACGTCCAGCCAGCATTACAACGCAAATATCGTCAGTGATCACCTCAAAACTCACAGTTTGAAAGAGAATCCGCCAACACGAAAGTATCCAAACAAATACAAGCAGAAAGAAAGTAACAATTTGTCTACCAATAAGGATTCTGCCAAATACCGTCAAGGGAAACACAGTTTTCCTACTCAGCAGGTGTATTCAGTACAAAGTCAGGAATTGGATACGGGTGGTACGTACCAGTAGTATGATAGCTCTTATGAATAATTCCAAGTTGCGTTAAATGAGAAAAGTATATAGTACGAATCGACAGTATATGAGGCTGGCAAATAATTCAAATTGTCAAATCTTAGCAATGATACAAAGCGTCTACTATGATAACTTCACCCAGTATAGCCCCACATCATGTGCATAGTACAGATGTTCAAAACTTGTTTCCTTTACTAAAGTAGTCACAATATTTGTAATCGTGTTGCTGATTCCCGTTGCTGCGTTGCCCAAACACAATTGCGTATCTTATCGCACTATTATGCGCTTAAGTTTGTTCCAGCGAAAGATAGGTTAAGCGCCTCAAAACCTTCCAGAAAATATTGAAGAGAGAGGCATTGATAAACAAAACATCGATGTTAAAAAAATCATTGGTGTTTCGATACATCGATTGCTTTGTAGGAGGGAAATATACGCACTCGTCTTATTGGTCTCTCACAAACTCTTTCTTCCTTTGATTTGAAGCATTTTTGGCCCAATAAGACACGTATTGGTTCCCACGGAGGTTTTCGGGAAATTTAATATTTTCTTGTCAATAGTTTTGACTCGGCTCACTTGTTCCAGGATTTGGAGAAGGAATCCACACCAGCGCCAGCGGGCCAGGATTTACGTTTTCAGACCCCAAAATCCACCCAATTCTCAGTCCACCACCCGTGAAAACTGGACCAGTAGTCTTCCATCACCACATCTACACAGGCCACGCGACTCACGACGTCGTCCAAAACAACCACAATTACGACAAACCAGACAAAAACTACATTCCGAATGGTGGGACAACGTTTCAACACACGGCACACCATCTGGGACGTCCATGCTCCAACGGCGAAGTCACCCCTCTGCCGTACAGTCATCCGAGAAAACCCGACGATGGCGTTTTCGATTTCCCAGACGATTTTGGGGATGTAAGAGATTTTGAATGGAAAAACGAAGACTTCCCTGCCGATTTTCCGTCCCCGCTGGATCACAAACTATTTCTTAATGGGTACCCGACGTCTAACGCTCACGCGGGTGGCAAAAAGGGGAAATGGAAACCTGTTGTCGTCACGTCGAAAAAACGTAAGTTCTTGAGTAATTACATGAAACCGTCTACTTTATGATTGACTAACTCAAGAATATTATAGATTTATTCATGTGTCACTACCGTAAAAACAGTTTCTGTCCATCCGTCATTTCCTATGGTCTCCTAAAAGGCTCGAGGGATTTGAATGTTTTCCAACCTCTCTCTAAAGGTTTACACAGACCATATAACTTTATACTATACAGCCGAATGCTCAAGAAGCTACTCATCATGTATAAGAAGGATCAGTTGGTGATGGCCCTCACACAAAGTTGTAATGGAGGACCCTTCCCTGGCCAACAAGACCCAGAGTTGGGGTGGCCCTCTGAGAAAGAATAAAAATTAATGTAACGTAAATAAATTTCTTGCCCCAAAACGTTTTTAAATTGATAAAATAGGATACTATTATTCACTTTTTTATTATCACACTTTTAGCTTAAACATAATTCTATTTACGAAAGCTGGCACATTTACTGTTATCTAAAAAATTCCTGATATTTTTCTTTTGTTTTTTTTTCTTTTTGTCATCAGCTAAAGGTAAATTGCACACGTTTCGAATATCGAAGGATTTCAAACCTGGAAAATTGATGGGAGGATTTAAACCCAGTTATGGACCACCGATTCACAAGATACCCGAGTCTTTGAAATCATACTACGAAAGACTTATCACCGGCCAACCAGAAGGTGAGTATATCGGTTCCGAAGAAAAATTACATTTATCTGGGTATTTAAATGGTATTTTGGCTAACAAACCGTAAGTATCCTAATATCAATCAGTTCTAGAGGGTACAATCGATTTGGATAATTGGACGTAGACTCGTGTATAGAACATGCATATAATAAACTTCATTACGTTTAACTAGGATAGAGTATAGTTGTTAAAATGACATGGAAAACAAAAAGTTAGTCTGCTAGATGCGCAAAATGCATAGTCTTGCCGCACCGCCGCGCTGCAATCGCGTCGCCATTGTAGCATTTGCAGAGCAAAACGGCAACATTACAGTATTTGTCACTAAATGCCTGATTTCTGTTAACCTGTACATGTTAATCTGAAATTGTATTGAATTTGAAATGAGCAGGTCTATTGAAGGGGCAGTTTTGTGTTGATTTTAGTGCATACTTCGGGTGACAACAAGGAAACTGAAGACCCTTTTGCTCATTTCAAAGATGCACCATTTGACTACGACAGTTTCTCCAATTACAATTACGGGCAACACGATCATTTTGACGATCTGAGCAGACCATTGGAGGAGTTCAACGACTACGGTTCGGCCGAAGAAGGGAAAAGCCTCAGAGATTACCACAACTCTTTGACGGGCTACGGCACCGGCTACGACTTCAGCAACCCGTCAAAAGTGTCAGGATTCCGACAAGGTAAAATCCTCCCTTTGTCAGTTCGACCGATCGTCGTCCCTCCACTCAAATCCGTCACAACGACTGTTCGAAGTTCGACGACAGTGACGTCACCGATCCCCAACATCGACGTCAGCTCTTTCGTCGACTCTTCCAGCTTTGCTCTCCACGACATCTCCAGTCGTCATGCGTCGTCTGGCGACCAGGCGACGAGTTACGCCAGTTCGAACAACCTGTCTTTAGGACGACCGAGCAAAAAGAGGAACGGATAATGTATTGATCCAATCAAAATTCGTAAAAAACTCCACTTGCCATCGATGTAATATCATCGTAAATATGAACCATACCTAATTAGTCAATGTATGTACATTTTAATACACATCCATGAGATGAATCATTCATTTTCCTCTATGACAATGTTAAATTAATAAAATTAATAATAACTTTTATTTTTATGGGAGAAAGTGTTCATGCCTTCTTACATTATAACTAATGTAGCGCGTCGTTTTACCCAAATTTTTCTCTTAGACCAATAAAGTACCTATTGATTTTTACTCAATTTAACGGGCACCTGCTCTCTCAATAGCTACACCAAGTCTTTTATTCTTCTTCTTCTTCTTTTTCTTCTTCTTCTTCTTCTTCTTCTTCTTCTTCTTCTTCTTCTTCTTCTTCTTCTTGTCTTCAACCTCGAGGATTAAGGATAATGAAGGAGCTACATGAGTATGAAAGATAAATCAGACCACCTGACTTTCCCTTTCAGCGTCACAACTAGGTACTATAAACTCGTTTTAAAATGTAAATTTCCAAATCTATGGCACATTTTTGAAGGAAATTTTCATTCGGTGAACGGGATATTGCCTTGTTTTTTTCATGGCTTGTATCGAAACGAGAAAAACGCGTCTGAAAATGAGGTTTTGTGAAGTGGGAATGGATAAAAGAAAAGAGAACCTTGTCCTCGACCCTTTTCTAGTTTCTATTCCGATCAGAGTCGATTGGTGGCATGCAGTTCTGAGGTTTGTGTTAAAACTTGGCGAAAAAGGGCCAATTGAGGGGGGGGGGGGGTCGATCGGTAGTGTGCGAAGGGAGGAGTTTCCCTGTGGAGCTTATCTGGGATAAAGATCCCATTTTTATAATGCGATAACTTTCAGAACCCGCAGACAACTGTTTGTGGAGTCGCTTGAAGGGATTTCGTTGATTTACGAGGGTCGACCAGGACAAGAAAGAATCCAGGGGTATGAACGATTGTTTTCTTCAAATTTCTACTGTTTAGCGAGAATTTTAGAACCAAATGAAGGTTTTGGGTTTACCTTAGTATATTTTTTTCTACTTTACGAGTGTTATCATCATCTTTGAGTAGAGTAAAAAACAAAACAAAAAATCAAGTGGGCACTTTTTGGATTTAATGACCTGTAGAATCAGCCCATTGAGTCTGTCCCATAAATTGTGTAGACACCCTGTATAAAGAGTTTTGGAAGTTCAATTTGGAATGACAGTGAGTAAACAAATATTGTTTCCCTTATTCAGTTTGGCTAGGTCTAGATGAATTTGACGTTAATATTATACTCGTATTAACCTTTTGGTGGGCAACTGCGTGCGACATTTTTAGAAATGCTTGAATATTGGAGAGAAAAGATGCAGAAATGCCTCGGCACCACTATTTTCACTCTACACTACTACAGTTTACACTATTCCCGCTCGATTTGCGAGAAGAAAGGTAGTAAAACTAATGTTTGACAGCCTTATTCGGTTATTTGAAGTTCGTAACACAGGATTCTCAGCATATTTGTGTAAGGACATTGGTGGGGGTCATAAATGGAATATCACATTTCTACATCGCAAGAAATTGGACAAACATGTCGGCAAAAACCATTCAGTACGGAAAGTTCTCTGCCGAACTTTTGATTATGCACCTACTGAAGACACTGAGATTATAATGGATGAACATTGATCTGTTTTGGTTGGTTATTCACTGAATAATCAACCTATATTTTCACGCTCAGACATTAACGAACGCAACAAAATGCACAAACTGATAATAACAGGCAAGTAATGGAGAGCAGCGTGCCTACGCATCAGATTGACATGAAAAGGTGGGTAATTTGCATGAAAACATAGGTTGATTATTCAAGGAATAACCAACCAAAAAGGTCAATGTCCGTCCGCCGTCCGCGCTGTTTTCGGTAGCAGAAAATTTTCTAAAAATCTGAAAATTGGGTCAGGGGTCTTTTCCCGCCCTGGGACCCTGGGTCCTCCTAACTTTTCAGCCCGATCGGACCAAATTTGGGTGAGGTAGGGGTCAAAATGTGTTTTTTGAAAAATGGATTTTCGAGATTTTGAGCGATCTGGGCGAGTGGGGTATCATTTTCCACTAAATTTTGTACGCTGAATCCAATGAAATTGGTCCCAGAACGATTGGTGCTCACTGAAAGACGTAATGGGTCAAATTGAGTATCTATTACCCATTTTGAATATGTGTTTTCGGTATCTCTGTTACCTAGGCATGTGAGGTATCATTTTCCACTACATTCATGTTGGACCCTGAGTCGATTGGAATTGGTTCGGGACCCGCCACACCCACTGTTTCCTTTGGTCCGAGGTTTAAATTAGTCACCATGCGCCTGGTTCGAGGATTTTTATGAGGTTTTGGGTAGATTCCGAATCTGTACTTAAAATCTGGGGTTTCGATTTAAAATGAGAATGTTGGTGTAACATGCGTTGATATTTGAAATCCTTGCAAAAAAGTATGAACAATGAAAGACATCTTCATGTTTACTCCAATTTGGACGATTTAAGGAAGAGAGGGGAGGGGAGGAACAACTCATGGGACACCAACTGTATATATCGGCACTTCTAACCACCTACGTATATAATTTGTTTTTATTTTTCAAACTAGCAGGTTCACCACTTTGCTTTCAAAATATCGTTTATTGTCTTGAGGAATTACATTTGAAGTTTTGCAGTTGTGTTATGCTCCTGGCCTGCTCTATAGAATGAAAACACAATTCAGAAAATTTGAAGAAAAAAAAAATTATAATTAAAAATATACAATATAATTCAATTTTGGAGGTCCCAGGTGGTACAAAATGAACAATTAATGTCAAGAAATGTGATGCGTACGAAATTAGACCCAAAGGAAGGTCACATTTTGTTCAGTTCAGTCGCCTGCTTGACGTTTCTACAAATCGTCTATTTACAAAGCGGCTGTTCATTTGGAAAGAATAATACTGGGAAGATCATTTTCTGTTGTGGATGATTTTGTGCGCGTATGACGTATAAAGGGAGTCTCCGTTTCCGGACGACATGAACATCGACGACGACGATGATGTTGGTTTTTGAGAAGCGTCTTGGCTGATGGCGTTGTCAGGATAGGCGTACTGCTGGTAGTCGGTTGGATACTCCAAAGACGATTTCCCGTAGGTTCGTTGTTCGAAAGAGGCAATATCACTTCCGTAGTCACTTTCTGGTTCTTCGGTGACTTCGTAAGTGCTCCTGTACGTCATCCTGGTAAAAAATGAGACGAAGGTACAATTTATGGAGACAGGAGAGGCATTCCGCCAAAAACGAATGTCTTTTCATCTTCCTATCTACACTCCTCTTGCCTAAAGTAGCCCCTAACGGACAGTCTTTTGATCAAAACTGGTTGAGGCAGTCATGACTGAGCGTCTAGAATGAGTCAACAGATGGAAAATTTGATTCAGACAAACTACAGAAGAAATGATTGAGGCTCACATCAACCTGGTCATTCAACCTTTTGATCAATCTGACCGTCTATAGGCTACTCATCTTACTTAGACAAACCTTTCTTTTAGCGTGGGGTGATCAGCAGCGTCTCCCCTTGTCGTAGTGCTGTACAACATTTCCACAAGATCTTCATCCGTCAGGCCACTAACGGTCCCAGCACGGCCTCGATCCCAACTCCACCCCGTGTCCAACCGAGAACCTTATCTGAAACTGTATGGAGAAAATCAAAATGAAATCCATAAAACTCCATTGAAAACGCTGCAAATTTATTCACAGGGGTTGGTCAATCCTCGGACTAGCAGCATGGAGAAATTGGGGGAGAACAGTGAGTTTGGAAGGTCCCGGGCTCATTCCAGTCGATTTAGCGTCCAAAACATAGTGGGAAATGCTACTCCACACGCCTAGGTACCGGAAATCTCGAAAACACATATTCAAAATGGGTAGATAGATACCCATTTTGACCCATAACCTCCTCCGATGGGCACCAATCGTTCCGGTACCCGTTCCATTGGATTCATCGTCCAAAATTTAGACGAAAATGATACCCCACACGCGTAGATCAAGTCAAAAACAATAATCCATTTTTCAAAAAAACAAATTTTTACCCATACATTCCCCAAATTTGGGCCTATCAGGCTGAAAAGTATCGATGATCAATTAAAGCAGGAAGGAAGTTCCTGGCCAAAATTCAAATTTTAATAAAATTGTTTGTTCAGATGCGTTTCAGACGATTTGGGCCCACTGGAGGTGGGTATAGGTCAAAATAGGCACCAACCTTCCTACTGGGTAGGTCTCGAACGTAGGGTTTTGGTGATTTCGGGTACTCAGGCGTCTGGGGTATCATTTTTCACTAATTTTAACGCTCAATCAATTGAAATGCGTCTGAGAGTAACCCACACTCACTATTTTCTCTCTTTTTCTCAATGCTCAGTTCGAGGTATAACCAAAACCTGTGAAAGAATTTGCAACGTTTTAATGTGGATAACATGGAATGCAGACTGCTAAATTTGGGACCAATCGGAGAAGTTGACCTCTGGCATGAAGGCAAGGGTTGATTATTGAAGCAATAATAAACCAAAATCTGCTACATTTCTGTTCGTGAAAGGAGTGTATGTTTTCTTCTCTTGGGACCAGTTGATTTTCGAAACGACCTTGAATTTCTGAGGGAATCTAAACTCAAAATACCGTCTAATGTAGCACGAAATCCCCATTATAATCGAGAGAAAATCCCCCTTCTGATCGATACAGCTTTTCGACAATATAGGGGAGAAAAGAATTCAGAACCCACCTGAATTGTGCAGAGCGAAGGCCGCGTGCTCTAAGGACACGCAGAATGCGAATAACACAGCCAGAACTTTCTTCATCCTGGAACAGTACAGAGGCCGAGAAGTTGAGCAACTGTTAGATTGAGTTCGGTGATTGACGTCGTGGCTTTGGGATCTGCGAGGATATAAGGTTGGTCCTGTGTTGTGTCATTGGAATGACGTCTCTTGTTGAGAGATCGTTAAGTTCTGAAGGAATTGACATAGTCGGTCATTTTCGTCAAGGTTCTCGCGTTCTTCAATGTAAATAGGTTCTTTGTAATCAGCCTAATCAGTAAATACTAACCGACATAGAATAGTTTTCGTAGAGCTCGAAGAATACAATGATTTGATGGCTAACCCGGCCAAGTAAACATTACTTGAAAAAAAAAAAACTTTAAAAATGGTATTTACTGATGAGCAGATTGTCGCCTTATACCTCAATTACCTACTTATTTAGAAAATTTTGTTCAAAATGTTCAAGGGGAAAGATTTGAGAGGATATTATAATAAATCAGCAATGGTTCTTTAAGCATATTTTATACCTAATCTCAATTTTTTTAAATACAGTTTTAAATTTCTTCATTTTAGAGACCTCAAAGATACGTTTTTTCACACAAGTAAGATTGTTGAATTTTTAGTTTTCTGGAGAATTTATATTTTTATTAATCAATTATTCGAAAAACTGATAACTCAATAAAACATCAATAATTGCTTCATTTTAATATTTAATTGTATTTGCCATAGAAGGTTTTTTGGTTATCTTTTGAGTTTGTATCACCATTACGGTTAAGTATTGCATGCATACTATATTTGCCTCCCAAAATGCTATTTTAAAGAGACTATTTGAACACTGATTGTGTATCATTTGTTTCTAGTAAAATACTCATTTCTTTTTGATTTTTTTTTTTATGCATGGTATTTAGAGAAAACGCCTGCGATTTCATTCACAAGGTTTGGTTATTCCTCGGACCAGGAGCATGGGGAAAATGGGGAAAACAGTGGGTGTGGATGGTTCTTGACTCATTCCAATTGATTTAGCGTTCGAAATTTAGTCGAAAATGAGCATCAATGTGGTGCATTCCCGTTCCAGTTTCTATTTTTAATTCCGATTTCGAAGACTTTTTTTGAAAAACTCTCCATTTCCTCGTTTTAAGGGGTGCCTTCGAGCCTTGCACCTGGCTCAGTCAACTTCTTTTAACAAGTAGAAAAACGGTAATCCCTGCCTTTGTTTTAAAGATAAAATAAACTTTTTACCTACCGAGTCATTTCACTAATAACTTCTGGGAATCATATTAAAGTAATTTCCAACATGTTTGGCAGCTATTACGCTCCAAAGTTCATAATTTTATACGTGAAAAACGATAATTACTAGGTAAAAAAAATGTACAAAAATCTGACCGATTTTCTCTTTGTACAATACAAACAGAAACAGATGATCTAAAATACAAAATAATATATTATATTTGTAAAACGCTGCAAATTCTTCTACAGGGGTTGGTTATTTCTCAGATCAGAGACAAATTTCAATCGATTCAGCGTCCATTACCTCTTCCAGTGAGCGCCAATCGTTCTGGGAACAATCTCATTGGATTCAGCGTCCAAAATTTAGTAGAAAAAGATACCCCACATACCTAGGGTACCAGAAATTTCGATAACACATATTCACAATGGGTAGGTAGATACCCATTTTGACCCATAACCAATTTTCTAAAATTTTCTAAAAATCTGAAATTTGGGTCAGGGGTCTGTTCCCGGCCGAGAGGGGTCCTCAAAACTTTTCAGCCTGATCGGACCAAATTTGGGGGGGGGGGGGGGGGGGGGGGGGGGTCAAAATGTGTTTTTTGAAAAATGGATTTTTGAGATTTTGAGCGATCTAGGCGAGTAGGGAAGAAGTAATGGGTCAAATTGGGTATTTATTACCCATTTTGTATATGTGTTTTTGGGATTTTCTGCTACCTAGGCGTGTGGGGTATCATTTTCCACTAAATTTTGGACGCTGAATTCAATGATGTGTGTCCCAGAACGATTGGCACCCACCGGAAGAAGTTATGGTTCAAAATTGGTATGTATCCACCCATTTTGTATGTGTCAGGATTTCTGGTGCCAAGGCGTGATGGGTATCATATTCCACTAAATTTTGGACCCTGAATCGATTGGAATGGGTCTGGGACCCGCCACACCCACTGTTTCCCCCATTCGAGGAATAACCAACCCATGTGTAAGAATTTGCAGATTTTTTGAACTAGACACTTTGAAACGCCCAGAAACAAATTTTGGGCCGAATTGACTTCTTGCATGAAAACAGGTTGATTATTCAAGGAATAACCAACCAAAAGGTATGCACTTACTTGGGTTTTGCTCAAAATTTAAGCCTTCGCTGGAAAAAAAGGTTTAGCCACCCAATTATGATATATATTTTGCTTCCATAAATGGCAAAACAGTAGTTCGGAGAGGAGCTTCGCAGAGCAGCTTCCGCTGTTTAAAGTAAGTATTAAAAAAAATAATAATAATAATCTGATTCGACTAATCTAAAACACAATTAAAACTACTTGAGTATCGGTAAATCTTCAGCCAACTGAGTAATTTATCATCATTGTTTTTCGTGCTCCCTTCCTCAGTCATTAATCATCGCCGCCATCGTAGGCAGAAAAGGTCAACTTACTTTTTTAACGAGAGGCTCCAGTGTTTTCTACCAGAAAGTTTTTTGCTCAAATTTGACGAAAAATGAGGCTTTGTTTCGTTCATAATTGGAAAGTTACTCGACTGAGATCTTATACCGGCTCGTTGGTCTTAAGAACGTTTTTGACGTTGTTCTCAATCGGTTGGGTAAAGTGCTTTAACAAATAAAAAAGGTCTTACGGCACTGGCGAGTCGAATGAGCCTGACGAGCACCTTGTTGAAAGAATGGCGACGGAAACAGAAAAAGCATTCGCGTTAGTTCAGTTTCAAACGACTCAGCGGAAAAGACTCGAGGATTCCTCAACTTTTAATGATATACGGGGAAAAAAGAGATTTATCTACGATCGATTCGACGGAGAAAACGGAAACTGGTCGAGGTTGGGATTCTGAAAGGAAAAACAGTCTCACTTCTCTCCCAGTAAATCAGCCTTGAGCACTACGACCACTTTATTCGACCATCTCATGGCCTACAACGTCCTCACTCTTAAATTATCTCTCCTCTGTGGAGATATTACCTACGTGTCGTGAGATGTGAAGCACCCTTCCACAGCCTGCTGCGGTATCCACATGGGCTGCGGTGGTAATCGATTTATCATGGACGTGAGAAATGAACTAGGAGACTGCCGCATGTATCACTTCTTTCCCCTTTTGGTCGTGTTGAGGGTAAAAGCTCGAATGTTTGGAAAACTACGCAATATGGTTCAATTCCCAAACAAACTATACCAACTTGCTGACTCGGCTATTATTCTTCTAGTGTTTGTGTTCTATAAGTCTAAAAGTGAGAAGACGGAAAAGTTTTTGCTTGGGCTCAAGTCTGTTGGGGATTTCAGACTGTTTTTCAACATCAAACTTTCAGTAGATTTGTTCGGTACAGAAGATTTTTAGGTCGCTTGAAAAGAGAAAAACGCTGCAAATTCTTACACACGGGTTGGTTATTCCTCGGACTTCTTCCAGTGGGTGCTAATCGTTCTGGGACCCACTTCATTGAATTCAGCGTCCAAGATTTAGTGGAAATTGATACCCCACTTGCCTAGATCGCCCAAAATCTCGAAAATCCATTTTCCAAAAAAAACACATTTTTGAACCCCCTACCCCCTCCAAATTTGGTCCGATCGGGCTGAAAAGTTTCGAGGACCCATCTCGGCTGGGAACAGACCCCTGACCCACAATTTCAGATTTTTAGAACATTTTCTACTACCAAAAACGCGGCGTGGACAATAGACGGCGGTACGGGCGGACGGCGGACGGCGGACGGCGGACGACATTGACCTTTTTTGATCAGGACATCATGAAACGTCCAGAAAAAAATTTTGAGCCGAATCGGAGAGGTTGACCATTATCATGAAAACATAGGTTGATTATTCAAGGAATAACCAACCAAAAGGTCAATGTCCGTCCGCGTACGCCGTCCGCCGTCCTATCGTCGGCGCCGTTTTTGGTAGTAGAAAATTTTCTAAAAATCTGAAATTTGGGTCAGGGGTCTGTTTCCCGGCCTAGGACGGTCCTCCAAGCTTTTCAGCCCGATCGGACCAAATTTGGGTGGGGGTAGGGTCAAAATGTGTTTTTGAAAATGGATTTTCGAGATTTTGGGCGATCTAGGCGAGTGGGGTATCATTTTCCCACTAAATTTCGGACGCTGAATCAAATGAAATGGGTCCCAGAACGATCGGCACCCACTAGAAGAAGTTATGGGTCAAATTGGGTATATATTACCCATTTTGAATATGTGTTTTTGAGATTTCATGGAACCTAGGCGTGTGGGGTATCATTTTCCACTAAATCATGGACACTGAATCGATTGGAATGGGGTCCGGGGGACCCGCCGCACCCACCGTTATCCCCATTTCCCCCCATGTTTGAAGAAATGAGTACTACATAGGTTGTTTATTCAAGGAATAACCAACCAAATCTGGGTCATATTTGGATTAAGCTTACCAAAGCACAAAATCCTCCAGCAGAACACATTGAAGAGTTATATCATCAAATTGCATGCAACAGGATCAAGTTCATTACTTATCAAAGTACGAATATAACCAGGGGGAAGAGTGAAACAGCAATGAAACTTGAAACTGTCTACCATGGCATAGTCATCAGCACAGCAGCATAGCTTGAAGTTATTTAGCATATAAACTTATTTGGTGTTGCTTGAGTCACCACAATTGCTCAGGAGTGTAGCATAATGTGTTGCCTTTTGTTGAAGTTATTTGGGGGGTTACTAATTTACTAAGTATTGCAGTATAATTATTGTTGTTCTACAGTATATTCAGCAGTAAAGTTTACAAAAAGATCAGGTATAGCTGAGCAAGATGTGATTGTACAGTCAATGGCATGCAGCATGTCTCAAGAATATATTGCATCACTGCAGTATTGCAGAAACACTTTTGCATAGTGAAATTGTGGAGTATAGCACAGTAGTGTTTGAATTTTCATTTGAGTGTTACAGTGAAGCTTCTGGTTTGCTGTAGCTGTGAATCATTGCTCAAGGCATTGGCTCTGTTGTAGACTTTTTAAAGAGAAGTAAAGACTGTAAAACTCTGCAGTATACAAATATCAATACAGCAGTAATTTATGTGGTGTAACATCACAAAGTCAGTGAGTCCAGTTCAGTTTTGCAACAATGTGCCAAACAATTTGGTATATAACAGGCGAGACATGACATGCATAGGCAAAGATTATGCCATAAATTACATAATATTATCATAGTATAGCATAATAGCATATTGAACAATATGATTATGATTACACCGAGCATAGGGATGTTATTTCTGCAAGTTACAGATAATTTACAAATATCACTGTATTATAGTCATCAAGTGTATGATAGTCATTATCAGCATGCATGTTTGCATTGCATAACTTTTTAAATGAAAAAACGTGGCCAAAGCCATATCAGCATAACGTGAAAGTAATTGAGTAGAGCGAGTATATACGTATAATATGAGAAGTGACCGGTTTACTTATTATGTGTAGCCTCTTGTATAACCGCATAATGCATGATTTTGTTCAATTTTTGATAAGTATGCAGAAGATTTTGGTACATAATGAAGTAGTTAACCAAAGATTTGTTTACGTATAGCTTTATAAGTAGATCAAGTTGGCTTTGTTAGTGTAGCTCAACAGATGAATTGATGTTTCACAGAATTTTGAATGTTTTGAAATTAAAACTTAATCATTTAGCCATAGTTGGTCCATTTTGCAAAAATCTGGTACCAATGGGGTTTATATTAGAAAGGAACAACTGTTCACAGAGCCGTGTTACAAAAGCAGTTACAGAATCGGATTTATCATCCCCCCTCCCACCACTCCTATTTAGGTTTGTAATTGTCAAGTTTATATTGAAATGGATTGAAAGGAAGGATAAATTCGATGAAAAATGTAATATTCCATTGGAAGTTCGAGTAATTACTTGTAGTGGGTTTATAAAAATTAAATTCATTGGAACTCGGCTCATTCCACCAGCTATTTTGTAGGGCTGCTATTGATCTTTGATCACTGCTATGGATTATTGAAATTATTTCTCGTTCTTCTTTTAATATGGATCGAGGTAGAATTTCTTTTGAATAAATATCATTTCTCTTCCATTTTTGATTAGTTTTCCTTGAATTATCAACGGATTTCAATTGGATTAATATCATTCCTCTTTCATTTTGATTGGTTATTCCTTGAATAGTCAACCTGTTTTCATGCAAAAAGGTTCAAGGTGTCTAGATCAAAATTAGCAAATGTCCGTGATCCATCCGCCGTCCACGCCGATGTTGGTAGTAGAAAATTTTCTAAGAATCTGACATTTTGGTCAGGGACCCGTTTTCGGCTCTTGTTGATCCTCAAAACTTTTCAGCCCGATCGGACCAAATTTGGGCGGGGTAGGGGTCAAAATGTGTTTTTCGAAAAATGGGTTTATGAAATTCTTTAAGCAATCTAGGCTTGTGGGGTATCATTTTCCACTAAATTTTGGACGCTGAATCCAATGAGACGGGTCCCGGAACGATTGGTGCCCAGCGGAAGAGGTTATGGATGCTGAATTGGTTGAAATGAGTCACCATGTACCTGGTCCGAGGATTTAAATTAAATTCTACGACTTTACCTTTTGCGTTTGAGGTACAGGGCATAATACGAGCGCTGAAATGTTGAATTTTACGAAAAAATTGTCTCCATCAGACCAGGTTCATCACGTTATATGAACACTGACTGGAACGCACTGTCAAAACAAAATGACGACTACTGAAGGATTGTTTTTTCAATCTCTGCCAGTTCCCCACTTCGGAGATTGACTCGGCCAGGAGGTCAATTACTTTAGGTTATGTTGCGGGCCTCCGATGAAACAGAGCGTGAAAGCACCGCGAAAGCCGTCGCAACATCCGAAAACCCGAGCCTATGATTAGCCACAACCCAAAATCAATATGAGGATGAAAGGAGTTGGTGGACCAAACTGCGTGCATCGATTTGATTGACACCGCGGGGAAATCACGTAGCGTAATCTCGTGGTGGAGGTTTCTCAACTTCAATATATTTTTCTTCTGTGAAAGAAGACTATTTTGGTTAAATTTTGGTCGCCGAAAACACTGGTGCCAAATTGTTTATTCAGTAGAAAACGATGTTTCCCTCAGGTGTGTGTCAAATGGGTATTTGAAAAACGTGATTTCGAATGGCGATACTCATGGAAAATGTTGGCGTGTGGGGTATCATTTTTTACTACAATTTTGGGCTCGGAATCCAATGAGACGTATCCCGGAACGATTGGTGCCCACCGGAAGAGGTTATGGGTCAAAATTGGTATCTATCGACCCATTTTGAATATGTATTTTTGAGATTTCTGGTACCTAGGCGTTGAGGGGTATCATTTTCAACTAAATATTTGTCACTAAATCGATTAGAAGGACTCTCCATGCTCCTTGTTTGATGAATAACCAACCCCTATGAATGGAATTTGCAGTGTTTCATTAATATGGCTTTGAATGTTGATATGTGAATATTACTTTGACAGAGCACCCCTACAAAGAGGGGGGGGGGGGGGTTGCAGAGCTGCAGGATTGTTCTGACGACTAATTGCATTCTATGTGTGTAGATCACAGAACATGTCCGCAAGGGAGAGCGCCAATCGGTGGCGCACAAACTTTGAACAACGTCGGTCGAGTCGTAATTACACAGTAATGGACGGCGGGAATTGGGTATCAATTAATTAATGAGTAACGATCGACTTACCTTCAAAGCGACTTCACCGGGTGAGTGGGTGCGACTGGCGCGACGTGCGAGACCATTCTCCGAACCCCGCTTTTCCTGTCACCCGCCGATCGGCGATCGGCGAACGCAATATCCCGCCGTTCCGCTTTCAATACCGAGTGGGGCTCTAGGCAGTCCTATGGTGAGCACTTTCTACCTATACCTACCTACCACTTCAATCGTGTCGACTCAGATCAAAATGCCAAAGGTGCCATAATCTAACGGTGTAAATGTCACACATCGTACAACTCGACTACCTGACTCATAAGAGAAAGGAAGACCGATGTAGGCCAAGTTGATAGGTACCAGGCGCGGATCTAGAAATTTTTTCGGGGGGGGGGGGGGGGGGGGGGGTCACAGGGTAAAATCAAAAGCTAAAAAAAAAAAATAAAAATAACCAAATCAAACAAAATGAACTAAATTTTTCTCACTTTTTCAATCTCTTAACAATAAGTCCATTTTATTCCAATTCCAATATTTATTCATAATTTGTATGTTATGTCAAACTCGACTCCAAAATCCCCAAATTTCAAAAATTTTCAAATTCTACCTGGCTTGGGGGGGGGGGGGGGGTATGACCCTTGTGAACCCCCCCCTTGAATCCAGCGCCTGATAGGTACACTACCAGGATGTTCCTCGGACCAAGAGCCTGGAGACGCATTCCAATCGATGCAGCATCCGAAATTTAGTATGCTCGCATAAATATTGAAGGGTCAAATTGTTTAAAAGTGCCTTGGTTGGTCGCCGATTAATCAAATAAGTAGCACAAAGTAGGGCTTCACTCCAAAATTCCTTGAGCAAGTTGAATATAGCATAATAAGTTGAACTTTTCAACAAACATCTCACAGTGTCCGTACCTGTACGATTCCAGCGCTCAGATGTATCGTTTATATCTGGATTATGGGGGATGGTGTACTGTATTGAGATGCCGTGCTTAGAGCAATAATTTTTGAAGCTTGAGAAGTGTACTCTTCTCCATTGTCAACGTAAAGCTCCATTTGATCCCAATTTTGCTATAGCAGAAGCATGAAAATACGAACTTTTCGGCTGTGGATGGTCTCACAATCATTTGGTTTCCGTCGATTATTTGAATAATTTCACCCCATGGGATGGCGGGAAGGCATGGGCAGGCCAACAACATAGCTCAATTAGAACCCAATTCGTTCTTTGCACGGTAGTCCTAGGCAAGACCCAGATTTCGGATTTTCTTGAACAGTGAGATGAAATTGGCACCCTTGAATTCCAAGCTTTGATCCAACGAGTTGGACCTCTGCTGTGTCTACTATGTTATCCAGGTTAAATTCAGAGGCTTGGGGCCTACGTTCCGATGGCACATTTCGTTCAGCCACAGTACTTTGGGTACTTTGGGCTCCCATTAACGGAACCTTCTGAAGACGGAATAGTCGATAGAGGAAATGGATTTCTATGGACTTCGACCATATAATATAGAGGTGTAGAGGAGACATGTCCAAATTACATTGCCTTTTTAGGATTCTGAAAGGAACCGTTTGTAATGATTTTGCGTTTAATTATGATTCATTACCGACGCAATCGATTCGTTTCGATTCGCACCTTGACGGGCCGTACGGCTTTGAAGGAATTTTTGTGACGATCTTCCAGGATACTTCGAGGACCTTGAACAGGATA
Organism: Cyrtorhinus lividipennis; assembly: GCA_019603395.1. Lineage (NCBI taxonomy): Eukaryota > Metazoa > Arthropoda > Insecta > Hemiptera > Miridae > Cyrtorhinus > Cyrtorhinus lividipennis. The sequence goes on along the minus strand of CM034004.1, from coordinate 1,323,564 downwards.
ATTATCACAACCATTTCCAGTGGTTGGTGAAATGGCAGATTTGGGAAATGAAAGGAAGTTTCAGCGTTCCGATGCGCTCTCAAGTGATTTGCCCTTCACGGCCCTACGCTCAGTTCGACTCCGAAAAATATTAATCTGTTGTACTCAGCGCACCTTCACCTCAAAAAAAAAATTTTTCTCGACTCATTAGCGCCATCTAACGCCCGCTCTGAAACTAAACGGAGCCGTAGAAGTTAACAGTAACCATGTTTCAGACTAAGCCGCTAAATCCCAGAATTTTCTGAGCTCACAGACAAACTCCACATTTTCATTAATTTCAAGCCAAATTAATGCGTAAGTTCCCTCATTTTTGGACATTGAATCCAAAGAATAGGGTCCCGGAACGATTGGCGCCCTCTGGATGAGGTTATGGGTCAAAATGGGTACCTATCTACCCATTTCGAATGTGTGTTTTCGAGTTTTCTGGTACCTAGGCGTGTAGGGTATCATTTTCCACTAAATTTTGGACGCTGAATCCATTGAAATGGGTCCCGGAACGATTGGCGCCCACCGAAAGAGGTTATGGACGCTAAATTGATTTAAATTAGTCCCCATGCGCCTGGTATGAGGAATAACCACCCCCTGTAATTTATAAATTAACTCATGTGAGATCAACTGACAGACTAGGTACGACAAAAATGATATGTTGAATAAAGAGAAAAACATGGAAATCTTGACAATTAAAAAGTGAATGAAACATCTTTATAATGTACATGATAAATAAAAGAATGTATGTATATTTTTCTTAAATGTACAGTATAAGAAAAACTAATCCAAGACAACTCATCATAACATATATAAGGTATAAGTGGAAAAGACTCTCTCTAATCTTTTTTACATAATTCTATTCATAATGCTGAAGAAGAGGAGATTTTGAGGCACAATATTAAAAATATATACTCCTGAATCTCATGTGAGTCTGACTGCTGAGTTGCCTCAAGGAACTTAGGTTTCGTTCTTCAATTCAGGAATCCCTTTCGTAAATAACATCTTGAGGGCTGAAGTTATCTGGACTCTGGGCTGCCAACTGCTGGGACCCACATTTCACAGTTAAAATATGTCAGCTTGCTGGTGTTTCACTGTTGAAAAGTTATCGCGTCGATATGCTCGTAATTTCGATATAATTAATTCCGAAAGAGCGTCACGCACTTTCAACTCGTTCCAACCAACTCACGTGGTGCTCACTTGTGTTTGATTACAATGAACGAACCTCGCTTGAATAGTTAACCGTGTTATTATGGAAAATTATTACATCGAAACATCCTCAAAAAACCAACTTGCCGACGAGCGCGGAAGCGAAACAGACTTCAGTCGACGGGTGAATTCCTCAAAACCTTCGGAATTCGTTATGGGTCTCAAGACAGGATGAATTCAAAAGTGAGTGGGGAAGTTACAGATGTATAAAACTGAAGGTAAGCCGTAATGAGTCATCAGTCGCTACCTGCTAACTACCCAGCTAACTACCCCAATCAGCAATGAAGTACTTCAAGGTAATAAGACAGACCATATCAAATTTCACAAATTAATTGACTTTAATATTTATTTTTGCTCTTTTAAATGTCAAAATACAATTGGTTAATTTTTTTTTAAATCAACAAAACATCAAATTTTGTCAAAAAAAAAAAAAACTGCAAATTTTTTACAGGGGGTTGGTTATTCTTCGGACCAGGCGTATGGAGACTTATCTCTTCAAGATGGGAATAATGTGGGGAACAGTGGGTCTGGCGGAACCTGGACCCATTCCAATCGATTCAGTGTTCAAAATTTAATGAAAATGATACCCACACGCCTAGGTACCAGAAATCGAAAACACACATTCAAAATGGGTAGATAAATACCCATATTGACCCACTTCTAGTGGGTGCCAATCGACACTTTGAAACGCCGAGAAAAATTTTTGGGCAGAATCGGAGAGACTGACTTTTTGCATGAAAAAATAGATTGACCAACCAAAAACAGATTGGTATTTTTGGTATTATTGTAAAATTAAATCTTTCCCTACCATGAAGCAATGAACAATGAAGGATAAAGACCTTTTTACTCGTGTTCGGTAGATTTTCTTCTTCATCCTTTTCGCCGCCTTGATGGGTTTCGTCGCTGCCCAGGAAGAGTCCGACCATGGACATCACGAACACGATAATCACGATCACGGAAAAAGTTCGGTTCATCTATGTAAGTGTACAATCTTTTGTATTATATAGACCTAAAGAATTTGAGTGCAGGTATGCCAACAACCTGTGTGTCACGTTTTCCCTATATATTCTTCCGAATGCATTTTGTTAGAAATATACAGGTAAGAATGCGTACAAAAATTGTCTATGATTCAATGCGTAGGCAAGTAAATGATTAAAGGCAGTTTATCTTCCCCAACGCATCCTTTTTCTAATAGAACCTATTTTATTAAAAATAAAGTAGATAACAACAGAATCAGGGGGAAAATGTTTGAAAATATCATCTTTGTTTATTATTCCTTGGTTAATGCCCAAAATGTTATATTTTTAGACAATTTTCTACAATTAAAAACGTTGGATAGCGTACGGCCGACGAAAATAACGGGCTTTGGTTTATCATTTCTTGAATAATCACTCAATGTTTTTATTTGAAAATCATGAAACGTAAGCTATCAATCTGAGATGTTGCCCTCTGGCATGAAAACATAGGTTAATATTCAAGGAATAATGCAAAATTTACTTACTTAGCCTTACTTCGTCCTCGTCCACCATTTTCTAAAAAATTGAAGTTTTGGTCAAGGACCTCAGGAGGATTCTGAGGTCTCTTCGATTCAAAGAGATTAGGGTCGTCGCCCTTCTTGCATTTGGTGAGATGAGGAGCTTTGACTGCCTGAGTCCAGATTGCCTCTGCCAATTTGCTGTCAGTAGGGAGCCATCCAGATTGAACTGCTGGTTCAGGTAGCACTTGTAAGCCTCAATCCAGGGTTGGGGATCAATGGACGTTAAACCCTTTTTGGCAAGGAGGTCGGCATCTTCATCCCTCGAATGCCCTGGTACCCAGAGGAGTATCACCGAGTTCCTCTCTGACAGGAATTGGAGACATTCCCGAGGTGAATACGTCTTTGGAGAACTTGAATGGCCTTGGATGAAACTTTGCAATGGCCTTCAGAGCTGTCCGGCCGTCCCAAAGTATAGTGGTTCTTGCGCCAGTCATCATGGATCTCCTGCGCAAAAGTAGTGATGGCAAGGGCCCCTGTATGATAGACAGTAACGCCAAGGGGAGCAGTCAGAAAGTAGTCTTCTCATTCGATGGCCAGCTCACCCATCCACCATGAACTGTAACATTGCTGAGCCTTGGAGAAGTGTAGTAATCTTCCTTCCGTCTAGCGCTGCCGGTCCTGAATTACCACATAAATTATAAGAAAGTTGGTCTCCTCTGGTATGACATCAGAGGCCATCAGGGCTGACTTATCAACATTAACCCCGTCTAGAATCTCTGTTAGGCCCTTGGGTCCTTCTTTGTTTAGTCCCTTAATCACCATCATCCCAGCCACCTGGAATGCACATCGCTGCACCGTGAAAATGGGTGACATCCAGCAAGACCTTTATTGCTGCCGTAGGTCAGGTGACATTGCACCTGTGACACTCAAGCAGTCTTCGCAGTTTGAGCAACCGCTGTTGGACGTAAGCTTGCTTGGTGGCTTCCCACCATAAGAGGGAAGCATTCCCCCACTCATACACACATTATTTAAAACGTTGTATTTTATGTTTGATAATAATTTTGTCTTTTGATTTTCCACAGCTCAAAAACACAAACACGGAGAGCACAAGTTTGAATACAAAATCAAACACGGAAAACACGGCTACTGGCACGGATCGGCCTACCCTCACGGATACGGCGGTTTCGGTGCTTGAGTCATCATATTATCGTTTGAATCCAAAAATGTTACAATAATCATACGGATCTTACCAATTGAAGATGTCAAACTCGTACATTTTAATGGCACCTGTCAGTTCAAGCTTTCAACTCAATTTGCTAATATTGTGAATAGTTATCAAAGTGTCACTATGTCAGAGAAATTTTCATTTAAGATGCTGCAACGCTTTTAATTTATTTGATGCGTAATAAATTTGGATTTGGAATCGCTAATTACCTACATCGTACCTGCCTTCTACGATAACCCGCAAAATTTTGGAAAATCCAGAATCGATTGTTTTATCAACTTCACTTTAGTAGATTGTGGACAGGAGTATTTCGGCTCATTACCTATAATGCCCAGGCAAAACACAGGGTTGAGAGTGTGCAGAATGCCTTCCTCCGCTTCCTCTGTTTCAAAACCACGGGCTTGTCAGGTTATGTCCTTGACTGTGGTGAGATGAGAGTGGCTGGTCGCCTGGCGTCTCTTGAGGATCGGTGGCAGTGGTTGGATGCTCTGTTTCTCGTTAAGCTGCCACCCTTGCACAATCACTACCATCTAAGAACCTCACGACGTCGTCCCTTGAGAGGTGGGCAGCAAATGTCGTTAAGCAAAGTTCCTGAAGTTCAGGGTAGACGCAATGGAAATTGTACAGGTACACAAGGGGCAAGATACATCCACTGTGTCTGCTGAGTAGGGCTTCCATTTCAAACTGATCTATCCGCAAACCAGCCAGCACACCGTCCAAAATCGAGTCCAGAGTTTGTATTGAAGCTCTCTCGGCCTTGGCCCACCAACGCACTTACATTTCCTGACGACAACCCTCCAAAATTTGCATCGAAGGAGTAGGTGTGTCGTACTTCAAGGCAATGAGCCTTTACTCCTCTGTCCAGAAGATCTCGCCCTTATCACCTCTCTGGCAACAATCCTTGGTGATCGGTAGCGGCAACCTTTATCAGGTACTTCGAGTGGGATTCCTTATTTTATGTAATCCACGTAGATTACCATGTTATAATGGAGATGCTGGGATTCGTGGAAGCTCTGGGATACGCAAACGACTCGTTGCGCCTGCATGGTGAAGATAGGCACGACTAGTGGGGCAGAAACGCGTTTCTGGTGAGGTATAATCGTTGTAAGTCCTCTATTCGTGTTGCTTTCTACGTGAGATGAGTTTCTATCATGCACGCAGAGCTACATAACGAATATCAAGAAGATTATTCTGGATGTACAGTCCTAGTAGAATTTGTCGGTATTTAGGTTAAATATTTCTTGAATAATCAACCTATTTTCATGATCAAGGTCACGAGGGGTTGACCATCACCAATCGGCTCCAAGAATTCTTTCTGGACGTTTCATGATGTCTCCTAAAAATCCTCGGACCAGGAGCATGGAAAAAATGGAGGAAAACAGTCAGGAGTGTGTCCCGGATTCATTCCAATCTATTCAGCCTCCAAAATTTAGTGGAAAACAATACCCCACACGCCCAGATCGCAAAAAATCTCGAAAATCCAGATCTTGCCTACCCCACTCAAACTTGGCCTGATCAGCCTAAAAAGTTTCAAGGACCAACTAAAACCGGAAACGGGTCCCTGACCAAAATTTCAGATTTTTAGAAAATTATCTACTACTACCAAAGTCTGCGTGGACAGCAGACGGACATTTGCTTATTTTAATCTAGGCACCTAAGCCAAATCGGAGAGATTGACATTTTGCATTAAAATAAATCTATTTAGGTTGATTATTCAAGGAATAACCAACATAAATCGCTCTAATGTATATCCACCACACATCGCGTTGTTGAAACGAGAGCTTTAGCGCTTTAACGAAACGTTTCAAGCATTTTGAGAGAAGCTCTCAAACATTTTCATTTGCGCCCTCAGGCGGTGAGCGTTACCGCTAATTAAGCTTGAGGTTGGCATGTGGTCGCATCAAGTTCCTCATAAAGGTACAAAGCGTTCTATATACCTAACGAGAAGCGCTTTGGTTAATTTTGCCTCGATCGAGACTGAAAAGTTAAATCACTTGGAACTCTTGTACAAAGAAGTTGACTTTATCAACCACACTCAGCGTAGGCAATCAAAAGTTAATTATTTGTTATTTGATATATATCCATCTACCTACCTATTTCAAGTAAGTATAATAAAAAGTTTCTGTCCGTTTTTTACACCTTATAACTTCTTAAGAAGCTCAAAGAATTTGAACAATTTTTTTTGTAAATTGAACCCGCTATATATTTATTGCAATTCAAAGAAGCAACGCATTATTTTAAAATCAACCAAGAGGCATGAAGAAGAATGGGATAGTCAACAAACCTAGAATCCCCCCTATTTACAGTTTGGGGAGGGGAGGGGGAGGGTACCTAGTACACGAGGCGGGTTAACTGAGCCGCACTATATTTCCCTGAAACGCATCAAGCTCGCCCTCCACCCCATAATGTGTTACTGGGTAGTGTATTTTATTATTTTCGTGAAAACACGATAATTGAGATCAAAACGCATATTTCCCCGACTTGAATTTCAGGAATTACTAATATACGTTCAATTTGGGTTGAGGTTAAATAATCACTACGCATAAGAAATAATAAGTAGTTTATATAAGGTTTCATATACTCGCATTTTATTACATTAATATCACGTGTCTCGATACGCTCGTATCAATTTACTTATTAGCTTTTTCCTACATGTTTAGAATGGAGGAGCCAGAACAGATTTAGATACATAGTATTAACATTGAATCGGCTGAGATCAGCAGGGCTCTGGTAAGAAAAGAGAATAGGACTAGTTTGAAGAGTTAGTCAGGTCGGGTCAGGTCAGTCAGTGGTCAAATAGGTCGGCGTACGGAGAGCGTAAGTGGTTTACGTGTTCGTGGTGTTCGTGATCGTCGTGTTCGTCGAGGTAGTAGTACGGCTGGTGGGTGTGATGGGGGTAGTACGGTGAGTAGACGTACGGAGAAGGACGCACGTATTGGATAGGCTTCGGAAAGATGACCGGAGGACGGAGCGTGTCCGTCACGACGACCGGGCGAACGGGCTCCGTCACGATGACCGGGGGTATTTTGGGGGCGAGCGTACCGGGGTAGGTAAGCGGCGGTCGGGGGTAGACGTACGTCGGAGGGAGTTTGACGATGACGGGGCGCGGCGGAAGATGGACGGGTGAAACGAGGTGGTAGCCAAAACTGGGGGCGTACGTGCCGAAGCCGCCGTATCCGTGGGGGAAGGACTCCCCGACTGCGTGGCCAATCCCTGGAGGCCCGTGAGCAATCCCGTACCCGTACCTCCATCCTTCGCCACTCACTGAAATTTCAATGCAGAATTAATAAAAATCGGTTTAAATTCATCCATCAATTGAACCAAGAAAAACTATATTAATATCGCTTATCAGATTTAAATAGGTTCTTCAATACATCGTCAAACCTACTCAAGGCGCATACGTAAAGGATGAGTGGCTTCTGCCAACAAACCTAAAGGCTCTGTACCTCCACACACATAATTATATTTCCCCCTCGCCCTCCAAGGGGCCGTCCCAGGCTGCAGATTGGTATACCTCGTTGGTACATTGAGTTTTGCTGCAGTTTTGACGTCAAATTATATCATGTATTTATTAAGGAGCATACCCATTGACTGGCTACTTGTTGCGACTCCATGGCCCCTGATCGAAGTGACCGATACTGCTACTAGTAGTAGTAATAATGGCAGCATGATCTGTCTGAAAACAAGGAAACACATTATGTAAATCGAAATTGTTTCATTATAAAAAAACAAATTTTCCATTGGATTCAGCGTCCAAAATTTTGTGGAAAATGATATCCTACACGCCTAGATTAAGTTAAATGAATAAATTTAAACATTTAAATTAAATAAATGGATCAAAATGGGTGCCTATCTACGAATGTTTGAATGTGCTTTTCGAGATTTCTGGTACCTAGGCGTGTGGGGTATCATTTTCCACAAAATTTTGGATCCTGAATCGATTGGAACGGGTCCGGGACCCACCACAACCACTGTTTTCTCCATTTTCCCCATGTTGAAGAAATTAGTATCCATGCGCCTAGTCCGAGGATTTCGTTTTATACTTATGATTGACGTGGTACATGTACGCCATGTCAATAAAAATGCAACAATGAATTACCTCACTTATACTTGTGACAATTACCCAACAAGTGATTGATTGTGATTTTACAGGTTACACAACTTTGATGGAAAATGAGACTATTTCAAAAACAAATTATTTTCGGGGAGTTGTTACAGAAATTATGAGACTGAAAACCTCCTGATTCTAGGTCTTTTTGTGATGCCATTAAATGCACATACTTGTTCCAAAGTGAATGAACTTTGAGTTGGTGATTTTTCACCTTATAAGCAAGTGATTGAAAGTGTGAATTTATACATGTAATTATCACTCAAAAATTGGTCGACAGTGATTTTACAGGATATTGAAGGGTCACTTGTGATTTAGTATAAACAACATTAAAATTTTGGTTTTTTTGGAAGTTTCATGTTCAAATCAACGATAAATAATTCTTTTTTTCAAAATATGTTATTTTGTCACCATTTTGTGCTCATTTATCACCAATAAATTTGAATTTGAAGTGACCAGGACAGAAACGACGTGGCCTGTCGTTAAAGTGGCGCTCAAGCCAAATCTGGGTGGGGTGGGGTCGCATTTGAGGGTTGAGCTAAAATTGGGGTTGAAACCATTTATGTTGTTTTAGGGTGGAATACGATAGTAAAATCATGTGCATTGTTGACTTGCCTGTAAATGTCGCTTATTTTGGAATCACCAAAAATTGACGTTGTTTCGTAGAAGTCGTTAGACACAGAACTGGCACTAACACAACGTTTCCTGTTTCGTATTGTTTTATACTTGTGAAGAACGGGGGTGGCGCGTCCTAGAAATCCACCCCCGCCCCTCGCCGTTCGACGGGAAATCCAATGTCGCGGAGTTTTGATAGTCCAACGGATTTTCCACGGAGGCTCTTCACCCTGGCCCGAGCCTTCTTCCGGTCAAGGGCCTGCGGTCTTCAAGTCGGTTTCGGTCTCGATTCGGTTGGCAGTGTTGACAGGAGGAGTTCGAAACGCCCTGTGGTCGAAACGCGCGAGCGTGACCGCTTCACATCCTCAAATTTCGTTGAGATTAACGGCCTAACAGCAAAAACAACATCGCTACAGCAGATACAACAGAATTTTCTGATCCGGTGATTTCCAAATGTAATCCCAAAACGCAGCAAAATCTTCTTTTAAGGGTTATTGGTCCACGGAGCAAGATTATGGGGAGAACAGTTGTTCGATTCAGCGTCCGAAAGTTAGTGGAAAATGATATCTGACACACCGAATCCCCCAAAAACGCTGCAAATCCATTCACAGGAGTTGGTGATTCCTCGGGCCAGGTGCATGGAGACTCATTCCAATCGATTCAGTGTCCAAAAATTAGTGGAAAACGATACCCCACACGCCTAGGAACCAGAAATCTCGAAAACCCGCTTTTTGAATGGTAGATGGATACCCATTTTGATCCATAACCTCCTCTGGTGGGTGCCAATCGTTCCGGAATTCGGCTCATTGGATTCGGCGTCTAAAATTTTGTGGAAATTTATGCCCCATACGCCTAGACCGTCAAAATATTGAAAATAAATTTTTCGAAAAATACACAAATATATTCCTTCTGTATATTTTACGGTCAAATTTCACCAGGGGTCCGTTCCCGGCCTGGGACGGTCCTCGAAACTTTTCAGCCCAACCGGACGAAATTTGGGAAGGGTAGGGGTCAAAGTATTTCGAAAAGTGGATTTTCGAGATTTCTGGCGATCCAGGCGTGTGGGGTATCATTTTCCACTAAATTTTGGACGCTGATTCGATTGGAGTATGTCCCCATGCTCCTGGTCCGATAACTAACCCATGTGAATGAATTTAGCGTTTTTATCGTTGTTCTTTGTGCTATCTGCAACTGAGACTGCTGCCGTAGGAGGATGCTTCAGCGTACATACGTGTCAAAGAATGCCATTCTCCCTCTGTCTTTCTCGGTTTCACTGGAGAAACACTCGTTGCACAGCATGTCACTCAATACACAATTACTTGACTTAATTGGGCATTGGACATTCATCCCTATGATTACCCACACGAACTTATTGCTTCTTAACTGTGTGTTGCAGTCCTTTAGCACTACCTCAGGTGGTAGTAGCGGACACCTTAGTCCTCGGATTCTTACCGACTCTGTAACTCTGTTTCTCTCTTTTTTCCCCCCCTCTTGCGAATGGATATTGCACCTGTTTCCTAACTTCTCGTAAAGGCTAACGGGCTAATATCCATTACGATATATCCGCCTGTTCCGGCCCTTCCGTATCTCTTTAGTTGTAGAGCGGAGGTTCGCTACGGTTCGAATTGAAACAGTTTTTTCTATTTTCCTCACGGCTGAGGGGATTTTCTGCCGGGGATTCGCCCGGATATTGAAATCTTTCCTAATCTACTCGTTATACAGATGGTTTTACCGAACTACCTTCTGTGTAGAGGATCTCCTTCAGTATGAAAACACAAATGAAGACGGAGCTTGGCCTAAAGCATAATATATTAAAACATTTTATCCGACTAAATTAGATAGAAAGAGTGGAGAAATTAGTTTTAAATTTAAATACAAATTTCAATTCTTTTTTTTTTTTTTTTTTTTTTTTTTTTTTTTTTCCACCTTTACTGGGATTACTAGGGTGCAGGTTGCGGTAAAATACCAAGAAGGCTCTGAGAAGTGCCTCAAAATGACAATCAACACATTGACAACAAGAACTCAAAGCAAACTGCAA
>CM034004.1:1255691-1312555 GCA_019603395.1 Cyrtorhinus lividipennis | reverse complement strand
ACCAGATTGGCTTTTCATGTCATGAATAATTGTCAAGTTATTGAGTTTTGATGTAATTTATTATGTAGTTTTAGTTGTTTGATATTCTTGTGAATGTTATTCAGAAACATCGTGGGAAATAGACGGCGGGGGTGCCTATCTTTCCCTATTAAGTAGCAGTAATATCAAAGCCAGTAAGAATGAAAAACATCTCTTACGTCGTCATTAAAACAGTAGTGAGCTCTTTACCACGAACGCTCTTTCAATTTATGACATTTTTTTTGCAACAGGATCTGAAGCTTCAGCCCGGGCTATAAATGTGGAAATATTTTGACACTCGAAATGGCTGGGAGGAGCGTGAGATAGGTGGGTCGGTGAGCGTATATATTTCACAAGTGGTTGAAATTATAGCGACGACAGCGACAGAAGTGTCATTGCCATCCGGTAAGGGGCGCTCGCGTTCGCCTCGAACAAGTTCCCGAAATTCATCCGCTCACGAGAAATATTAAGTTGTAAACGTTCCCCATCTCTCGACACGTAATTCAACGAGCAATGAGTAACGACTAGGGATAATTTACGAATCAATTTTCTACGACAAATGGCTGTTTCGTACCTTCGAAGCGTAAAGTAAACTCAATCAGAGGATTCTTTGATAAATCGTGAGTTCGCACCTGTCCAAAGTGAACATAAGTCCACTTAGCACCGACACAAAATGGGTTCAATCTTAATGACCACACCAAATATAATTTTTGAAGATATTGTTCAATATCGCGCTTTCAGGATACGTTCGCCTTTTACACATTTTTTTTCATATTGGTCGGTTTTTGTCCCTTTCATCTTTCTAAATTACGGATTCACATGTGAATATCACTTTCATAGATAAGCCTGGCTACAATTTGTTGTATTTAAGGAATAAAAAAGTGATTTTTCGTAGGGTTTTAGTAAATTTTGTACCGGATTGGGAACATATAGAATATTAGAAAAATGGAAATTTTCCAGTATTTGTATCCAGTTGTTAACATTAATTATCATGAATTTTAATTTTGAATGTAGGAGTACAAACTGCTTTGTTGTAAAGACCAGTTATTACCTAAAACAGGAAATAAAACTTCTGATTGAATGATTGATAATAAACATAATAATTACAAAATTATTATTACACTCTTCACATTGATTCAATTAATGTGGTGAGTTCGTTTCAAAAACCACTGGAATCTAGTGATATGAGTGGCCATAACTCTTTGAAATTTATTCTAGTTTTTTGCGATGGGAACGCGAATCTAGAAGAAGTTCAGAAATTCAAATTATTTCGGTATTGTTGACCAAAGGTGGTTTAGGGGGACGCGTCACGAACATCCATCAACGAACCCGTCAGCGTCCGCATAGGCAGATTTGTCCACACATAATTTCATTCCGGTTCAATTTTCTCTGCTTGTATAGGAGGGGGTTGAAGGATTTCACCGGGGCTCCCTCATAAATCTGAGGCTCGATAAATCTCGGCTTTAAGCGGGTCGAGCCACGAAGCTCGCTTTAGGATTCTAGACAATTATCGCTGTTAAACATCCGTCCATTTGTCTTACGGTGGATGGTGGATGTGGATAGTTCAGAGGAGAGGTGCACGTCGAAGTGAAAAGACCCAATAATCCTGCATTCGTCACTCTTTGAGTGTCTTGTGGTTGATTTTGACGCGTGGCGTCCACCTAATTCATTACCCTTCCGTTCAAACTCCGGGTTCTGATTTCCTAGATAGACTCCAGTCACCATCTTATTCTAAATTGATAATTCAAGCCGCTATAAGTCAATCCACAAAAAAACCTTTAAAACCGAAAAGTGTCGACATATATTTTTCTATGAATATTACGCCATAGTTCCTAATTTCCCCTTCAAGGGAACCAATTGACCGTGGCTGGGGTCGGGTCATGGATTCTCGGCTCGTCACTATAGTTATCATTGAACACGGTTGAACGCGTAGGGTCCTACTACTGAAAACCACTCACCATATCTCCTGCCCCGCCTGTACAGACTTTCTCTGGATGGCACTTGGGTCGGGGTGTCAACATAATGAAATTCTATTCGTTTGGTCGAATCATTCAATGCATGCAACAGTGATAAACTCATTCCACAACAAAATTTGATGGTTTTTCCATTATACGCAAATTTTTTCCTATACCGGACCAGAATCATGGGCACTCATTCCAACCGATTCAGCATCCAAAAATTAGTGAAAACGACACACCACACGCCTAAATCGTCGAAAATATCGGAAATGGGGGAAATAGTGGATGTAGAGTGTTCCGGGTCCTTTCCGATCAATTCAACATTGAAAATTTAGTGAAAAATGATACCCCTCACGCCTGGGTACCAGCAACCTCGAAATGGGTGCCCATTTTGATCCATAACTTCTTCCAGTGGGCGCCAATCGTTCCGGGACTCGTCTCGTTGGATTCAGCGTCCAAAATTTAGTCAAAAATGAAAAATTTCGCACACCATAAGGATGCAATTTCTTCCACAATCAATATGAATCAAAGTATGACTAGTGAACATAAAATATAGGTAGAATTGTAATTTTTAAGGATTTGGTCAATTTTTAGCAAAAAGAGCTTATTATTGCCCTCAAACAATTATTGTAACCCTCAATCAACGTTTTGGTGTGTTATTCCTTGAATAACCTATGATTTTATACAGAAATTCAACCTCTCCGAGTTGCCCCAAAAAGTTATTCTGGGCGTTTCAAGGTGTTTAGATGAAAAGAAGCAAATGTCAGTCCGCCGTCTACGCGGTTTTTGGTAGTAGAAAATTGGCTAAAAACCTGAAACCTGGATTTTCGAAATTTTTAGCGATATAGGCATTTTAGGTAACATTTTCCACTAAATTTTGGACGCTGAATCTATTGGGATGAGTCTCCATGCTCTTGGTCCGAGAAATAGCCAATCCCGACGAGAGATGTTGTAGTTCATAAACAAGATTTACTTGCCTCTGAGCAAATGGTAACGCATTTTTTCACCGCTTCTCTTAAATCACATCTTAATCTTCTCCAAAATTTTGAGTTTTCAAGGAGTTTATACTATATTCAAGATTACTTGGGTGGCTAATGACTTAGGCAAGCTAAATCTGGACTGAGTTGTCTGATGTTTTGTACAGCCTCCAGGAACGGATAAAATCGTTTTCATCAACTTACTACTATAATGGAGGAGTTCATGATGCTGTGATTAGTCCACGTAACTGAGTGATGATGATTCCCGGGATCATCTCCGTTTTATAGTCGGTTAGTCCGTGATAAATGGAATAGAAAAAGAGCACCGTATGACTCAGTTTACAAGTAGGGGGAGAATATGGACGAGTTGGGGGCGCTGAGGTTTTGGCGACCTTGAACTTGACAAGCCGCCCAAGTTGAAATAAAAGACCGCGTTTGTAATAAAGGAGCACCTGAGCAACGTCAGGGTAAAGATGAGATGACGTGAACTCACGACTCGAGTAGTTACGAGTCCTCTTCGCCGCCTGAATGTTGAGCAGGTTGAGTGAACTGAATTGAAACACCGTCGAACTAACGATTTACATGAGAATGAGCAGGCGGAATAGTCTGGGGGTCGAAAAAAAGTCGTCCGGAAACCAGAGTTAGGATTAGAAAAATTTACACACAATATTCTTCCAATAAAAAGCTTCGAATTACTCAACAATGGTTTTGATGATTATTTCTTGGAGTAAGAGCATGGGGACAATAGTGAGTGTGGAGCGTCCCGGACTCATTCCAATCGATTTAGCGTTTATTACTTTGTAGAAAATAATACTTCACACGCCTATGTACCCAAAACCCTCAAAAAGCCACTTTTGAAATAGGTAGGTAATACAGGGTCCGCCATCGAAGTAGGACGTTTTTGAAATGGGTAGTACTCAGCGTGGGGAACTCTGTGAGGGGTGGAGTTGGGACCATCGTGTTCACAATGAAGGGAAGTTTTTTTTAGGTTAGTTGCAAAGATGGCATGGAATATAATACTTATTCCATGCAAAGATGGTTTGGACGATGCCACAACGTGTTTTCGCGGTAAGTCGGTTTTTAGTGAATGGTGAGTCGATAATTCAAACACAGAGATTTCTGTCGAGAGTACGCGGTTTCTCCCCGCGGAGCTATCCCAACTCGTAATGTAATCCTAAGGTGGGTTGAAAACTTCAGGGAAACGGGCAGTGTTACGAAAAAAAGGAGGGGAGGAGATCGAACAGTGCAAACTCCAGAGAATGTTGAGTGCGTGAGAGTCACTGCCCTCCAGAGGAGTGACTGTAACTGTGAACTCTGAGCGTTATCTGGCCATTTTGAACAATTTTTTTCTTCCACAGCCCCGACGTAGACATATATCATTAAGGCATGTTTGGTTTCAGCAAGATGGAGCAACTTGCCATACGGCAAATGCCACAATGACCTTCCTTCGCCAAAAATTTAATGGTCGACTCATTTCTCGGCGCGGTGACGTTCCCTGCCCCCCCCCCCCCCCCGGTCCCCTGACCTATCCCCCTGTGATTTTTTTTTTTTTTTTTTTTTTTTTTTTGTGGGGATACCTAAAGGAAAGAGTCTACAAAGATAAGCCGAGGACCCTGAACGATTTGAAGGAGGCCATCACCACGGAAATCAGCCGCATCCCATGAGAAATGCTGGACAGCGTTTCGAGGAGCATCACCAAAAGACACGATAAATGCATTCAAGCTGATGGGCATCACATGCTCGACGTCGTCTTCAAAAATTGAACGTTACCAGAAAATTCCACTTCTTTTGAACAGTTAAAAAAAATATATATATTCTATCTTGAGAAATAACCGAGTTATGATTTTTTTAAATCCATCCTACTTCGTTGGCGGACCCTGTACCAATTTGAATCTATACTTACCTAGTGGGCACCAATCAGCCTGGGACTCATCTCAATGGAATAACAATCCAATATTTAGTGAAAAATAATGCCTCAAATGCCTTGTGTTTCGAACAATTTCCGAAAATTTTGAGTTTCAAAAAAGGTATTACATTTTAAGTGCAGGAGGCGTCTGGGGACGCCCTACCCATTCATCACCCCATGCAGATGGTGTCTAGGAACGCCCCTGTAATTTTCTCTCTCCTGAAAGTGGGGGTGATGTGCCTCCACCGCTTCTTGTACAGGGTTGTTTGACGTATCATTGATTCGGGTATGAGACCATCTTTTAAACATGCAATAAATGACGTTGCTTCGCCCAATGGTTCCAAAAATACACGAAGTTATTCAAAACAAAACGCCAAATTCAACATAGGAACCTCTCAGGGTGGTAGGATGGACACGTTTTGCGAGTTCCGCACTGAACGAGGCTCAACTAAAGGCCTACTCTAGTATTGTAACTATTTGAAAATTGAAAATTTTAACAAGTGTTACCGCCACTTTCTGGCGGTAACACCAGAAAGTGGTGGAATTAACCAAAGCAGGGCAGTGGCTGACTTGCTGTAGGCATGGCTAATTCAGTCTATTTCCAGAATATTTGTTCAGTTTATTGCTTTTTGGAAAATAAAATCTCTTCATTTTCTAGGCCTAGGGAGGCACATTATAGCTGGTGCTGACTTCCCATCAGAGTTAATTCGGCCCGAATCAAATTACAAACTGTCGGTGACCAATGAACCCGCTGTTGTCCTTTGTATTTTCACATCTTCCTTCGAGGTTCAAGGTTTCCCAAAGCTCGCATTCATTCTCTAAGTCCTTTTCAGAGGTTTTCACAAAATTAGTTCCCCCTATTCGCCCTCGAGCGAACCCTGCGGACCGTCTCAATTGGCTTAAATGTAACGTGGATGAACTTCAACGCTGATCCTGTTATAATTAACACTCCCCCCGGTGAGGTTTCCTCGAGAGCTAACCCAAATCTCAGTTTTACTCGGGTGAGTTAACTTTAGTTTCCCGTACGACTATTTCCCTATCCAATCAAGAGTCGTAATGAGAAATGGAAAGTTCACTGACCGCGTGCTTTTAGCTAATGTCTCTTTTGAGTTGAAGACCCACGACACAATTTTCAATCAAATTACAATTACTCGTTATTTTTGAAAAGATGGGACTCATATCAAGTGAGTATACGTTGGGCCACAGTCTGTCATTGGATACAAAATTATATAATTTATATGAGCATGCTATAGATTGTGGTATGAGCGATATCTCCTTTGAAAATCCCAATTCACGCGCCAGAAGCAGTGTTACCCACTACTCCAGCACTGTTTTGACCTTGGAGGGACCCAAGGTAGTATAGAACATACTGGGCCAGATATTTTTTTGAAGAAGGAAATCATAAAAACGAAGAAGAAGAATTGACTAGTATTTATTTCACCTAGTTTCTTTTATGGTAGACCAAAATGCTAGGGATGGGTATCGGTCAAGGACTTATCGATATATCGGTTATCGATATATTTTTGTTTCAGTTATCGATATCCGATAAATATCGGTAGAGAACTATCGATATATCGATATATTGGTAGAAATCTATCGATATCCATCATCCAAATTTTCTTTAAAAAAAAAAAAAACAGATTAAATCAAGTACTGGTTTCAAATAATTACATAATTTTAGTCTCTTGAGTACAAAAAGATAGTATTGGAATCTACATTCTCAATTATACCTAATTGAGACACCTAATTATTCAAATTTATCATATTACACCAGGGGGCATGGAGTCCCCCCCAAAGCCCACAAAAGGTGTCCGGTTTTTTGACCCAAGCAATATGGTAGCCTAATCCTAGTATTTTCAAGACTTGAAATTGACAGAAAATATATTCAAGTTTGTATTGGCATAAGTATGCATACGTAACGATTTTATTGAATAATTATAGATTGAATAGGGAGTTTATGACACTCGCCTGATTCCTTAAAGAAATCAATAAGATCCTTAGCAAATTGACAACTGCTGATGGCCGGTGCATCGCTTCAATCTTACCTCTGTCTATTTTATATTTTGAATGGAAACAGTTGAATTTTTCACTGCAAACTAGTGAGAAACCAATCAACAACTAGAAAATATAATGTATATCATATATAAATAGCCTACTGTAAATAAGAAAACAGCCAAGTACTCTTATTATTTAACTTATGGTCAAAGTTGAATGTAGGCTATCCGATATTTGCCTATTTGGGGGTGGTCGATATACGATATTTGAGTAGTTTACCTTGTTAGGTAGACTGGTATTCAAACAAGTAAAATAGGAAAATAAAACGTTGTAAAATGCTAAGGCTGAGCTCTTATGGTTATGGTAGTCTATGAATTATGTAGCCTAAGATAAAATCCAACTACAGTAACAGGCTAACAGTATCAACTATTAACTATTTACTCACCTGAAAGTTTTGAGTGCTTGAACTGTATATGACTCCGCAAATTCGACGTGTTGCCGGAGGTTTTCACTGTAATTTTACAGTAACGACATTTTGCCATGCCATTTCCCAACTTTTCATAATGTTGCCAAATGTCACTTTTGGGCGGCATTTCAAGATATTGGAAAAATGAAGAAACTAATAAGTAGGCCTAATAGACTAAAATGAGCTAACACAAAATAAAACTAACATAATCTAAACTCATAAACTCAGTAACTCACTGCAATTCTATAGCGTCTTGTTCTTTCTTCATCAAAACAAAAAAGAAAAAACAAAATGGATGCCCCAAAAGCAAAAGTATTTATCGATATATCGATGAGCAAAATATCGATAACCAATAAATATCGGAAGGAACTTATCGATAATTATTTATCGATATTTTTTCCCAAAATATCGATATATCGATATATCGATGTTATCGATACCCATCCCTACAAAATGCATTACTTTATCATAATACTTTCTACTGTGCGGTCGCTTGTGTATTTACGGGACGCTATCTACTCGTATCTGAGCCTAAAGACTACGGAAGGTTAGCTTCATGCAGGTGCAGATATCAGAGTTGTTATCGGGCATTTACCATAAATGGCCAGCTGCAAATTTTGCTGTTGGATTGTGATAACAAATATACTGCAAGAAGCATGGAATAAGTATTATACTTATTCCATGTGCAAGAAGTAAGTGTGAGTTTCATACTGCATGTCAAGGTTTTATTTTCGGTTTGGTGATGATGACGGGAATCACTCTGATTCCACCTGTGATTCTTTTGATATAATTTAGTTCAGTGTAGGTCATGACGACGCTCATCAGAAATCTGAGTGAGAATGAAAGGTTTTTATGAATTGGAAATTGTTAAAATCTTATATTTCTCCACTACAAATTGCAGCTCAGCATCTTTCTTGTCTACTCCTTCAAGTACTTTTCCTTTTACTTTTAAATTCACTCAACATTTCCTTCTTTTTCCTTAAACAAGAAAAACGCGTTTTGCATTGCCTTTCTTTAGATTCTGGGTGTTTCTTTTTCTTGCACTTCTTCTTGTTCTTCTTTCGGTTTCCTTAGTTGCTTTCTTTCATCTACCTCCTCTGATAGCATCAATTCAGTGCCTTTTGTTCCATTTCTGAAGTTAACCTTCTTTCCTTTGCTTTTTTTCTTTCTCTACCTTTTCTTTTGGAATTTGCTTCATCTTCTACCCTTTCTTTTTGTTCCATTCTTTCTTATCAACTGCAAGCTTATCTTGTGATTTATTCTGCAATGTTTCTTCTTGCATTTCTTTATCATTATCAAGTTCATGTAGCCTTTGTTTTTTCAACTTTGTCTTCATGCTTTTTCGTTATTTTCCTTTAAAGGTTTGTCTTGCTCATTCTTCTTCAGAGCCTCTTCTCCCTCTTTATTATTTTTCTTTTCAAGTGCTTTCCTCTTCAACTGCTCTTGCTTTTCTTTTTCTTCCCTCTCTTTCTCTTTCTTTGCAAGTTTACCTTGTTCTTTCTTCTTCTTAATTTTTTTCTCTTGCAATTCCTGTTTTGCTTTAATTTCTTGCTTTTCTTACCCTTGTTTTTCAAGAACCAATTTCAGCTGTTCCTCTTTCAGTTTCAATTATTTTTCTTTTGCTTCCTTTTCCTGTTTTCCTTTTATTCCTTCTCTTTCTTCAAGATTGCCTCCTTCAATGTCTTCTCTTTTGGTTTACCTGAGTCAATATACATCACAACGCATTTGCAGATAGATACCAGTGCAGATTTCTCTCTTTCTCATTGCTGCTCTTCTCTTCCTCATCCGTGGTTTTCGTTCAGACTGGGCCCGTAACCCTTGTTAGGATCTTTTATTTCTCTACTACTACTTCCTACTAGCGCAGCACAAACCATAATGCATACAAGTTTTCTTAAACGACAAGATACAGCCACCTGTGAACCGCATAACAACGCTCAACAGAAATCCTATTTCCCGTGCTGGAAAACCTGTCTTTCGGAATGTTTTGAATGCTTACGGAATAAATCCAACACTTGGCAGGATATAATTTGTGTGCCGGCGTTTTATACAAGTCTTCCATAATTATTAGACTCCTGGATTTTGTGAGGTATATTCTTTGATGGCCTTAGTACGAGATACCAATGCCACATTTCAAGCCAAGCCTCTGATCAACAATGCGAAAGAAGTCATAGCAGCAGTTCATCAAAATAAAACCATCCTGTAGTTATCCCGTCCGGTTCACAGACAAAATCAAAAGTAGGAAATCGTGATGCCCGCTCAACCCTGGATCAAGGAGCGAAGTGCGTTATAGAAAATTTATGCAGGGGTCGAGCGAGTAATGGCTCCTTTTAAATCTCTTAGCGTCAAAAGCGGAAAAAAGGATCGCGCTCGTGATGTTTGATGAATGGGTCGCATTATTTTTATTTTCAAGGGCGCTCAAAAAGACAAGTTGGGCCGCGTACTTGTTACTAGCTCGTCAGTAGGAGTTCTCTTATGCTTCGTACACGATTAGAACTGCCGATAAAACACGGTTTCTGGGCGAGGAATGAAGGACCTGGGACGATATTCATGGCCTGGTTCGAGCGTCGGAATCGAATATTAAATTGGACATTTTTAGCCCAAAACACGGGCTATACCGAGTGCGAATTGACACATTGTTGTCTCTCTTCATCATCCAAACTGCACTGCGATTATCAGCGATTCTGATTAATATTTGGAAAAACATTTATAATTCTAACACGAAGTGTCGCAAGGAAATACAGAGATAAAAAAATTAATAATAATAACAATAAATAAACCTAAAGAAGAGTTGAAGGAGAATGAAACTTATCCGCAGTTACTCTCATTAGATCAGAATACAGTATTTTCTCAATATCCCAAGAGGTCGCGCTCGCGGTGGTGCGCAACCAGCTAAGGACCAGCCTATTCATATGAGACGACTTCGGACCCAATAATGAGAATGCAGAAAGCGATTATTAGAGTAGTATTCAAAGGAAATTGTACTGAGCGTATTGGTCTCACTTTTCAAAAAGTCATTAGATTTTTCCTTTCGTTAAGCTGATTGTGATGAAAAATATCGCTCGAGTAATACGAGAAAAATTATAACCACCCATTTCATACTGTCAGCAAATGATTCAGTCAATTGCTATGTTGAGTATCCTCATCCTCGCACAACTTCCTGCCCAAAAATCTAATCTAATAGCGTATATTCATGGGAGTATTTAGGAACCCCCCTTTGGCATCATTTGTCGGCAACTTGAACTACAACTTCTAAAGTAGGTTGAGAGAACAAGGAGAAACCCACCGAGGATTTTCAGATTCATTTTCAAAATCACTTAAAGTAGGCTCCGAAAGCTTAACTTGAAACTCTGCAAATTTCACAATGGTTGGTGGCACCCATCTGGAATTAATGGGCTTAGCGTCCATAATTTAGTGACTAGTTCCCGAAAATCGAGTTTCAAAAAACACATTTTCACACACATCCTCCCCGAATTTCGACCAAAAAGCTGAAAAGTTACTTGGACCATCAATTAGCCGGAAAGAGGTCCCTTCCCTCACAAGAATTTCAGATTTTTAGAAAATTGTCTACTACCGAAAACGGCGAACAGCGTACAGCTGTCGGGAATTTGTATTTTTTGAAATTTAAGGGCCGTTCGGAGAGGTTGACCACCGACATTAGGTAGATTGCATAATTATTTTTTTAATAATCAACGAAAACTCGTGAATGCCACGAATCGGCCTTCGATTCAGTGTTATACTAACCTGCAACGCAGAAATGTTTTGCGGAAGCGCTTCCCAGTTCTTTGGCAGGCTGAATGGATGATCCCGAGACGTTTTTCGTTATTCATTTTCCAGCGTATTCATTCATTTATTATTGAATGGATTATGGGAAATGTAGCATCAAACATGTGTCCCACATAATGCTTCAGGTCGCACAATGTACTTATGTGAAATCACTAGTATCCGAACCCATGAATTTCTAATAATTTCAATTGCTTACTAGGTAATAGTTTTACATAATTTCTACAATTGGAAGTAATTTATAGATTTTTCAATCTCAGCTACTAATTTCTGGTACTATCCTTTAAAAATGTCATGGATTATCGGAAATAATCCTGATTAACTTTTGCCGAAAACTTCTATTGGGGAAGGTCTTGTACCTTGGGACGCCTGTACCCGGGGGCAATTTGAAATGAGCGCAAAAAAAAAATAGGGAATTTATTCTACGGTCGATTTAACGGCAACCCGATTAGTAGTAAACAATACAAGCTTCCATTCTTTGATAAATTACTTCTGTCTTGAAACAAACGTAATTGAAAAAATCGTCCCAAGGTACAAGACTTTGCCGTATATTTCTGTATGTGACAACCTAAGTCGTCATGAAAACCTCGAATCAGGAGCATGGAGACTCATTCCAATCGCTTCAGCGTCCAAAAATTAGTGGACAATGATACCCCACACGCTTAAGTACCAGAAATTTCGAAAACACATTCGAAATGGGTAGATAGGTACCCCTTTTGACCCATAACCTCATCCAAAAGGCACCAATCGTTCCAGGACCCATCCCGATCGATTCAGCGTCCAAAATTTAGTGGAAAATGACACCCCACACGAGGCGGATGAACCTGCAGCCGTGATGTTCTTGCTGGTTTCAACCTCTTTGGGGGACAAACCCTAATGGCAAAAATACACCACAAGAAGCCAATCATCGACGCCGGGGCTCTTCTATTCCTTCTTCAGAGGGTCCTCTACAATTTACCGTCTGGTAGCGTGAAATTCTCAGGCCCTTTGAAACAATAATGCCAATATACCAAACGGGCATACCTACGAGTATTTGACGTACATGTGCGTATGGTATGTGAAGGTTTTCTCATTCAACGCATAGATAGGTAAATAAATTGTATTTTCTGGTAAAATCAATAGGAACAGCCCCGTTTCACATTGAGAAATCTCCTCTTAGCCACCGTTTGGTGTCTCTCGTGTCGTTCCCAAACGTTTTTCCGACCCTGGAACAGAATAATTCAGTTACATTGCAGTTACTGGTTCTTTGTAAACAATACGAATTACTACATTACAAAATTACCAATAAAACGCAAAAAAGAGAAATCCAGAAGTGTCGACAGGCAGGAGGGAACCCTAAACCGACCAACCAAGAGGCTCCCCATAAAAGCAACCCCTCACCTGAATTTTCCACCGGGGATGTGGCCAGCGTAGTCGGGTATCATGCCAACGTGCTTGTGATAAATTTCAGTCGGCTGAATCAGCAGTGGCGGGTCTCTCCTGATGATGCTGACGGGAGCCCATTCAGTGCTCAGTCGCCGCCTGTAATTGGTCGTGAAGTCGCAGAGTGCTGAATTCGTGTAGGGGGTGTAGCCTTTGCCGTATTTCGACTGGCCAAAAGGTATATGACCGGTGTAACCTGTAAAAGAAGAAATGAGCTGGTTTATTTGCATTTCCCGGCAATGCGAAGGCTTTTAACGAAATTAAGATTAATTTAGAGGCACTTTGGTGGTGTATTTGGAATGAATAACCAATCAAACCCCTACCCTCTCCCCTTCGAGTATTTTGTTGTAATCTCTCCGCGTAAGAGGTGTACACTCTGTCTTCGAGGATCCCACTTGAGTCTAAATTCCTGCATTTTGTTTCAATTCTCGAATCGCACATGATTTAGCCGCCTACCGTTTTAAGAGCAATCTACTTTTCTAATGTGTAAAATCAATAATATTGTTGATAAGCATGACGATCACCTTTTCAACGGTTACTATGTTTGAATTCCGTCTGAAGACCAAAACTGTTCAAGTGTCAAAATTCAGGTGTAAACTTACCGGGGAATGAAATTCTTTCGTGGATTCAAAACCTCCATAAAATAAGGAGAAGTGGAGTCTCCGGTGCCAGAAGGTTTGGGCTCGGAGATTGCGATATTCCTCAGAATTCCAGCAGCTTCAGGGCGCACTTCCAGTAGCGGTAAGGTGAACTCGGTTTTGACCAACTACAGTCGATAAAACGATTATATTAAAATCATTCGGTCGAGGTCCATTTAACGTACATAATTACTGTAGATTCAGCAGGTTTAGTTTCATGCTGAATAGTTCGATTGACTCTTACTTGGGATTCTTCGACGCTGGGCTCCCATTTGCCTGACTGGATTCCAACCAGTCGTTCCAACTGCAATTCCGCCTCTCGCTTTTTCATCTGATTCTTTTCAAACTCTGCCACCCCTTCTTCGGCCGCCACCGTATACGTCATCCCCGATTTACCTCTCGACATCGGCACGAAACCTGTAAGTTCGATCCCGAGTCGTCACGGGAGTTAGAAAACTGTTACAAGTTGGCACTCAACTCAATCGGTATTTCCCGATTTTTTTTTTCTTTTTCTTTTTGTTTAGCAAAGAAATGCGCCGCTACACGCCACTATCAGGTGCCCTTACTACTGTTGGGCTTCAAAGCGAAGGTCTTTTGTGTCTGACATGCAAATCCGAGTGACTTCTTCGTCTATCAGAAGTAAATAGCAATCTGTCCAGCCCAAAAGTAGTTAAATGACTATAATTAAACAATTTAACAGCTCACCAGATGACAAAAGGATAATCTATTCCTGTGTATAAATTGTGTCTAACTAACGGGAATATGCAAGCCATACGACGCTTCAAAAAACATAATACAAATTTCTTTCGAGACTCAAACTTACGCCAAATTACTTGCTTAACCCTCGAATGGCCTCAATCTTTTTTCTTTTCTTAACGGAGAAGAAAAAACAGCGCTAGCGGTGGTAATAATAAGCTCAAAATATAATTTAGGATAAATTTTACATTTACGTCAATATCTATAAGCGAAAAGTGAATATTAAGTAGATAGTCCATGCTTAAAAATTTCATCTTTTTCTCATACGCGATTTCACTGGCAATACATAGTTCCCGGAGGTATCCGTTTCATGATTTTCGGAGGGGAAAAAAATCTGACAATCTCTGTATTTTGGAAATGTTGAAGAACGCTGTAGCCCTGAAGCTCATAATATTTTAGCGCAGCCAGAAAAAAAGCGACACGACCAGACGATTTTTTTTTTTTTTTTTTTTTTTTTTTTGGAAAATACTGCAAACCATTTTATAGATTAAAAAACTATATTTTTATAGATGAATCTTGAGCCCCCACCCCCGCCACCAAGAAGCTTTTCAATTTTAAAATAGGCACCTACCCATTTTAACCAACAATTTGCCTGTTTATGGAAAACCAAAACCCATTACAACCGATTTAGCGTTCAAATGCCACCCCAAAACCAGATATTTAGACGCCCGTCAAAAATACCAATTTTATCTAAGGCCATAGTTAATCTAAAGAATGATTTAAACACATAACTGAGGCCCGAATGGAGTTAATATGCAAAACGACGGTCGACAAAATTTCCGACGATTATCGATAGGTCTATATCAAACCGAACAGAAATGTCAATTTGCAATCTACAGTGGAACACCCCCTAATGAACACATTCGTTGGGCGGACATATATCAATTCTCCATTTAAATAAATGTTTTCCGAACTTCCCTTAGGCGGACTTCCCTTGAACGGATGAATGTCAGTTTTAGATGGTTTCCCTTGGGCGGACAGCAGTGGTCGGTTTGTGCGAGGTTTTTCATGTCTTTATCGGGTGATTGGTGGGTGTTTACATAATTATATCCCTTCACACACACATCAGACCACACTCATCATCTTTACTTCTCACATCTTCAGTTTACTTCTGAAGGATGCGTTTACTATGACCGGACTACTTCTACGGACATACTAAGGCATCGGCATTGCGAACTGACATTGAAAAAATCAATTAGGTATATTAAATCTTAAACAACCAATAAAATCGTAAAAAAAAAAAGTGAGAAAGAGTCCATTGCTTTTCAGAAGCCCATTAACACGTATTTTACTTAGTAAATTGACTTTTTTTTTTCAGAAAATCATTAAAATATTCGTCAATTATTCATTAATAATCTTTCTCTCCTTTCAACTTCCCGGACCAAGCGGACATCCTCTTAGATTATTGGTTCCTCATCCGTCCAAGATTAATCTTCCCTACGGAAAACACTTCTCTTAAACGGAAAAAAATTATTCCACGTGAATGTATTCATCTTAATGCAACTACTGCGATTTTATTAGTGTTTTGTGATTAAATTAATTCAAAACGTAGTTGATATCGGGTCGGACACGAGTAGAAAGTCCGGCAAATCGCGGTCATTCATCGTTCAGCGATGAAAGCTTATAAGGAGGGGAAGATAAGCGAGAAACGAGAAGCTTGTTACTAAAAAGGGACGTGCTCCAAATCTCAATTGAAAAGAGTTTGGCGACAGCGAACGCCACCCTTCAATGACATAATCCGAGCGCCGTCTTCGTGAGGAATGAGAGGATTTCAACAGACCGGTATCCCTTTATGTTCGAATAAACCGAAAAACTCTTCACTAGAAATATTCTTCACGCGATAAAAACCTTCTTGTTGAAGGATTCGTTCAAAAGGAATACCGTCACTGATCCTATTAAATTTGTTGCGTGTTTGAGTGCTCTTCTAACTAACGAGAGAGTAAGTTTTCGAGCTTGTCGTTTAAAACGTTGCAATTTCATTCACAGGGGTTGGTTATTCCTCGGATCAGCAGCATGGAGACCCATTCCAATCGATTCAGGGTCCAAAATTTAGTGGAATGATACCCCACACGCCTAGATCGCCAAAATCTGGAAGATCCATTTTTCAAAAACACATTTTGACGACCCCTTCCTCCTAAATTTGGTTCCATCGGGCTGAATAGTTTTGAGGACCAACTTAAGCCGAGTCCGTGACCAAAATTTCAGATTTATGGACAGTTTTCTGCTATCAAAATTGGCGTGGATGGCGGACGGATTTTTGCTTATTTTGTAACGTGGCGGGAAGCCTTTGTGCTCCCCATTACAATTTTGGTGTAGGCACCAAGTAACAAGTATAATATATATTCAATGAATAACCAATAAAAATGAACATCTACGTATTATTTGAATCAAGAAGAGACACATTATGGCTTTATTACAAGTGAGGAGGTATCAACAAGAAAACCGATGATTAATCATGTACTATTTACATGTACTAATGTAATAATTATCTCAAGTTCCTCACCGGCGTAAGAAGGGACCATCGGATGGGAGTATTTGGCATCTCTCGTCTGTTTCCGCCCTTCGACAATATCGATGATATCTTTGGTCGGTCTCGTGACCTGGAAATAACCGTTGTATCGCCTGAGTTGTGAATGAGAATGAGGCAAAACCGCCATGCGATTCCGTTACTCCTTCAAAAGCCGCGCTATAAATGAATAACTTTCTGACATACGGTGCCGTAATACAAACCATCCCCCACCGCCTGGTAATTCGCGAGTGCCAGGGCGCGCCGAGTACAAAGTTTTTGAGTTAAAGCGGAGAACGTGAAGGCTCGTCGGGCCGTGGGTTTTAAAGAGAATGGCGGAATAAGTTTTCATATTTCGGAGCCTTTTCGACTTCGTGTTGTAACTTCTTCAACGTACGGCATAAATTGAGGGTTCTCACGGATCCTTCGACTCGAAACACAAAAGCAGCTGTCGAGTGATGAGCGAGCGGCGCATTATCGTCGGAATTCATTATTCATTACGTCACGTATGAGACAGCGGCCTTGTGTTGAGCAGATAGGAAAACACCCCCGTCTAGGGTGGAAACCCCGTCAAAATGAAAGATATCAAACTTACATTTCATGTGAATACATTAGATAAAATTGAAGTACTACCTAACATAAATTTGGGCGAGCGTTTTTTACGTGAGGACGTCTACCCACTAATGGTGTTGAGGAGGAAATTTTAGGGGTTGACACATCAAAGAACTCAGAGGAGGAGAAGGGAGTGAAAGTTTTCTGTTGGTCAGGGGTATATATGAAGGAGTGAGGGCTGGGGAGATTGTTTTTGCAAAAAGGAGTTTGAAGGGTGGGTCGTATTGGTAAAAAAAGGGGAGTTTGGATGCAGTAGGTAGGAGGTTTGGATTGGTCACAAGCGGAAAGTGGGGGGTTGTGGTGGATACTTGGTTGGCAGCATGTGGATGGTCACATCTAAGATTTAAAATAAATATAATATAAATAATACTTTATTATAAATTAAACAAATAGAAATTATACAAGTGTTTTTCAACACATTCAGCGCAGACGACTCAACAGTTGAGTCAAGCAGGATACCTGCTGGTAGAAATGGCCATCGATACATAGTATATTGATATTTTTTCAATTTTCTGTAGTATCGGCGGTAAAATATAGATGCCAATATTATTATATCGTAGGTTAGTCAACGATAGTAAGCACCAAAAAATATCGACAGTTCTAGAAAAATATCAGTTAAAAAGTTGAATAAATATACCATCAATACCAATATACAATGTTTTCATGCAAAAAGTCAATATCTCTGATTCGGCCCAATTTTTTTTTCTTTTTTTTTTTCTGTGCGTTTCAAAGTGTCTATATCATTAAATTCAAATGTCCGTACGCCGTCCACGCTGACTTAAGTAGTAGAAAATTATCTAAAAATCTGAAATTTGGGTCAGGGCTCCGTTCCCAGTTGGTCCTCGAAACTCTTCAGCCCGATCGGACCAAATTTGAGCGGGGTAGGGGTCGAAATATGTATTTTGAAAAATGAATTTTCGATATTTCTGATACCTAGGCGTGTGGGGTATCATTTCCCGCTAAATTCTGGACGCTGAATTGACTGAAATGAGTCTCCATACGCCTGGTCTGAGGAATAACCAACCCCTGTAAAAGAATTTGCAGCGTTTTTCTATATTGCGTTCCTAGGCCTTCAAATATTCGTAATTTTTCTGATATTAAATTGGAAAATACTAGGTACAGGACGCCTAGTTAGTAGTGAAACATACAAACCTCTCTATAAAAAGTGGGTAAATTGAAAAAAAAATTAAATAGTTTACTCGTTTTATTACGTATTTCTATTTTTGAACCAATTTAAACTTTTAGTGTATTTTTAAAATACTTAAATACTTATTTCAAAAATATTTTATAATACAACTTACGACAAAATCCGTCACAGTGCGGTCGGAAAGAACCAATTTGTCGCTGTGGTTGGTCGTTGGATCGAGGAGAATTTTATGCGTCAAGGACCCGTAAGTGTCGCCCAGTTTGTACGTGTATCCCGGAACGTGGCCAGTATATCTGACAATGAAAGGGATTGAGTTAAGGAGGATGCACCAATCATTTATTGAGGTTTTGACCAGATTTCCAATGTGCGTGAATGTTTTAAGTTTGAGCTGTTAAACTGTTTATTAGCTTTACAATGAAGATTTTCTGATAAAATGACTCAATTTTTTTGTTCAGGATCAATGAGCTTCACCGCTCCACCGCTCAATATGCCAACCTCAGCAATCACTACAACAATCCTGAAGATAAGTCGTGGTAAGTAAAACTTGCGTCCTCGTTCAACAACGTACCCGGGAATGTAATGAGGATGAGGAGTGACGAGATTGTTCACCGACATGTTTACTAGGAATTTGATAAGGTGGAGCCAAAAATGATTGAGTTCGAATAATGAATTTAGTGCTTTCTAAATTTGAATTTGAATAGAGTGCGTATTGTATACGCACTTAGGCGACAGTTGCTATCAGGTTACCTTGTCTTACGTGAGAACTTATCATCAACATGTAGTTATTTGCACTTACAATCCCAGTTTTTTTTTTTTTTTTTTTTTTTTTTTTTTTTTTTTTTTTTTTTTTTTTTTTTTTTTTGGTTGGTTATACTTTGGACTAGGCGCATAGAGACTCATTTTAATCGATTCAGCGTCCAAAAATTAGTGGAACGATACCCCACACGCCTCAGTCGTCGAAAATATCGAACATGGGGAAAATGGGGAAAATAGTGGGTGTAGCGGGTTCCGGACCAATTTCATTTGATTTAGGGTCCAAAACTTAGTGGAAAATGACACCCCACGCGCCTAGGTGCCAGAAATCTCAAAAACACACATTCGAAATTGGTAAATAGGTACCCATTTCGACCCATAATCTCAATTGTTCCAGGATTTATTCCATTGGATTGAGCGTCCAAAATTTAGTGGAAAGTGATATCCCACACGCCTAGATTGCCACAAATCTCGAACATCTATTTTCAAGAAACACATTCTCTGTGTGTTTTTTGAAAAATGGATATTCGAGATTTTAGCGGTCTAGGCGTGTGGGGTATCATGGATCTCTTTTGGACCCTGAATCGGTTGGAATGAGTCCGAGACCCACCATACCCACGGTTTTCCCCATTTTCCGCATGTTTGGCATATTCGTGAGGGGTATCGTTTTCCACTAATTTATGGACGCTAAATCGATTGGAATGAGTCTCCTTGCGCCTGGTTCGAGGAACAACCAACCCTTGTGAAGGAATTTGCAGTGTTTTTGAACTAGACACCAAGGAATAGCCAACCATAATTTGAGTAGAAAACACTCCAGTCTCAGCAATGTCATCATTCCACTGCAGCATGCTGTGCTTTTGTTGGGTCCTGTTCTTCAGCAAAGCTATCTGCTACTTTTCTTATTACTTCCTTGTCCATTGCACCGTTGTGGGGTGTACTTGCGACCCGAGAGATTGTCGTTTGTGTGGATATCTTCTTGTGGCCTACCAATAGAATATTCCACGCGTTTGAAATGGCCGGAGTTTTCCGAGGGGTAAGTTGTGCATTCAGGTTTGAGAACCACTAGACTAGTCGTCTGATTACGGCTGATACCCCCCCCCCCCCATACACCACCGTGTGGACCTGAAGGAATCAAAACGTGTCACCGTCGCGTCGGTCTGCTGAGGGTCCTCGGGGATGAGGAGGAGTCAGAAGGGCGGACATGCGCCCTTCAGCCCTTCGAAGAACCCGACCCAGCGACCGAATGATCGATACGCTGTTCCTCGAGCCGCCCGACATGTCTCAGGTACGTGGAGCACCTCAAAATTCCTCAAACCGGCCTTTGTTTTGTCCGAGAACACTCACCAATGTGTGTTGGTGGTTCACGGAAAGGTCCACGACAAGCGTTTCGTGTGTGGATCCGAGTCGGACGACGATTTCCCCCTTCGGCCGCCCCACACGTCACCCCAAGTGCCGTCACACAAGCACATATTTCACCAAAAACGCATACCTGGAGTCCTTGCCGAAACACTCCCGACTCCAGTCCGCACATTAATCAGAACCCTCGAAAATAAAATAACACCCTTCATTGATGGTTGAGTTCTCAGGCCCACAAGTTTCACTTCAATCGATTTTCATAATTTATTGCTCGCTCCACGGACAGCCATCTCCCGTCAATTTCAACCAAAACCATCTTCAACGCGCACATTAAATTATCTCCAAGTAAAGAGAGCTGAGGTATTATAATGCAACTAACCTAGTACGAAAGCATATAGGAATTTTAATTTTCTATCCAACTAACACATTTTTGGAAAAGTTAACTGTGTCCGAGTTATGCCGAACACACCTTTAAAGTTTTTTCGAAGAATTCAACGATATAATTCATATTTATAGTCGTGAATACGAATAAAATTTATGAATTCGACAGATGTGAAGATGGATGTTAAGAATACGGATATGAATATAGCAAAAACATAAGAGTTTCACTGAAATGCACAATTATTATGAACAATCAGGTAATGCTAATTGCTTATTTTGTTGTGAACATGAAAAAGTTTGATCAAAATTGAAGTCATTTGAATGTAAATTCTACAATCTCTTTATTTACAATCTTTGTAAATATGAGCGCGCTTTTACCTTGTGAATTTCAACCAATCATGTTTTTTGTAAATTTTGTTCTTAAAAAAGAAGAATTCATGGACATTTTTGTATATAACAACATTTTTATCAAGCTCATCATAGAAATATCAAATTTATAATTTCTTTTTGTTGTTAATTTTTGAAAGTCTTCAAAATAGTACCACAGTTCTTCACGATAACAAGCGATTTTGTTGTGGGATTCACTGTAGTATGATTTGGATTTTTTGAGAAGAAATAATTTAGAATGCATTTAAGAAAATGGGTACCTACGAATTTTTAAATAAATTCTGAAATATTGAACAACAACCATCATCAAAAACTTTCAACATCACATTTTTTTAAGTCTCCTTTCTCACTAGTGGCAGCACAGAATACACAGGATTCGCAATCTTTACCAAAATTCAAATTAAAAGGTGGTTGTTGCTAATATTTGCGTGTATCGACAGATTTGATGGCCATCAAATCTGAAATCCGTCTGCCTATCGTCCACTGGAGACGATATGCATCAGGGCGAATTTGATTGAAGTTATCAGAATACAGGGTATATCTCCCCTTTACGACCTGACTGTATTGCGGGTCATTGCCTAGTCTGTTAATGCGAACTGACGGGCCCCTGCTGTGAAGATTTTGAGTTGAACTGAGTATTTTTCGTCATTCCGTACCTATCCTTCACATCCCGGCGACGTACTCCTACAACCGTGTTCAATGCCGTATTTTGGCTGCATAATTTCAAATTTGAAACAAATTTATCTCGAATTGTTCTTTTGTCACAGGTAAAAGTGATTGGATTGCTCGCAATATTAGCCACAGTTTCTAATGGAATTTTAATTGAAAATGACGATAACGTCCTCCACATCGGTGGAATTTTCCCCATCGGTGGAGAAGGAGGATGGCAAGGTGGACAGGTAACACACTAATTTCATTTTTACGTTAATCGCGACGTCTGATTACGATTTTCCTATAATTATTTTAAATTTTCTTGATACTTTACAAGGCTTGCGAACCTGCGGCAAATCTCGCTCTTGAAGATGTGAACAACAAAACGGACCTTTTACCCGGTTTTATTCTGAAGCTTCATTGGAACGACAGCGAGGTAAGTTGGAATTTAAGAGCTCAATTTGACGAATTTGTACGTTCGTATTGTTTCAATTAGAACCAATTTTCAGTGTGAACCGGGTCTCGGAGCATCGGTTATGTACAATCTACTGTACAACAAGCCGCAGAAGTTGATGTTGCTGGCAGGATGTAGTACGACGTGCACCACCGTTGCAGAAGCTGCAAAAATGTGGAATCTCGTTGTCGTAAGCAATCTGAAGTTAAATTACTATACCTAGCTCAAATCATATATGAATTCGATCCAAATCTCTTCTTGAGATTTTCAAATCCGTTTCAGCAGTTTATAATTGATTTGTAGTTGTGCTACGGAGCGAGTTCGCCAGCTTTGTCAGACAGAAACCGGTTCCCCACTCTGTTCAGGACCCATCCATCTGCAACTGTTCACAACCCCACGAGAATAAAATTGATGGAAAAATTCGGCTGGTCTCGTGTAGCCATTTTGCAGCAAGCGGAAGAAGTATTCATTTCGGTAAGAACATCGTACAAGACTTCTGGGTTTGTTGAAGACCATATTAGGAAGATCTAGTGACTGTTGCGTGTGTCTTTTAGACTGTAGAAGACCTCGAAGCACGTTGTAAAGAGAGTGGCATCGAAATTGTGACGAGACAAAGCTTTTTGAGCGACCCGACGGACGCTGTGAGGAATTTGAGAAGGCAAGACGCTCGGATCATCGTCGGTTTGTTTTACGTGGTGGCTGCACGGAGAGTTTTGTGCGACATGTACCTACAAGGGTTGTACGGCAAATCTTACGTCTGGTTCTTCATTGGTGAGTATGATTGGCAATGTGAGCTGTTGCAGCGAAAAGGAAACAAGGTCAACTGTTGCACTGAAGGCTTAGGTTTAGTGTGAGGTCACATCCATGGCTGCCCAGACTAACGGACTGCAACCCACACGGAGCTCTCAATTAAATTTATACCACCACCACCACTCCCCCTATACTGGTCTGTCTAACGTCATTACACAATTTTAAGGTGTAGTTCCAAAGATTCTGTGGCCTTCTGAGCTGAGAATTCGAGGAAGGGATGCGTACCTATCTCGTTCTCCCTCTGCCTGCCTATCGTGCATGGTAAATCCTATAATGCCGACCTTCTGGTCGTTAAGGCGTCAGTACCTGGGGCTCGAGACTGGTCGAAGTTTCGAAGCTGCTGGCTCGAGTGTGACCAACTGAGTATCGGCAGTAAGTATCCGTATATGGTTGTGCAAGGGCTAATCACACACGTGTCTGCCTTAGTAGTGGCTTGAAATTGACCAGGAGCCTCCCTCCATCTGATGGCTGGGGGAGGGGTAGGTGTGATGGCTCTATCAGCTGATTGTCCTCTATCTCGTTCGAGAGATCCAAGCAATCCCGATCCAGACCCTCTGAAGGGTGTTTTCGCCCCGTCATTACTGCAACGATTGACCTCATTTGCTGCCTGTTCAGCCCATTGGCTCTTTTAGCTCAGGGTGTGTTGGTCCACTCTCCATGGACCTCCCAAGCTGTTCACCCTTCGATACTCGGCCAGTACTCGCTCATTTACTGGCCATCCTGACAGCACACTGGTCACCCCAAGAAGAGCCATGGAAGAAGAGAAGGAGACTGGGGGAAGAGTTGTATTATTTACGGTTTAAGCCAGACATCAGTCAACCTATGTGAGATATCAGGTGTCGTTATTCTATTTCGTCCTACCAAGAGTTCTTTGTACCTCCTATACCAATAATGGGTTGTTCCAATGATCGGAAAATCTCTGTTGTATCAACAATCATTACCAATACTGGCACAAACGTTAATGGTATATGCGAAAAACTACCGAGTTTCCCACAATTGAGTAAAGGATTAACGATACAAAGTAGAGTAATTTTAGTTTATTAATGAAAATATGTAAAAAGTAAAATGTAAAATGTAAAATGTAAGCCTTCGACATAGCGGAGCAGTTTTGATGTGTTGATGTAGATGCTGTCCGCATCGATGACGTCTTGCCTCAGTTTTTAGCACTTGCCGGGCAGCTCTTTCACCACAAATTTGATACGCTCGACTTCAGAAAATTCTCTGAATCGTTGGAAAACTAATGGGGGAGGTTCAAGGGATTTTTTCTTTCGAGGCAACATATTAAAACTTTCATGAAACCACCTGATTGTGCTGCAATAGCCGCTATACCGTTTGGTAGGTGGATATTCACAAATTGTTGATGGCCACGGACAAACCTGTGTTGTTCTCCGCAGGATGGTACGAGGATAACTGGTTTGAAGTCAATCTGGAGAAGGAAGGCATCAGTTGCACGAAAGAACAGATGCGAGAAGCTGCCGAGGGTCACATCACGACAGAGGCTTTAATGTGGAATCAAAACAATCAGAAGACCATTTCTGGAATGGTACGAACGTAGTATTTTTGGCGAGGAAGAAGACACGTATACGGTAGCTCTTCATTTACCTTTTTATTTGATTACAGACTTCAGAAGATTTCCGTCATCGATTGGAAAGCGTATTGCGCAAAACGTACGACATCGATAACCATCGGTATCCTGAAGGTTACCAAGAAGCTCCTTTGGCCTATGATGCCGTGTGGGCTGTGGCGTTAGGTCAGTTATTTCTTGTGCTCATTTCAATTTCCTATCCAACATTGGACATCATTCAATCAACGAATTTTCGATTATTACAGCTTTCAACAAAACGATGTCGAGGCTTCATAGACAGGGGAAGACGTTGAAGAACTTCACCTACACTGATAAAGAAACCGCCGATGAAATCTATTCGGCTATCAACTCGACACAGTTTTTGGGTGTTTCGGTATGTGATGTTTTTTCGTCTGCTTGTTCATTTTTAAAGGTTATTCCTTGAATAATCAATCTATGTTTTCATGCAGAAAGTCGATCCCTCCGATTCGGCCCCAAAAAAATTTTCTGGACGTTTCAAGGTGTCTGGATCAAAATAGGCAAATGTCCGTCCGCCGTCCATGCCGACTTTGGTAGAAGAAAATTTTATAAAAATCAAATATTTTGGTCGGGGACCTGTTCTCGGCTGTAGTTGGTTCTCAAAAATTTTTCTGCCCGATCGGACCAAATTTGGGAGGGGTAAAGGTCAAAATGTGTATTTCGATAAATGGATTTTCGAGATTTTCGTCGATCTAGGCGTGTGAGGTATCGTTTTCCATTAATTTTTGGACGCTGAATCGATTGGAATGATTCTTCATGCTCCTTATCCAAGGAATAACCAACCCCTGTGAATGAATTAGCTGCATTTTATACTTTGTTATTTTATCAAAAATACAACTTTTGGCACAGGTTTTAAGATCTATTGCGCGTGGTAACATTATTATTCCTTAAAAATCAAGGTACGATAAGGAATTAGTATGCCATTGTTCCTAATTGGGACGTCTGTGCGAATATTTTCGCCTGCAACCAATTTTTCGGGAGGAAATGAGCAGAAAATAGATGTTTTTAGCTCTTTCCCGAATCAGCCATTAAACGGTGAAAGGGGAACATGAGGGCTTTACACTTATTATTTATCACACGAGTTATCAATATTGCTATTTCAACGCTGGGCCGTTCGAGCCAATATCTTTCTCTAATGACCAGTGCCTCTAAAATGCTGGAATATAATTATGAACTTTTTTCCAAAGTTTTGTTGATTTTACAGGGACGAGTAGCTTTCAGCTCTCAAGGAGACAGGATAGCTCTGACCCAAATCGAGCAAGTCATAGATGGCAGCTATGTGAAATTAGGATACTACGACACCCAGGCGGATAACCTTACTTGGTTCAATCGTGAAAAATGGAACGGTACGTATGGCTTTTAAGAATTGGAATTAACCGTTGAGTTGTAACCACTCAGAATATTGTATACCGGTTTTTAGGAGGAAAAGTGCCGCAGGACAGGACGATTGTGAGGAAGGTTCTTCGTACGCTGTCGATCCCATTGTTGATTTGTATGTGGACGATATCTGTGATTGGCATACTTATTGCCATTGGTCTGATAATCTTCAACATAATGTACCGTTATCGCCGGTGAGATAGATCATCTTCGCGCTAACTAGTTAGTAGTGTTGCGGATTGAGCGAATTTTCATTTCTACACGTCTCATTTTAGGGTAATAAACTCGTCACATCCCGTCTGCAACACTATTATGCTTGTTGGCGTGATAATTTGCCTCTCGAGCGTCATACTGCTGGGAATAGACGGTCAAATCGTCTCGGCTGAAACGTATCCGAGCATTTGCCAGGCAAGAGTGTGGCTTTTGTCGTTGGGCTTTACTCTCGGATTTGGCGCCATGTTTAGCAAAGTGTGGCGTGTTCATCGACTGACGACCAAAAGCAAAGCTGAGACTATGAACGTATGTTGAAAATTTATCACATTTTCCATTTCAAATTTGAAACACCAATGTGAAATTGAAACGAAAATTGTTTTTTGTTGGCTGCAGAAAACTGTGCATCCTTGGAAGCTCTACACGATGGTGGCGGGGCTCCTTACGGTGGATTTTATCTTCCTTCTTACCTGGCAAATCGTCGATCCGATGCAGAGAAGCGTCGAAGTCTTCCCATTAGAAGATCCTATTTCGACTGACGACGACATCAAAATCCGTCCTGAGCTCGAACATTGCGAAAGTGAAAATAACAACGTTTGGCTCGGTAGGATGGCAACCCTTTGGCATTTTGAAACGGCTTTAACGGTCATTTCCTTAATTGTATTCACTCACTTCGCAGGACTCGTCTACGGCTACAAAGGTTTGGTCCTGGTTTTCGGCCTGTTCCTCGCCTATGAGACCCGCAGCATCAAAGTGAAGCAAATCAACGACTCTCGCTACGTAGGCATGTCCATCTACAACGTGGTCGTCCTTTGCCTCATCACCGCTCCAGTCACAATGGTCATTGCATCGCAACAAGACGCATCTTTCGTATTTGTCTCACTAGCTCTTATTTTTTGCTGTTTCTTATCAATGGCGCTCATTTTCGTACCCAAGGTAATTGAAAAGCTGATGACTTTAAATAACACCGGTATGCCGTCTTTCATTAAACTTGTATGATAAACTTGATGATCGTAGGTGATAGAAGTGATCAGGCATCCGAGAGACAAGGCGGAATCCAAATACAATCCTGACGTTGGTGTTTCTAAAGAAGACGAAGACAGATACCAGAAACTCTTGGCTGAGAATGAAGAGCTTCAGAAACTTATTAGCTCGGTATGTTGATTTAACTTTACTTTTATTGATTCCATACCCTACCTGCTTGAAATTTCCAATACTTAAGAGTAATTACTAGCTGTTTTTCAACCAGTATCGTTAGCAGCCTTTTCACACAGGGGCGTAGAGTCAGGGGTAGCGGCGGTACCCCAACAAAAAGGAGAAAAAAGGTCCAAAAAATTTAAAATCTGAAAAGTTGAATTAGGCGGCTTTCTAACAGATTTGATTTAAAAAACCATTTTCGTTGATTCCTCGTATTAGGTTCAAATTAGATATTGATGAAAGTTTAATTCAATACTATGGTTGGGAGGTAGAGACAGACTTGGAGGACTTAACAGGGAGACAGGTCGCCTTTTTGTTGGTTAGTTCTGTTCACTAACTATTCGCGTGGGAATTTTTGGTTTCTAGCTACTGTTCAGCAGGATACTTTGGATATTCACGGAGGGGAGGGGGTGTGGTACCCTCCAGAGCCATGCTACGCTCCTGAATTCGCGTTATTCTGGGGATCCTCCCTTTCGTCCTTATTGGCCTTTTAACCGCTCAAGTTTCTCATATTTTCAAAATCCAGTCCTTTTCAGTAAATTCGTTAAATTTTTGGGGATATATTATTTGTGTTCGAGAATCATTTCCTAATTTGTAGTAGCCAACACTTTTGAGAAAAATAAATAAATAGACGAATCGATACGCGTTACACATATTTTGAACCGTTTTGAAGACTTTCTTCGTCCTTGCAGTGCAAATACGATCTGATCACGGCCTATCCTTGGCACACTGAATGTGTATAATGTCATCAATAAGTAGATTTGTTTGCTCTTAACAATTTTCTAACCTCTCCTTCTTGTCCTAATACTCCTCACTCACACCCAGTCAGTTCATTACGGCCCGAAATCACCGCTAGAAATTTACCTTTGCAGAAAGAAGAGAAAATCCGCCTTCTGAAACAACGACTCGCCGAACGAGAAGCGGGTAAAGGAGCGGATCCGAATCGTGGTTCCGATCAAACGACCAACTTGCTTTCGGTAAACAATGATAACACTCAGGTAGTAGCGGATTTCATTACAGACGCTGGAACATCGGATTCGGCTTATGGCGGTGGCGTATCCGTCTACACTCGGTCCTCCAGAGCGTCTGGGTCCGATTTTGAGTTCTCCGACTCCTACTTATAAAACAGAAAATCGACTAAAGAAATGGATAAAATCAATGATTAATTACCTACCAAAGTAAAAAAAAAAATTACCACCAAAAAGATGGAAAAAAACTAGATTTAGAAAAAACTTTTCGTATACATAATAAAAATAACGTAAAATCAGGAAATTTCATATAACGTCAAAAATAATTAAATTAACGTAATATAATTTTCTACGACAGATATTTGGCACAAAATAATGTTTTCTACAAATTTCAAATGTGGATTAATTTAACGAAAATTTTTGTAGGGAGAGTGGTTGTAAAGGCTGGACTCACTTCAATTGACGAACCATCGAACTTCTAGAACCAGCTTGTTAACCAATTAGATTGAAGTACGTACGTCATACGTTCAGGATTCCCACCTTTGCAAAATGAAAATCGTGTTTTGTTTCACTTTGGTCAGTGTATATTAGTAGCTTTATGACGAGGAACACTTCCATTTTCTTTCAAGCCCTTACCCGCACTCTTCAAATGTTGAAAACGATATGAGGCGATTAAGTGAATTTGCACGAACGCACGTCTGAGTGTTCTGTTGAGTCATTTTTAAAAGAAAATTGAAGGTTGAGTAAAAAAGAAAGAAAAAAGACGCGATTTAGGCGAAAATAAAACAATTCTCCTCAAATGCGTTAAAAAATTACGAAATAAAATGAAGAAAAGGGTACATCGTGACTAAATTTTGAGTCCTAGTACCGGCATATACCGTATGACGTCATTTTCTTAAAATCCTAACATATTGGGAGGCTTCAAAGAACACTTTTGGAAATTTTATCAAAATCAGCCACATAGGTACATCTTATTCTTTCTGAATGATTTTTTCACAAAAACTAATGAAAAAAACGCTGCAAATTGTTACTCAGGGGTTGGTTATTCCTCGGACCAGGCGCATGGAGACTCATTTCTTCAACATGGGAAAAATGAGGAAAACAATGGGTGTGGCGGGTCCCGGACCCATTCCAATCGATTCACTGTTTAAAATTTTGTGAAAAATGATACTCCACACGCCTGTGTACCAGAAATCTCGAAAACACACATTCGAAATGGGTAGATAGGTACCTATTTTGACCCATAACCTTATCCAGAGGGTGCCAATCTTTCCGGGACCCTATTCATTGGATTCAGCGTCCAAAATTTAGTGGAAAGTGATACCCCACACGCCTAGGTACCAGAAAGAAGAAGCAAAACAACTATTTCTGGGCTTTAAAAACACCCTAAAAATTGTCCGACGAAATTTTGGTTTTGTTTTCGTATTTTCGGTCGTTGACAACTCTTTCAAAAAACTTATTCGAAAAAGTTTCAAAGTAGGCGATTTAGTACCAAGCCCCAAGTTTTCAAAATACATTCCAAGACAACATTTTGTCACGTTGCCTCTAGACTGAGGAATACCAAGAAGTAAATTGATTGATTGGTGAATTTATTTTAATTAATAATGGAATCAAAGAACAAATAAATAGCTGTAACAATTAAAAAAATACAACAAAAATAAAAATTATGAGCAAATTACCTAACATTTGAAAGATCTTCAGACACATTGACACATTCTCGTATTTCTCCCCAGCACATAATTCTCGTCCTTTCGACACTGTTTTTACGTAAAATCCTTCTTCATCTAGCTGTCTTTCAACCTGCCTATTTCAAGTCATTCACACATTAGATTTCTACACCATGCAGTTAGTCATTAATGCGTGATTAGCTGATTAGCGTAGCGTTTGCTCAGTAGCAATGAGTATTTTGAAATGAATACAATACACGACGTGTTTACCTCATTGAAGAAACAATTGCAGGTGCTCGTTATAAATATCGTGATGATGACAATAATGTAAAACGTTTGACGATTGTATTTCGCTAGTTGTTCAAGTGACGACATACATTTTTCCGGGCAAACGTCATAGAATATGAAGCAAGTAGTTGGAAAAGGACGAAGGAAAACCATTTTAGAATGATTCACCATTGGAACACGTCATATAGATGAATCTGACGTTCAAAACTCACTCGTTTTACAAAGAAGTATGTGACAAGGGATGGCTTTCTTGGCTTGTTCAACAAGTTCAACAAACATTGGCCAAATAGGATAAGCGACACTTGGTACTTACGGACTCATAGCCATAAAAAATTGTCAACAATTATCCTCCATGCTAGAAACAGGACAGAAATATACAACAATTTGTACAATTCAATTAGAAACATGAAATTCAGTCAACAATGTCGGCTAATCCTCTCGTTACTTGTGGAAGATTTCCTGTTAGTTTTGTCAATTTTATTCTCTCAATTATCGTTTTTGTTTTTTTGCTCATCATTCCAGATAAAACAAATTTTGGCCAAGCAAATCCACCAAAATTCGTCTTTATCGTAGATTTTTTTTTTTTTTTTTTTTTGCATTGACCCGAAATCTCCAAACGTATCAAAACTCAAGTAAAGGCCGGAGAAAGAAAATGTGATTTTTCTCGTTCTCCAAATCGTTTAAACGACACAAGTTGTGCTGATGATGCGACACAGCAGCGCCAAAACGAGGACAAAATCAGCTGACGACTAAATGACACCTATTTCTGTGGGTTATGGGGTTTCTGTGATGAGAATGAATGGAAATTGTTACGTATAACGTCAGTTACTTCAAGACTAGAGCGCAGTGAGATTTTTTGTTTGGACTGTCACGGAGCTCCATGTGCAATGCTGCATGATGCTGCTCAAAGTGATCATGCATGACCGCCAGCGCTGATAGAGAGGTTCACCACTGCTTCCTCCAGGTACTCAAAAACATTATACGTATGGGTCACCGGTATACGGGACTCGGAGTGTGGGGGTCGAAATTAGCCCTGTCTGCCTCCCTGGGCCCTTCTGTCACTGCTGGGCCCCAGAGAAGCCAGCCAGGGAGCACTAAGAACCATTTCTGTCTTTGGTTTTACCTCCAAGCATGCCTGACAATGGCTCCAATTTCTGAGAACACAGGGAGGAAAAATAGGGTGACGAAGACCTCCTTGCCAAGGAAGGAATCTAATTGCTACCTGAGACCCCAGGTCAGACCATGGGGC
The DNA here is from genome assembly GCA_019603395.1 of Cyrtorhinus lividipennis. NCBI lineage: Eukaryota > Metazoa > Arthropoda > Insecta > Hemiptera > Miridae > Cyrtorhinus > Cyrtorhinus lividipennis. The sequence goes on along the minus strand of CM034004.1, from coordinate 1,281,023 downwards.
AAATTCCAATCAACACTGCACTGGCAGAGGCTGCCTAGATACCAGCTAAACAATAGGGCAAATCAGAGACTGCTGTGTGCCTGAGCTCTGAGGAGGCATAGGCAGCTGACATTTGCCCTGCAGATGCCCAGCCACAGCCTAGCACAGGCTCCCTTGTGACGGGTTCTTTACCCCTGCTCCTGATGAGATCCTGTAGTGCGTTTTGGAGACAGAAATCTGTCAGGCGTTTTATAGCTTTTCCAAATCAATTTGAGAATTTTCAAATCAAAGAAACTTACACAACTAAAAAGAAGAGGAAGAAATTCAATCTCTCCGAAATAAGCAAATGTCCGTCCGCCCTAGGCCGTCCACACCAATTTTGGTTGTAGAACATTTTCTAAAAATCCGAACATTTGGTCAGCGACCTGTTTCCGGCTCTAGTCTCAAGATTCAAAATGAGTTCGAACAAAGAATCTCTGTGCGTAATAAGCCTTATATTTTGTATTTGTAAATAATACCCCCTCCCCTCCCCCGAAAAAGCACATCACCACCATTTCCAACAAATTGCATGGCGTTGTTCCCGTCAATTTTGCATTGTGAGCTCGCCCGCCTCCCTGTCATATGTTTTGTGACATTTTCATTGTATTTCATTTATTTTTTGAAAATACCAAGAATTCTTTTTTGACCTGTGTTACTTCCCGACGCGCAAATAACCAATTTACTTTTACGCCTTCACTTGAATAACGTCGGTTTCTTCGAACACAAAAATAAAGATGGCAATCCTGCATGTATGGTACACTTTAAATTTGATTGGTTAAAAACACCCTTTCACGAAACGATACTTTTTTTTTTTACTTTTTCACCAATTATTGCAAAATGAATTTTCTATTATTCACCACATTTTACCCTACAACCTATACTTCACTTTGCAGTGTCGGCGTAGTGACAATTAGGTATATTTCCATACTGTGCAGACCGAGTAAGCTTCGCTATAATTAAAGAGGAGGACCAAAATATACAAGAAAAAAAGATATTTTTGGAGAAGGAAATTGACATGATGGTATTTTCGTTTTAGGCAACAAGATAGTGAATAGCGTATAGATGAGTAATCAGAACTCGTAAATGAAACCAGTATCTTGTAGTTACTTGCTAGATATTATTTAGATTTTTACGGAGTCTAAATTTGTCCAATCAATACTTGAATGAGGAAATTTGAAGAAAGAAATTGACTCACTTGAATTACGAGTAAAATAACAATATTCTAGTTTTTTCTAAAAAATTACTTTTCAATTCACTAAAGTTTCTACTTATTCGAAATAAGGACTGGAAAAAAAAAGTTTTAATACGTCACATGAGGTAACTGAATGATAAATAATAAAAATACCACCCCTCGTTAAGCTTTGACGGTATTTCTGTCTCATTTAGTCCACCTAGATCATCTTTTTTTAATCGATTTCCGATCCATACTAGTCTCTAGGCCATCAAAATGCGTATTTTTTAATTAATCGGTCTTGATAATGTCGACAATCAATAAGACTCGTAAATTCGTTGAATTTTTTTCCTCTTAAGGTTTATTATTTTTATTGACGAAATTCACGGGATACAAAAATTGTGTCGTAAACATTGGGATAACAAAAATACGGATCTATCAGAATATAACACACAACACACCCACAAAGAGGCCGATTGTACATTATGCAAAATATAAAAGGCCGTTGAACGCTTTTGATGTTCACCTCTTTCTCTCTATCTCTTTCTCTTTCTCTCAATGTGTTTTATTTCTGTATTTTGGTGGTGTTTTAGAAGTATTGTCGGTATTTCAAGCAAACTCCATAAAATATTTCTCTCGTGTAAAATCTCGTTACGTCAAGGCGTGTATGAATTTTGATGAAATTTGTAATGTGCTCCCAATGTATATTTTTTGCAGCTTTTGCACTTCACTGTGAAGTATTTTGAGTGTTATAAGGTTCTGAGAAAAATTTTGTTCAACATTTTTTTTTGGCCAACGTTGGGGTTGAGATGCCAGTGAGCTTTTCTCGCGTTTATGAAGAGCGAATGAGGAAATATTAATTAGTTGTGCCCATTGCATCCACCAATGACTATATCATTCTGAAGAAAACATTGCTTCAAATGTAAAACTCTATTAATTCAAAAATTACTAATATTGTTATTTGGAAAATACTCTTGAAGAGCACAGCTTGGGTTGTCACTCCGCCCAAAGCCCTGTACGCTCCCAGATAGAGTCTATAGTTTACTCGCCCAAGGCCTTGGAGTCCTCTGTCCTTGGTTGGTGAGTTAAGTTGCTGACCTCTGAAGCTGCTTCAAGGATCTTTTTTGCTAAAGCTGAAACGCAAGGGAACACTGGGTCGTTTTGTTGGCCGTCTGGAGCCAAGGCTCGCTGAGTACGCCAGCGGTTGCAAGATTGCTGCCAGGAGGGGAGGGGGACTAGCTTGTTAAGGAGCAGCCACAATGTGGAACCAGTTCGCTCAATTGTCAGTCGGTGTCCTGAACAGGAATCAAAGAAGGCTGATTGTGGCAATACTGCCACTCACCTTGATGTTTTTAGCAGAATATCCGCTGCTCACCTTTTTTCTGCAGCCTTGCCCACATCATCTTGGTTTGACAGAGTGGCGTTGGAGCTCCATGCAGGGAATTCTGATGATTTTTAAGGGGTTTAGATTCGTTGCAGACCGTAAATTAGGTCATGGCATAATAACCCCAAGCCTTCAGGGCTGAAGGATAGAATCAGGGACCTCCCCTCCTCCCAGCTGATCGTTCAAATGTTGCTCGTTCCATTCCGCCATTCACACCTCGCTGGCATCCACCCTCATGAAATACAACGTCGTTGTAGGCACCAAATGTGTTGCAACTCTCAAAGCTGTCTCCTCTCACATGTACATAAAACTGTATCCACTCCGCAGGGATGATAACGAGATTTTCACGAAAATGTAAAGATCCGTCCGTTATCTTTTGCTAAAATAACAATTTTTTGCCGAAATTCTCCAAAACTCTAATGAATAATAATTTGCATAAGTTTGCAAAATATATCATTGGGAAGCATAACGTGAATGAAACAAAATTGTACCGTGCATAATGCACATCGACTAGCATCTTTAGCAACAGTTGAGCAACACAAAGACGGGCGGATCTTTGACGCATTGTATCTGATGGCTAACGCGGAATTCTGAATGGTTTTAGTTTTTCTTTTTTCTTTTCATGTTGTGCTGCAGATGGACGCTCAATATGAAGATGCTCAATTGTGAAACTACGCTCATCTCCACTGAGACACAGTTGAACGTTCTGTGAGAAAAGACAAAAAAGGGGTTACTTTCGGAGTTTTCACATAGAATGGTGTTTTGTGGGGATTGGTGTATAAGTCATGGATGTGACGAGTAGTATTTTGGAGGTGGTTGAGCGACCTTGAAAGCCATGCTGAAACGGACATGGTGGAAAAAGAATGAATGACTCTACTCGTATTATTATCCTCTCAGACTGTAAAACTGGGCAGTGTTGGGAGGATTTATCTGAAAAAAATTCTATCTCCTCGCTTTAAGCGGCCCAAAAAAGGATGTTGAAGGGGTGGGTTAGAAATGATGTTACACGTGCATTACCCTCTTGTCATGGAACAGAGCATTATCATTACCAAGAGCCAAATCTAACACATTGGCCAAAAAAGGAGAATGTAACAAACCAAAGCCAAAGTAACAGTCATGCTAATGTCATTCAGATGAGGCCTAATCCATAAGCAGTGGATCCACTCAGAAGTCTTGAATCAATTATATTATTTATTTATTCAGGTACCTACTCAAATATACACAATCTTTCTCTCAGCAGCTTATTTACATTTTTTAAATATTGCTCTTCGCAGGTTTTTACTAACTCTAGAGAAGTGGTTGTGGCTTCTGACAAAAGGAGGTATTGCTATTGAGCCTTTCCAACTCTAAAAAAGCCCCAAAGCTTCTCCCTCAAAGAGATTTTGAGTGTTCTTTGAGGGCCTATAGAAACAAGGGTTGGCAAAGTGTAAATTCTTCTTCAACAAGCAACCATCTGCTGTTTCTGCAACCAAACTGGTCATTTCTTCACTATTTGCCGTTTTCATGATATCAAGTTGTCTCAGTTTGAAACAATAAATACATTGAATGTTTGAATTCCAATTCTGGCAAAGTTAAAAGATGCTCTAATCAAACATGTGCAGTCTGCATTTAGAGGCACTAACATTATTTTGTTATTGTGTTACTGTCAAAGCATGTTGCAAGCTGCCAGCAGAGGACATAGACAAGGGAAAACCCCAGCTTGGCCCCCACTGCAACACCAGGGCCTCCCCTCCAGGGCCTATAACAGGCCCAATGGGGAGCCCAATCAGGCAGAAAAGCACTACTTCTCAACCAGACAATATCTGCCTTGATGCTTGCATGCCTAACACTCTTAACACTATAACAGACTAATTCATTTTCTCAGAGAAATCTACTGTGATCAGCCTTGTCTGGAGTTGTTGAGATCCTACCTTCCTCAATTTTGCCCCTTACCTCAATCAGGCACTTACTGCCTAGTTCAAGACATATTGACCCTCCAACCTCTTACCTAAGCAATGGCACCATCATTTCACAAAAATCGACTCTCATTTCACCCCTCCAACGTCCTTGCCTTTAGTATCTGTAGGATCTTTGGACTTGATTGGGCGCCAAACTCTGTAACTATTTAGTTCAACGAATTAGACCAGAAGAGTAGTCGAAGGTATTTTTTTCTTTTCCATTTATTTTTATCTTGTATAAACAAGTAGCTGGTGCCATGAGCAATCAGAAAACAGGCACACACATCAAATGTGACGTCTCTATGAACAATCTTTGGGTACATTGTCTTAGATGACTGTATAGTTGATATTATTCCTCCTAAAAAATCGATAATGATATTTGCTGCTGCTTTTTTTCTCTCCAAATAATTAGAGGTACCCAAATTCAAAAATAAAGGACTCGTGTTATCTTCAAATTCGAAAATATATCGCTTATTCGTACCTAGTGTCGAACCATGTCTCGGAGTCACTAAGACTCCTTCGATAGTTCTAGATGCAACGTGTCGATCATAATAGTATTTCTATTTTGTTACAAATCGCTACTTTATGTTGAGCATCGTTATGAATCAAACAAGCATGTATAACGTACAACGAACGCGGTGTTTGTTGGAGAGGTGGCCTTTTTGCATGATTTGTCGCAACATTTTGTTACGGTGTTACGTGGTTACAAAGAGGATGAGTGTTTGCTCGTTCTACAAGGTGTTGTCTTTTGATTCATTTATTCATATTATTTATGGTTGTGGTTTGTTCGGTTGTACAAGTAAATTTCAACCGCAGTTTGGCTCTTTCGCAATTCTGGCACAGACTTTTTCATTGAAAATACTACTGTGAATATATTATTATTTTGGTCAGAGAATAATTATTTTATTTAACGAGTTTTTGTTTTTTTACTCAGAAATTAAACTAAAAATACTTTGGTTTTTAAACTATTACACGTGCAGATTTGCCATTCACATCGTTCAATTCATCCTTTAAAATACTAAACGCCCTCCCAGCCTTCAATTTTCAGAGTGATCAAAATGTTGTCTTTCCTATTTCCAACGGAGAATAAAATAAGACCGAGATATTGTATTTTTAATTACAATAGCCTGTGTTTGGCCTATAAATTTCCGTGAACGTGTGACTTGACTTGTTGAGTTTTGGAATTTCGTGTACTGAATGCTTGAATGTTTAACCTTCAATTGTTTATAGAATAGACGCTCTTTTATCATTTTGTTATTATCGCGAAAAGTGAGAAGGGGATTCGGATAGAAGATAAGTAAATACTAACGTCGTTAGAGAAGCGTTCTGATTATTGAGCGAATTAATATATATAAGAAAAGCAATTATTTCTTACTGAGAAAAAATGAAAATCAATCATCAATATCATTTTCAAAACCGGGCAACATTTCAACTTCTTTCTTTCAAGGCGCAATAAAACACACTTTACGGGTGAAAAAACTGGTTATATTTTAATGAATTATACAAATTATACATATAATAATTATGGTCACATGTATTGCAAATTATTTGCAATACACTGAAGGTACCAATTTCAGACGCCTAGTATGACCCATATCAGCACATCGGTGACTATGTTGGCTATTATTGAAGTAAACAGGGGAATTTAATACCTAAGAACGTCATCCTTTAAATAATAACCCTCTCATCTCTCTTAGACCACCAGAGCATGATTGGCATGCATTTCAATTATGGGAATTAGTCGTCACACATTGTAATTACCCAACTTTCTCTTAAAAACTTTGAAAAGTAAATATCATCAAGCAGACGGCTTTCAGATTTGATGGGCGTCGTCGGTACTCGCAAAGAGTAGCAACAACTACAATAACTTTGTTATGACTTGAATTTTGGTAAAGTTTGCGAATCCTGTGTATTCTGTGCTGCCACTGGTGAGAACGGAGACAGAAAGCTGTGATGACGCCCGACCATTCTAAACCATGATAATTATTAGGTATGGTACAGTTGGTCCAACAAATCCAAAAATAACGTCACCCCAGTGGACGGACTATCTATTTTGCTATGAGGACCGCCCCAATGCTCCAATGGATGCTTACCTTAGTCGTGGTGAACCGACAAAACCCTCATTACTGCGCTCTAGCGGCAACCTCGTGAGAACATGGATGAGAAAATGGATGAGAACAAGTCAAGATCAGGCAACTCATTAGCTGGAACCATCGCTGTATTACTCAAACTCTTCAAATAAACTTTCCGTTTTTAAGCAACATTTGAAATTTATATTATCTTTTCAGCATGAAAATATTGAGTATGATTTTGAGCTTCAAAAAGACTATTTTCGTTTACTGCTCAATCAAAGCAGACTACAATTTAGTTATTTTATCAAGCGCTTTTGGTTAAAATTAAACCTTTTACAAATGAAATTTGATTTCACTCTTCAACAAAACCTTGGCTGTTCTTAATTTTGAATGGATATTTGTTTTGGCTCGTAAATACTCATAAATTACAGAAAATATACTCTGAAACGCAAGTTTTTAGATTCATTTTGCTTGCTCTCGTTGTTTATGATGTAATTACGATAAAATGTCGACGTTTGAAAGGAATAAAGTATTTCCTCCTCAATCAGCATCAATAGGTAGAGCCAATGTCATCAGCGAATAAATAATGTTGTGAACGTAATACTTAGTAGCGAAGGTTCTTGCGAAATGTTCTCATCTGGAATCCGAGATTCCAGTCGCTTTTTGCTCGACTAATTATATTTTTCATTAATGCTACATTCAATTTACTATGTATGAAAGCCAAACTCATATTATTTCACTTAACATCTCTCCCGCATCATGACCCAAAATGGCGTCAACACTTGTGTCGTGGACTATTTTGGCTCTCAGCACCCTATCACTGAGGCAAACCGACAAATTACACTGAGAAGGAGTGAATTTTAAACCAGTTATCAAATATTTCTCCTTAGATATTTCCTCAGGCATCAATTTACTAACAGCGACTCCCCTTCAGTATTAGCCATTACCTCCAAAAACAAGTTCAGTGACTCAAAATTCAGTGCATTCAGTTATACAATTCCATCAATTTGAGCACTAAAATGTATAATTTACTCATACTTTCGTACTTATCACTTAAAAATTTGCCTAATTCAAATCCATTTCTTTCTAGTGTAAGTAGATCCGTCTCTCTCGTTAGTCAGTTCGCTTGGTTATGTTTGAAAAAGATTCGTGTTGGTATTGTATAAATGTATAGTTTTACGAAAACGTAAATACGACTCGTAAACCTGTTAAATACAACTACTTTGTTGTTTAATAAATTTTGAAATTTGATTTTTTTTCTCGTATTTTCCTCTTTACAGGGTCAAAAAGGGCAAAGAACAAACAAACTAGCATAAATACATTTATATTTTTGATTCCCGCTAATATACACACGAAACAAAGACCAGAAAATGAAAAGAAATCGCCATAGACTATGCGAAACTTAACAATTTTCTATTCATCACATTCAACAGTTTCATAAAACAATAAGAAGAGTAGCAACTAAATGTGAAAAACTATCGTATATATATATTTTTTTTTTTTTTTTGAAAACATCAAAATGATTTGTATCAACTTCTTTTACATCATTTTTATAAAAGAGATAAAAAAAAAATTTAGTCAGATTAAAAATAAAAGAGCTGTAACAGTTTGGACACCAATCAAACTTACGATGTATTATGACTAGATATTCACGATTTGGATGATTATTTGTTGGGGTAAAAATTCCTGTTATTCAATCTTGATTGTTTTTTCTATAGTTATATAATTTTTTTTTTTCGCTAACAAATTGGGATGGATTAAAGATGATATTTTGTAGAAGCGACGTCGTTTATTTATTTATTTTTATTTTTTCATTGGAAATCCACTCAATTTATTCACGTTGCCGGTGGACCGACCGTATAAACGTCTAATCTAGGTCGTCCGCGTACAAATCCACTCAACCGAAGAATACATCTTCACTAACGACAAAATGCCCGCCAAAAGGGTGAACGCACGGCGCGCTGAGAGGCGAATTGACACAAAATGGACGCTTTGGGGGTTTTCTCTTATTTCTGGAGAAACGTTGGCCCGAGGAGTAAGTGTAGACAGTCTAATTGAAGGTTAGAGGAGCTGTGAAAACGTGTTGATTGAAACTTATCACATTTTTCAACAATTTGGTTCTATTGAGCATCTCAAAATGCAAACGTCTCAACATGAGGTTTATATTCCACAAGATTTTTTTTATTTTTACAAAAAGTTTGTGTTATGATTTTTTAAATTGCTCTTTGAAATTTACACGCAATTGAATGATTTTCGTGTTTTGTTTTGGTGTGTTTTTAAAGTCCGTAATGCCCTCACTTTTCTAGTATATTCCTCCATTCCATATTTGGAGTGGACGTTCAATTTTGTATCACGATTTATTGAAGTCGGAGTTTTCAAAATTGGTCTTCATAAATTAAAAAAAATAATAATTTGAACAAATCTTAAAAGTTAGGGTTGTCAATCCGGTTTCTATTTTCAAAGGGAGATAGCGTTAATTGAATCTCATCACAATTTTGTAGTGTTACGGGAAATTAGATATGTAATAATCCTTTTACATTCCAAAATTCACCAAGGAACCATAATTTATAGATATCAACAAAAAGGAAATTTGGTGATATTTCCGTTAGTTTCCTCGGGTTTTGTTATACTCAAGAAATGAAGAAGGTAACGGCCATTTTTCAGAGACAAGCTCAGCAAATAATCAGAATAAAAGCTTTTATAAAAAAAATTCGAGGCAATTTTTGTCATAATTATCAAATTACTCGTAGAATATAATCTTGAGTCACCCCACGTTAACTTACATTATTTCCTGTATATTACTGAAATAAACGGTAACACTCTCCCCTTAGATACCTCTTGCTCAGGTCAACGGTTCTCAAGACAGAGAGAAAAGCCATCCTTTCTTAGATATTGCCTGCAAATCCATTAGTACGAAATAATTCGGTACATTTCCTCCCCATTTAGCCAAAAACGACCGCACAAAACCATACGTACCAACTTCCTCACGATCCAAGTTGCCATTTAAGAGTACAAACCGACACGCTATTAAAACGAGGTGTAACATTTGGTAGCCGAGATAAAATACATTAATTTTCCAAATGAAATCGATCGACACTACCGACAGACACAAAAAGGACGATTTTGGTGCTTCCAGCTTACTTTATACCTTGTACAGCGATTCTTAATAGGAATTCACATCTAATTTTACTTTTTCAGTGACCACTTTTCTTTGTTTGCTATCACAATAAACCGCCTCATCAATAGATTGAAAAAAAGGTCATGTATTCTCTTGGGAGGTAACACGTAAGCCAAGGTACACGCGGATTTCAAAGTGAAGTTAAGAATCCACAAATTGCCACGTAAATATAAGTTATTCAGACTCAGAAATCACATTTATCGCCAGCAAATAAACGAAACCAGGTACTCAACTCCATCTGCGTACCACAGGTTATTCCATTCAAACTTTATACTTTTTTTAAAGATAATAACAACTAGATTTTGAATGATATATATATTTTTATACTTTTTTTTTCTTTTTCATAAGAAAGAGGAATGTTCTAAGATAAGACACTAGGCATTCTTGGAAGGTTTTTTCTTTTTTTTTTCTTTTTGGTATAGATACTTTTATGTGTTCTACGTCACAAGGAAATTTCTTTAGTATGATATAATGGTGGTTCGACAACGAGTCCAACGGTCTTCGGAAAAAGGAAAAAAATTGACGTAGCAAGATGAAAAATGTTCAGTCTTGGAAAATCCAAAATGTAGGTAAGTACAATACATGCTATTTAAGGATTAAATACAAAATTAAAACCTCACAAGAAAAAGGTACAATATCTACACTATACAACGCTACACTACTAAGGAGAGGCACTGGATAAAAATTCTGCATGTTTCTATCTGAACAAAATTGTTTTTTTCAAAAGTTGATTTCAGCTACAACTTGAACATGTATAATTGCAGTAGAATAGCTCAACGTATTTAATTTGACAAAAGTCAAAGTTGTATTTACCAATGAAAAAGATTAATGTAGCCATGCATGCACGTTTCAGGGTTTTAATTGTGGGTCGTCAAAATAGAAGGTCGAATTAAAGGTAGTCTTCACAAAAAGCATCATTGTCCCTTTTTAATAGAAAAACAACAAGGCAGGTTTTGGTTTTGGAAGTGTTTGGCCCCAGGCCTCCTATAAGATTGAAAGATGCCAAGGAGCAGCCAGTTCAAATTACCCGCTATTTGGGTCGACCAGGGTAGTACCTTTTTGCTCGCGCTAGATGACCCGACATCAGCGCTCGCTCGTTTGGGTAACCCGCCGTCAAGAAAACCTTGCACTTACTGTTACTGTGCTTCTGTTCTTCAACGTGTTCATAAAATCTGTATCTGTTTGCATCTGCTCGATCAGTCATTAAAAGTTCAATTAACTGTTAAAAGTTCTTCAGTTCAAACCCACGGTCTCACAGGAAGCAAGGCAAACAAGGGACCAATTTGTTATATTTTAAAAATATTCCAATTTAATTTTATTTTGTGACGCCCCTGCCGCAGAAGTTTAGGGTTCCTGTACAATTTCCTCACAAAATTGAATTGCAAACTTACTTCCCATTGTTTCATGATAAATTTGAGGTTAGTTCCATGCAACTACAAACTTGTACGATAGTAGGAGCATCTCTTCCCCCTGAAATGCCGACATTTCACAACCAAAGCCACCACCCTGTCCTCTTAATTGCCCACCTCAGCCAACCACCTCACCATTTTCTGAACCATTTGCCTATCCCCTACATACATCTATGTGTGTCTTCTTCAAGTACCTTTGTTTCCACCAGAACGCCTCACCCTCTACCCCCACCTTTATACATCCCCATATCCCCCATTCAACCCTTGCACAAGAAGATTCCCCAAGTTCCTTTCTCACCCTTAGCAGCTGGGCTGGTTAGCTTCATAGATGAAGCATGCCCACTGTTTGTAGTGTGGTGGACAGACACTGCTAGCAACAGGGGTGCACAACAATTTGGACCAATCAGCATTTGATCAGTCTCATTTTGAGTCTCCCTGCCATGTTGTTTTTCAGACCTTTTTCTAGACAAACATTTGAACCCCCAATCAGAAGTTTTTCTGCTGCAAGTGTGCCAGAACCAATCCAGCAGAACCATCCTAATAACCATTTACATTGTATCACCATTCTAAAGATTCTGAATGGGTGCAAGTCAGTGAGTAAAAAAAGACAAAATGCCTACAAAAACAGGTAGGTCTACAAAAAATCTGTATATAAGACTAAAGAATACTGTAAGCTACAGGCATTTTGGCGGTGACATTATGTGCTAGTTGTGGTGGACAACTGCTAGGATTCCCGCAAACCTTGAGGGCTTGAGTTGGCTCAACAATGACTGCTACACATTGAAAGTGATCACCAACACCACCAAACATATCGAGCAAGAAGAATGCTTCATTTAAGAAAAAGTACAAATACCAAAAGTACAAGACCAACATTCAAAATTGCTCAAAACAAATTTGGGGAGTTCAGGCTACCAAACTGGACTAACAATAGACCCAGTACACAGTAGAAGGTGGTTACATCTTTGAAAAACCAGTTACAGTGGCTACAGCCCATGCTTCAGTGACGTCACAATCACACTAACACAATGCCTTCTTTCAATTGCGCCTTTCCTTCCCCTCAAATGATTTTCTTTCTGTCAATATTGGTGATCCTCACGTCACTCTTGTCTGCTTCATAAAATGGTAACATGATTCTCAATAACCAAAATGAATGCAAAATTCCCATTTTATCCTTTATTTTGAAACAAAACAATGTCATTTAGCTTAAAATATACTTTTCCACTACCGAATATGTATTTTTTGTGTTAACTTGGAATTTGTTGTTAAAACCTTCTACAAAAAGGGGACAATACAATTTGTGAAGACGTGCGGAAACTCGTACACAAAAAAGTAAAAAAATAGCTTTTTTTAATTGAAATTTTTACAACGAAAAGTAAAAAATACACATGCATGGTTAATTAGGTGTGAACTGTTCGTCACACTGAACATTCTACTGTCGATCAGTGAAGAAATAGTGGAAGTTCGTAGTACGCATTGAGTTGTTTCAAGAGTAGTCGATTACAATTTCACCTTCTTTAAAAATCCATTCGAGTCTTCAAGAGACTTTTTTCACATAAGAATAGTCTCAACCATCCAGAACGTACATAGTATTTCTACCTTTACATTTGGCTGTTTAGAACGAGGAAGGATTTCGAGGTAGACGTTGGTAAATATTTTGAACGGGGAATTTCGGTGGTTTTTTTTGTTTCTTCTAAGTTGTAAATACGAGATAAATGTGGAATGATCTGAAAACTTCCGAATAGTGAGGAAAATCGTAAATCCACGTACTGATGATTCACCATTTAAACCGATAAAGACGGTTTTCAACAAAATACGGGTAACAAGACCGAAAATCCGAGATATCCGGGGTCTCAAGTATCGTACAACAACTATTTCCAAATCGATAACAGAAGGACATTAATTAAATTCAAAGGTTTACTTAAAACGAAACGGAATCAATTATATACAGGTTGCAAACGTTATACATATATTCACTTTTTTTGTACAATATAATGAATTTGGGATTTGGTTAACGAATACACGATTATGTACATTGGTACGATACAACAGCTCTATCCGGTCGTAGTACAACATTCAGTATTGTTTAAATAGGATTTTGGCGCTAGTGTACAATAATTGACGACATTCATGCATAAATTACGCGTAGCTGAGCGGACTACTTGGGCGGGGAAATGGTTTTCAAGATGGAACACTCACATCGAACATGTACATTTTGTGTATATTTAACAGCTAAATGATTGTACGAATGTTTTAGAATAGGTGGATACGTATTTTTTACCGGCTGATAGGATTTATTGACGTCCTCTTGAGATGACTGATAACTCAAGTCCACTAAAAGTGAGTGATTAGCCTCTATAACCGACTTTTTCCGGATAATTATCGCTAAAAACACTTTCCCTGGCGATACAGGTGAGCAAATAATAGTGAAAATTCAAAATATCAACCATTAAAACAACAAATAAACAAAAAATGTTCTCAAAAATTTGCCTAAATTGGCAGAATTTGACAAAAATGATGAATAATGATTGGTATAAGCATTTGACGTAAAAATTCTATCTAGTATAGCTAGACAGAGTAAAACTCGGTCCTGTACAAATTATTTGCCAAAATTTGTCTCAACTACAATGGACGTTTTTGGAGAGAGGGTGTCACAATCGGTGATGATCGCCCACAAAATTTAACCTTACTATTAAAATTGTTCGTGAATCAATGAAGCAACACTCGGTGATGTTGACCTTTATTGAATAGGGGATAAGGAGGCTCGGGGAAAAGGTCAACACACCGACGACCTTTTATAGAATGACCTCCCATACATTTTTAGTGTCAAGTTGTGGGGGTGAATAAGAGTGACGTTCAACCTGAAAGTGTGCGGATTAGGTAATGACCTGACGGAAAACGGTGCAGTATTATCACTAGGGGATTATGATTTGTGATAATATTGCTTATGTTGTTCTTGTATTGTAGTAGTATTTCTCGATTAAAATAGTGAGGGGCTTTTGAGGAGTAGTTCGCTCAGCTAAACGCTGCCACCACACCTAATGACTAGTTAAGGTTGTTTAAGAGTAAGGAAGACCCCGGTTCTCTGTCGTGGTCCATTCATAGGAAGGTTGTGGTGGCTGGGTTCTTTGTGGTCACGCAAGTTCTGTATAGTACCCGCCACGCTTGTCGTACATGACAACACTGCTGGCGCCCATGTGGTGGTGATAAGATGGCTGCCCGGGGAAAACACCCTGTTGCGGCCCAGGGGGAGCGTAGTGTTGGTAGTTTTGACTCTGTTGGTACCCCTGCGCCGGCTGTTGGTAGGACTGTGGAGGCATATGGTGGGGATAATGTTGCGGGGGTGGGGGCTGGTATATATGTTGGGGAGGAGGTTGATAGTGTCTCATTTGATAAGGGTCGTAGTGGGTCGCAGGGTAACTGTATTGCGGTTGCGGAGGAGGCGCTGAGTACAGTGATGTTTGATGGGATAACCGCGGTTTTATACCTGGCGGTTCTCCATTGCTTTGAATAGAATGATATTTCTGAAGTTTCGGTTGAGCTGGAGCTGGACCATACTTCGATTTGTGCTTTGCAGCTTGCCATTCTTGCAGCATCCGGCAGAGTTCTCCATGATCCAACGCAAACTCAAACTCACTTGACGCTTCATAATCAGGGCCCTGTAAAATACCAAAAAAATTAAAATGTATCTATGACGTCATCAGGACGACAATAACGTCACAAATGTCTTAACACACTTCTAATTTATGATGGGGGATAATCATATTCATAAATATAAATAGGAATGAAACAAAAATAACATTTTTATAAGAATCAAATTTACTTGAGAACTTATTACAAATCATAATATATTATCATAATATATTATTTTGTTTTTTCCAAAATGTATTGAATTTTTTCCATGTAACTTAACATGTACTTAACATAACTTCGTATTAATATTTTGAATTTTATTCGTTGATTTTATACATTTTTGTATTTATAAATGTGAATGTGCGGTGACTCCTCCAGATTTGGCTCAAATGTTTAACATTGAGTCTTGATATTTCAAATACTGTCACTGAAGCGCTTTCAGGATCTAGTTAGCGTCGAAGCAAAGTTGAGACGCATTTCAAACTCGATAAAAACACGGTTTGAAGCTACACAACGGGAACAGTAACGAGGTTACGGAAGCTGCCTATCAACGACGAAGCTAACAAGGAAGAAAATTCAGCCTCAGCGCTAACATCATCGAGCGAGGGGTTGAATACAAGGGGTTCTTATATAAGAGAGCAAATAAGGCAACAGTGATTTAGAGCCTTGATTATAACGCTGAGACGTTCACGAAATCACAACGTTGGCTATTGTTGGGAAAATTACCTCATCCGGGATCACAATAAAACATACATTTCAATGTAATCGGGAAAACGTCAAAATTCAACTCACGTTGTTGATTTTATCGTCCAACATCTTGAAAAATTCGCTCTGGCTCGACGAAAGCTCCCTGAAACGGTACGAAAAACAAATTTCGTTATTTCGGTATGAGCAGAGATGTCGATAAGCTGCGATTTGATTTAAAACAAAATTTGATTTAAAACAAAATTTGTTTTTTGTTACATTTTTTTTACATTATTTTGTTAAATTTGTTTGTTACATTTAATGTAACCATTGTTTATATCGGTGCGTGCAGATTTGAAAGCCAGACGAGTGTATACCTCACCTCCGTGACTTGGATGAGTTGCGGGTCATTGCCTAGTCATCAATGACCAACCGCTCAAGTGGAGCTTTCCGTATTTTTGGTTGGTAAATTAACCTATGTTTTCACTCAAAAAGTCAATTTCTCCGATTCGGCCCAAAAAAAATTTTCCGGGCGTTTCAAAGTGTCTAGATTAAAAAATCAAATGTCCGTTCGCCGTCGGCCGTTTACGCCTTTGGTAGTAGAAAATTTTCTAAAAATCTGAAATTTCGGTCAGGGGTCTCCGGCCCTAGTTGGTCCTCGAAACTTTTTTACCCGATCGGACCGAATTTTGGGGGATAGGGGTCAAAATGTGTTTTTTGAAAAATGGATTTTTGAGATTTTACACGATTTAGTCGTGTGGGGTACCAATTTTTACTAAATTGTGGACGCTTGTTAGGTTTGATCAGGTGGTTGTTGTTATTGGGGTCCATCGTCCCCGGCGCTTCCTCCCTTCACCGACGGACACGCCCTGCCTTCCGTCGCCTTTACCGTTCCTTTTTGAACAGCTCAACGTTCAGTTCCGTTCCGTTTCAACTAAGAGGAAGATACACAAGCCGCTGCGCAGCCCGTAAAACGATATAATTCGTTTTATTCTACGAACTGGTGGATCCCATCCTCGTCTCAGCTCATCTACAGTCCGAGCAAGCTCCAAGAGCACCAGTTTGAAGGAGGTACCAGTACCAACGTGAGGTGAGCCAAAAATCAATATTTCCTTCGGCTCATCTCCTCAGTCGGCTCATCAGCTCATTTCCACTTCAACAAGGACGCCAGTCATTACCCGCGTTCCCATCGCCGATCTTCGAACCTCGTCGCCGCCAAGTACTGATTTATTTTCTCATTTTGCCTTCGTTCCATTGCAATTGTCTAATTTAAGTTAATTTTAATTTACATTCTTCCCGGCAGCCGGTATAGGCCTAGGTAGGTCCCACCTCAATTGAATATAGGATTTATTTTAATTTACCGTCACCACAAGCAGCCTTTCATTTCTTTCCTTTTTTTCCTTATATACAGTCCACTTAAAGTCACACTCTCGATCGGGCATAGGAGGGCACAGTGCCAGCCCGCCTGTCGCAACATTTGGTCCGTCGAGTGGCCGGATAATAACCCAGTTGATTAATGTCCTATTTATAAATTGAGTTAGTCCTATCAATTCCATTTCATCACTTTGTTTGTTTTCTTCGTTTTGTTTATGAATTGACTTGTATGCCATTTTCAGATATTCCTCACTCAGTTTTATATTCCTTTGAAGATCGATCGAGTTCCGTCCCACTTAGGTAGGAAACTTCCACAATCCTATATTCCCAATAATTCATCGATTCCTTGAATCCCTTCTTTGTTTCCACCCCGATTACTTCTCGTACAATGACGAGCACGGCGAAAACGACGAGGAAGGAGTTGACGGGCATTCACGCGGACATCAAGGAAATAGTAGAACAAGGTCGAAAAATAGTATCGGATCCCTCAGCTCTCTTTACATTTAAAGGGATGTTCGTCGATTTAAAGCCATACTATACTGAATTCAAGACTTTGTGGGAGACCTTGATGGCTTCACAGGAGGCGGGGGTTCCAACAGAAACGGACAGAGCTCTTGCGGCCAACACCAAGAGGTATTATATTGAAGCAAATTCAATTTTTCAGCACCACATGAATCCCACTCCCACTCCGGCACCAACGACCACGTCGACCCCTCATTCTGTGAATGATTCGTCAGAAAGTTTTTCGAGATCCTTCCGCAAGCAACTTCCTGAGATTAAATTGCCCCACTTCAATGGGGAGCTTTCAAATTGGGTAGCATTCCGAGATACCTACCTCTCCTTGATTCATGATCCGGATAACAAGTTGACTGATATGGAGCGATACCATTATTTAGTTGGGGCTGTGTCGGGTTCAGCCAAGGCTATTCTCAAGGCCATTCCATTCACAGAGAAAAGCTACAACCAAGCGTGGGATTCTCTGATGGAGAATTTTAATAATCCGCGTTTTTTGGCAAATAATTATCTCAAGCCCTTGATTGAGGCAAAACCAGCGACAGGAAAGGCCACCGTAAAATCCCTGTCCCATTTTCTGACGACGATCTCGGAAAATGTAACTTCATTCAAGATGCTCAAGATACCTTCACCCGATGAATTTATTTTATTCTCGCTCGCGATTCGCCTTCTTGACCCGGCAACTCGAATTGCATTCGAAAGGGATTACGACAACGTGGCATATCCAAAATTTTCTGATTTAGTGGATTTTGTGAGACGAGAACGCCGAACTCTCGAACTGAGCCTGGAAACCCCATTTGATAATGCGAACAATTCCCACTATCAATATAAACCACCAAATAAGCCATTCTCTCACCACCCACAAAAGTCAACCCTTATAGCCCAAAGGACCAACATGAAACAGGAAAGCAGTCATAGTAAACCTTTTAGGAAGAGAACACCTTGCACAGTCTGCGATTCGAATCATTCACTGTATGGATGCTCAAAGTTTAGAGATGCCTCTCCGGCAGCCCGCTCAGCCATGCTGAAGAATTTTAAGGGCTGTGAAAATTGTCTCTCCTACGATCATGTGGTTCAAAAATGCCCTTCTCAAAGAAATTGCGAAGAATGTGATTCCAGGCATCACACGTGGCTTCACCCTAAAAGTGATCGCAGTAAAGCCCCATGTTCATCAGCCCAGTCGTATAAACCAGTTAATGCGGGGGCATATTTCAGTGGGGCGGCCGAAGAAGGAGAAGTAGTTCTGGGGACTGCTGTAGGCTTTGTCAGGGACGCACGTGGAAAATTGCAACCGCTCCGAATGGTGCTCGACAGTGGGAGCCAGCTCTCATTCATCACAAATAAATGCGTCCAGCGACTTGGCCTAAAACCAACTTATTGTTCCAAGAACATTTCTGGCATCGGACAAACCACACTCCATGGCCTCAAAGGCAAAGTTCAATGCCAGATAAGCCCTCCAAACCAACAATGTGTTCTTACCACTGAAGCCATTGCTGTCACCAGCATTACCAATGAGTTGCCTCACTCCCTGGTGCCAGCAGCCTTCGTGAATAAACTGAAGTCCTTCAGCCTTGCTGATCCCAAATTTTGGAAACCGGCACAAATCGATTTCCTCCTTGGCGCAGACCTTTACTACGAGGTTATCAATGGAGTCCCTATCACCATTGATTCAAACCAGCCAAAACTAATTCCCACTGTCTTCGGATATGTAGTATCCGGACGAATCAGAGGATCAGAGTCTCAAGGTGTCTCCAGTTTTTTCGCTCTGAGTGACAACCTCTCAGCTTCAATCCATAGGTTCTGGGAAATAGAAGAAGTTCAGGTGAAGCCTCTCCTATCTAAGGAGGACAGAGAGTGTGAACAACACTTCATCAGCACTCACTCCAGACTCCAGTCGGGACGCTACGTAGTGCGCCTACCCTTAAAAACCCCAGACTTGGATTTGAGCTGCTCCAAACAACAGGCGCTCTCGCGCTTCCTGAATTTAGAAAACAAGTTGCGCAAACACCCGCTTCTCAGGAAGGAATACAACGCGTTCATGCAGGAATACTTAGATTTGGGCCATATGCAAAGGGTTACCACTCCAGGCAAATATGTCATCCCACACCATCCAGTAGTAAAAACAGATGACTCAGGCAGGATGAAAATCCGAGTGGTGTTTTGATGCATCAGCTCTCACTCCAGATGGATCCCTCAATGATCACTTGATGGTGGGTCCCAAACTCCAGCGTGACATTGCTAACATCCTCCTAAATTTCAGGAAGTACAAGGTAGTATTTACTGCAGACTCAGTCAAACACTTTCGTCAAGTTGAAGTAGCCCCTGAAGACCGAGTCTATCAGCACATCCTTTGGAGGTTCAACCAAGACGAACCCGTGCAGGAGTATGAGCTCTGTACCATCACCTATGGCCTCGCATCGTCGCCCTATGCTTCTTCAAGAGTTGTCAACCAGCTTGTCCAGGATGAAGGCTCAAAGTACCCTCTAGCTTCCCGCGCCCTACTGGAAGAAACGTATGTTGATGATGTACTCAGTGGAGGCCATTCCTCCGAAGAAGCCCTCATGAAGAAGCAGGAACTGGTTGAGTTGCTTGAGAAGGGCTGCTTCCAGCTCAGTAAATGGACAAGTAATCACATAGAATTACTTGAACCATCACCAGAATTTGATAACTCAACCCGCAGACTTGACACAATGCTTGACGACACTGTCAAAATATTAGGCATGCAGTACTGCCCCAAGGAAGACGTCTTCACGTATTGCATTGACCCACCTCCTAAGATCATGTCTAAACGAGGAATTCTCTCCGCCATTTCAAGAATATATGACCCCCTTGGCTATCTGGCTCCTGTAGTGTTCCTTGCCAAAACCATTCTTCAAGAGACCTGGTTAGAAAGGTGCGATTGGGACCAGCACATCCCAGAGCCAATTGCTGAACAATGGGGGCGTTTCATCTCAGAACTCCACACTCTGTCTGATATAAGGATTCCTCGTCTGGTTCCCGCCTTCAACGCCCCAGAAACTATAGTCCTTGGTTTCTGCGATGCATCTACCAAAGGCTATGCGGCAGCCATATACCTTCGCACCAAACTGTCCAATGGTTCAGTACAAATATCTTTGATAAAGGCCAAAACAAGACTGGCCCCAACAAAGACCCTCACAGTGCCCCGACTGGAGTTGTGTGGAGCTCTGTTGTTGGCGGATCTCCTCACTTCTGTTCAACCGTTTTTGAATAACTTCGCCATCAGCAGTCTTCACACTTTCACCGATTCGACTGTTGTCCTTGGCTGGTTGAGGATGACACCCAATGTGCTGAAGACTTATGTGGCCCATCGGGTGGTGGCAATCAACGAAGTAATTGAATCAACTGCATGGCGTCACATCCGGTCAGAAGACAACCCGGTGGACAGCGCTAGCAGAGGTTTGGACCCTCCCATTTTGGCAGGTCACAGCCTCTGGTGGCATGGCCCACCATGGCTACACCTTGAACCTGAAAATTGGCCCACACTCGCCAATACTGAGTTGTTTAAGCCACTGCCAGGGGACCCTGAGATCAAACCATCTTACCAATCTATGCTCACTACAGACTCCACCGCCATGACAAACCTGATAGAGCATTTCTCATCATACTTCTGTCTGCTTCGGGTATGTGCTATCTTCAGGAGGTACGCAGCCTGGCTGAAGACAAAAAAGACCAATCAGAAGCCAATTTCAGTTTCAGAGCTGCATCAAGCCCAGCTTGCTATCATCAGGTTTGTTCAGGGACGATCAGAGCTGTCGTGTCGACCAGGGGTGGTGGTGAGAGGAAACTAATGAAGACAGAAACAGCTGGCCTGTAATCATCCCGGGGGATATCGACTTCCTCTCGATTATTTAGGATACGGTGACCAGCTCAGAACACAAAGCGCTTCTGTCCGAAACGGCCCCACCCTAAAACCGAAAAATGTGGGGAATTTGCTGCAGTTGTTCCGTTTTGGAGCAGGAAAAATGATTTGTAATCTTTCTCTTGGCGATATCAGTGATAAACTTCGTCCTCTAAAACAGACCGGAACTCACTAGTAATCGCTCCACCACCGTTAGCAAACTGAGGCATACAATAATGATCGATATAAGTAAAGTACGAATATTTCTTCCGATACTTCGGTACGATACACAGATTTGATCATTAAGTCCGGTAACGATACATTAAGCCAACTTTGCGTTCTCGCTGAACCGGTTGTGCGCAATAACATTTTTCATGAAATGTCGAGTAGATCCAAATCTGCCAATAGAAAAATATGGGTCTATTTGAATACAAATATTAGTAACATGGTACGTCTTGCGCATGTTCAGCAGGGTTCGACCAATACGTATTATATCAGAACTCTGCAAGAAATATGCAAAAATTCTCAAAAACAATTCTGATTGCTGAAACTTGAAACGTATTGAGGGGGTTACTCTAGATATCCAGTTATATGTTGGATGGAAAAACAATGGGGAAAAGCGGAAAAGAATACTGTATCGCATACGATATACATATTAGTCAAACGACAATTGGGATGGGGGAGAGGGAGAACCCAAAATGTGTGTTTTGTGTTTTTTTCGAGATTTTTTGGCGATCCAAGGAGTGTGGGGTATTGTTTTTCCACTAAAAATTTTGTGGACGCACTGAATCCATTGGAGTGAGTCCCATGCACCTGGCTCGAGGAATATACCAACCCCTTTGGAAAGAATTCGCAGCGTTCTTACTCGGAGGGAATCAAATAACACATTCTCTTCGTCAGATACAACGCAAGAGTTCCGAGTTTTCAAGTACATCTGAATCACCAAGTGAATAGTTTACAGTTCACTTGGTCTGTGACTGTAAAAACTTATACAGCAGCATCAAATGAAACAGACTACGACCACCCCTTACATATAGTTTTTTAATGATTTTTTTTTTTTTTTTTGTTTTTTTGTCTGGAACGAGTACATCGAGATATTAGGACGCAAGTGAAAAAAAACTTGGGACCTCTTCCTCAAAAAAAAAAAAAACAAAAAAAAAAAAAAACGCCAGAAGTTTAATCACCGGATGCTTTGATTCATCATCCTTTACGAAGATGGAAATCCTTTTCCTCACTTTAATTAAGCCGTCCTTTACTGTTTTCTGGACTCTCGGCCCTCGTCACCACATTCCGGTTCACCAGAGCGAACTCAGATTAGGGAACTCTTTGATTTGCCACATTTTTACGACTTTTTAAGCTGTTACAAACGATGAACGAGCGCATCAACGTTCTCCATCGCGTTACTCTGTGTACGTTCAGTTCATTTCAGCAGCGTATAAATGTTGAAATGTATCATAAAATGACGAGGAAGGTAGGCTCAAAGAGAGAGAAAGGAATGAAAGGAAAGAAGAAAGCAGTAATAATAATAATAAATAATTTTTTACTCGCCAAAAGGCACGATTAGGCAAATTTAAGAGGATGAAAACGAGGGGAAAACATCCGTATTATGTTTATCTAACATTATAAGGTTTCCATGAGGGTTTAAGCAGATTTATGTGCCCTAAACCACCTTATATCATCTAATACGTTGATAACATTGAAATTTACGCGTAAAGGCTTCGGGGATCCAGTAGTATATCTCTTACCTTGCCAGCATATAATATTCGGGTCGTCCGGAAATAAAGGATAAGCTAGTGAGCACGTGAAAAATTTTCGAGCAATTTAAAGCAGATTTTATCTACGTATAATACACATTTTCCACTGAATTTTGGACGCTAAATCCATTGGAATGGTTCTGGGACCCTCCACAGTATATTCAATATGGTGATATAATAATATGTAGTGGGGTGGGGGGTAGGTCAAATTCAAAGTTCTACCAATCAACGCAAACACATATCGGTCTTGATGGAGAGGGAAGAACCAACTCCTCGCTATATTCAATGACAACGCACTATACCGATTACAATTTAGTGTTATTTAATTGTCAGGAAATTGTAATATCCAGTTAATCTTGCATAATGCTGTTATCGAGCTGTCGAGGTCCTCTTTATTGGTCAATCCATTTCCAGGTTGCTGTTTACCACCAAAACTTAATTTGTTTGCCAAAATACGTAGTACATTCCATTTACTATACTACTCTAACAATCTAAATATTATAATAACTTTCACTTTTATTACCATGGAAATTACAGATTTTTAGTATGCTATTTGAGGCGTGGATATGCGTCGAAAATGGGTACCTTCCAACCTATTTTGGAGGTGAGTTTTGAGATTTTTGATACCTAGGCGTTGTTAGGTATCATTTTCCACTAACCTTTGGACGCTGAATCGGTTGAGATTGAGTTTCGAACTGACTGGAGCCTAACGGAGGGGGCTATGGGTCAAAATGGGTACCTACCTACCCATTTCGGAAGTGGACTTTTCGAGATTTTTATGTACCTAGGCGGTGGTTGGGGTATCATTTTCACTAAATTATGGACCCTGGATCCGCTTTAAAACGGGCCTCGTCACTCATTGTAGGACGCTTAAATCGATTGAAATGAGTCCAGTACAATCCTCACTCACTGTTTTCCCCATAACCTTGCTTCATGAAATAATCAAATTGTGGAATAAATTGACAGCGTTTTTTGGATTTATACCCGAAAGTTTAGCCTTCGTCGTTGTCTATTTGCCAAGTCCTGTGACTTTTGTCACAACGCTCCAAGCACGTCAGACCGTTTCGAAGCACCTTATACACAAGTTTACTAAAGGCCTCACCCATCTTTTCAACGAGCCGCCTATTGTGCCCTTTAGTACGTAGGAAGGCCTTCGTATTCCCTAGAGTTGACGCTTTCTTCGAGAACGACTTGCTCCGAGCGACTCAAGTCACCGTTAACTACCTTCCTCTTAGTTTGAACAACTTGTGATTACAACGAGTTTTTCCCTTTTTTCAAAGTTTGAATACTCGCGTGGACCCACCTAAATACTAAAAACGACACGATCCTAGGATTTGTACAAATGAAAATACTACAAGACTTATCGAGATCAAATTGCATCCTTTATTGAGATTTACTATTTTGGAAATCCTCCTCTGATGACTATATTTTTCACTGTATTTTATAGTTGAAAGTGACACAGGATCCCGAAATCGTTGATAAAATCTCGATTTGGGTTCCCCCATGGAACAATGAAGTACTGAGAGCAATAGGATATAGCCTTATTCATAATTTAGGATTTTACGATATCTAGTTTCATTTTATGTTTAGGAATATATTTCTTGAAACAACTTTTGTTCTACTAACTGACGTAGAATTTCAAGCATGATCAACCTCCAAATGTTCACATACAAATCCGACGGAGTCTTGAATTTTGTCGGGATGACCAAAATCAATCGGGAGGGTCAAAATGTGCTCTTCAAAAATGGATTTTCAATATTTTTGGCGATCAAGGCGTGCAGGGTATCATTTTCCACTAAACTTTGGACGTTGAATTGTCCGAAATGAGTCTCTATGCTCCTGGTTCGAGCAATAGCCAACCCCTGTGAAAGAACTTGCAGCTTTTTTCCTGGAGTTTTATGGGGTTTCCCAGTGTCGAGGACTCATTCCAATCGATTTCCGATTCTAATCGTCTCAACTTTTGATTTACGCATATCCACCTCCGAAGGAAAACAATCGATTTCCGCAACATCTAAATAGATTCAGCGTCAAAAATTTAGTTGAAAATGATACTCCACATGCCCAGTTCCTTGAAAATTTCAAAAAGTATTTTTTTATTCCACATTTACCAATACTACCTAGCCTCAGTTCTCGAATAGGGCTTAAGAGGAGTCACAAGACGGACCCAAAATGAATGCATGCTAAATTTTAGATTTTCTAGCGTCCTTCGATAGCTTTGTTTGGCCTGGTGGACAGTTCGGGGAACATACGAAGATGAGATTTGAGAAGGAAATTCGTTTTGCAATTTGATGTCGATTAAAAATGAGACTGTACCAGAAGAATAAAGCACCAAAATTCATGGTTACAGCA
>CM034004.1:1206203-1255666 GCA_019603395.1 Cyrtorhinus lividipennis | reverse complement strand
CCAAAACATTTCAAGTCTGTGGAGCTCTCTGCAGACCACCAAGGTTAACCATTTGGACCCATTTTTAGATGGACAGGAGTGATCAGGGTGGGCGGCAGGCTCAGCAACTCTACTCTGCCTTACCGGAAACAACATCCCATTTTGCTCACCACACAGGAGCCATTTCACGCATCTGCTAATTGACCACTACCATGCTGCACACCTACACTTAGGCCGGCACCATTCAAAATTCCTTCAAGGTCAATTCTGGATACTCTTGCTCGCACCATCATCAAACAAAGGATCCATAAATGCCTGAAGTGCTTCAGGACCAATCCCAAACCTGGGGCTCCAAAGATGGGCACTCTGCCAGCCTCTAGGTTCTCAGAGGGCAGAGCATTTGTCAATGTTGGGGTTGATTATGGAGGCCCATTCATGATCCGTGCTTCACTCCGTCGCAAAGCAGGTCTATCAAAGGCATACCTTTGCTTGTTCGTCTGCCTCTCCACAAAGCTCTACATCTAGAGCTTGTTTCAAGTGGCACAACAGAAGCCTTCATAGCTGCCCTTGATCGATTCATTGCTCGACGTTCAAAACCTTGCCACATTTACTCAGACAATGGACGCAATTTCGTGGGAGCAGCTCGGGAGTTGCGCGAAGTGATAGCATGGCTTCGGAGGAGCATCAAG
Source organism: Cyrtorhinus lividipennis (assembly GCA_019603395.1). Lineage (NCBI taxonomy): Eukaryota > Metazoa > Arthropoda > Insecta > Hemiptera > Miridae > Cyrtorhinus > Cyrtorhinus lividipennis. Next base: position 1,254,998 of record CM034004.1, on the reverse strand, counting down.
GCAGAAGATTCATCAGACGCATGGCCATTGAAGGGATTGACTGGTCATTCAATCCACCACTCTCCCCCCACTTTGGTGGAATCTGGGAGGCTGGAGTGAAAGCAGCGAAAGGGATCTTAAAGAAAGTAGTTTCCGAGACCCCATTCACCTTTGAGGAACTCACCACATCTTTTCCAGAATTGAAGCCATCCTCAACTCTCGGCCGCTCTGCCCTTTGTACAACGATGTAGACTCCTGATGTACTGACCCCGGGACACTTCATAGTTGGAGCACCCTGATTGCCAACCCTTAGGATGATTCCTTGACTGCGGAGAGAAACGTTCTCTCGCGCTGGCACATTAGTAAAACAACGGGTCCAACGTGCTGGCAGCGCGAGAAACGAATATTTGTCCACACCAACAAAGGGCCAAATGGACTAAGCCTTCGAGGAACCTTGCCATAGGGGATCTTGTCCTGCTTCGAGACATCGATACGCCTCCACTCAAGTGGCCACTTGCCCGAATAACTCAAGTCCAACCTGGTCGGATGGTGTAGTTCGCGTCATCACAGTCAAGACCTAAACAGGAACATATAAAAGGTCATCAGCCAACGTCATTTTTCACTCCTGTCCACGACCACTCCAAAAACCCCCCTCCGTCTTCCTCCTTGACCAACTAAAAATTTTTTGTAAAATTTTGGTGGGCGGAATGAGGTTTGATCAGGTGGTTGTTGTTATTGGGTCCATCGTCCCGGCGCGTTCCTCCTTCACCGACGGACACGCCCTGCCTTCCGTCGCTTTACCGTTCCTTTTGAACAGCTCAACGTTCAGTTCCGTTCCGTTTAACTAAGGGAAGATACACAAGCCGCTGCGCAGCCCGTAAACGATATAATTCGTTTATTCTACGAACTGGTGGATCCATCCTCGTCTCAGCCTCATCTACAGTCCGAGCAAGCTCCAAGAGCACCAGTTTGAAGGAAGGGGTACCAGTACCAACGTGAGGTGAGCCAAAAATCAATATTTCCTTCGGCTCATCCCTCAGTCGGCTCATCAGCTCATTTCCACTTCAACAAGGACGCCAGTCATTACCCGCGTTCCCATCGCCGTATTCGAACTCGTCGCCGCCAAGTACTGATTTATTTCATTTTGCCTTCGTTCCATTGCAATTGTCTAATTAAGTTAATTTTAATTTACATTCTTCCCGGCAGCCGGTATAGGCCTAGGTAGGTCCCACCTCAATTGAATATAGGATTTATTTTAATTTACCGTCACCACAAGCAGCCTTTCATTTCTTTCCTTTTTTTCCTTATATACAGTCCACTTAAAGTCACACTCTCGATCGGGCATAGGAGGGCACAGTGCCAGCCCGCCTGTCGCAACAACGCTGAATCCAATGAAACGGATCCCGGAACGATTGGTGCCCACTGGGGGTGGGTATGGGTCTAAATGGGTACCTATCTACCTATTTCGAAAATGGGTTTTCAATATTTTCGGCTACCTAGGGTTTCCACTAAACGTAGGACGCTAAATCTGTTGAAATGATTGCGGGAAACTCCTAATTCACTGTTTTTCCTATAATCTTCTTTCAAGGAATAATAAACCATTGAATAATATGTTCCAGTCCTTTGCAGTAATATTACAGCCATTTTGAACTGACAGCCTCCAATATGTGGAAATCTAAAAAATATCGTTCAAACAAATGTTGTTTTATTCGGTTTTTTTTTTTTTCCATTTTGACATTATTTGAGGTCCCGAATTCAGAATGGAGAAAACCAACTTTGTAACATCAATAAAATGTCTGTAAAGTAAAAGTAATATGTAATATGTGTACTGTGTGCTATTAAAATAGCGTAAATTTCGCTCAACGCGTAAATAAAAAAATTAACCTACCTTTGTGAATGACCACACTGACAAAAACAAAAAAACTACCCAGATCCGACCAAATGCGTATGTGTGATTCCAAAAATGTGATTCACTAATTGATCCTCCGCCAAAAGTTGACAATAATTTGAGCTCTATTACGGAAAAAAATATTTAAAAAATACCATCACAAACACAGTTTTTGCATCCTGGGGAAACTGAAATCATAGAAATTCTGTATTGACATATTCCACATTCACCACACTAGACGTATTCATTCCTGAGCGTTACGGTTCAGAGGGGGGAGCCGAATACAAAACGAATTCTCGCCAAATATGCCTCGATGCCTTCTTCCACTTTTTTCTCGGCATGATAGGAGACGAAGAGAAATACCAAAAGGAAGGTGTTCAAAGATAAACGAGAAAAGATCCTTCTTCCTTCATTTCACGAATGGCGGTGAAAATGATTTGAAAGGTGTTCGCGCTGAGAAGTTTACTTTTGTTTGACCTATCCTTTATAAACCAGGATTATCAAAAGTCGAAGAAACCAAACCGCAAAGTTTGCCGACGTAGTTGATCACTATTGATCTGATCACACAGATTAGTGACGCACTAGAAAGAAGAATGTTTCGTCAGCGACTTTTTAGATCTCGTTCAGGCTTTGTTGAAAATGTAGGCCTGAAGTATAAAATGAACGAGACGAGCCCCCCGCCAGCACGGAGCTGCTATAATTCTACCAGACCAATATGTTCGTATCAAAAGGACAATCTAAACAATTAAAAAGCCAAAAAAAAAAAAAAAAAAAAAAAAAAAAAAAAAAAAAAAAACGCTGTACCGAAGAAGTGTATGTAGGTCACGTCACCTTCTATAAACCAGTGGTTCACCAGAAGACGACCACTACAGTAAAGTTTCCGACGACATAAGCAGTCTATCCAATTTGCTAAAAACCATGGAGGCCAAAGCGATGAAGTGTTGGAGGAGGTTAGTGGTGATTTTATAATAAAATCTCAACGTAGAATCAGCGCTGTGGCTTAGTAAAACTAGAAGGAAGATATTTTCTTCCCTTCCTCACCAAACTATTTCAAATTAACCTCGTACATTTTAATGCCTGCGTTGAAATTTCCTCACACATAATTTTCATCCCATTCACATCAACGGCATATAAATTCAAAGCACACAAGGTTCGTTGCCTAGTGTACTGATAGGTTGGGCCGACGTGAATATTCAAAACTGCCTGTGACGAAGGTTTATGATCACAAAGGTAATGGAAATTGTGCAAATGCGGCCTCGAGGGAAAACGTATCTCCAGGTTCATTTATGCATGCAAATCTTCATTCGAAACCGTCGGAGAATGAAACTATTCGCGCGAGTGGCTCTGTTGCAATCGTGAAAAAAAGTGACGTCGATACTGGCTATTCAGTTTCTGGGTTCGGTAATTAACGGTTGTGGATTCTGAATTGCTTGGGAACGATTCGGAGCTTCGGTCATTATGTTCTTTCAAACGCGGTTGGAGTATTGGTAGTCACTACACCATTTTCATGCATTCATTTTCCGTACTCTGACTTGTTGAGGATATTCCTGGGAGAACCCGTTTGCATACTGCCTGTGACGTCACAAATCGTTGGAGCCAGAGCCTCTCCGCATAACGCTCCCAACATTTACGAACTAACCTATAACGTGCGATCAATTGATTGAAATATCTCCATAAACGCTTAGTCAGACAAATGTGGTTATGAGATGTTTCCTCCTCGAGCCATCTAGTGCTACCACTGGGCTCAAGAGGGGCGGCCCTACCCACATTATTCACTTCGACCAAGACAAAAATGTAATGCAGCTCATAGCAAGGCTAGTTTAGGTTATTTGAGCGGAAAATGGACGTTTGACATATGCATTGGCGCCTGGAATAGTCTAAATAAGCTTTGCTAACCTAAAAACTTCGGGTAAAACTCAAAGAATGTAAGGAAGATTCAAAACTAGTTCATGAATTTCTTTAAAAAAATCCTCATCTCCTTAAAGGATTGTTAATTCCTTATTAAGCTGATAGAGTCAAAATCTTTTGTATGTAGGGTGGAACATGTTTTTCATGAATCACCTACTTTATTTGAATACAATGTTTTGCTCACATTTTGTCCCTAAATTAGGTATAAATCAGGGGACCTCAATGATTCGCATACTCATAGAAGTCAGATCCAATTAAAGTAATAAACGGCTTATTAGTATAATTTAATTATTCTTAATTAATAATTAACGTCGTAAGTTGGTATTCCTTCTCTCAGATGAGTGATAAGTAATAATTTAGGTTTCTCCACTCTTTGAAAAACTCTTGCGCAGAAATGTGATGTGATTGATTCCTACTGACTTTTAGCTGCTTGTAGCTAACGTTTAGCTACAACGACAACGTGAGATTTGTTGATGTAGGTTGCTGTTACTCGGCAAATAAGTGATTCGAACATGTGAATTGGTGGCCGTAATGAAAGGCAGCTGAAGAGTCTCGGGTGCTCCAACGGCGACTTAATTGGCGTGAAGCGGTGCCTAGGTCCAGTTAAATCCTCGTAATGGACTGACGAACCCTTTAATTCGATCAGGAAGTATCGAATTGAACAAGGAGGCTCCTTCTAATGGCCTCTGATTGCTCTGAGATTTCCATCCTTGGTGCACTCGACGTCCGAGCGGTTCAATCGGTCAAAGGTCTTCGTTCGCCTGTCCTTTTAAAGAGAAAAAAATCGCTCCACTTAACTGGGCAATGCCTCCACTTGGAATTTAATCGAATGAACGACTCGATTTTCAACCTTTGATGGATAATCGAACAAGCTTCGCCGTTTGCCTTTGAGAAATCTACCTCATTCACTTCCTGATAAGCGCTGCTTAGTATTAAGTCATCCCTCCATCCTGCTATCGGAAAGAAGCAGAATATCATATAAACATTGGGCCTAATTTTGTTAGATTGTTCTTGCCCCTTGACCCATTTTGAATCATACCAAACTCAGCAGCGTGGTAGTATAACTGTGACCGTTTTCTAGAAGCATCTGGAATGGAACTTTCCATATTTGGATCCAAAAAGACGAATTTATTCTCATATCAGATGACACCAGTTTCTTTCATCAATGAAATGAGTCAGCAACACGATCACAAATCCATCAATAGAAGGTAAATTCAGGGATCTGTTTCGCTTCTGAAAGAATTATTTTGAATTGTTGCAGATGATTCGCCTTCTACACACTTAATTAGTAATGTATTATGAGGAAGGACATTCCCCTCGTTTTTGATGAGGGGAGTCAGACATGTTTTCGTCCATCACATGCATGACTAGCTTTGTACGGAACGGGAGTGGCTGTGCGAAGCGCCATGGAAATTTTGAATTTCAGATCATGAGCCCTGCAGATGCTCCATCCCCCGGTCACCCTTGTACCACCCTCCCGTGTCACGCTGATCACGTCTCATTTGCGTTTCAGGCCGAAGCTGTTTCCACGTATCGTTGAAAGCCCCGCGATACGCTGACCTCGGAGGTCAAGTGGTGCTCGAGTGCGAGTACAACGTTCACGCGGATCAACTTCACAAGGTCGAGTGGTTGAAAGGAGGTCGGAAATTGTTCCAATACGTCAAGGGAAGGACACCCCCTTTCAGAAACTACACCACTCCTGGAGCTGTTTTAGACGTGAGTACTAATCATGCGTTGCTATTGAATTGATTCATCTTCAACCGCTTATGTACTTACAGCCTCCTTGTATCAGTTCTCAGTCAGATAGGTGAGCTGTAGAGAGTACTCACATATTCATGTTTTTCCTTTAACTATTCAAATGTTAATACTTAGACGTGATTGTAGCTACCCGGATTTTCCTATTCGGCCATGGAACGCTTCCAAGTCAACCATAGAAATATCTTATTTTTAACTTTCAGAAAACTAAGCGTTCCAACGTCAGAAAATTGATTAATGACGTAGCGAATTCGCCAAAATTCGTCATGCATCCACACTGCAATGGCGCTTCATGTTGCGATAACAAACCATACTCATTGGACTAAAAGCATGGAGAAAATGGGGGAAAATCGTGTGTTTGGAGTGTTCCAGGCTCATTTTTATCAATTCAGCGTCTGAAATTGATGGAGAATTGATATCCCACACGACTAAGTAGCGAAATCTCGAAACCCACATTAAAAATGGGTAGATAAATACCCATTTTGACCCATAATCTCTTCCGGTGCCAAAAGTCCCCTTCTCATTGGATTCAGCGTCAATAATTAAGGGGGAAGGCGATCGAATCCCTTCTTTATGTTTCGTGAACGCCGCATCTCTTCTCTATGATCCGTTCTTGACCGGGTTGTCTCGGGTCGTCTTCACTTCTTCAGTACTTAGGGATTCATGATGTTTAATGTAATGGCATGACGGAAATTTGAGATTTTGTTCATAAAACTCGAATTTTTCTTCAATTTCCAATATTGCATTGTGCATTGAGTACCCTAAAAAAATTTAAAAAACATTTTTTCCTGATGATTTTTCCTCCCTTCCAAAGTTCCCACCTTTTTGATCCACCATGTATTTGGCGTAATGGAAAGATCGACGTCAGATATTTAATCTTAGTGCTGTTGTGAGAGAATTGTATACAATAAAATGATCTCGGGAGAATTACGGGCCATTAAAGTTATGATCCCTTATAACCGCTGCTCGCCCTGTTTTTCGCGTAAATGCTCCAAAAAATTTAAAATCTCTCAAATCCGCGTTGACTGAATATTGCCCTAAACGTAAATCGGTGACTCGAAGTTTGTCCTCTGCTCCACCGTAAGAAACTCATTTACAATTCAAGACCCGCGGAATCCATTTCTCGGCGTGAAGTCTTCCTCGAAGTGCCGAAATGGACGCGATTGCCGGATTTTCCGAGCTCAAGGTTCTCTCGAGGATGATGGTGAGAATAACCCAGGAAAACAATAACCCTTTACCACCCATTCCTCGCCCCTTTTCTTCTTTAGCACTCCTAAAGCAATGTGAGCCTCAAAAGACCCACTTGGTTATAACCACTTCAAACTTCCTACCTATTGTTCTGCCGCTCCCCACCCTTAACCCCCTCCCCCCTCGTAACTGCCGGGCTTCATCTTTTATTGTTCACATTTGGAGGGCAGTTTGATTATGACTCTCACTCAGTCACTTGAAACCTCCCGAAAAACTTCTATTCGGAACTCCGACAACGGTGACGACAACGTTCACCGTTGGGTATTCTTTTCCAAGTTTCCATCCCCTCCTCCCACTTATCACCCTTCCCCTGAAACAATTTCTCACGATTGTCTCTTGGAAGTTTTCATTCTTCTCGTTGGCATAATATTTCAATAGCCCCGAAATTCCTCTCTGCCCTCCGGTTATTGCGTTCCTTATTTCATTTTCGACTTTGACCCCCTGTTTTGCTCATAAAGAAGGGGAGAAAACCCAAGCCCGCTGTAGACAAATGTTTTTACGTAAATTTGGCAATAATAATGTTGACCGCTTCGTACGTCTTCTCGTTAAAAACGCTGTTATTATTCCACACATTTTTTATTGTTCTAGGCGGAAAAATATGGAAAAGCAAGGATCTAGAGTGAATATATTCATTAGAGTAAGAGTGGTTGTAGATACAGATACCTAAAAATCCATTTTTCAAAATAGAATACTCTCTCGTAGGTACTCAATGGAATCAGCGTCAAAATATAGTGGGAAACGCTGCAAATTCATTCACAGGGGTTGGTTACTCCTTCGACCAGAAACGTGGGGAAAACAGTGAGTGTGGAGTGTCCCGGACTCATTCCAATCGATCCATCGTCCAAAATGTAGTAGAAAATGGTGTCTCACACGCTAAGGTACCCAAAATCTCGAACACTCAGTTTCAAAATACGTACATAAATATCCTTTTTGTCCCAGAGTCGAAAATAATACGTCTCGCGCTTTGATCGCTGAAAATGTAGAAAATAAATTTTCGAAAACACATATTGACCCCAACCTCTCCAAATTTGGTCCACAAACCTCATCAATTGATTCAGAATCCAAAATTCAGTGGGAAATGGTAGCTTAAAAGGTCCAAGTCCTCACAGTTTCAACTTCGTTGCGACAATTAGGCTAAAAGGTTGGGCAAGAAGGATTGTGCCTTTGAAAGGCCTTTTTGGACATTGAGGTTTAGGATCTACACTTTTTGAGAATAGTACACGCGACATCATCAACGCGATCACATAGAATTGACACAAGCATTGATTGCACTTCTGACACGATTCTCTAGAAAATGTCCATTGGGCTCTTTTCAGTGTAAGGTTCCTTCTGGCGTTCCACAGGGCTCGTACCTTGGTCTCCTGATGTTCCCTTATTCGTCGACGATATGGACATTGTTTCGGGGAGGGATTGTACAAAATATTTACTAGTGAGCATAGCTGCTCTCAAGACCAATCTGGAAAAACTGCGTAAATGGTGCTTTGAAAACAGAATTTTTCCACATATGTTGGCATATGCTTCGCCTTGACCTATGCAAGAGCCCATATGGACTCATATGTATTCCATTGAGGGACATACTCCAAACCAGAGTGTGATGAGTGACGTAGGACTTTTGTTTGGCTGCTCGTTCAATTTCAGAGTCTGCATCGAGTCAAAATGTGTGCTAACCGAATCGATTGACGCCCACCAGAGGTCGGTATGGGCCAAATGGGTACCTACCTATCTATTTTGAAAGCGGATTATCGAGATTTCTGGGCACTTAGGCGTTAAGGTATCATTTTCCATCAAGTTTTGGACGCTGAATCCATTGAGATGGATCTCGGACCGATTGATGCCCACCGGAGGTGGGTATGAGCCAAATGGGATCCTACCTATTTGTTGCTAAGGTGCGGTTTTGAGATTTTTTTGGTACCTAGGCATATGAGGAATTATTTTCCACTACATTTTGGACACTGGATCGATTGGAATCCTGCTCCAAGGAATAATAAACCATTGTGAAAGAATTTGCAGCGTTCTGATCTAGACTTGAAACGTTTACTGTGAAATTCAGGGGCCAAACAGAAAGGGCGACTTTTGGCATTACACGAGTTGATTCTTCAAGGAATAATAAACCAAAAATCAGCGTAGAAAAATGTGGGTTTTTCTACATAAATCCCTCTCATACACCAACTAGTAATGCCTGGAGGGATTTAGACACCGATCTTCCCACGAGCATGTTCTAGCCAAGAGCAAGAAAGGAACATACGAGAGCCTCTAGCCAAATACAAGAGAAATAGAGAGAGAAGGAACCTACTTGGAAACTGCTTTCAAGTCTGGTGAATCTCTTTGCTATTCACGTTGCACGGTTTTAAGAGTGTAACCTTCCTTGAATCGCGCAGTTAGCTTTGTTTACTCCATTGCGTTCTGTCGTCTTAGTTCTCTCGAGCTCTGAAACCCGTCATGTTGAGAATTCCAGCTGAAACGCTCCAGGGAATGTTCCGTATAACATCACCGTGTAATATACACGTCCCAATCGCCCTAAGTAACGGCACATGACAGGAGCGTAATGAAGACAGTCATGAAGCGATCAACTTCGGCTTCAACTCCTGACCGCGAACACGCGCGCCATGCAAACGCACGATATCCCGACGTAGTTCGCCTGTTTATCACAAATCCCTGAACTCGTGAGCCTCCTCGGGATAGCCAATCGTTATCTTCATCGCCTAACTCAACCAATACTCAATAAGCGCGGTTCTAATAGTCCGACTACACGAAACTGGGTGTTCAGGCAGCAACTGGTTAGCCACGCGAGGAACTTCACCGCCCTTAATCTACCATGGCGAACTAAATTACTCAACTTTATAGAATCACAACCGTTATTGGCTGTGGAGTATTCGAGAACTGTGTGGGCAAACACACTCTGCGAACGAACTTTTGAAGACCCTTGGGGTTCGATCAGACCTGCCACCTCAACCACGGGTCGTCTGACGGGTCGTCGCCCAATCATTTTGTGCTCAAAAATGGCTGTTTGAAAAAAAAAAAAAAAAAAAAAAAAAAAAAAAAAAAAAAAAAAAAACAGGGTAGAAGGCTTGTCAACGGATTCTCGTGTTTTTGAAGTAGCTGAATCCAAATCAGAAGTTTGCAAGAAAATATATAAATAAATAAAATAAATAAAATGACGGCTTTACTGTAAAAATCGCAAAAAACCCTAAAAGTTTTGGACGTTTTTTTCACAAAATCGCTTATAAGTTGAAAAATATGCAACCTACTGAATTTCTTACCATATACAAAATTAAAGAAAACAAAATTTCTTCAATGTTCATCGATAACTTTCAATCTTTTAATGCAGGGAATTACCGCTAGAGCGCGCAGAAAAACAGCAATTTTTCAGCACTTTGACAAAAACGAGAAAAACTCAGCCCCAAGCGCTTTCTTATCGTATTTCCTTCACGAATACGTGTTTTATTCAAGTTCTATGGTGGTTAAAAGAGTACGTAGCTCTTGAAAAACATTGCTCACTAAGTGGTAGGATTCATGAAGGACCAATCTATAAATACGTTTTTATTAAAACAAATGTAAACAAAATATATGAATAGGAATGTAATAACAATTAACTATTCATAGAAAACAAATAAGAAATATATCTCTTAATTTCATAGATATTTAGAATTTGCGGTAGTATAGGCAATTAACTTTGCTTGGGCTTAAATTATTATTTATAATATGATTTTCATTTGTAGAACCATCTTTCTCAGAGAATTCGTCTCTAGCGTGCTTTAATTCTTTTAACACAATACATTTTTTCCGTCTTTTTAGAACAATTTATTTTGTAACCACCACCACTGAGCGCACTCATCACGCGGTTGTACAAACACGGCATCGTTGAGTGTGACACCTCATTTACTAACCGGCTCATTATAGGATTTCCCGAGGCTCGTTGATGTTCAAAGGGAAGGAAAAATGATTATCGCGGTTTGTGTACCAAAGCGGGGTCAAGTGGGCGAGGACTGCGTTTGATGGGTTTAGGTGAAGAAGGGGAGGGGGGTCTGTTCATCTGTTATTCATTACAACCTCATTTGTTATTCGGTTTTCAAACCCGTGTCGCCTATTTGCTTTTGGGTGGGAGGATTCGAGGATTTAGACGTGGTAGCTGTTTAATCTCACGTGATTTCGGTACAGTTCATTTGACACCGTAAACCTATGTTACGTTTCATCTGGGTTGAGAGCAGCGATCCTTCTGAATCGTGACGCATTTTGTTTTATTCGGATTTATTCGTCCATGTAACATGAAGTACAAAAGGCCCTAATAAATACATGATTGTTAAGAGCTGTCAAAAGAAATTCATACTCAGAACCCTGCCCAAAATGTTGAATATGGAAGTTAGTAGATTTTGAGAATGCGATGAATCATGAGCATTAAGGAAAATATTCTTAGAAAAGTCGGCTGTAAACTTCTTCGATAGGACATTAATAATTTAGCGTTCAATAATATGGTGTCACACGTAGGGGTGTCGATTCAGGGGTAATGCTGATAGCTGAGGTAACCATAACAAATATATGAGAAAAAAACGGTAGAAATTCAAAGATTGGTTTCCTCGGAGAGGCAACTGATTAAACGTGCATTAACATGGGTTGTTATTCCTGGACCCCATGGAGATATTCTTAAATGTAAAAGGAAACATTGGTTGATTAGATCCAAATTTAGTGTATACCCCACACGTCCAACGAAATCTCGAAACGCAATTCCAAATTTAGATTACCAATTTGACCTGACTTAATCGCTTGGACAAATTCAGGTCCAAAATTTAAGTGGAAACATGATACCCCACTCGCCTAGATCGCCCAAAAATCTCGAAAATCCATTTTTCAAAAAACACATTTTGACCCCTACCCCGCCCCAAATTTGGTCCGATCGGGCTGAAAAGCTTGGAGGACCGTCCTAGACCGGGAACAGACCCCTGACCCAAATTTCAGATTTTTAGAAAATTTTCTACTACCAAAAACGGCGTGGACGGCGGACGGCGTACGGCGGACGGCGTACGGCGGACGGCGGACGGTGGACGCGGACGGCGTACGGCGGACGGACATTGACCCTTTTTGATAAGGACACCATGAAACGTCCAGAAAAAAATTTTGAGCGAATCGGAGAGGTTGACCATTTGCATGAAAACATAGGTTGATTATTCAAGGAATAACCACCAAAACATGGGGAAATGGGGAAAACGGTGGGTGCGGCGGGTCTCAGACCCATTCCAATCGATTCAGTGTCCATGATTAGTGGAAAATGATACCCCACACGCCCAGGTACCAGAAATCTCATAAACACATATTCAAAATGAGTAATATATACCCTATTTGACCCATAACTTCTTCCAGTTGGTGCCAATCGTCCTGAGACCCACTTCATTGGATTCAGGGTCCAAGATTTAGTGGAAAATGATACCCCACACGCCTAGGTTCCAGAAATCTCAAAAACACATATTCAAAATGGGTAATATATACTCAATTTGACCCATAACTTTTTCCAGTGGGTGCCGATCGTTCTGGGACCCATTTCATTTGATTCAGCGTCCAAAATTTAGTGGAAAATGATACCCCACTCGCCTAAATCGCCCAAAATCTCGAAAATCCATTTTTCAAAAAACACATTTTGACCCCTACCCCGCCCAAATTTGGTTCGATCGGGCTGAAAAGCTTGGAGGACCGTCCTAGGCCGGGAACAGACCCCTGACCCAAATTTCAGATTTTTAGAAAATTTTCTACTACCAAAAACGGCGTGGACGGCGGACGGCGGACGGACATTGACCTTTTTTGATCAGGACATCATGAAACGTCCAAAAAAAAATTTTGAGCCGAATCGGAGAGGTTGACCATTATCATGAAAACATAGGTTGATTATTCAAGGAATAACCAACCAAAAGACGGTACCAAGGATTCCTCAATTCTAGAGCCACACTACGCTCCTGTCACATTAACATCATGTTTTCGAGCTTGTTGGAAACACCTGTAGTAGTGCTACAATAAAATCAAAATTGATGTTGATTAATCAATGTTATTCCAAAAAACCCCGCGAATTCTTTCACAGGGGTTGGTTATTCCTTGGAGCAGGAGCATGGGGATTCAGCGTCCAAAACTTAATAGAAAATGATACCCCACACGCCTAGATCACCGAAAATCTCGAAAATACATTTTTCGAGGTACGCATTTTGACCTCTACCCCAGCCAAATTTGGTCCGATCGGGCTGAAAACTTTCAATAAAACGAGTCTCTGAACAAAATTTCAGATGTTTAGAAAATGTTCTACTACCAAAAACGGATGGCAACGGACATTTGCTTGTTTTGATCTAGACACCTTGAAACGCCCAAAAAATTTTGTTTGGACCGAATTGGGGAGCCTAATGCAATTTTTTGCATGAAAACATAGGTTGATTATTCAAGGAATGACCAACCAAAATCGAAGGACTACTCAGATAATTTGAAATTGACTAGCCAATTACCAAATTATCCAAAAACCTCCTTTCCACGTTATCGCTCGCAATCCATCTTCCAAACTCCACTTTTCCAAAACGGCCGTGTACTCAGAATCAATGTAACTACCCTCCGCATTGAAACAACCACCCAAATCCGAACGACCTTAATTTACGTGGTCACGAATTGTTTTCTTCCGTGCAGTCGTTCACGTTTGATTCAGAGTGACGTGATACCAACGAGATTTAAACGACAAAGGTAAATAAAACAAAGCTAATTTGGTGACGAAAAAATGTAATTTCACGAATCACGATCCTTCGAAGAGAATGGAAATACTTACGGGGAAGTATTTTTGTAGATTATAATCGCAAAGCCACTTTGTGCTCATAGATGAACGAGACTGTTTCGTATTTTTGTTGAGAAGGCTATTTTTTCGGAGTTCGGGTCATAAATAGTGGAATTCACTTAGGAACGATTGAATACTGGGTCATTTATTCAGTCCAAGGTTTAAAACGCTGCAAATTCTTTCACAGGGGTTGGTTATTCATCGGACCAGGAGTATGGGGACTAATTTAAATCAATCAAGTTTTAAAACATCAACTTTCATCGGATTCAGTGTCCAAAATTTAGTGGAAAATGATACCTCACACGCCAAGGTACCAGAAATCTCGAAAATCCGTTTTTCGAAAATCACTTTTTGACCCCTACCACCCCCAAATTCTTTTGAGGGCTAACTAGACCAAAATTTCAGATTTTTAGAAACTTTTCTACTACCAAAATCGGCTTGGAAGGCGGATTATAAAAATAAGTTGATTATTCTAGGAATAAGCAACCAAATTCTCAAAAAACCACTTTTGAAATAGAGGGGTAGATACCCCTTTTGACCCATAACCTCTTCTGGTGAGCACCCATTGGATTCAACGTCCAAATACTCAGTTGGTTGGTAAATAAATTGAATAATCAATTTATGTTTTCCTGCGAAAAGTCAATTTTTCCGGTTCGGCCCAAATTATTTTCTGGGCATTTCAATGTGTCTAGATTAAAATAAACAAATGTCCGTCTGCCATCCGCTGTCTATCTGAATCGATTGGAATGGTTCCGGGACACTCCACACAAACTGTTTTCCCAATTTTCCCTATGCTCCTTTTCCGAGGAATAACCAACCCCTGTGCATAAGTTTCCAGCATTTTTGCTCTAAACAACATGAAACGTCCAGAAATTTTTTTTTTTTTTTAGAAATGAGTTATCTCCTCATTTTTGGTTGGTTATTCCTTGAATAATCAACCTATGTTTTCAAGCAAAAGGTTCGATTTGGCTCAAATTTTTTTCTAGATCAAAAAAGGTCAATATCCGTCCGCCTAATATGAAATTTTGGTCAGGGGTCTGTTCCCGGCCTAGGACGGTCCTCAAACTTTTCAGCCCGATTGGACCAAATTGGGGTCAAAATGTATTTTTTGAAAAATGGATTTTCGAGATTTTGAGCGATTTAGGCGAGTGGGGTATCATTTTCCAGTAAATTTTAGAAGCTGAATCCAATGAAACGGGTCCCAAAACGATTGGCACCCACTAGAAGAAGTTATGGGTCAAATTGGGTCTTTATTACTTTTTTGAATATGTGTTTTCGGTATTTCTGGTACCTAGGCGTGTGGGGTATCATTTCCCACTAAATTTTGGACCCTAAATCGATTGAAATGGGTCCGGGACCCGCCACACCCACTGTTTCCCCCATTTTCCCCATTTTGAAGGAATGATCTCCATGCGCCTGGTCCGAGGAATTTTTATTAATATTCCCTATACTCCTGGTCCAAGGAATAACTATCCAAAAGGATTTATTTGATTTCCATTTTGGCAAAAGTTATATCAGAGTCTTCAGTGCCACTACTCAAAAAATACGGTTGCCTCACTTCGTCTCGTGAGGCCGTTAAAGCTTCGTTTGGTTTGTTTGTTCGAAGACGGAAATTAAAACCGTTTGAGTCCGCTTCGATCGTCGACATTCGTCCCTTGACGTTTCCCCCGAGGAAATGGAGACCTACAAAATACCTTCAACTTGAGGTTATTTTTGTGACTCGTGGCTGATTGATGTTGTGAAGTGCTGCTCATTTCTGGTTCGTCCTTTACTGATACGGATGTGTTTTGATGTATTTTTTGTGCATAAAACGTGCATTTTTGGCGTCTTGATGATGTCGGAAGTGGCAGGCAAGTAATCCACAAAGAGGCAGAAGTGGATATGAGGGAAAAGCTTATGTAAATGATACGCCCCTCTCTTCGACATCTTCCAAAGTCAAAGTATGATGGGAAGAAGAGCTACCGTCACCAAGTCGTGTCGATCAGCCACCCTAATCTCGTTATGCCTGCGAGAAGAGTAAATTCGCCTTGTTACAGATTCAGAAGAAGCCTCTTCCCGTCTAGAGGAAGCGGCCTCTTTTCCCACGAAACCCATCATGTATTCCGAGTTATTCCTCTCGAAGTTTAACCAGACAGATTTATGAGCCCAACTCTTCTTCGGCTCATCCTCGAGGTCGACCCAAATGGTCGTGGGTGCGATATACGGCTTCGAAGAACTGCAAACAGCGAAGAAGCGAGTCCCGAGATTATAGTTGGAAGGGAAGGGGGGAGAGAAAGAAAAAATATAAAGATGGCAACTTTCTTAAGCCCACCAAAAGAAGCCGAAATAAAATCCCATAAATAGGGAAGACCGAGTTGACGGATAGTAAAGTTGGAGTTGGGAAGTCAAGAAAGTTTTTTTTTTCTTCTTTTTCGTTCCTCGTTGTCAGCCATAGTTTACTGTTTATGGTCGCGGGAACGACGAGAGCGACCCCAGTCGGAGGATACTAACGTTAAAATGCCTTCCAATAAAATGGTAACATCGCCGTAAATTTAGCCGCATTTTCCTTTTACAATAGCCGATGAAAATGCCAGTGATTGCTGTGATTAGAGTAAAATTAATTTACGACCATTCAGACACATTTGTGTTATTTTGACGTCTACGATGAACAACCTTTTCATGTATTTTTGTCGTGAAATCGAACAAAGATATTTCGTGTGTTGATATTGCGCCTTATTACATTAACCGTTGATTAAAACCCTGTTTGACACCTCCATTATTACCAATAATACGTCATAACGATAATAATTTAATAATTTCCTGGCAGGTCAATGCCGGTAAGGAACCAAATTCATTTCTTCGGACCCTAGTAGATAGAGAAGTAGAGAGAGTAGGTGAAAGATAATTGACAATCCTCGCTTTCCGCCACTATGGACCCACACAGTTATTTGTTATGGGGACTTTTCAAATCATTTACAGTTCAATGTAAAATGTAGAGACTCACAAATCCAAGAGAAATTACACTTCAAACCAACGATGAGAGATGAGTTAATCGATGGGCACAGAAATAGGTATTTTGAGATTTGTTTTCAAGGTTTTTGGGGACTTGATCGTATGGGGTATCATTTTTCACTGAATGTTGGATGCTGAATCGATTATATAATTGGAGAACATGAAACCATTATTCGAGGAATAATGAACAGAAATACAGAAAAAAGTCTACGGAAGAGTGTTGGTTTTGTCGGGGGATTGGATCAGTTTTATTTGTCACCGTCTGAGTGTTATTGATATTATTGATATTTGTATGCGCGGAATTTTTGATGAGTGCGGTCTGAAGGAAATGACCGCTTCAAAGGGCGTGACGTCATCACGATCGGTATCAGACGAGCCAGTGTAGAAAGCTCGTGAGGCGAACTGAAGGACACGACAGTTTGCCGAACCAAGTAGTCTGTTTACCGGGTCACTCGAGCCAGCGGTTATATTTCACCTAACGGCCTCCCGCTCCGACGTGAGGCGCCGCGCCGCCGCCCCTCGATGTAAATTTTAACGCGGAAACCCACTTTCCCCGGGAAAACCCCCGTCGTATCTCAAGAGGGTTTCCCACCCCTGGTTTCCCCACCCCTGGTTTTCCCACCCGGTTCCCCGCCTTCCCCACCACTCGTCTTCACCGGGCGGAAGGCGTATTTATATTCGGAGTGAAACGGACCGCACGGCCCGCAGCCTCCGATGCCACTAAGCACTTTAACTCCCTTCAACTTGCCCTCTAATTCCCTCAGTGTTCGTTTAAGTGGACGTGCACATGTATATAAATATATGGAAATGTCAGAAACCGCTGTATCATTGTTTAATGGCAGAAACTGACAGTGATATAGTAGATCAACTCGCGATTCTATTGCACGATGGCCAGGAAATATTAGCGAATTCTTCTAGTCTAAAACTTTGAAAATCAAAACTATTCAACCCGATCACCCGAAATTTGGGAAAATGCGTCCTTTAAAAATCGATTTTTGGGACAATTTGGGAAGTAGGCAAGTGAGGTATCATTTTTCACAAAATTTTGGATACTGAATCCATTGGAATGTGTTCTGGACACTTGCTGTCTTTCCAATAATCTTGTTCTAAGGAATTTTGAACACGCATAATGTATACCTAATGTAAATATACTTTTTGGGGAGGATCAGATGAAAATAGCAGAACATTTTTGGAGAGAAGACACAATAAATGACCACAAATGGAAACTGGAATAGAATGAGTTCACAAGATTCATCATGCTTCTGTTATATTTAAGTTAGGTTATGCCAAAAGGAGGACACTCAGGAGGCCATTTTAGAGTCGCCATTACTAAAGTCATCTTAAGATTACAGGCAACACATGACTCCGGACTTTTATGGGAGGTTCATCCTCATTTGATGTTGGCTGAGATTAGAAAAATTAATATAACTGACCAAAATATTGAACGGAAATTGAATATTAAGATCTCTTGATCTATTTTAGAGACATGGACGTCTTTCAGTACTTAATTTGTTGTGGTATAGGAATGCCCGTTTACCATACACGCCGTTTTTGGTAGTAGAAAATATTCTAAAAAACTAAAATTTGGGTCAAGGACCCGTTTCCGGCTTTAGTTGATCCTCGAAACTTCTCGGCATCTTTTCGAAACTTTTCAGCCCGATCGGACAAAATATGGGGGGACGGGGGGTCAAAAAGTGTTTTTCAAAGAATTCGTTTTTGAGATTTTTGGCGATTTAGGTGGGGTATCATTTTCCGCTAAATGTTGGACGCTGAATCCAATAGGACGGGTCTCTGAACGATTGGCGCCCACCGGAATAGGTTATGGGTCAAAACGTATTTATCCACGCTATTGGCATGCGTGCGAATGCATTTTATTTTTCTATTTTCTGTAATTGGGCTTGTCCCGTTCTTGTGTAATAAATAAATAAATAAATAATTCGAATGTGTGTTTTTGAGATTTCTGGTACCTATGCGTGCGGGGTATCATTTTCCACTAATTTGGACGCTGAATCGATTGGAATGAGTATCTATGCGCCTGATTCGAGGAATCACCAACCCCTGTGAATGAATTCGCAGTGTTTGTGTTTGTTAGTTTCGCTTTTCCACTACCTCTGGAGTACTTTAGGCTCAACATCATCGAAGATTATAATAATGTAGTTATCATTTGCTTCCTCCTCAATATCTCAAAGTACATAATTAAGGAAAAATGTGTAATAATGAGAAAACTATACAAATTTTTTCCAAAAAAACTTGACATCAGATGGATATTTAGAACTTTCTCCTCTCGTCGTTATTCAAAAATATACTTTACTACCTCAAAAATGAGGAAAAATAGTCGTTAAAGTACGAAAGGATTGCCGAAATAGAAAAAGGGGGCTTAAGTCCGAGGGACTTCTTGGCAACAGACTTCTAACTAAACTATTAGCTCAACTGATCCCTCTCGATTTAAGTTCTAATCCTTTACTCTGGGGAAGGGTTACTCTCCTCACTGTGGGCTTATCGTGTTGTATTATTGACGTGTTTCCCCTCGAGTCGAATCTACGGCCTTGAAGCAAAGCTCAGTCGTCTCGCGCCTCAGCAAGCAAATCCCTCAACGACGCTCTGTAACACAACTCGCTCTTCTAATTTGCTTACCTACTTAGGGTTTAAATCGATCCTCCGACAACAATCGGTTGCGGTGTTTCGAAACCACGGCCGTGGACCTTGAGCAATCCTCCATTTTCTTGGCGCTTTTCGTTTGAATATTGACGGGAATGACCCACACTATGAGCATATGTACAGGTTTAAATCGTTAAAATCGTTGAAAATGTTGAAATAATGGTATGTGTGGTGATTTTTAGCAAGGATCTCAAATATCTCATTTGCTCACCCCGCGCGACGGCGCAACCATGCGCAAGTAACACAAACCTTCTTATTTTAGCTGAGAACCCAAATTTTCTATTGCAGATTCGGATTCTACCCACAAATTCATGAAAATTAGATCCCTGAATGAATTTCTTAGGTTTCCCACAACCGAGTCAGCGAGCACGCAAAGATGCGCAACCCCAAAATTAACGCTGATTCACGTGATGCTGTCCGTTTCACGGAATAATGACCGGTATTTGTTTATTTTGTGTTGAAAAAAAATCATCTTTTGGTTGATTGTTCCTTGAATAATCAACCTATGCTTTCATGCAGAATATTGATCTCTCCGATTCGACCCACAATTTTTTTCTGGGCATTTCAATATGCCTAGGTCAAAATACCCTCCCCAAATTGGGCTAAAAAATTGGAGTTTCAGACCGATTGGGCCATATTTAGGGAGAAGAGTAGGGGTCATAATGTGTTTTTCGAGATTTTCGACGATTTAGGCGTGTGGGGTATCATTTTCGACTAAATTTTGAACCCTGAATGGATTGAAATGGGTCCACACTCTCTTTTTCCCCATGTTCAATATTTTTGACAATTTAGGCGTTAATCGCGTTCAATCGTTTTCCACCAATTTTTGGCCACTGAAACAGTTAGGATAAGTCTTCATCTGATCCGTAGAATAACCAACCCGTGTGAATAAATTTGCAGCGCTCTATTACATTTTCCACCAGACTTCGAAAATTGGTCCCCGAGAAACCCCCCACCTTATTGGATTCAGTGTCCAAAATTTAGTCGAAAATGATACCCCTCATGCCTAGATCACCAAAAACATCGAATATCCATTTTTGGAAATACACATTTTGACCCTTTCTCCCCCTCCCCTCCTCCCCAAATTTGGTTTCCCATATCAAATCGGGGAGTATTTCTGAGTAAGCAATAACAACGAATTAGTGAGTGAAATGTAACATTCAACAAGTATGAATGAACATAATTTTCAACTTGAGTCCTCTTCGAATTCGAAATAAAAAACCTCCAATTCGGCATGAAAATGCAAAAAATTCAGTGAATATGCAATAGATTCTTCATTGTACACACATTTTTTGGTACTTGGTATATGTGGGGAGCGGGTAAACGGAAATGTACCAACTTGTTGATTTATTTTCTCAAATTTACCACAAATTCAAGGACGGAAGCGTCGCTCAGTCTCAAAATGGCGGTCACAATTCTCGTATCCTTCCGAACACTGAAGTTATAGGAACAAAGAAACGAATAGCGGATGAAAGGAACAAATTGATGAAGAGAGAGCATCACCTCGCCCAAAAGGGGTTTCGAGACCAATCTACTTTGTCCACGTTTCGGCTGACATTCGAACCCACTTTGTCACAATGAGCCTGACAAGGTCGCGTGGTTCGGAAAAAGACCCACTCGGGGTCGATGGTGAGCCGCCCTGAAAGACACCTATTCTTTATACTATCGGCTTGAAAAGGAAGGATTGACGGGTGAGAGTATTTTCCTCGTCATCCACAGTTTTTTCGTTTTTTTTCTCTCTCCTTCCCGTCACGAATCAAGAAAAGACGAATTTTGACGGGCAAACGATGCGTGGAGGGCCTTTTAGTTCTCCAGCCAAGCGCCGAGCAGATGTCGGAGTGGGGGAAGTAAATCTTTTTCCGAAGCGCTGCTCTTATTTTCCAGTGAATATTTTACGACCATCGCGGAGCTCGTTCGCGATAAGAGAGTATATAGGTGGCAGGATGTATACTCGTATTTTTATCCACTCTCGTTTGCTCACTAAACACTCGTCTTATTTATTTATGTGTTTACTAGATATTAATGGAACGAGCCAAATTGCAAAAAAGAAAAATGCGTTCGCACGCAGGCCAGGAGAAGACGAGAAGAGAAAAAGTAAAGTGACAGGAGTTCAATATCACAAAGAGAAACACTAAAGACAGGCCGGACAGGCGGGGGGGGGGGGGGATAAGACACCAGTGAGACGAGACCGAAGAGAGCGGAGGGAGATTGAGAGCAGGTCTATGTCATGCTCGGCCAACAGCAAGTAACCATTCTAGGAAGTCGACAGAGAGGTTGAGAACACATGCAGTTGGCGGGCGAAAATGGCACAGCAAGCAAATCGCAGGAGCGCTGGCAGACTCGGGGCACCCCCGGCCAAACTGAGCAAGCAAGGATTGGGCATCAGTGCACCCGAAGAGGATGCTGTGCATGAAGGACATGGCCACGAGGGGCTAATCAAGTGAAACTGGTGACCCAGGGCACTATCCTCACGGCAGACCCCAAGCTTGAAGGCTAGGTAAGGAAGGAACGCACGGTACACCCTATTGAGCTGGTACACATGGCATTCGTATGAAGGGCAGACGATGGAAGCGTACTCGAGGTGAGACTGGACAATATCCCGGTATAGGGCTACGAGGTGCTGGTGAACTTCCTGGTGTTACGATTAATAAACCTAAGAATTCGCGAGAACACATTCATTTCACATTGCCTGGGCAATGTGTTCATTGAAGGTCAGCTGCCTGTCTAAAAAAACACCAAGGTCACAGACTGTGGAGGGATGTCAAAGAGCAACACTGTTGATGCTATATGGGTGCACACATGGGGACTATAAGCGGTGACACGTCATCACCGAACATCAAGCAGTTGCGAAGAATATATAACGAGTAATTAAGATAATTTTAGGCGAATTTGCGAGAAAGAAGTACGAGATTCAGTCTTTATGGTCCACTTCTTTCCTGGACTCACAGCTATCTTGCTGTTTTACCTCTGTTAGAATCCGTGGTGCAGTATTGGCTGCTCTTGTTGCATCATCTGGAGACCCCTAAGGGTAACATCTGGGCCCTCTTTTCTTTGTTCTTGCAGCCAGAGGGATCAGCTCTGTCCTTGCCGAAGTTCAGTTCCTGATTTTCGCTGATGATGTCAAGAAAATTGTTCAGGAGATCGAGTAATCGTCATTATCAAGGGCAAGAACGCTACGAATTCTTTCACAGGGGAACTTCTTTGGACCAGGATGTTGGGAAAATGGGGGAGATAGTGAGTATAGAGTGTCCCGGACTCATTCCAATAGACTCAGCGTCCAAAAGTTAGTGGAAAACGATACCCCACACGCCTAGGTACCAGAGATCTTGAAAACACACAATCTATCCACCTATTTTGAAAGTGGATAGATACCCACTCAATCCCATGACCTCATCAGTGGGCACCAATCGTTCTGGCCGTTTCATTGGATTCAGCGTCCAAGATTTAGTAGAAAATAATACCCCACATGCCTGAATTGCCAAAAATTTCGAAAATCACGTTTTACCCATACTCTCCCCAAATTTGGCAGATTGGGCTGAATTGTATGGGTATAGCGAAGAAAATCAATATGTGTATTGTGAAAAATGGTTTTTCGTGAATTTTGGCTATTGGCGCCCACCAATAGAGGTTATGGGGAAAATGATTATCTACCAACCTATTTCGACTGTGGGTTTCTGAGATTTCTGGTACCTGGGCGTGTGGGGTATCATTTTCCACTAAATTTTGGACGCTGAATCGATTGGAATGAGTCTCTATGTTCCTAGTCCAAGTAATAACCAGCCCTCGTGAAAAAATATCGCATTCATTTCGCAAAAAGGCTCATATTTTCAAGGCAGTGACAATAAAATGGAAAAAACCATTGTGTGGGGCATCATTTTCTGCTAAATGTTAGATGCTGAATCGATTTGAATGAGTCCGGGACACATTACACTCATTGATTTCTCCATACGCCAGTTCTAAATAATAACCAACTTATTGTCGAACAATTTATATCGTTTTTATGAATATTTTTTTTATTAAGAGAAAATCGTGTTCGATTGCGAGTTGTGTGAACTTATGAGCTTCCTTCTGACCCTAAACTCCTCTCATTATTCGAAGGTTTCGTTCATTCATCGTCGATTCATCGATCTTCGAACGATCTACGATAAAAGAGCGTTTCTCCCGAAGGTTAGTAGCTCTTTCGCGCCTAGAGAAAAGGAACGTCCGAACAGTTTGGTTCGAGTTCGTCGCGTGACGCGTGAGCCTTCCCCGTCAACGGGCTCCAGTCACGCCATTCACCTTCGTCTCAAAGAAGAAAATGAGCGAGTGAAGGAGGAAGGAGAAAAAACGTGGAAAATAAAATGACGGGTAGAAAAGGCTTCTTATTTATAGTATGAACGACAAACCATAGGCCGAGAGAGAAAATTGTTCGAATTTTCTCAATTAAATTGTTAGTTCCTCCGAACTCAAATTAACCCATTTCCTTCCTTTTTGGCCTCGGAAGTAAACCGTGAGGCTTTTCCCGGCTGACCCATTACAGCAAACAACGCAATGGTGACCAGTCAAGGTTCAATCATCAGTCTTCCATGTCCACATGATGGTTAAGCGGTCTTCTTTCATGCTGTGGTCACATAAAAATATTATTTTTTAAATAAGCCTTGAACGTTATTCCTCATATTTTATTCTGTTATTTCGAATTTACTGTATAGAGGAAGACGAAGCAATTACGAACAAAACTTAGACGATGAGAATCAGAAAGTATGTGAAATGATAAGACGCAGGTACCTATAGAATGTATGGTTACACGAGTCCTCTCAGTGTTATTCAACAGTTGGGGCGGCAACAGTTCTATTTATTGAAAGATAGCGAGCTTATCTTGTTCCCGTGTGTGTGAGGTCGCGTTTTTGCGTGAGAAGAATCCAGTTTGAGGAAAAGGAAGCGAAAAATCGTGACTGGAAAGAAACCGCGGGGGCTTTTTTTTCGAGTTAGAAGGCTTTTACACACACTAGGAGCTTCCGGAGAGTCGTAAATATGTCGAGGGATTCGTGTGAGCGTCCACCTCATCTTCCGCTCCGTTTTGGTGAAGGATACAGGTAGGGGGGGGGGGGGGGGTCACTGAAAAGGACATCAAAGGCCGAGCCGGCCTCTACCAATTATTCAGATGGCGCTGCCCCCACGCAGCCACGAAACAACCCCTCTCGCCCATCAAACACACAAAGTTGACGTTCAAAATGACAAATCGTGCGGAAAATGTTTGGAGGGCGACCATCAATTTTAATTTAATTTCATCCTGTATTTACCTGCTACCTCATGGTTGATGGAGGACGACCCGTAACTCCTTTGGGAACCTAAGAGAAGCTCTTTTCCACTTTTTACCCCTATCTGAATCTACACTACCTATTTCAAGCGTGGGTTTTCGAGATTTCTGGTACCTAGGCGTGTGGGGTATCATTTTCCACTGGACGCTGAATTGTTTGGAATGAGCCTGGGACACTTGTAGTCTACACACTCACTGTTTTCCCCTATTTTCACCAATAGGTCAATATCAATAACCAACCTAACAGTTATTTACAGGAAACTTGACGAGAGATCCCATAAATGCACATTTGTCATCGTTTGAATAAACCTTACTAATTAAATAGTTAGGTATACATCACGGAATGATAAGAATGATCCTTTGGCGCCTCAGTTGAGAAAACTTTAGTGATAACTGATAAAACCGTCATGACTGCGCTCTAGCGGCTGTTGGGCGAGACAGGAGCAGGTTATTTCGTTATAGTACCCCCTTGTGAAGCTGGGAGACTATACAAATAGAGGGGTTCATTCATTCCCGTTACCCACTCAACCATGGTAATGAGGCAGGCGTTTGTTGAATTTCCAAAACATGTGTCATTTTGCGGTGGTTTTGTAGCGCTACGTTCCTACATGACGTACTTCCATAAAGAAATTGGTTCGAAGGGCAACCGAGCGTCAATAATGTTATCAGCTCTTCAATGTCGCCTTCTGGCTGTTTGGTTCACTAGACGTCCGCCTTCAGTTCCCAATGACACGACCATTTGAGGTTGTCCGATCGAGAAGTTAAATTGAAGGAAAGCAACTGAATGTAGCTGTAGACGGTAAAATCAAATCTCTGCCCTGGAAATAGCCCGGGTCGCCCGACCATAGAAAACAGCCCTCGGATGACCTACAACGCCCACCTTCAGCTACCACTCAATCGCATCCCAAAGCAATGATCGTTTTCGCCTCACTTTCCGCAATATCGCTCCCAAATATCACGACTCTTTTGTTGACCTTTCATTTCCGTCTGTTCCATCGACCTGTCTAGACGTTTCCTAATGAGCGGCTCGTCCCAACTTCAGTTCCCATTAAATTCAAAACCTTTGCACAGCCCACTTTCCTCGAGGGAAATGAGCGGGAAACGTACAATTAACCTCCCACTTCTCAAATACCTAGGTACCAACGCCTACCGTTCATCACCCGGCCGCATTCTACCTGAAGAATTACTTCATTAAAACCTCACCCGCTGAGAATCCCACTTTCTTTATTGCGCCATTACCATCTGTAATTGAATCGGTCGCTACACGAATAGATGATCTAATTTGAACCAGAGAACGCTCAACGCTACCAGGAAGAACAATGGTGCGTACATTACAAGTTTTAGAATGTTAAAATAGTAGTAGGTGTTAGGAAATCAGTATATTCTGTGATTTTCCTCAGTTTGGCTGTCTCATTGTCTGAAAGCACTCCGCGTCCTACAACCCCCTCTCCAACCACAGTGGCCCTTGGAACTAAACCCCTTCTTACTTAAATATTCCGCAATCAACTTTTGTAATTCATTTTTACTCCTCCCAAATCTATTTTGTACAAAAATTTGGTGGTTTCCCACAGTTTTAAGAGCCTAAAGGAGATGTCATTGCCCAGGTGTGCTGCTGAAGGATTTGGCGTCTGAACATCCTATATCTCCTCTTCAAATTCCACAATTCCATCAACACTTGATTCATCCATCCAAATTCGCTTGCAATGGGGTGTATCCATTGGTCTGAAATTGGTCAATTTTTGTTTTAATAAACCATCAGCTGAATGATGACGTCACAATCTGCATGAATAACTTGAACAACGGCTACATTTGAGACAAAAATTGCAAAGAACTACAATAGCAGACCTTGCCTTCCAGAGTGCTGGACTCTTGCGGACAACAACTGAATCAACTAAAAAATTCCTCCCCTTGGTTTTGTTAACCAAGTAAACCAACTTTTGTAAACAAGATGCAACAAAGATAGGTCATTCTAGATGGCATACTGGCCAAGTGCAGCCAATGAACCTCTTGACCTCAATTAGGTTGTCTCAACAGGTCGGAAAGAAAACGCTGAACACTGAGGTCAAAACTTTTCTTTAATTAAAAAAAATAATAAAAATAAACTATTTCGATTTTTCAATTTCAAGCAAAAGTGATGTGGGTTCATACTCCCCAACCCCTTTTCACATGCAATTTTATTATTTTTATTTTTAGTTTTTATTCATTTATTTTTTTGGAAACAGTGGGTACACTCAATTGTAATCGTTATGTGTGCCCTATAAGGAAATAAAATAGATTTGATGGTGTTTAGTTTTAAGAAAAAATTTACTGCCCTCAGTTTGTATTTAGATTGTGGATTTGTGACTCATATCTTCTGATTGTTTCGAATCTAGGAACCTTTTCTCCCCCAAGTCCAGAGGTTCATTATGATGTGCAAAATTTGATATTAAATCTCCGATGTAGTGCACTAATCATAAAACTGATGAATAAACTGAAACTCAACCTTCATTCACAACTTGCGTCTACCAATAATGAAAACCTGGTAGGGCGCTCGGTAGGAAGACTCTTTTAATATTAAAGTTTCCCTGTCGTAACTCTTCCTC
This sequence comes from Cyrtorhinus lividipennis, assembly GCA_019603395.1. Classification (NCBI taxonomy): domain Eukaryota; kingdom Metazoa; phylum Arthropoda; class Insecta; order Hemiptera; family Miridae; genus Cyrtorhinus; species Cyrtorhinus lividipennis. Next base: position 1,227,900 of record CM034004.1, on the reverse strand, counting down.
TCGCTCTTTCGCTTTATTAAAAAAACGCCTCTTACCTAATAAGCCGAACACATCAGAAAAACAAAAAGAAAACTTCGATATTTTTCCCCTCGTCTGACGAGACGGAACCAAGGGCTTTGACGAGTGTAATTAATCGAGCTTGTCAAAAGGAGGAGGGGAATTATTTAATTTTCTCGCCGTATTTTTCCCGTCTTAGCTCCCACCTCTCTCATCGAGGTTAAGTAGATTAAGTGCCAGTGAAAGATATAAATAATGGAGAATTCTTAACGTGCTATCGCTCGTTTAGGGTTCATTTTGACTTGAACGAGATAAATTACTTGGTCATTAATTATTTTTGGTCGAGCACGATCTTTCGGTACATTTTGACGGTGGCTGTGTCATGCTCTCTCAAGGATTACAGCCAACGATGCGAATTAAACAATGAATTAAATTATAAAGCTCTCATACGAGGGGATGCAATGTTACTGTGTTTTGAGACCTTTTTTGCCAGATGTTTTTGTAATGATAAAAAGAAATTGGAATTTGGCACAAAGAGACCCACACACCTCATTTAGCGCGTTAATATTTCTAGAGAGGCCTAGACAGCGGTGGCAGAAGACAAACTAAAAAGAGTGTCTTTTCCATTCCTAGGACAGGTGAGGGGTGGGAGATTGCCAGGCAGATGGCGCTGCCATCACGCGAGCCGACGTGATTGAGGAGAAACGTAAGGGTTTTTTAAAATGGGATTTTGCCTCAATTCTCTGTCCGCGTGGTTACGTAAGCTAGGCGCGGGACACGTTGGGCTCAAATTGAACACGAAATTCAGATTGCGCTCAAATTGACCTTGAGTCACCTAGGATCGACAATTAATGGCGGGTCACCGGTCGAAATTACTACGAAATCCACGCGAGGGGTAGCACGAACGTTCCGTGGTAAGAGCATCGACTGGGATTATAAATGTTTTCACCTACCACGACCGTTCGGTTTGCTCGCTGTTTGAGGTTGTATTAAAGCCTGAAAATTCTCTGGTGAGCTCTTCTTCGCTTTTAAGTCTGGCGTGGAAACCCCCCTCTTTGAACGCACAATGCATTGCAATACAGCATAGAATGTGAAGTGAAAATGAGCTGCCGATATAGATTATCCGCTCAACCAAATTGCTAATATCCATTGAGTCATTTGAGGCGTAGGTTTTTTTTTTCTTTTATGAGAACAAAAAAACGAAAATATTAGTCTAAATCAATCTGTGAAATTGATGGGCGTTCAGTGTACAGACAATTAATCAACCCAAGCGCTCCGTTAATTAGGCATGATTGTATTATCCACCAAAGCGGCATCAGTTTTCTTGTTTGCTTTAGGGATAATGGCGATCAGAATGGGGCATTTTGGTTGATCGTTAAGGCATTATTTTATCGCATTACGTCAAACCGAACGGCTTTGGAAGCACTCTTAAGAAGAGGTCCGATGGAGCTGAAGAACGAGACGGGCGTAAAAGGCGAAAACCTCTAACAATAAATTGACAAGGTTGAACCCTGCCCTGTGCCGGCAAGGGAAAAGTGCGCGAAGAGAGAAAAGGTACCGGAGAGGGGGTATCCTTTTCGTTATGCTCCAATAAATCAGGGGGAGGAAAGCTTTAATTTAGTGTTCCCAGAGGGCCGGCAGTTATAGCCGTCAGTTCTCTACCCCCAGCCTGTGCCCGGATCTTCCTTTCGGGCTTCGGTAGCCTCGGCCGCGATCTCCATTGATTGTGGAAGGCCTCGAGGCCTTCGGAAAACGAACACTCGACCAAGCATTGAAAACCCACCGCGTCTCTTTATGGATCTTTTATTTGGAGGGGCTTGTTGAACGGGAGAAGTTCATTGGCTTGTTGCTTTCTCTATTGAACAAAAAAATGTCTGCTACCAAAAACAGCGTGGAAGGCGGACGGAGATGGTAAATTTGTTGTTCTAGACATCATGAAACGTCCAAATAACAATTTTGGGGCTGTGCGGTAAAGGGCAAGGAACTTTATTAACAGGGTTTTAATCCTATTAAACCTTTATTAACAGATATACTGATGTGACTGTCACTTCAGATCGATAACTACACAGTCAGAGGACATCAATACCGCCGAAGGAAACAGTTAGGTGAACTCAAAAACTCATGATTTCCAAACATAACAGCTCATTTGCAGAAGAAAAAACTTGTGATTGCTTGTTTTATTCGGTGAGTTGAATCATTCATCTTGAAAATGTCTGTAAATAACATGGCAGTTGGTCAAAACTCAAGGTTAGACTGATCTGAAGATGATAGCTGATTGGTCAAAATGTTTGTGTACCCCTGCTGCTAACCATGGTTGTCCACCAAACTACAAATTTTGGGCTTGTTTTGTCAATGAAGTGAACCAGCCCTGGCTCAAAGGCAACTGATACTGATCCTATGAAGCATACCTCATGTGGAAAATCATTAGAATGCTCCACTATCATGTTGTAAAAAATAATTATAATTCACTCTGTATGGAGTTTATATGGAGGGTTGTCATTTAGGGTTATGTTCCCAACATGAAGCGCTTCTTTGCATGGGGTTTGTGAGGTTATTATGCAATTTGCGATTCGGACCGATTGTTTTGTCCTAGAATGATCAATTGAGTTCTCTGAGGTAGGAATGTTGCAGTATAGTTATATATCGATATTTCATTCTATTTAAATACCAAATGCAGATATCGATATTCAGATATTATCAATTGAGAGAATAATATCCATATCGATCTACTAAGAGAAAAATATCGATATTTGGGAACATTTTTATTACAATAAAATATTAAATTCAACAGTAACAACACTAATGTGTTGGTTTGTGAACTGTGGAGGTTGGCCCAGCTCAATCAACAAACGCAACATATAAATAATATGGACTCTACAACTTGTAGTGATCGCATTGACATTCTTGCCCAGGTTCGATGATAATGAAGAAATATATTAATGATGGCTTTAATGACAATTTCAAAGACCCACCCAGCACACACAAATCCATCAAAAGTTAGGAGTTAGGAGGGGGTAATAAATAATATAGATTTGGTATAAAACCATCCTCTTGGACTTATTGTTGTTGTTGTTGTACGCTTTAAGTTTGTTTTTCATATTTCAAGTCTTCCTCCATTTTTACTCTACGGATCTATTGTATTCGTAACGAGCCCCAACAACGCACTATGGCACGCAACAGGTGTCTGCGGTGGCAAGAAATGACTGTGCACACGAATCCTCAACGGCTGAGCGCAATCATGATTGTGTTACAGACAGTAAACAGGAGCACAAACAGCCACCGGTGGGTCGTTGCTACGAGAAATTATGTTAGTCGAGAGAGCCAATTATCCGGGGTTCCAATTAATCGAGGGAGAGCGTTCAGAAACTGAAAAGATAAATGAAAAGAAGAAACCACGGCAAATAAGTTGGACGAATCAATGTTGGTAGCAGGTTGCCTGAAGAAACTGGCCGACCTGGGAAAAAAGGGCTGATTAAACCGATAAATTAGCGGTCGATAAGTGCCTCAACCTTTCAATGCCAGACCCTTTTCGACGAGTTCGGGCTGTTCCGAGAGAATAGATCCGCGGGAAAATGGGGAAAGCAGATTATTTAATACCAGTATATTCGATATTCGTTTAAAGCGAGGTTTAAGGGCGGCTGGGGGGATAACATGCGTGGCTGGTGGTTGTAAATCATTGTGAAGGAGTGAGAGAGGGGGGATCTCGTAGAAGAAACGCATATTTATTGGTTTAATAAGAGGTAGAGACAAGAAGGGTAAGAGAATGAAATTTTCGGGGGTAGAAAACCCCTGGTAGACAAGGGGTAGAGCCCCAGGGAAGCGTCGTATCCGCGTCATCGATCCACGAGTCTAAATAATGCACCCCCTCCCCCTTCAGCACACCATGTCCTCTACCTGAGCACCCCTTCGTTGTTACTCGCCTCTAATGACTGGTTCCTAAGTAAAACACGGTGACGGCTAACGGGACTAACGTTTTGTTTGGTTTGTCCGGCGCCTCAGGGTGTGACCCGCCCTGTAAACACCCCCCATTCGCCACCCTTAGCGACTAGGCTCTACTGACATCGTGATTACACGTAAGTAGGCAACACGTGGATCATCGGATCACTGGCTACTCGAAACAGTAGGTTTTTTGAAAGACAGAAAACAAGTCTCTTATTCATTTCTCATAACACCAGATTGGTGGAAAAGTAAAGACGCTTTCACTAGGATATGTCATAAAGCAAATTTAAAAAATTAAAAATTCGCCTTCAGGTACATTCTTATTGAAGATTTGGTCAGGGCGGGAAGAATTATAAGTATTGTTGCGAGATTGCACCTGCGCCCGTCAAATGGGCTGCCAGCATTGCAGGGTCAAGGACCTGTGGAGGGCTAAGGGTCTCAAACATTTGTGCATTGTATTGAATTGGCTGGAACCTTCCCATTGGCTCGAGTCGAGTTCCCAGAACCAGGGAAGGTTCAAGAAGGTACTCGACCAAGAGGCAGCCAGTATAAAAAGGGGCCAAGGAACGCCACAGTTCAGTTCAGTTTGGAGTCTGAATATAGACGCTTCGTGTCATAAATCGTGCCGTGTTATAAATAGTGCGTTACAACTGTGAATTGTGCTTTGTGATTGTGTAAGTGTGTGAACAAAGACAGTGTATTTGAGTGAACGATTGTAATAAATTATTTACGAAGAATATAAATCGTTACAGTATAAAAAGTTCACGACACAAATTTCCGTGACCACAGTGCGGCAACTTCAAGCATATTTCCATGTGATTTTGGTTGGTTATTCCTTGATTAATCAACCTATGTTTAAAATTGGAATTCCCATGTCACGTTGTATCCGTCACTGAAAATTTCTATTAAATTTAAAATAGTTTCTTTGGTCAAAAAAGTGTTGCCTATTGAGTTAGTTTAGTTCAACACTAAGTAAACTACGTGTGATCCAGTTGTTTTTATCATTACCTCAGCCAGGTCAGCCATGGTTTACTATCATTTACCTCCCAGTCATCCTAAAAACCCGATTAGTTTGAGGCCAGGTAACTTCAGAAGTGATTCTCAGAAACTTCCGATTTTCTTCATATTCCAATCATTGGGGTCGACAGTGTTGTTCTAGGGTTGATACTGGGCTTCATCAGATAAGTTACGAGAAAAAGACACAAGAGAAATGCGCTGACTGTGCGTTCACAAAATTTGGAACGTTCTAAATTAGTACATTATTCACAAAAACCTTTACAAATCTGTCCAGTTTCGTAAGGAATTGGCGGATAAAACTTTCCCCACAATTGTATAAATCTGCAAATTCTTACACACGGGTTGGTTATTCCTCGAATGGGGGAAACAGTGGGTGTGGCGGGTCCCAGAACCATTCCAATCGATTCAGGGTCCAAAATTTAGTGGAATATGATACCCCACACGCCTAGGCACCAGAAATCCTGACACATACAAAATGGGTGGATACATACCCATTTTGACCTAACTTAACTTGACATAACTTCTTCCAGTGGGTGCCAATTGTTCTGGGACCCGTTTCATTGGATTCAGCGTCCAAAATTTAGTGGAAAATGACACCCTACTCGCCTAGATCGCCCAAAATCTCGAAAATCCATTTTTCAAAAAACACATTTTGACCCCCCCCCCCCCCCAAATTTGGTCCGATCGGGCTGAAAAGTTTCGAGGACCAACTAGAGCTGGGAACAGATTCCTGACCCAAATTTCAGATTTTTAGAAAATTTCTACTACTTACCAAAAACGGCGCAGACAATGGACGGCGTACGGCGTACGGCGGACGGACATCGACCTTTTTTGATCAGGACATCATGAAACGTCCAGAAAAAAATTTTGAGCCGAATTGGAGAGGTTGACCATTATCATGAAAACATAGGTTGATTATTCAAGGAATAACCAACCAAAATCACTACTTCAATGAGCATAACAAATTCGACCTTAACCCCCACCCCACCCTTCAATCCGGCGTGGGCTTATTTTCGACGCACATACTCTTGACAAAAATAGCAATATGTATTCCCCTGCCCAAAGTGGGTTCACGCTTGAATTATCCGCATTTCCTGGGATAATGCCATCCGGCCGGTACCCGCGTATGTCGTTGCTCCTTATCATGCTCTCCAAGCTACCTGACGGCGAACGTGATCAACAATACGGGAAAGTTCCTTGAGGGCGAATGTGGCTCTTTCCACAACTCTCACCTGATATTTTATCATGGGAATGCGTTTTTCATAACACTCATTTCTGAGCCTCCTTTTCCTACGCTCACGAAATGTGTGGGCGGAACTTTGTCGGTGAGCCGGACTCATTTTCATGACTCGAGAGGCTTCAGAAAAAATTGATAGGATCTAACAACGCCAAGTGACAGTTTGAATGTGATATAATTTTCCAATGACAAGAGGAACCTATCGTTCTTTGATCAGGTGGCGTATTTATACAGTTAAAATTGGAGAGCGAAAAAACAACATTTTTGAGTTGGTTTCCACATGCCGGTAAGAAAGACGGGTTTTGCAAGACAATAGGTGACTCTACTACCTAGACGCCTGTGGCCGTTAGCTTAGGGCGAGCCACGACTGATGATAAGGAGAAAATTACCTGTATCTCGGAGGAGGCTACTGCTAGAAGTAATGTTTTGTCTACATTTTGACGAACCTGCCGCCATGTTTTTCAAGTTATGAAAATTCTAGTATTAGATTGATACAAAGAGATTCTCTTGATACTAGAAAGTTTTTGCAAGCCACTAAAGTGTGACGTTGAACCTCCCAACAAAGCGTGGAGTAATACATATACATAGCCCGTGACCTTGAATTAGCAATGACGACTTTGAAATGGCCACCTAAGTCGCTCTTTAAATGCACAAACTTCCTTAAACTTAACCAAACTGTGCCAAACTTGTCCATTTTGTAAACTCATTCCAATCCAGTTTCAATTTGTTGCAATTTTGCGCGTCTTACCTTCCTATCATTCGTGCTCTTTTGATCCAAAGCTGATTTATGACTTCCATCATTTAGGGTGTTACATACAGTATTAAAGAAAGAGTTGGAGATTACTGTCTGATGAAGCCCCTCCCCAGGACAAAATGAAGTGCTCGACTGGAGTTTGAACTCAAAATAAAGTTGTAACACCTTGTTTTCGCTGGAAGTTTCAGTAAAGCTGAGGAGTAAAATTACTTCCGTTCGTGTTCAACTTTGCTCCGAATGAGCTCGTCGCCAACGTTGTCGACTTTCGAGGGCAATCGAAATGAAAGTGTTGCCGTAACAAAAGCCGCCCTCTTCTTTTGGCTCCCATTGTATCTTGTTGTTGGGGGAAAAGATAAAGTGATTGTTTGTCGACGATTCGGCCGGACAAACTTGGAACGAGAAGAACCCAACTTGACAATAATGGGTTTAAATCGGTTAGCAATTGTGTCCAAGATGCTCGGATTCCTCCTTGTCCTGAAATGATTTTCGAAAAATGATTTCGAGAGGAGATTGTATCTGCCGGTAATTTCGTTGGTCGTTCCGTTTCCTTTGTCGTAAACTTCGTCTTTTCGAGTTTCCACGACCAAAGAGAAGCTTGGATAAGGGAATCTCTAATAGTTTTATTTTCTATCTTCCCCGCTGGGTTGAGAACGAACGGCCCCTTCCCGTCCTATCCTGAGCTTAACAGTCCGACTTCCAGCTACAATGGATCCATTGTCTTTGGGGCGTTATGGTGAACACTCCCGTTTCTTCCATCACTTCCTTCGTGGCGATGTAAAAGTGAGAGCTTTTCGTGCTCTCCGTTGTTGGAAATGAGAAGAGAAATACTAAGCTTTGCTGAAAAGAGGGTTTCAAATGTACTAAAAACAAAGGCAAAGAGTTTCTATTCTTTTTTTCCGACTGACGAAGTTCTTTGGAGTTTTATGTCTGTGTAATATTGTCTCCTGATCTTCCTTCATTCTTTGTATTTACTGTAAGGTAGTGGGTTTTTCAAAGAAATTAGACGTCGGGCCGGAAGTGACCACGTTTCGTAGGTCCTTACTCGGGCAATCCGATTTGCGTTCAGCCGGTTATTACTCATTGTCTGCGAGATTGAGCTCCGGAAGGAGGAAAGAAAACGTGAGATTTCACATTGAGTGTATCAATGATGAAATGAGGTATCGAGTGAGCTGGTGCCCACCGGAAGAGGTTAAGGGTCAAAATGAGTATCTACCCATTTCAAACGTGTGCTTTCGAGATTTCTGGTTCCTAGGCGTGTGTGTTATCATTTTTTACTAAATTTTGGAGGCTGAATCGATTGGAATGAGTCTCCATGCTGGTCCGATGAATAACTAATCCCTGTGAATGAATTTGCAGCGTTTTAAAGTAAATTTCGAACTGTGTAGGTTATAAATAAAAGGCTCAACAAGCAACAACACAGTACAAGATCGGAGCAGCCTTTTGAATGACTATCGCAAGTGAGTACCTATCCCATATTTCGAAGGAAAGAGCCTACTCAACTCCTGGAAAGTAAATTACACTGTTGATCGCGGAAGATTTGTCAAAGCTATAACAACAGAATGAAATGGGCAGGTTAGGGAGGGGTGCCGTAAAAAAAAAAGGTGAAACTGACGTTGAAAAATGAACTACTGTCCGTTGTACGTTACTTTCTTCGAACGCGGCACGCAAACACTTTTATTTGGTTATAACCTGCCTTCTTCTCCACCTTGCTCACAATCGCGTGCCTCGTTATCAATGGCTCGTTCCCCTCTGCTCTTTTTTCGGCGTGCCCAATCTACATCATTCTTTTGGGAAGTCCTCGTCGGCAGTTTTCCCTTTTCTTCCCGAAGTTAAATTGTGAGAGGATTCTCGAATGAAATACGGCTCAGCTACAGATGGTCGCTAAAAAACGAGAGGTTGAAGGAGGGATTAGCTTCACTTCAAGAAGTTGCTTCAAATAAGAACGCCGCTGCCATCATGATGGTTTATTATTCTAGGTGAACAAAATCACTTGCAGTAATCTGCTCAAAATATAATGGATTCAGCGTTCACAATTAAATGAGCAATGAGTGTCCACACTTATCTAAATCTTGAAATTTTTTCCTCAAGTCGCAACATTCATTTTGAATCTCCCGCCTACCACAGCCACCTATATCAGTTACTCGCCCTCCTTTGCTCCTACCATCTTTGTCATTAGTCGTTGAGCGTTATTTTGATATTGTCTAGTCTCTGTAACCTGTCATATGAATTAATTGAATAGTTCGATCATTCCAAGAGCACCACTTAATCTTAATCTTTAGGTTTTTCATATCAAATTAGAGGTTATACATTTCAAGTTGGAGGGTCGTTGTTCACCTCACACTATCAAACGCTGTAACTCTATCCCGCATAGATTTTGAATACCTACCAGTGCAACACAACGTGGAGAAAACATTCCATCCGTCCCTTCTCAATGCCATTTTGTAGGTGCCTGTTGTTTCGCCTCATTAAAAAGTCTCTAATTGCCACCGTCAGTTACAACATGCTTTATTTTTGTGTTATGAGTTCGTTGCCACTGTCACCACATTTTTATTTGAGTAAGAGGCGGTTTTTGAAGTTTTAGCTCATCATATTTTAAATATTCCTTCTTTTAAAACCAATCCAAAATTACGAGTATATAAGTCAAATTATCCAAGGGCCTACCTATACGTACCCACTCAGGCGGGGACATGGAATAAGTATAATATAATATAATATAATACATATTCCATGAGGCGGGGATAAGTGGGGTAGTTGTCACTATTCCTTGTCCTCGAGAACATCAGTGTTGAATCCGCAAATGTCCGTTAGAATCCGTTGCCCTCGATATACAGTGACTCGTAGAGAGTTTGTGTTTTGTTTTTTAATGCTATCCCGAAAAATTGTCTCACCAGGTAGAGATAACTTTGAAGGGAAGATCCGACTTGGATTCTCCAGTATACGTTGTTATATAGAAAAGTGTCGTGGGTTGATAAAATTACCATCTACCGTAATACAGCCCTTATCAAACATTTTCCTGGACATATTGAACATTATCACTGGCACTTAAGTCCCTATAGACGTTACTTACAGGAAGGAGTCAGCGGACAACGAATGAAGCTGAGGATTTATACTTTTTATTTTATTGGTGTCACCCAAGGCAAAAAGGGACGTCCATTCATTTTTACAGAACCGGCCCAACGTTTCCCTTCAAAATCCACCCGCAGTGAGACCCCTTCAACCTGAAAATATCAAGCAAGGAAAAAAATGAAGACCCCAATTTATTGTTTTCAGAGAACACCTAAAAATGCCATCGAATCGGTGGTACGTGCCGTGAAAAAGAAAGTTTATACGACTGGGGAGAAGTAGAATTTAGAATAGAATTTTCACTTTTGGAGTTTACGAGTTTTCTTTCCAATAGGTGCCTTTTCCCACCCGTTCCCCTTTTCCAAAACTTCTGATCGGTTATCAAACTCTTGTAATGGATGAAACGTGTTCATAAATCAATAACCTCGCTCCCGGCTCTGCGCTCTTTATCGTCAGAGACCAACTTCTGCGGGAAACCCTTCGTCTTTTCAATGGGTGAGTTTCATCGACATCTTTTTGGTCTCATTATGCGAATGAATGAGAATCGACAGTTCAGTGAAACAACCACCGTGGAGATGCCAGCATGTTCTTTTCAACGTGGTATCCGAAACATTGACATTGCGAGAAACTCACTTGACGCTCTCTAATATGAAACAAATACCGTGATTCACCAACACACCATTACACGCCGTGGTGGTGCACACTATTCTTACATTTTGTTGGACAGTAATTATTTATGGCGGAAGTTTAAAATTTTTGCGCCAAAATGTTTATAATGATCGAATAACCAAAATTTGAATTTTTACAAAGAAATTTTGCAAGGTTTTTTTTGTGAATTTTAAACAAAGTAAAATGCATGAAACTATGAGCACCCTCTCTAAGTTGTTGAGTTGGGGAGAGAAGCGTTTATCATCAATTCACAAGTAGTCCGCCCTAACTTTGATTTTGTCCAAGGCGGATTGAAACGGATGGATTCTAGTGGTATTTGCCGCACTATTTTCGTGGAATTTGAGGTTCTGGTACCGTCTCCGGTAAGTTTTTTATTTTAATATAAATAATTTGTGGTCAAGCAAATGAATTTTAATAGTAGGCTGCACCCAACTATTGTGACAGTTCAAAAGAGTGAAGTTTTGGAAGCTACCAAAAATTTGGTGAAATATAACCCCTCAAATTGCCGAGTTTGTCAAAAATGTCAAAAACCCAAAGTATGTTTTTTTGGCGAAAGATTTTCGCCTAATAATATACTTTTAGCGATATGGGTGTGTGGGGTATCATTTTACACTAAATTTTAGACGCTGAATAGATTGGAATAAGTCCAGGACACTCAACACTCACCGTTTTTCCAATTTTTGAACAGCGGTGATCGAGAGAAAGTAACCTACGCAGTTTTTCGCGCGATCTTGGAAGCTCATTGCACTGGTTCCTCTCCAATCTCTTCCTCTCACTGGCTATGGGACTCATAGCCAGTTTACGACTTATTCACGCTGTACAAGATGGAAAAACAGTACACCAGCTCTCTGGTCAAAACGCGCCCTCAAAGACTCTTCGTTTGTCAGCGCTTTGAATAAAATGCGCATCGTCAACGCCCAAGAAGTGCGCGTTTCCGTACATTCGCTATCCGTTCGTCCCTCCAACGATCATGTTCGTCCTGGCAATGACGGGCGTTTGTTCTTACCTGTACGGAAAAAGTGGTTCGAACGCAGTTGAAAATCGAGGTGCCCTCACCAGCCTATTAAAAACCGTCCAAAATTTCAACTTGATTAAAAAAATAAAATTAAATTAATAAACATTGAAATAATATCTTCTGTGTTTATCATTCGTTATAGGTAGTCTAACGTGGCCACTTCACATTGACTCGAATAAGATCAATATAAGGTAATGGAGAAGATAATGGTTCTTAACCTCATCAGAACAAATCTGAATGATTCACGTATTTGTCGAACGAACATTCTCTCTCCAGCCAAAGAGCAAGCGGTTGATGAAAATGCCAATATATGTATTCCAAATATTCGTTTGAAATTACGATGTCCATGTTAAAATTTATTAATTTGACCGGACAATCTTAATTTTTGCCTCGTTTTCGCTCAGCACGATGACAAAATTGATCACGTTTTCCGAATAACGAAACATCCCGTAATTATTTCTCGATTGTCGACAGTGACTGGGGACGTCACACACACTTTTCAGTTCGTTTACAACCTTCGCCGACGTGATATTGAACAGTGACACAAAATAAATCTCTCGCTGAACATCGCGATTGCATGCAACGATATAATTCGTACCCGGTTCGTTGGAATGTTTACATACACCATGTCGCAAACTCGTTTTGTCAGTTTCTGAAGCAATAAGTGAAATTCTGGTTTTCGGCGACCACAAATGTTGACACTCCACTCTGGCTTGTATGTCCCATGTTGAATTGAGTATTCACAATCTAAGAATTTTCGCAACTAAAAGGGGATTTTCCATACTAAATAAACAATTTCAGTGAGATGAGCGAATTAAAACCTTCAACGAATTCGATGTATAACAAATGATAAAAAACAACATTTTATCTTGACACAAAAAGTCAAGTCAACAAAAAAGGGGCGAAAATAATGTCCTGACATTCGCTGTTAGTCTATTGGACATCACTTGACCTTTTTGTTTTTATTATCCCCTGAATAAAATCAACCTATGTTTTCATGCCAGAGGTCGATCTCTATTTTTGCCCGAATATTGACATTATTGAAGGAAATTGGCGATTCACGATGGCACAAAATTGTGTAATTATTCTGCAATTGTTTGTTTTATTATTAAGAGCAAACTTATATGGAAAACGGTCAGCTTAGATTTTTCCGACGTTATCTCAGCGTCCAAAATTTAGTAAAAGGATTCTTCTGAAAGTCTTAACACACATTCGAAGTAGGTGATGATGACTTATACCACCTCTAGTGGCACCATCGATCCGGGACCCATTTACATGGATCTGGGACTCATTCTAATCGATTCTGCGTCCAAATGTAGTAGAAAATGGTACCCACACAGCCGGCATCTGGCATGAACTTAAGCCAAATAAGGTTCTTGATCGGATTTCAGATTTTTAAAAATTTTCACCTACCAAAAACGGTAGACGGACATTTCAATTTATTTTGATGTAGTCTTAAACGCTATTTTCGTTTTGGTGCCAATCGGAGTGGTTAATTTCTGAAAACAGGATAAATTCGGGTTGATTATTAAATATAATGAACTAGAAACCGCCGTCGTTTTTCGATAGCAAAAATATCCTTTTGGAGGGAATCGTGTCATCTACGAATATCTAAGAACGTGTAACGTCTGAACTTCAAGATCTTTTGCCTTCGTAATTTGTTCAGTGCTTGAAAGGGCTTTGATTATAGTTTTACTTCTCTGTAGGACCACCTATTCATCGAAAGAAACATCCAATTAAAGTCATCTTGTTCTTCGAAGTGGGATGAGGAGGCCGAAAGCGAGTGCCCCTTCGTCTCTGTCATTTTCTGGAGTGTCGGGGGGGGGGGAGGGGGGTCCTCAGAGGGAAGTTTTGAGTTTCACAGGGCCAGTTGTCTGATCGGATCTGCCAGACCTGTACTCCTTAACTCACGTTTCCGGCGAGCAAAGGGTCCAAATCCTAGGTTGGCCATTATCATTTGAGAAATTTGATTTGGCAGCAATTCTAATGAACTATTTTTTGATATATTCATCTTGAAGATACTTCTGATCGTGAGTCCTGACTCATTCCTTGATTATTCGTATGAGGAAAAAGTACCTAACCTACCTTAAACTTCCTGAAATTTGCCACACTTGGTTCCTCGCACCAGGATAGATGGGACTTATTTCAATCGATTCAGCGTGCCTAAAACTCTACCGTGGGGGGTGCCAATCGTTCCTGGACCCGGCTCTTGGTTCAGCTGTCCAAAGTTTAGTGCAAAATGATACCCAAAACGCATAGGTACCAGAAATTTCGAAAACACAAATTCGAAATGTATAGATAGATACCCTTTTTCATAACCTCTTCCAGCGGTCGCCAATCGTTCTGGGACCCATTTCATTGGATTCAGTGTCCAAGATTTAGTGGAAATGATACCCCACTCGCCTAGATCACCGAAAATCCATTTTTTGAAATAACTACAACCTTTTTGATTTCCACCCCACCCAAAGTGGTCGCGACAGACTGAAGAAAGCCCACTAGAGCCATAAACGGGACTCTGACCAAAGTTTCAGATTTTACAGAGAGAGGAATCTTTCGCTATTGGCCTTCAGAGGGCGCTCTAATTGGCAGGAAAGCCTCGGTAAATGATAGTGTTCCTCGTTAAAATTCAAATTTTTAATAAAGAATGATCCAACATCATCCAATGATCCCCCGTTCCACGTCGTCTGCTTCGACGCGTCTGAAGCCAAAAGTTTGGTGATCCCCCTTCAAATTCCACGCCCACCGAGGTCGAATTATCTACGAAAGGAAGATTCAGGAACAATTCTAGCTAGACAGTATGTCGTCGGTTTAGAACAAGGGCGTTATCACTTTATGTATTAATCACCGAAAACTTACGGCCAAAAGTGGTGGAGCTTATGGTGGGTTGGTTGAGAGAAACTTGGCTACAGTTAGCATTATTCACTGGTTGACATTCGCGGAGTCCTGGGAAATTGAAATCTGATTTCTCGCGACGGTACGATCCCTTGATTCTTGCAGGAGTGTGATGTGAACCGAAATTACATTACCAATTATCAAAAGTCGAATCACTATTTTCTTTTGGTATCTTCGTTGTTTCCGTACCATTATAATTAAAATTGAATAATATTTATATTTCCAGGTCAAATTATAACACATTTTTCCAATCTTTTACTAATTTTCAACGAATACAGTACATTTCTGATGATACGTTTGAAAACTGTTGTGACCGCACGACAACTAAGAGCGCCTGTCGGCCATAAGTAGGAACCCCCGTTCCTCGTAACACTCCCCCCTCTCAAGAACAATAGCAGTGTGAGTGTTCACTATGTCACACTAAAAGAATGGTAGTTGAATTACAATACAATGACATGGGCATTCTATAGTTTTTTGACGTGTAGGCTTGCTACTTTCGATTTTTTGGCTACCTGAAGTTGTAGGGTCCGTGATAGGCTTATACAAGGTTCAAAATTATTATCGATAATGCCAATCTTCTGTTTATATGGCTCGTTAAAAAACTGATCAGCGAATAATGTACCAATAAATTGATGCACAAACACTCGTCTCGCCTCGGATAACACCGGTGGTCCTTTCCGTCCCATCTGCCGTGTATAAAGGATATCGAGCATCGAGGAGTTATTGTTCCGGTCAGTAACAAACGGTCGGCCATCAACAGGAAATGCTCGAGGCGGGAAAAACGAGTCGAGAAGTCCGGCACAAGACGTATTGGTTCGTGAGGTTTATTCTCTTTCGAGTTGCCGCTTATTAGTTCTTCACTTCTGTTCCGGTTGTGTGCTTTGTTCAGCGAGAGCTGTGAAGTGAGTTGTGTTCATCATTTACTTTTCCCTTTCGGACCCAGAAGAGGTTGCTGAAACTTTCTTATTTCTCCTCACGGAAATCCCCTCACCCCCTCCCCTTACCATTGAATGGGGCCCATTCTCTCCTCATCAGCCTTATAAGCTCAACCTTACATCGTTTGGGGTTATAAAACTAACCTTTTTCTTTTCTGTATCGTATAAATCGCGAATCACAAGTAATTGGACGGTTTCATTCGCCATTATCCCATTATGAAATTCAATTCGACGCATTTTATGATTCACTCACAATTGTATTGCAATTCCACGGTACTTCGTCGATTTAAATATACTTCAATACGGCACATTTTCCTTACATTCATCTCCTTCCAACGTCTCAAACAATTACTGTAAACCGCCGATGTTTGACGTCGTAAATTCAAAGCGAGACAGTCTTGCCCCATCTATTATTAGCAATTTGCTCTTCCGCTTCCTCCTTTGACAGTCAACAGTTTCCAATATTAATGGAGGTTTGTTATATTGTTGGTCGCTAACAGAACTTACTTTTATCTTTCCTGCCGGCCAAGTTCGCAATGTCTGACCAAATCGATGTTGTCTGTCATCCGCCGACTTAGTTGACCGAATTTATCAAAATACAAACCGTGATGAAGTTGCTGTGGATATATCAAGCGGAAGAAATTTTCGATAAGAAAGCGGATCAATCAGAGTTTACATACCTATTAACTGATGGATTTTTTACGGGGGTTATTTTTGAGGTTTGATTAACAAATTTAAAAATAGGTGATTGAAGCCTTCTTCGGTGATCAAATAAAAAATCATCATAATCTGAGAGCTACATGTTGCAATACGCTGTCTGTTCAGTTGACGTTTGAATCTATATTACAAAAAGTATAGTTTGTTACTACTGTATTATTTCCTAAGTTAGGAAAATACAAAACATTATTAAAAAAAGAAGAAGTTAAACCTATTGAATTTTATATGCGTTACAAAAGATGATTATGTCACTCGTTATTTGGACGATTCTATGAGGGGAGGGGGGACTCGTGGGACACCCTGTGTAAATCAATACAAAGCAATGATTCAGTTCTCACATGAACGTACTTTGTTTACCAGCGGTTCTTGCAATTTAATATTCGCACAATCAGTTTTCTATTTAACTAAACTGAAAAGCTCCATAAATTACCAGAGCGCCCGAGTTATTTTAATCCAAACTCTGATGGAATTAATGGACTTGGTTTTGCTTTCGTGGAATAAATCTCATCTTTTGTCACGTTATTATTTTCGGTGTTCTGTATTGAATTTATTTCGTTTTGGGCCGCATAGCGCTAACTTGAATTTAGTATTGTGTTTTCGCCACATACGTCACCACTCTTCTGCTGAAAATGAACACTGTATATTTCTAGAAAATTGGCATGGCCAAGTAAAATCACAAGTACAATCCCTTTCTATCTACATCATAGTGAATCGTTGGTAGCTCCTCATCGAAAAAAGTTTTTTTTTTCTATAGGCATCCATCACTCAACAATGATGGTCCTTCTCTATGTGACGTCACAGCCACAGCCTGCTTGATATCAGTTTTTAATAGAACATGATGAAAAACGCCAAGCAAATATTTTGTCCATGTTTGTGACATTTCTTAGTCGTTGGTTTCTCGACTTTAATATTGAGAAGGCTGTGGCTCAAAAAGATAGCATAGTTCAGAGCTGAGAAGAAGAGCGAATTGTCTTTCCAGAACCCCAGGTTTGGTTCCAACTAAACTGAGGCCTACAACAATCTCGCTGCCACTATTGTCGACAATGGAAACAATGAATGACTCAAGTTGAACTATTTCCTCAACACCACCGAAAAATGAAACTTCTCTTCTCTCTTCCGGCCTACAGCAACTATTGTTGGCTGTGCCTCCCGAACGATGCCCATCCACCCACCCGCTCTTCGTGGCTTCTCTCCAGTTTGGCAGTCTCATCGTCCCTACGAGTCACAGTCACGGTCCTTCAGTCATGCTTTTCTCTGGCCGGTTCCGACTTTCGCGCTGGCCAGCCATCCGGTGACCCATCTCCTTCTTTGGAATTCTGTGGGTGGGCATTCTTCACTCATTCCTTATCCATCGAAGTCTTTGGTCCTTCACAATCTCAGGGTATTCTCACATTCTATTAGCCGGTCGAGCTCCTGGTTATTTTGAATCTTCCAGATACAGGCAACAAACTTTGCACCGATAATTCTCCTCAGCATTTTTCGCTCGAACTCGTAGAGAGAATTCTCGTCTTTGGCATAGTCCATGCGTCACAGCCATACGTGACTGTACGTGCCAGCAGCCTGTACAGCTTCAGCTTCGTCGCCGAGGACAGCAAGCTGCCTAAACCTTGATAGCCGCACAATATGCCCTCCCTCCCGGGAATATTCGCTTCTGGATTTGTTCTCACTAGTTGAGGAGACTGCCTAGGTACTTGAATGACGCATTCGTACATCAAACTCACCGAGCCGAGAGAGTGATATATACATGGTCTTGGAGGCGCTAACCTCTAGGCGAATCTCATTTAAATCCGACTCGATACGCTCGAACAGCTCTTCCAAGGTGACGAGACTCCTGTATGTAATAGAGTTCTGACGTCCCGATATCCGCAATATAATTGGCTGGATTTGTAAAATGAAACAAAATTCACGAATTACACAAAGTGTTGGACAAACGCATGATCCGACTCTTCCTTGAGATTCACGGCAACCTCTATAAAAATCTGTGTGAGCGTCTGTGAAAGGGCGCGCACAAGATCTGCATCAAAGGGTCTGTCCCTGATGCTTTGAATATTTCTGTATACTTGCTCTGTAACCGCCAATCATCGGAGTCCGTCGTCGGGTAATTTGGTTAAGCACCCGAAACTCTGCTTGGAGAACCCAATGACTCAGATAATCAGAGTGCGAATCGAATCTCAAGACAGTAATGAAGATGAATCAGGCTCGACAAGATTTCCCAAATTCCTCCATTGTTTCTTCGGGAGTTCAGTTGGGCGAAGGGATCGGAGTTTGGAGTAAATAACCCCGCGAGATTGGGATTGAATGGATTCCTTCGGATGCAATTGCCAAGTCGGTGATAGGCAAGCCAATAAACCGAGAGCTACAACGTTCTGGTGACGAGAAGGGTTGTGCGGGTATCGATCGAATTCCAAAGATGCCGGAGTTCGACGTTGAAAAGCTTGGGGATCCGTGGTTCCTAGGACCTGCTCATTGGAGGGTGAGGAGTGTTGAAAACGCTGGGAAATTCCTAGTTGATTAATTTTATGTGGAGTTGGTTCGAGTGAGCGGTCACGAAATTTTTTTTTGAGAGGGTAATGATGAAACCACCCCGTGCGTGCGCCGTATTTTGCTGCGCTCCAGACAAATATTAGAGAAAACACAAACGGAAATAGGCTTCTCTCCGCGCTTAATACCATGGTTGACTAAAATTTACGCGATATTTTCGCATGTATAAAAGGGTGCTGACGCTTTACTTTGTTGTCAACGTAATATCTTTCCACTGAGCGCAGTGTGTTGATTACTCAATGGCTTTAGTTTTCTATGCAGAAGCACTGAAAGGGAGCGAAAAGCGTGTTGCGTTTAACCAAAAGAACATACTTTTACTCAAATGTTTATTTTTGATACTACTAACAAAGTGGATTTAAACAGGCCAGAATGCTAGAAAAACTTGGAATTTCACACATTGTGTCCTATTTTTCCTTAACCTCAGAATCATAAATACACTACACAGTAATAATACAGAACTTGAGGAATAATTGCAGCGTTTGTTCCATGCTCGATAGCATGCGGTGGTCAGGGTGAATTGAAGTTTACTCGTAGATACATTTTGTACTCAACTTGCCAATTCACAACAAATCATCTACAGCTGCCGGTTGACTTGACTCATTACCAGCTCCAATTAAGCATTCAACGCGAAGGATGAGTTAAGACTTCCCGCAAATGATTAGTCTCTTCTGTTGCTCGAACCTCCCTTACACTTCCGGGATTTCGGTGGAGCTTCCTACACGATTAATAACACGTGCGTTGTGAAGAAGGGTGATGGTCTCGTTCTACCTTCCACCATACCGGAGGACTTTCTCGACCCCCACTCCCTTCCTACACGAATATTCCACGCCGTCGTAATTTACATTAATTTTCTCGTTTGAAGGGTGGGGAATGGCGGTGGTAGAGGAAGGTAATAACCACACATGGGATTACCATATCGTTCAAACAAAACCTCGCTGGCCCCATGGGTGATCGACGTTTCCCTTTACCGAATCACTATATTTAATTTTTCACAAAATCGCGCACTAAGGCATTCGCGACCTACCAAATTCAGTCCCCGAATCCGCTTATACAGTATACACTTTCGCCAGCAAATTATTGTTCTCCCACCTCTGATGTGCCTATCCACCTAATCAATTTCACACTCCGTCAGCAACCACGAGTAAATGAGCTCTTCAGGCCGTTCATTTGAAGAAACAATCGCTATGCTGCCACTAAAAAAAAAAAAAAAAAAAAAAAAAAAAAAAAAAAAAAAAAAAAAAAAAAAAACGCTGCAGCTTTTAAGCATGAAATTATATTATTGCTAGCGTTATGAGTTCATGTAATTTCGATTTTTTGTAATTATATTTCCATTTTGAAATGCATAACAAAATAGCATGAAACTAGTTCTATCACAACGTGCTATATATCCATATTTTGGAAGTAAAGCAATCTTGTCACAACCGGTGTACCGGTGGTACAACCTCTGAATGCATTTGACTTTTTGGAGCATGTCAATCGTCTCTGGGTCGGTGTCTGTCCATCCTTTACATCTTTGTGTTGCTTGTAGTGTAAAAGGGTCACAAATCCCCAATCCTAAAGTTGTATCATAGCTTTTGTCATTGAAAATATCCAGATGCTCCAGAAGGGTAAGCCTCTTGCTGAGAATCAGAAGGGCCGAATGATATTGCATAGACCTACAATCCTTCCAGAAGGATTTCCAAGTTTGACAGCATACAAGGGATCTTGTTTTTACTAAGATATTTCTAGGCGATGTCCTGCTTCTCTCCCAGAAGAAATGTAGGTCTATCTGAGTTAAGAAGAAGATGGAGAAGAAGAAGAAGGAGGAGGTTTATTATAAAAGCAACAAAGTCAATTTACAGATCAATAATCAAAATAGATCATCATAATTTTGGCCATTCCTGGAAACTGGAAACGTAGATCACCCCATGACAGACTCCCAGATACTGTCACTAACAAGACGAGTTTGTACTTCGTAATCAATAGCCGTCTGTGGTGCTCCATTTGATATCAACCGCATGTGGACTCACAAAACGGACTAGTTTGGTAATTTTTGCCCCAATCATTCTTTTTCACGAGCTCTGTTTAAGATGGCCTAAGAAAAATGGTTGTGTTTGTCGGTGGACCTTTTCCACATGACCTGTGCACATTATTGCAACAAAAAGTTACGAGGCGGAAAGCTTTTTTTCCCTAGTATTAACTCCATAGAGTGTATACTACCTATTCACGTACAAATTGAATACCTACGTAGGAGCCGACAGAAGCTTACGGAGCCATGGGTAGCCAAGTGCGTAATGCGCCAGAAATAACGCGAGCTTAACGGACCTTTGCCCGAAACTTCAGGTATCCATTTCCCTTTCGTCCCAGTTGTTGGTAAAGGGCTTTCCCTCCCGACCTGAAGACATACTCCTCCACGCTAAAGGTTGGGATTTAATTAGAAAATTGTATTAATTTTGAGGCGTGTGGACCGTTCTCGTGAGTCAGGCCGAGTGTGGTACGTTTTACCCTTTGAACAACGACACGTGACGTCTCAGCATTGAATTTTGTTTATGCTTTATGCTCGCCGTCGGCCAGAGGCGCCGGCGAAAACACACAAAAAAAAAAATCCTCCCTCTGTTGAGAGAGATTTTTGGGATTCCATGCGCCAAACTCTGTGGAAAGAAGAATCAACGAAATATTGGGAAATGGAGAGTTTATGTGAATTATTGAAGGGAATGAAGGTCGTGCACGAGGACGAAAAAAAGGAACCAACAACAACCATCGTTTTGAGATAACGCGTTTTGTGATAACAATGAGAAGCAATAACGTATTCTACTCATTGATGCTTGAAAACAAATGCCAGTTTTGATCCATTACCTATTTTGGTGTGCGGCAATCGATCCAGGGCCCATAATCGATTCAGCCTCCCTAATTTGGTGGAGAATGTTGTTATGATTTTGGTC
>CM034004.1:1122490-1206103 GCA_019603395.1 Cyrtorhinus lividipennis | reverse complement strand
ATTGATAATTCAAGCCGCTATAAGTCAATCCACAAAAAAACCTTTAAAACCGAAAAGTGTCGACATATATTTTTCTATGAATATTACGCCATAGTTCCTAATTTCCCCTTCAAGGGAACCAATTGACCGTGGCTGGGGTCGGGTCATGGATTCTCGGCTCGTCACTATAGTTATCATTGAACACGGTTGAACGCGTAGGGTCCTACTACTGAAAACCACTCACCATATCTCCTGCCCCGCCTGTACAGACTTTCTCTGGATGGCACTTGGGTCGGGGTGTCAACATAATGAAATTCTATTCGTTTGGTCGAATCAGTCAATGCATGCAACAGTGATAAACTCATTCCACAACTAAATTTGATGGTTTTTCCATTATACGCAAATTTTTTCCTATACCGGACCAAAAGCACGGACACTCATTCCAATCGATTCAGCATCCAAAATTAGTGAAAACGATACACGCCTAAATCGTCGAAAATATCGGAAATGGGGGAAATAGTGGGTGTAGAGGGTCCCGGGTCCTTTCCGATCGATTCAACATTGAAAATTTAGTGGAAAATGATACCCCACACGCCTGGGTACCAGCAACCTCGAAATGGGTGCCCATTTTGACCCATAACTACTTCCAGTGGGCGCCAATTGTTCCGGGACTCGTCTCGTTGGATTCAGCGTCCAAAATTTAGTCAAAAATGAAAAATTTCGCACACCATAAGAATGCAATTTCTTCCACAATCAATATGAATCAAAGTATGACTAGTGAACATAAAATATAGGTAGAATTGTAATTTTTAAGGATTTGGTCAATTTTTAGCAAAAAGAGCTTATTATTGCCCTCAAATGATTGTAACCCTCAATCAACGTTTTGGTGTGTTATTCCTTGAATAACCTATGATTTTATACAGATATTCAACCTCTCCGAGTTGCCCCAAAAAGTTATTCTGGGTGTGTTTCATGGTGTTTAGATGAAAAGAAGCAAATGTTAGTCCGCCGTCTACGCGGTTTTTGGTAGTAGAAAATTTACTAAAAACCTGAAACCTGGGTTTTCGAAATTTTTAGCGATATAGGCATTTTAGGTAACATTTTCCACTAAATTTTGAACGCTGAATCCATTGGGATGCTCTTGGTCCGAGAAATAGCCAACCCCGACGAGAGATGTAGTTCATGAACAAGATTTACTTGCCTCTGAGCAAATGGTAACGCATTTTTTCACCGCTTCTCTTAAATCACATCTTAATCTTCTCCAAAATTTTGAGTTTTTAAGGAGTTTATACTATTTTCAAGATTACTTGGGTGGCTAAAGACTTA
Organism: Cyrtorhinus lividipennis; assembly: GCA_019603395.1. NCBI lineage: Eukaryota > Metazoa > Arthropoda > Insecta > Hemiptera > Miridae > Cyrtorhinus > Cyrtorhinus lividipennis. The sequence continues at coordinate 1,204,798 of CM034004.1, read as the reverse complement.
GGCAAGCTAAATCTGGACTGAGTTGTCTGATGTTTCAGCCTCCAGGAACGGATAAAATCGTTTTCATCAACTTACTACTATAATGGAGGAGTTCATGATGCTGTGATTAGTCCACGTAACTGAGTGATGATGATTCCCGGGATCATCTCCGTTTTATAGTCGGTTAGTCCGTGATAAATGGAATAGAAAAAGAGCACCGTATGACTCAGTTTACAAGTAGGGGGAGAATATGGACGAGTTGGGGGCGCTGAGGTTTTGGCGACCTTGAACTTGACAAGCCGCCCAAGTTGAAATAAAAGACCGCGTTTGTAATAAAGGAGCACCTCAGGGTAAATGAGATGACGTGAACTCACGACTCGAGTAGTTACGAGTCCTCTTCGCCGCCTGAATGTTGAGCAGGTTGAGTGAACTGAATTGAAACACCGTCGAACTAACGATTTACATGAGAATGAGCAGGCGGAATAGTCTGGGGGTCGAAAAAAAGTCATCCGGAAACCAGAGTTAGGATTAGAAAAATTTACACACAATATTCACAAAGAAAAAGCTTCGAATTACTCAACAATGGTTTGATGATTATTTCTTGGAGTAAGAGAATGGGGAAATAGTGAGTGTGGAGCGTCCCGGACTCATTCCAATCGATTCAGCGTTTATTATTTTGTAGAAAATAATACTTCACACGCCCAGGTACCCAAAACCCTCAAAAAGCCACTTTTGAAATAGGTAGGTAATACAGGGTCCGCCATCGAAGTAGGACGTTTTTGAAATGGGTAGTACTCAGCGTGGCGTGGGAACTCTGTGAGGGGTGGGTTGGGACCATCGTGTTCACAATGAAGGGAAGTTTTTTTTTAGGTTAGTTGCAAAGATGGCATGGAATATAATACTTATTCCATGCAAAGATGGTTTGGACGATGCCACAACGTGTTTTCGCGGTAAGTCGGTTTTTAGTGAATGGTGAGTCGATAATTCAAACACAGAGATTTCTGTCGAGAGTACGCGGTTTCTCCCCGCGGAGCTATCCCAACTCGTATGTAATCCTAAGGTGGGTTAAAACTTCAGGGAAACGGGCAGTGTTACGAAAAAAAGGAGGGGAGGAGATCGAACAGCGCAACTCCAGAGAATGTTGAGTGCGTGAGAGTCACTGCCCTCCAGAGGAGTGACTGTAACTGTGAACTCTGAGCGTTATCTGGCCATTTTGAACAATTTTTTTCTTCCGCAACCCACGTAGACATATATCATTAAGGCATGTTTGGTTTCAGCAAGATGGAGCAACTTGCCATACGGCAAATGCCACATGACCTTCCTTCGCCAAAAATTTAATGGTCGACTCATTTCTCGGCGCGGTGACGTTCCCTGCCCCCCGGTCCCCTGACCTATCCCCCTGTGATTTTTTTTTTTTTTTTTTTTTGTGGGGATACCTAAAGGAAAGAGTCTACAAAGATAAGCCGAGGACCCTGAACGATTTGAAGGAGGCTATCACCACGGAAATCAGCCGCATCCCATGAGAAATGCTGGACAGCGTTTCGAGGAGCATCACCAAAAGACACGATAAATGCATTCAAGCTGATGGGCATCACATGCTCGACGTCGTCTTCAAAAATTGAACGTTACCAGAAAATTCCACTTCTTTTGAACAGTTAAAAAAATATATATTCTATCTTGAGAAATAACCGAGTTATGATTTTTTTAAATCCATCCTACTTCGTTGGCGGACCCTGTACCAATTTGAATCTATACTTACCTAGTGGGCACCAATCAGCCTGGGACTCATCTCAATGGAATAACAATCCAATATTTAGTGAAAAATAATGCCTCAAATGCCTTGTGTTTCGAACAATTTCCGAAAATTTTGAGTTTCAAAAAAGGTATTACATTTTAAGTGCAGGAGGCGTCTGGGGACGCTCTACCCATTCATCACCCCATGCTGGTGTCTAGGAACGCCCCTGTAATTTCTCTCTCCTTGAAAGTGGGGTGATGTGCCTCCACCGCTTCTTGTACAGGGTTGTTTGACGTATCATTGATTCGGGTATGAGACCAGCTCTTTGAACATGCAATAAAATGACGTTGCTCCGTCCAATAGTTCCAAAATACACGAAGTTATTCAAAACAAAACGCCGAATTCCACATAGGAACCTCTCAGGGTGGTAGGATGGACACGTTTTGCGAGTTCCGCACTGAACGAGGCTCAACCTAAAGGCCTACTTCGTATTGTAACTATTTGATAAAATTGGCATAAATTTTAACAAGTGTTACCCGCCACCTTCTGGCAAAAGTGGAAAATTAATCCTTCTGGAAAATAAAACCTCTTTATTTTCTAGGCCTTAGAGAGGCACATTATAGTGGGTTGCTGACATCCCATTACTTCTGCCCGAATCAAATCACAAACTGTCGGTTGACCAATGCACCCGCTGTTGTCAATTTGTATTTTCCATATTCCTTACGAGGTTCAAGGTTTCCCAAAGCTAGCATTCATTCTCTAAGTCCTTTTCAGAGGTTTTCACAAAATTAGTTCCCCCTATTCGCCCTCGAGCGAACCCTGCGGACCGTCTCAATTGGCTTAAATGTAACGTGGATGAACTTCAACGCTGATCCTGTTATAATTAACACTCCCCCCGGTCAGGTTTCCTCGAGAGCTAACCCAAATCTCAGTTTTACTCGGGTGAGTTAACTTTAGTTTCCCGTACGACTATTTCCCTATCCAATCAAGAGTCGTAATGAGAAATGGAAAGTTCACTGACCGCGTGCTTTTAGCTAATGTCTCTTTTTGAGTTGAAGACCCACGACACAAATTTACAATCAAATTACAATTACTCGTTATTTTTGAAAAGATGGGACTCACATCAAGTGAGTATACGTTAGTCCACAGTCTGTCATTGGATACAAAATTCTATAATTCATATGAACGTCAGTAAAACTATTTATAAGGGTATGCTATAGATTGTGGTATGAGCTATATCTCCCAATTCACGCGCCATATGCAGTGTTACCCACTACTCCGGCACAGTTATGACCCAAGGTAGTATAGAACATACTGGGCCAGATATTTTTTTAAAGAAGGAAATCATAAAAACTAAGAAGAAGAATTGACTAGTATATTTCACCTAGTTTCTTTCATGGTAGACCAAAATGCATTACTTTATCATAATACTTTCTACTGTGCGGTCGCTTGTGTATTTACGGGACGCTATCTACTCGTATCTGAGCCTAAACACTACGGAAGGTTAGCTTCACGCAGGTGCAGATATCAGAGTTGTTATCGGGCATTTACCATTTGCAGTTGGATTGTGATAACAAATATACTGTAAGAAGTCAGTGTGAGTAATGTATGTACTGCATGTCAAGGTTTTATTTTCGGTTTGGCGATGATGACGGGGAATCACTCTGATTCCACCTGTGATTCTTTTGATATAATTTAGTTAAGTGTAGGTCATGACGACGCTCATCAGAAATCTGAGTGAGAATGAAAGGTTTTTATGGATTGGAAATTGTAAAAATTGCAGCTCAGTATCTTTCTTGTCTACTTCTTCAAGTACTTTTCCTTTTACTTTTAAATTCACTCAACATTTCCTTCCTTTTCCTTAAACAAGAAAAACGCGTTTTGCATTGCGTTTCTTTAGATTCTGGGTGTTTCATTTTCTTGCACTTCTTCTTGTTCTTCTTTCGGTTTCCTTAGTTGCTTTCTTTCATCTACCTCCTCTGATAGCATCAATTCAGTGCCTTTTGTTCCATTTCTGAAGTTAACCTTCTTTCCTTTGCTTTTTTTCTTTCTCTACCTTTTCTTTTGCAATTTGCTTCATTAATTCCTCTTCTAGCTTTTCTTTTTGTTCCGTTCTTTCTTATCAACTGCAAGCTTATCTTGTGATTTATTCTGCAATGTTTCATCTTGCGTTTCTTTCTCATTATCAAGTTCATCTAGCTTTTGTTTTTTTCAACTTTGTCTTCATGCTTTTTCGTTATTTTCCTTTAAAGGTTTGTCTTGCTCATTCTTCTTCAGAGCCTCTTCTCCTTCTTTATTATTTTTCTTTTCAAGTGCTTTCCTCTTCAACTCCTCTTGCTTTTATTTTTCTTCCCTCTCTTTCTCTTTCTTTGCAAGTTTACCTTGTTCTTTCTTCTTCTTAATTTTTTTCTCTTGTAATTCCTGTTTTGCTTTAATTTCTTGCTTTCCTTACCCTTGTTTTTCAATAACCAATTTCAGCTGTTCCTCTTTCAGTTTCAATTCTTTTTCTTTTGCTTCCTTTTCCTGTTTTCCTTCTATTCCTTCTCTTTCTTCAAGATCGCCTCCTTCAATGTCTTCTCTTTTGGTTCACCTGAGTCAATATGCATCACAACGCATTTGCAGATAGATACCAGTGCAGATTTCTCTCTTTCTCATTGCTGCTCTTCTCTTCCTCATCCGTGGTTTTCGTTCAAACTGGGCCCGTAACCCTTGTTAGGATCTTTTATTTCTCTACTACAACTTTCTACTAGCGCAGTACAAACCATAATGCATACAAGTTTTCCTAAACGACAAGATACAGCCACCTGTGAACCGCATAACAACGCTCAACAGAAATCCTATTTCCCGTGCTGGAAAACCTGTCTTTCGGAATGTTTTGAATGCTTACGGAATAAATCCAACACTTGGCAGGACTATAATTTGTGTGCCGGCCGTTTTATACAAGTCTTCCATTAATTATTTAGACTCCTGGATTTTGTGAAGTATATTCTTTGATGGCCTTAGTACGAGATACCAATGCCACATTTCAAGCCAAGTCTCTGATCAACAATGCGAAAGAAGTCATGACAGCAGTTCATCAAAATAAAACCATCCTGTAGTTATCCCGTCCGGTTCACAGACAAAATCAAAAGTAGGAAATCGTGATGCCCGCTCAACCCTGGATCAAGGAGCGAAGTGCGTTATAGAAAATTAATGCAGGGGGTCGAGCGAGTAATGGCTCCTTTTAAATCTCTTAGCGTCAAAAGCGGAAAAAAGGATCGCGCTCGTGATGTTTGATGAATGGGTCGCATTATTTTTATTTTCAAGGGCGCTCAAAAAGACAAGTTGGGCCGCGTACTTGTTACTAGCTCGTCAGTAGGAGTTCTCTTATGCTTCGTACACGATTTGAACTGCCGATTAAACACGGTTTCGGGGCGAGGAATGAAGGACCTGGGACGATATTCATGGCCTGGTTCGAGCGTCGGAATCGAATATTAAATTGGACATTTTTAGCCCAAAACACGGGCTATACCGAGTGCGAATTGACACATTGTTGTCTCTCTTCATCATCCAAACTGCACTGCGATTATCAGCGATTCTGATTAATATTTGGAAAAACATTTATAATTCTAACACGAAGTGTCGCAAGGAAATACAGAGATAAAAAAAATTAATAATAATAACAATAAATAAACCTAAAGAAGAGTTGAAGGAGATGAAACTTATCCGCAGTACTCTCATTAGATCAGAATACAGTATTTTCTCAATATCCCAAGAGGTCGCGCTCGCGGTGGTGCGCAACCAGCTAAGGACCAGCCTATTCATATGAGACGACTTCGGACCCAATAATGAGAATGCAGAAAGCGATTATTAGAGTAGTATTCAAAGGAAATTGTAATGAGCGTATTGGTCTCACTTTTCAAAAAGTCATTGGATTTTTCGTTTCGCTAAGCTGATTGTGATGAAAAATATCGCCCGAGTAATACGAGAAAAATTATAACTTCCCATTTCATACTGTCTGCAAATGATTCAGTCAATTGCTATGTTGAGTATCCTCATCCTCGCACAAGTTCCTGCACAAAAATCTAATAAGTACAGCGTATATTCATGGGAGTATTTAGGAACCCCCCTTTGGCATCATTTGTCGGCAACTTGAATACAACTTGTAAAGCAGGTTGAGAGAACCAGGAGAAACCCACCGAGGGTTTTTAAGTTTAATTTTCAAAGTTTTCAGATTTATTTTCAAAATCACTTAAAGTAGGCACCGAAAGCTTAACTTGAAACGCTGCAAATTTCATAATGGTTGGTGGTACCCATCTGGAAATAATGGGCTTAGCGTCCATAATTTAGTGACTAGTTCCCGAGAATCGAGTTCAAAAAACACATTTTCACACACATCCTCCCCGAATTTCGCCCAATTAACTAAAAGTTACGTGGCCAATCAATTAGCCGGAAAGAGGTCCCTTCCCTCACAAGAATTTCAGATTTTTAGAAAATTGTCTACTACCGAAAACGGCGAACAGCGTACAGCTGTCGGGAATTTGTATTTTTTGAAATTTAAGGGCCGTTCGGAGAGGTTGACCACCGACATTAGGTAGATTGCATAATTATTTTTTTAATAATCAACGAAAACTCGTGAATGCCACGAATCGGCCTTCGATTCAGTGTTATACTAACCTGCAACGCAGAAATGTTTTGCGGAAGCGCTTCCCAGTTCTTCGGTAGGCTGAATGGAAGATCCCGCGATCCCGTTATTTCGCTATTCATTTTCCAGCGCATTCATTTATTTATTATTGAATGGATAATGGGAAAGGTAGCATTAAACATGTGTCCCACATAATGCTACAGGTCACACAATGTTCTTATGTGAAATCACTAGTATCCGAACCCATGAATTTCTAATAATTTCAATTGCTTACTAGGTAATAGTTTTACATAATTCCTAAAATTAGAAGTAATTTATAGATTTTTTAATATCAACTAATAATTGCTGGTATTATCCTTTAAAAATGTCATGCATTGATCGGAAATAATCCTGCTTAACTTTTGCCGAAAACTTCTATTAGGGGAGACCTTGGGACGCCTGTACCCGGGGACAATTTGAAATGAGTGCAAAAAAAAAAAAAAATAGGGAATTTATTCTACGGTAGATTTAACGGCAACACGATTAGTAGTAAACAATACAAGCTTCCATTCTTTGATAAATTACTTCTGTCTTGAAACAAACGTAATTGAAAAAATCGTCCCAAGGTACAAGACTTTGCCGTACAGTAGAACCCCTCTAATCCGTCACCTTCGGACCGGGGGCATGGTCGGAACGCAAAAAGGTCGGATTAATCCGAGGGGTCAATATTTTTAATTTACATTCAGAATAATACAAAAGATCACGTTTTAATATTGAAATAAAGGAACCTTAACTACCTATGCAATCCTTTTACAATAAAGAAACAAACTACTTAGAAAAAAAGTCAGTTATTGATTTTTGTTTAGCAGATGAAATTCTAGACTTAGCTGCAGTGTCCCTCCATTTTTTATCCATAAGACGTCCATCGGAGTTGAGCGGCCGTCATGAAAACCCGGACAGGAGCATGGAGACTTATTCCAATCGCTTTCAGCGTCCAAAAATTAGTGGAGAAACGATACCCACACGCTTATGTCGCAGAAAATGGTCAAACATGGGTGAAAACAGGGGTGTAAGTGGGGTCCAGGCGCGACCCCATCCAATTGATTTCAGGTCAAAATTTAAGTGGACAATGATACCCAAACGCCTTAAGTACCGAAATCTCGAAAACACATTCGAAATGGGTAGATAGTACCCATTTTGACCCATAACCTCATCCCAAAAGCCGCCAATCAATCGTTCCCAGGACCCATCCGATCGATCAGCGTCCAATTTTTAGTGGGGAAAAGACACCCACGCGAGGCTGTGACCTGCAGAGCCGTGATGTGTTCCTGCATTCCAACTCTTGGGGGACAAACCCTAATGGCAAAAATACACCACAAGAAGCCAGTCATCGACACCGGGGCTCTTCTATTCCTTCTTCAAAGGGTCCTCTACAATTTACCGTCTGGTGGCATAAAATTCTCAGGTCCTTTGAATCAATAATTCCAATATACCAAACGGGCATACCTACGAGTATTTGACGTACATGTGCGTATGGTATGTGAAGGTTTTCTCATTCAACGCATAGATAGGTAAATAAATTGTATTTTCTGGTAAAATCAATAGGAACAGCCCCGTTTCACATTGAGAAATCTCCTCTTAGCCACCGTTTGGTGTCTCTCGTGTCGTTCCCAAACGTTTTTCCGACCCTGGAACAGAATAATTTAGTTACATTGCAGTTACTGGTTGTTTGTAAACAATACGAATTACTACATTACAAAATTACCAATAAATCGCAAAAAAGAGAAATCCAGAAGTATCGACAGGCAGGAGGGAACCCTGAACCGACCAACCAAGAGCCTCCCCATAAAAGCAACCCCTCACCTGAATTTTCCACCGGGGATGTGGCCAGCGTAGTCGGGTATCATGCCAACGTGCTTGTGATAAATTTCAGTCGGCTGAATCAGCAGCGGCGGGTCTCTCCTGATGATGCTGACGGGAGCCCATTCAGTGCTCAGTCGCCGCCTGTAATTGGTCGTGAAGTCGCAGAGTGCTGAATTCGTGTAGGGGGTGTAGCCCTTGCCGTATTTCGACTGGCCAAAAGGTATATGACCGGTGTAACCTGTAAAAGAAGAAATTAGCTGGTTTATTTGCATTTCCCGGCAATGCGATGGGTTTTAATTAAATTAAGATTAATTTAGAGGCACTTTGGTGGTGTATTTGGAATGAATAACCAATCAAACCCCTACCCTCTCCCCTTCGAGTATTTTGTTGTAATCTCTCCGCGTAAGAGGTGTACACTCTGTCTTCGAGGATCCCACTTGAGTCTAAATTCCTGCATTTTGTTTCAATTCTCGAGTCGCACATGATTTAGCTGCCTTTCGTTTTAAGAGCAATCTACTTTTCTAATGTGTGAAATCAATAATATTGTTGATAAGCATGACGATCACCTTTTCGACGGTTACTATGTTTGAATTCCGTCTGAAGACCAAAACTGTACAATTCAGGTGTAAACTTACCGGGAATGAAATTCTTTCGCGGATTCAAAACCTCCATAAAATACGGAGAAGTGGAGTCTCCGGTGCCAGAAGGTTTGGGCTCGGAGATTGCGATATTCCTCAGAATTCCAGCAGCTTCAGGGCGCACATCCAGCAGCGGTAAGGTGAACTCGGTTTTGACCAACTACAGTCGATAAAACGATTATATTAAAATCATTCGGTCGAGGTCCATTTAACGTACATAATTACTGTAGATTCAGCAGGTTTAGTTTCATGCTGAATAGTTCGATTGACTCTTACTTGGGATTCTTCGACGCTGGGCTCCCATTTGCCTGACTGGATTCCAACCAGTCGTTCCAACTGCAATTCCGCCTCTCGCTTTTTCATCTGATTCTTTTCAAACTCTGCCACCCCTTCTTCGGCCGCCACCGTATACGTCATCCCCGATTTACCTCTCGACATCGGCACGAAACCTGTAAGTTCGATCCCGAGTCGTCACGGGGAGTTAGAAAACTGTTACAAGTTGGCACTCAACTCAATCGGTATTTCCCGATTTTTTTTTCTTTTTCTTTTTGTTTAGCAAAGAAATGCGCCGCTACACGCCACTATCAGGTGCCCTTACTACTGTTGGGCTTCAAAGCGAAGGTCTTTTGTGTGTGACATGCAAATCCGAGTGACTTCTTCGTCTATCAGAAGTAAATAGCAATCTGTCCAGCCCAAAAATAGTTAAATGACTATAATTAAACGATTTAACAGCTCATTAGATGACAAAAGGATAATCTATTCCTGTGTATAAATTGTTTCTAACTAACGGGAATATGCAAGCCATACGACGCTTCAAAAACATAATACAAAATTTCTTCGAGACTCAAACTTACGCAAAATTACTTGCTTAACCCTCGAATGGCCTCAACTTTTTTCTTTCTTAACGGAGAAAACAGCGCTAGCGGTGGTAATAATAAGCTCAAAATATAATTTAGGATAAATTTTACATTTACGTCAATATCTATAAGCGAAAAGTGAATAATAAGTAGATACTCCATGCTCAAAAACTTCCTCTTTTTCTCAAACGCGATTTTACTGGCAATACATAGTTCCCGGAGGTATCCGTTTCATGATTTTTGGAGGGGAAAAAATCTGACAATCTTTGTATTTTGGAAATGTTGAAGAACGCTGTAACCCTGAAGCTCATATTTTAGCGCAGCCAGAAAAAGACACCAGACGAGTTTTTTGGAAAATGCTGCAAACTATTTGTTTATTATTATAAATGAATCTCGAGTCCCTCTCCCCCTTCAAGCAGATACTCAATTATATAGTAGTTACCTACTCATTTTAACCCACAATTCGCCTGTTTGCGGAAAACCAAAACCCATTACAACCGATTTAGCGTTCAAATGCCACCCCAAAACCAGATATTTAGACGCCCGTCAAAAATACCAATTTTATCTAAGGCCATAGTTAATCTAAAGAATGATTTAAACACATAACTGAGGCCCGAATGGGGTTAATATGCAAAACGACGGTCGACAAAATTTCCGACGATTATCGATAGGTCTATATCAAACCGAACAGAAATGTCAATTTGCAATCTACAGTGGAACTTCCCCTAATGGAAACATTCGTTGGGCGGACATATATCAATTTTCCATTTAAATAAATGTTTTCCGAACTTCCCTTTGAACGGACGTGGACACTTGAAAATGTCAATTTTAGATGGTTTCCCTTGGGCGGACAGCAGTGGTCGGTTTGTGCGAGGTTTTTCATGTCTTTATCGGGTGATTGGTGGGTGTTTACATAATTATATCCCTTCACACACACATCACACCACACTCATCATCTTTACTTCTCACATCTTCAGTTTACTTCTGAAGGATGCGTTTACTATGACCGGACTACTTCTACGGACATACTAAGGCATCGGCATTGCGAACTGACATTGAAAAAATCAATTAGGTATATTACATGTAAAGTAATGGTCTTAAACAACCAATAAAATCGTTATAAAAAAAAAAAAAAAAAAAAAAAAACGTGAGAAAGAGTCTATTGCTTCTCAGAAGCCATTAACACGTTTTTTTTTTTTTTTAGAAAATCATTAAAATATTCGTCTATTATTCATTAATAATAATCTTTCTCTCCTTTCAACTTCCCGGACTAAGCGGACATCCTCTTAGATTATTCGTTGGTCCGTCCAAGATTAATCTTCCCTACGGAAAACACTTCTCTTAAACGGAAAAAAATTATTCCACGTGAATGTATTCTTCTTAATGCTACTACTGCGATTTTATTGGTGTTTTGTGATTAAACTAATTCAAAACGTAGTTGATATCGGGTCGGACACGAGTAGAAAGTCCGGCAAATCGCGGTCATTCGTCGTTCAGCGATGAAAGCTTATAAGGAGGGGAAGATGAGCGAGAAACGAGAAGCTTGTTACAAAAAAGGGACGTGCTCCAAATCTCAATTGAAAAGAGTTTGGCGACAGCGAACGCCACCCTTCAATGACATAATCCGAGCAGCCGTCTTCGTGAGGAATGAGAGGATTTCAACAGACCGGTATCCCTTTATGTTCGAATAAACCGAAAAACTTTCCCTAGAAATATTCTTCACGCGATAAAAACCTTCTTGTTGAAGGATTCGTTCAAAAGGAATACCGTCACTGATCCTATTAAATTTGTCGCGTGTTTTCTTTTGAGTGCTCTTTTAACTAACAAGGGAGTAAGTTTTCGAGCTTGTCGTTTAAAACGTTGCAATTTCATTCCACAGGGGTTGGTTATTCCTCGGATCAGCCGCATAGAGACTCATTTCAATCGATTCAGCGTCCAATACCCCACACGCCTAAGTACCGAAAATTTAGAAAACCACACATTCGAATAGGTGGATAGATATCAATTTTGACCCATAACTTCTTCCAGTGGGCGCCAATCGTTCCCGGACCCATTCCAATCGATTCAGGGTCCAAAATTTAGTGGAAAATGATACCCCACACGCCTAGATCGCCAAAATCTGGAAGATCCATTTTTCAAAAACACATTTTGACGACCCCTTCCTCCTAAATTTGGTTCGATCGGGCTGAATAGTTTTGAGGACCAACTTAAGCCGAGTCCGTGACCAAAATTTCAGATTTATGGACAGTTTTCTACTATCAAAATTGGCGTGGACGGCGGACGGATTTTTGCTTGTTTTGTAACGTGGCGGGAAGCCTTTGTGCTCCCCATTACAATTTTGGTCTAGGCACCAAGTAACAGGTATAATATATATTCAATGAATAACCAATAAAAATGAACATCTACGTATTATTTGAATCAAGAAGAGACACATTATGGCTTTATTACAAGTGAGGAGGTATCAACAAGAAAACCGATGATTAATCATGTACTATTTACATGTACTAATGTAATAATTATCTCAAGTTCCTCACCGGCGTAAGAAGGGACCATCGGATGGGAGTATTTGGCATCTCTCGTCTGTTTCCGCCCTTCGACAATATCGATGATATCTTTGGTCGGTCTCGTGACCTGGAAATAACCGTTGTATCGCCTGAGTTGTGAATGAGAATGAGGCAAAACCGCCATGCGATTCCGTTACTCCTTCAAAAGCCGCGCTATAAATGAATAACTTTCTGACATACGGTGCCGTAATACAAACCATCCCCCACCGCCTGGTAATTCGCGAGTGCCAGGGCGCGCCGAGTACAAAGTTTTTGAGTTAAAGCGGAGAACGTGAAGGCTCGTCGGGCCGTGGGTTTTAAAGAGAATGGCGGAATAAGTTTTCATATTTCGGAGCCTTTTCGACTTCGTGTTGTAACTTCTTCAACGTACGGCATAAATTGAGGGTTCTCACGGATCCTTCGACTCGAAACACAAAAGCAGCTGTCGAGTGATGAGCGAGCGGCGCATTATCGTCGGAATTCATTATTCATTACGTCACGTATGAGACAGCGGCCTTGTGTTGAGCAGATAGGAAAACACCCCCGTCTAGGGTGGAACCCCCGTCAAAATGAAAGATATCAAACTTACATTTCATGTGAATACATTAGATAAAATTGAAGTACTACCTAACATATTTGGGCGAGCGTTTTTTACGTGAGGACGTCATTGTCTACCCACTAATGGTGTTGAGGAGGAAATTTTAGGGGTTGACACATGAAAGAGATCAGCGGAGGAGAAGGGAGTGAAAGTTTTCTGTTGGTCAGGGGTGTATGAAGGAGTGAGGGCTGGGGAGAATGTTTTTGCAAAAAGGAGTTTGAAGGGTGGGTCGTTTTGGTGAAAAAAGGGGAGTTTGGGGTGAGTTTGGAGGCAGCGGTTTGGATTGGTCACAAGCGGAATAGTGGGGGATTGTGGTGGATACTTGGTTGGCAGCATGTGGATGGTCACATCTGAGATTTGAAATAAATATAATATAAATAATATTTTATTATAAATTAAACAAATAGAAATTATACAAGTGTTTTTCAACACATTCAGCGCAGACGACTCAACAGTTGAGTTAAGCAGGATACCTGCTGGTAGAAATGGCCATCGATACATAGTATATTGATATTTTTTCAATTTTCTGTAGTATCGGCGATAAAATATATGCCAATATTATATATCGTAGGTTAGTCAACGATAGTAAGCACCACATATATCGACCAAAAAATATCGACAGTTCTAGAAAAATATCAGTTAAAAAGTTGAATAAATATACCATCAATACCAATATACAATGTTTTCATGCAAAAAGTCAATATCTCTGATTCGGCCCAATTTTTTTCTGTGCGTTTCAAAGTGTCTATATCAATAAATTCAAATGTCCGTACGCCGTACTCGCTGACTTTAGTTGTAGAAAATTTTTAAAAATCTGAAATTTGGGTCAGGGGTCCGTTCCCAGTTGGTCCTCGAAACTTTTCAGCCCGAATCGGACCAAATTTGAGCGGGGTAGGGGTCAAAATATGTATTTTAAAAAATGGATTTTCGAGATTTCTGATACCTAGGTTTGTGGGGTATCATTTTCCACTTAATTTCGGACGCTGATTGATTGAAATGAGTCTCCATGCGCCTGGTCCGAGGAATAACCAACCCTTGTAAAAGAATTTGCAGCGTTTTTCTATATTGGCTTTCAAGTATTCTTAATTCTGATTTTAAATTGGAAAATACTAGGTACAGGAAGCCTGGTTAGTAGTGAAACATACAAACCTCTCTTTAAAAAGTGGATAGATTGAAAGAAATAATACTAATGATAAAATATTTTACTTATTTTTTTTATGTATTTATATTTTTAAATTAATTTAAACTTTTACTGCACTATAAAATACTCATATATTGTATAATACAACTTACGACAAAATCCGTCACAGTTCGGTCGGAAAGGACCAATTTGTCGCTGTGGTTGGTCGTTGGATCGAGGAGAATTTTATGCGTCAATGACCCGTAAGTGTCGCCCAGTTTGTACGTGTATCCCGGAACGTGGCCAGTATATCTGACAATGAAAGGGATTGAGTTAAGGAGGATGCACCAATCATTTTTTGAGGTTTTGACCAGATTTTCAATGTGGGCGAGTGTTTTGAGTTTGAGCTGTTGAATCTGTTTATTAGCTTTACAATGAATATTTTGAATTGAATGACTCAAATTTTTTGTTCAGGTTCAATGAGCTTCACCGCTCCACCGCTCAATATGCCAACCTCAGCAATCACTACAACAATCCTGAAGATAAGTCGTGGTAAGTAAAATTTGCGTCCTCGTTCAACAACGTACCCGGGAATGTAATGAGGATGAGGAGTGACGAGATTGTTGACCGACATGTTTACTAGGAATTTGATAAGGTGGAGCCAAAAATGATTGAGTTCGAATAATGAATTTAGTGCTTTTTAAATTTGAATTTGAATAGAGTGCGTTCTTGTACACGCACTTAGGTGACAGTTGCTATCAGGTTACCTTGTCTTACGTGAGAACTTATCATCAACATGTAGTTATTTACACTTACAATCCCAGTTTTTTTTTTTTTTTTGGGGGGGGGTTGGTTATACCTCGGACCAGGCGCATAGAAACTCATTTTAATCGATTCAGCTTCCAAAAATTAGTGGAACGATACCCCACACGCCTAGGTGCCAGAAATCTCAAAAACACACATTCGAAATTGGTAAATAGGTACCCATTTCGACCCATAATCTCAATTATTCCAGGATTTATTCCATTGGATTGAGCGTCCAAAATTTAGTGGAAAGTGATATCCCTCACTCCTAGATTGCCACAAATCTCGAATATCTATTTTCAAGAAACACATTCTCCGTGTGTTTTTTGAAAAATGGATATTCGAGATTTTAGCGATCTAGGCGTGTGGGGTATCATTTTTCTCTAAATTTTGGACGCTGGATCCAATTGAATGGGTTCCAGAACGATTTATGTCTCTCTAGATGAGATTATGGGTCAAAGTGGGTATCTATCTACCCATTTCGAAAGTGTGTTTTCGAGATTTCTGGTACCTAGGTGGGTAGGGTATCATGGATCTCTTTTGGACCCTGAATCGATTGGAATGAGTCCGAGACCCACCATACCCACTGTTTTCCCCATTTTCCGCATGTTTGGCATATTCGTGTGGGGTATCGTTTTCCACTAATTTATGGACGCTAAATCGATTGGAATGAGTCTCCATGCGCCTGGTTCGAGGAACAACCAACCCTTGTGAAGGAACCAGACACCAAGGAATAACCAACCAAAATTTGAGTAGAAAACACTCCAGTCTCAGCAATGTCATCATTCCACTGCAGCATGCTGTGGTTTTGTTGGGTCCTGTTCTTCAGCAAAGCTATCTACTACTTTTCTTATTACTTCCTTGTCCATTGCACCGTTGTGGGGTGTACTTGCGACCCGAGAGATTGTCGTTTGTGTGGATATCTTCTTGTGGCCTACCAATAGAATATTCCACGCGTGTGAAATGGCCGGAGTTTTCCGAGGGGTAAGTTGTGCATTCAGGTTTGAGAACCACTAGACTAGTCTGATTACGGCTGATACCCCCCCCCCCCCCCCATACACCACCGTGTGGACCTGAAGGAATCAAAACGTGTCACCGTCGCGTCGGTCGGCTGAGGGTCCTCGGGGATGAGGAGGAGTCAGAAGGGCGGACATGCGCCCTTCAGCCCTTCGAAGAACCCGACCCAGCGACCGAATGATCGATACGCTGTTCCTCGAGCCGCCCGACATGTCTCAGGTACGTGGAGCACCTCAAAATTCCTCAAACCGGCCTTTGTTTTGTCCGAGAACACTCACCAATGTGTGTTGGTGGTTCACGGAAAGGTCCACGACAAGCGTTTCGTGTGTGGATCCGAGTCGGACGACTATTTCCCCCTTCGACCGCCCCACACGTCACCCCAAGTGCCGTCACACAAGCACATATTTCACCAAAAACGCATACCTGGAGTCCTTCCCAAAACACTCCCGACTCCCGTCGGTACATTAATCAGAACCCTCGAAAATAAACTAACACCCTTCATAGAGGGTTGAGTTCTCAGGCCCACAAGTTTCAGTTCAATCGATTTTCATAATTTATTGCTCGCTCCACGGACAGCCATCTCCCGTCAATTCCAACCAAAACCGTCTTCAACGCGCACATTAAATTATCTCCAAGTAAAGAGAGCTGAGGTTTTATAATGCAACTAACCTAGTACGAAAGCATATAGGAATTTTAATTTTCTATCCAACTAACACATTTTTGGAAAAGTTAACTCTGTCCGAGTTATGCCGAACACACAAAAGTTTTTCCGAAGAATTCAACGATATAATTCATATTTATAGTCGTGAATACGAATAAAATTCATGAATTCGACAGATGTGAAGATGGATGTTAAGAATACGGATATGAATATAGCAAAAACATAAGAGTTTCACTGAAATGCACAATTGTTATGAACAATCAGGTAATGCTAATTGCTTATTTTGTTGTGAACATGAAAAGTTTGATCAGAATTGAAGTCATTTGAATGTAAATTCTACAATCAAATTTTGTAAATATGAGCGCACTTTTACCTTGTGAATTTCAACCAATCATGTTTTTTGTAAATTTTGTTCTTAAAAAAGAAGAATTCATGGACATTTTCGTATATAACAACATTTTTATCAAGCTCATCATAGAAATATCAGATTTATTATTTCTTTTTGTGTTAATTTTTGAAAGTCTTCAAAATAGTACGACAGTTCTTCACGATAACAAGCGATTTTGTTGTGGGATTCACTGTAGTATGATTTGGATTACAGTAAAATATTTTTCAAGACATAAAAAATAGTGTACAAACAATGTATGAACTGTTGAGAAGAAATAATTTAGAATGCAATTTAAGAAAATGGGTACCTACGAATTTTTAAATAAATTCTGAAATATTGAACAACAACCATTTTTCAGCATCAAAAACTTTCAACATCACATTTTTTTATGTCTCCTTTCTGACCAGTGGCAGCACAGGATTCGCAATCTTTACCAAAATTCAAACCAAAAGGTGGTTGTTGCTAATATTTGCGTGTATCGACAGATTTGATGGCCATCAAATCTGAAATCCGTCTGCCTATCGTCCACTGGAGACAATATGCATCAGGGCGAATTTGATTGAAGTTATCAGGATACAGGGTATATCTCCCCTTTACGACCTGACTGTATTGCGGGTCATTGCCTAGTCTGTTAGTGCGTATTGACGGGCCCCTGCTGTAAAGATTTTGAGTTGAACTGAGTATTTTTCGTCATTCCATACCTATTCTTCATATCCCGGCGACGGACTCATACAACCGTGTTCAATGCCGTATTTTGGCTGCAGAATTTCAAATTTGAAACAAATTTATCTCGAATTGTTCTTTTGTCACAGGTAAGAGTGATTGGACTGCTCGCAATATTGGCCACAGTTTCTAATGGAATTTTAATTGAAAATGACGATAACGTCCTCCACATCGGTGGAATTTTCCCCATCGGTGGAGAAGGAGGATGGCAAGGTGGACAGGTAACACACTAATTTCATTTTTACAGTAATTGCGACGTCTGATTACGATTTTCCTATAATTATTTTAAATTTTCTTGATACTTTACAAGGCGTGCGAACCTGCGGCAAATCTCGCTCTTGAAGATGTGAACAACAAAACGGACCTTTTGCCCGGTTTTATTCTGAAGCTTCATTGGAACGACAGCGAGGTAAGTTGGAATTTAAGAGCTCAATTTGACGAATTTGTACGTTCGTGTTGTTTCAATTAGAACCAATTTTCAGTGTGAACCGGGTCTCGGAGCATCGGTTATGTACAATCTACTGTACAACAAGCCGCAGAAGTTGATGTTGCTGGCAGGATGTAGTACGACGTGCACCACCGTTGCAGAAGCTGCAAAAATGTGGAATCTCGTTGTCGTAAGCAATCTGAAGTTAAATTACTATACCTAGCTCAAATCATATATGAATTCGATCCAAATCACTTCTTCTCTTTTCAAATCCGTTTCAGCAGTTTATAATTAATTGATTTGTAGTTGTGCTACGGAGCGAGTTCGCCAGCTTTGTCAGACAGAAACCGGTTCCCCACTCTGTTCAGGACCCATCCATCTGCAACTGTTCACAACCCCACGAGAATAAAATTGATGGAAAAATTCGGCTGGTCTCGTGTAGCCATTTTGCAGCAAGCGGAAGAAGTATTCATTTCGGTAAGAACATCGTACAAGACTTCTGGGTTTGTTGAAGACCATATTAGGAAGATCTAGTGACTGTTGCGTGTGTCCTTTCAGACTGTAGAAGACCTCGAAGCACGTTGTAAAGAGAGTGGCATCGAAATTGTGACGAGACAAAGCTTTTTGAGCGACCCGACGGACGCTGTGAGGAATTTGAGAAGGCAAGACGCTCGGATCATCGTCGGTTTGTTTTACGTGGTGGCTGCACGGAGAGTTTTGTGCGACATGTACCTACAAGGGTTGTACGGCAAATCTTACGTCTGGTTCTTCATTGGTGAGTATGATTGGCAATGTGGGCTGTTGCAGCAAAAAGGGAACAAGGTTATCTGTTGCACTGAAGGCTTAGGTTTAGTGTGAGGTCACATCCATGCCTGCCCAGACTGACGGACTGCAACCCACCCAAACCTCTCAATTAAATTCGGGCCATCACCACCCCTCCCCCTATACTGGTCATTCTAACGTCATTACACCATTTCAAGGTGTAGTTCCAAAGATTCTGTGGCCTTCAAGAGCTGAGAATTCGAGATAGGGATGCGCACCTATCTCGTTCTCACCCTGCCTGCCTTTCTTGCAGGGTAAATCCTACAATGCCCTCTGGTCGTTAAGGCGTTAGTACCTGGGCTCGAGACTCTAGTCAAAGTTTCGAGGCTGCTGGCTTGAGTGAGGCCAACTGAGAACCGGCAGTGAGTATCCGAATACAGTTGCCCAAGGGCTTATCACACATGCTGGTGTGGCGATTAGTAGCGGCTTGAAATAGACCAGGGGCATCCCTCCATCTGATGGACGGGAGGAGGGGGGCATGCTGGCTCTATGTGCTGATTTCTCGTTCGTGAACCCCAAGCAATCCAGATCCTCTGAAGGGTGTTCTCGCCCCGTCTGCAACGATTGACCTAATTTGCTGCCTATTCAGCCCATTGGCTCTTTTAGCTCAGGGGGGGGGGGGGGTTGGTCCACTCTCCATGCACCTCCCAAGCTGTTTACCCTTCGATACTCGGCCTGTACTCGCTCATTTACTGGCCATCCTGACAGCGCACTGGTCACCCCAAGAAGAGCCTGGAAAACGAGAAGGAGACTGAGGGAAGGGTTGTATTATTTACGGTTTAAGCCAGACATCAGTCAACCTATGTGAGATATCAGGTGTCGTTATTCTATTTCATCCTACCAAGAGTTCTTTGTACCTCCTATACCAATAATGGGTTGTTCCAATGATCGGAAAATCTCTGTTGTATCAACAATTATTACCAATACTGGCACAAACGTTCGTGGTATATGCGAAAAACTACCGAGTTTCTCACAATTGAGTAAAGGATTAATGATACAAAGTAGAGTAATTATAGTTTAGTAATGAAAATAAATGTAAAAAGTAAGCCTTCGAAATAGCGGAGCAGTTTTGATGTGTTGATGTAGATGCTGTCCGCATCGATGACGTCTTGCCTCAGTTTTTAGCACTTGCCGGGCAGCTCTTTCCCCACAAATTTGAAACGCTTGACTTCAGAAAATTCTCTAAGTCGTTGGAAAACTAATGGGGGTGTTGTAAGCGATTTTTTCTTTCGAGGCAACATATTAAAACTTTAATGAAACCACCTGATTGTGCTGCAATAGCCGCTATACCGTTTGGTAGGTGGATATTCACAAATTGTTGATGGCCACGGACAAACCTGTGTTGTTCTCCGCAGGATGGTACGAGGATAACTGGTTTGAAGTCAATCTGGAGAAGGAAGGCATCAGTTGCACGAAAGAACAGATGCGAGAAGCTGCCGAGGGTCACATCACGACTGAGGCTTTAATGTGGAATCAAAACAATCAGAAGACCATTTCTGGAATGGTACGAACGTAGTATTTTTGGCAAGGAAGAAGACACGTATACGGTAGCTCTTCATTTACTTTTTTTATTTGATTACAGACTTCAGAAGATTTCCGTCATCGATTGGAAAGCGTATTGCGCAAAACGTACGACATCGATAACCATCGGTATCCTGAAGGTTATCAAGAAGCTCCTTTGGCCTATGATGCCGTATGGGCTGTGGCGTTAGGTCAGTTATTTCTTGTGCTCATTTCAATTTTGTATCCAACGTTGGACATCATTCAATCAACGACTTTTCGATTATTACAGCTTTCAACAAAACGATGTCGAGGCTTCATAGACAGGGGAAGACGTTGAAGAACTTCACCTACACTGATAAAGAAACCGCCGATGAAATCTATTCGGCTATCAACTCGACGCAGTTTTTGGGTGTTTCGGTAAGTGATGTTTTTTCGTCTGCTTGTTCATTTTTAAAGGTTATTCCTTGAATAATCAATTTATGTTTTCATGCAAAAAGTCGATCCCTCCAATTCGGCCCAAAAAAAATTTCTGGACGTTTCAAGGTGTCTAGATCAAAATAAGCAAATGTCCGTCCGCCGTCCATGCCGACTTTGGTAGAAGAAAATTTTATAAAAATCAAATATTTTGGTCGGGGACCTGTTCTCGGCTGTAGTTGGTTCTCAAAACTTTTCTGCCCGATCGGACCAAATTTGGGAGGGGTAAAGGTCAAAATGTGAATTTCGATAAATGGATTTTCGAGATTTTCGTCGATCTAGGCGTGTGAGGTATCGTTTTCCATTAATTTTTGGACGCTGAATCGATTGGAATGATTCTCCATGCTCCTGATCTGAGGAATATCCAACCCCTGTGAATGAATTAGCTGCATTTTTTACTTTGTTATCTTATCAAAATACAACTTTTGGCACAGGTTTTAGGTTCTATTGCGCGTGGTAACAATATTATTCCTTAAAAATCAAGGTACGATAAGGAATTAGTATGCCATTGTTCCTAATTGGGACGTCTGTGCGAATAATTTCGCCTGCAACCAATTTTTTTGGGAGGAAATGAGCAGAAAATATATGTTTTTAGCTCTATCCCGATTCGGCCAGTAAACGGTGAAAGAGGAACTTGAGGGCTTTACACTTATTATTTATCACACAAGTTATCGATATTGCTATTTCAACGCTGGGCCGTTCGAGCCAATCTTTCTCTGATGGCCAGTGGCCTCTAAAACGCTGGAATATAATTATGAACTTTTTTCTAGAGTTTTGTTGATTTTACAGGGACGAGTAGCTTTCAGCTCTCAAGGAGACAGGATAGCATTGACCCAAATCGAGCAAGTCATAGATGGCAGCTATGTGAAATTAGGATACTACGACACCCAGGCGGATAACCTTACTTGGTTCAATCGTGAAAAATGGAACGGTACGTATGGCTTTTAAGAATTGGAATTAACCGTTGAGTTGTAACCACTCAGAATATTGTATACCGGTTTTTAGGAGGAAAAGTGCCGCAGGACAGGACGATTGTGAGGAAGGTTCTTCGTACGCTGTCGATCCCATTGTTGATTTGTATGTGGACGATATCTGTGATTGGCATACTTATTGCCATTGGTCTGATAATCTTCAACATAATGTACCGTTATCGCCGGTGAGATAGATCATCTTCACGCTAACTAGTTAGTAGTGTTGCGGATTGAGCGAATTTTCATTTCTACACGTCTCATTTTAGGGTAATAAACTCGTCACATCCCGTCTGCAACACTATTATGCTTGTTGGCGTGATAATTTGCCTATCGAGCGTCATACTGCTGGGAATAGACGGTCAAATCGTCTCGGCTGAAACGTATCCGAGCATTTGCCAAGCAAGAGTGTGGCTTTTGTCGTTGGGCTTTACTCTCGGATTTGGCGCCATGTTTAGCAAAGTGTGGCGTGTTCATCGACTGACGACCAAAAGCAAAGCTGAGACTATGAACGTATGTTGAAAATTTATCACATTTTCCATTTCAAATTTGAAACACCAATGTGAAATTGAAACGAAAATTGTTTTTTGTTGGCTGCAGAAAACTGTGCATCCTTGGAAGCTCTACACGATGGTGGCGGGGCTCCTTACGGTGGATTTTATCTTCCTTCTTACCTGGCAAATCGTCGATCCGATGCAGAGAAGCGTCGAAGTCTTCCCATTAGAAGATCCTATTTCGACTGACGACGACATCAAAATCCGTCCTGAGCTCGAACATTGCGAAAGTGAAAATAACAACGTTTGGCTCGGTAGGATGGCAACCCTATGGGATTTTAAAACGGCTTTTACGGTCATTTCCTTAATTGTATTCACTCTCTTCGCAGGACTCGTCTACGGCTACAAAGGTTTGGTCCTGGTTTTCGGCCTGTTCCTCGCCTATGAGACCCGCAGCATCAAAGTGAAGCAAATCAACGACTCTCGCTACGTAGGCATGTCCATCTACAACGTGGTCGTCCTTTGCCTCATCACCGCTCCAGTCACAATGGTCATTGCATCGCAACAAGACGCATCTTTCGTATTTGTCTCACTAGCTCTCATTTTTTGCTGTTTCTTATCAATGGCGCTCATTTTCGTACCCAAGGTAATTGAAAAGCTGATGACTTGAAATGACACCGGTATGCCGTCTTTCATTAAAATCTGTATGATGAATTTGATGATCGTAGGTGATAGAAGTGATCAGGCACCCGAGAGACAAGGCGGAATCCAAATACAATCCTGACGTTGGTGTTTCTAAAGAAGACGAAGACAGATACCAGAAACTCTTGGCTGAGAATGAAGAGCTTCAGAAACTTATTAGCTCGGTATGTTGATTTAACGTTTCTTTTTTATTGATTCATCCCCTACCTGCTTGAAATTTCCAATACTTAAGAGTAATTATTAGCTGTTTTTCACCCAGTATCGTTAGCAGCCCTTTCACACAGGGGTGTAGAGTCAGGTGTAGCACAAGTAGCGGCGGTACCCCAACAAAAAGAAGAAAAAAGGTCCAAAAAATTCTGAAAAGTTGAATTAGGTGAACAGATTTGATTTAAAAAAAAAACAAAACACATTTTTGTTGATTCTTAGTATTAGGTTCAAATTAGATATGGATGAAAGTTTAATTCAATTCTATGGTTGGGAGGTAGAGACAGACTTGGAGGACTTAACAGGGGGACAGGTCGCCTTTTTGTTGGTTAGTCCTGTCCACTGGCTATTCGCGTGGGAATTGTTGGTTTCTAACTACTGTTCAGCAGGAGACTTTGGATATTCGGATGGGGTGCGGTACCCTCCAGTGCCACGCAACGCTTCTGCATTCACGTCATTCTGGGGCTCCTCCCTTTTGTCCTTATTGACCTTTTAACCGCTCAAGTTTCTCATATTTTCAAAATCCAGACCTTTTCTGTAATTTCGTTAAATTTTTGGGGATGTATTATTTGTGTTTGAGAATCATTTCCTAATTTGTAGTAGTCAACACTTTTGAGAAAAATAAATAAATACGCATTCCACATATTTTGGACCGTTTTGAAGACTTTCCTCGTCCTTGCAGTGCAAATACGATCTGATCACGGCCTATCCTTGGCACACTGAATGTGTATAAAGTCATCAATATGTAGATTTTTTGTTCTTAACAATTTTCTCACCTCTCCTTCTTGTCCTGATACTCCTCACTCTCACCCAGTCAGTTCATTACGACCCCGAAATCACCGCTAGAAATTTACCTTTGCAGAAAGAAGAGAAAATCCGCCTTCTGAAACAACGACTCGCCGAACGAGAAGCGGGTAAAGGAGCGGATCCGAATCGTGGTTCCGATCAAACGACCAACTTGCTTTCGGTAAACAATGATAACACTCAGGTAGTAGCGGATTTCATTACAGACGCTGGAACATCGGATTCGGCTTATGGCGGTGGCGTATCCGTCTACACTCGGTCCTCCAGAGCGTCTGGGTCCGATTTTGAGTTCTCCGACTCCTACTTATAAAACAGAAAATCGACTAAAGAAATGGATAAAATCAATGATTAATTACCTACCAAAGTAAAAAAAAAAATTACCACCAAAAAGATGGAAAAAAACTAGATTTAGAAGAAACTTTTCGTATACATAATTAAAATAACGTAAAATCAGGAAATTTCATATAACGTCAAAAATAATTAAATTAACGTAATATAATTTTCTACGACAAATATTTGGCACAAAATAATGTTTTCTACAAATTTCAAATGTGGATTAATTTAACGAAAATTTTTGTAGGGAGAGTGGTTGTAAAGGCTGGACTCACTTCAATTGACGAACCATCGAACTTCTAGAACCAGCTTGTTAACCAATTAGATTGAAGTACGTACGTCATACGTTCAGGATTCCCACCTTTGCAAAATGAAAATCGTGTTTTGTTTCACTTTGGTCAGTGTATATTAGTAGCTTTATGACGAGGAACACTTCCATTTTCTTTCAAGCCCTTACCCGCACTTTTCAAATTTTGAAAACGATATGAGGCGATTAAGTGAATTTGCACGAACGCACGTCTGAGTGTTCTGTTGAGTCATTTTTAAAAGAAAATTGAAGGTTGAGTAAAAAAGAAAGAAAAAAGACGCGATTTAGGCGAAAATAAAACAATTCTCCTCAAATGCGTTAAAAAATTACGAAATAAAATGAAGAAAAGGGTACATCGTGACTAAATTTTGAGTCCTAGTACCGGCATATACCGTATGACGTCATTTTCTTAAAATCCTAACATATTGGGAGGCTTCAAAGAACACTTTTGGAAATTTTATCAAAATCAGCTTCATAAATCTTATTATTTCTGAATGATTTTTCCTCAAAAACTAATGAAAAAAACGCTGCAAATTGTTACACAGGGGTTGGTTATTCCTCGGACCAGGTGCATGGAGACTCATTTCTTCAACATGGGAAAATGGGGAAAACAGTGGGTGTGGCGGGTCCCGGACCCATTCCAATCGATTCACTGTTCAAAATTTTGTGAAAAATTATACTCCACACGCCTGGGTACCAGAAATCTCGAAAACACACATTCGAAATGGGTAGATAGGTACCCATTTTGACCCATAACCTTATCCAAAGGGCGCCAATCATTCCGGGACCCTATTCATTGGATTCAGCGTCCAAAATTTAGTGGAAAATGATACCCCACACGCCTAGGTACCAGAAAGAAGAAGCAAAACAACTATTTCTGGGCTTTAAAAAACACCCTAAAAATTGTCCGACGAAATTTTGGTTTTGTTTTCGTATTTTCGGTCGTTGACAACTCTTTTAAAAAACTTATTCGAAAAAGTTTCAAAGTAGGCGATTTAGTACCAAGCCCCAAGTTTTCAAAATACATTCCAAGACCTTATTTTGTCACGTTGTCTCTAGACTGAGGAATACCAAGAAGTAAATTGATTGATTGGTGAATTTATTTTAATTAATAATGGAATCAAAGAACAAATAAATAGCTGTAACAATTAAAAAATACAACAAAAATAAAATTATGAGCAAATTACCTAACATTTGAAAGATCTTCAGACACATTGACACATTCTCGTATTTCTCCCCAGCACATAATTCTCGTCCTTTCGACACTGTTTTTACGTAAAACCCTTCTTCATCTAGCTGTCTTTCAACCCGCCTATTTCAAGTCATTCACACATTAGATTTCTACACCATGCAGTTAGTCATTAATGCGTGATTAGCTGATTAGCGTAGCGTTTGCTCAGTAGCAATGAGTAATTTGAAATGAATACAATACACGACGTGTTTACCTCATTGAAGAAACAATTGCAGGTGCTCGTTAAAAATATCGTGATGATGACAATAATGTAAAACGTTAGACGATTGTATTTCGCTAGTTGTTTAAGTGACGACATACATTTTTCCGGGCAAACGTCATGGAATAAGAAGCAAGTAGTTGGAAAAGGGCGAAGGAGAACCATTTTGGAATGATTCACCATTGGAACTCGTCATATAGATGAATCTGACGTTCAAAACACTCGTTTTACTAAGAAGTCTGTGACAAGGGATGGCTTTCTTCATAGAACAAGTTAAACAAAAATTGGCCAAATAGCGACACTTGGTACTTATGGACTCATAGCCATAAAATATTGTCAACAATTATCCTCCATGCTAGAAACAGGACAGAAATATACAACAATTTGTACAATTCAATTAGAAACATGAAATTCAATCAACAATGTCGGCTAATTCTTTCGTTACTTGTGGAAGATTTCCTGTTAGTTTTGTCAATTTTATTCTCTTAATTATTGTTTTTGTCTCATCATTCCAGATAAAACAAATTTTGGTCAAACAAATCCGCCAAAATTCGCCAATTTATTGTAGATTTTTTTTTTTTTTTTTTTTTTTGCATTGACCCGAAATCTCCAAACATATCAAAACTCAAGTAAAGGCCGACGAAATGTAATTTTTCTCGTTTTCCAAATCGTTGTGCTGATGATGTGACACAGCGGCGCCGAAACGAGGACAAAATCAGCTGATGACTAAATGACATTTATTTCTGTGGTTTCTGTGATGAGAATGAATGGAAATTGTTACGTATAACGTCAGTTACTTCAAGCCTAGAGCACAGTGAGATTTTTTGTTTGGACTGTCACGGAGCTGCATGTGTGAACATCTTCATGAACCCAAGACGCTTTTCGTGGCGCTTTAGTGTTGCATCTTAGTCAGGCCAGTACGGACTTGAGTATGTATTGTCGAGACGATCGGACAAAACGTCATTGCATTCGACGGTGGAGTAAATTGAAGATCTGTCCATTGCGGTTATGGACCTCATTTCCCTGTAATGATGCGTTTTCCTAGCTGCAGGGAGGATGGCGCTAGTGGGGCAAAGCAAACTCGCTCGTCCCAAGACCCATTAAGATCGTCGTTGTAGTCAAGGTGGACAAATCACCTGGTGGTCTCTAAAGTCTTGTCGCAGAAAACCTATTTTCATTGCCCTCTCAAAGTGATCATGCATGACCGCCAGCGCTGATAGAGAGGTTCACCACTGCTTCCTCCAGGTACTCAAAAACATTATACGTATGGGTCACCGGTATATGGGACTCGGAGTGTGGGGGTCGAAATTAGCCCTGTCTGCCTCCCTGGGCCCTTCTGTCACTGCTGGGCCCCAGAGAAGCCAGCCAGGGAGCACTAAAAACCATTTCGGTCTTTGGTTTTACCTCCAAGCATGCCTGAGAATGACTCCAATTTCTGAGAACACTGGGAGGCAAAATAGGGTGACGAAGACCTCCTTGCCAAGGAAGGAATCTAATTGCTACCACAGGTCAGACCATGAGGCAAATCCCAATCAACAGCAATCGCACTGACAGAGGCTGCCTAGATACCAGCTAAACACTAGGGCAAATCAGAGACTGATGGGCATAGGCAGCTGAACATGTGCCCTGCAGATGCCCAGCCACAGCCTTGCACAGGCTCCCTTGTGACGGGTTCTTTACCTCTGCTCCTGATGAGACCCTGTCGTGTGTTATGGAGACAGAAATCGGTCAGGCGTTTCATAGCTTTTCCCAATCAATTTTGAGTATTTTCAAATCAAAGAAACTCACATAACTAAAAAGAAGAGGAAGAAATTCAATCTTTCCGAAATAAGCAAATGTCCGTCCGCCCTAGGCCGTCCACACCAATTTTGGTTGTAGAACATTTTCTAAAAATCCGAACATTTGGTCAGCGACCTGTTTCCGGCTCTAGTCTCAAGATTCAAAATGAGTTCGAACAAAGAATCTCTATGCGTAATAAGCCTTATATTTCGTATTTGTAAATAATACCCCCTCCCCTCCCCCGAAAAAGCACATCACCACCATTTCCACCAAATTGCATGGCGTTGTTCCCGTCAATTTTGCATTGTGAGCTCGCCCGCCTCCCTGTCATATGTTTTGTGACATTTTCATTGTATTTCATTTATTTTTTGAAAATACCAAGAATTCTTTTTTGACCTGTGTTACTTCCCGACGCGCAAATAACCAATTTACTTTTACGCCTTCACTTGAATAACGTCGGTTTCTTCGAACACAAAAATAAAGATGGCAATCCTGCATGTATGGTACACTTTAAACTTGATTGGTTAAAAACACCCTTTCACGAAACGATACTTTTTTTACGTTTTCACCAATTGCAAAATGAATTTTCTATTATTCACCACATTTTACCCTACAACCTATACTTCACTTTGCAGTGTCGGCGTAGTGACAATTAGGTATATTTCCATACTGTGCAGACCGAGTAAGCTTCGCTATAATTAAAGAGGAGGACCAAAATAAACAAGAAAAAAAGATATTTTTGGAGAAGGAAATTGACATGATGGTATTTTCGTTTTAGGCATCAAGATAGTGAATAGCGTATAGATGAATAATCAGAACTCTTAAATGAAACCAGTATCTTGTAGTTACTTGCTAGATATTATTTAGATTTTTACGGAGTCTAAATTTTTCCAATCAATACTTGAATGAGGAAATTTGAAGAAAGAAATTGACTCACTTGAATTACGAGTAAAATAACAATATTCTATAATTTTCTAAAAAAATTACTAAATTCACTAAAGTTTCTACTTATTCAAAATAAGCGAAGACTGGGAAAAAAAAAGTTTTAATACGTCACATGAGGTAACTGAATGAAAATACCACCCCTCGTTAAGCTTTGACGGTATTTCTGTCTCATTTAGTCCACCTAGATCATCTTTTTTTAATCGATTTCCGATCCATACTAGTCTCTAGGCCATCAAAATGCGTATTTTTTAATTAATCGGTCTTGATAATGTCGACAATCAATAAGACTCGTAAATTCGTTGACTTTTTTCCTCTTAAGGTTTATTATTTTTATTGACGAAATTCACGGGATACAAAAATTTTGTCGTAAACATTGGGAAAACAAAAATACGGATCTATCAGAATATAACACACAACACACTCATAAAGAGGCCGATTGTACATTATGCAAAATGTAAAAGGCCGTTGAACGCTTTTGATGTTCACCTCTTTCTCTCTATCTCTTTCTCTTTCTCTCAATGTGTTTTATTTCAGTATTTTGGTGGTGTTTTAGAAGTATTGTCATGTGGGTATTTCAAACAAACTGCATAAAATATTTCTCTCGTGTAAAATCTCGTTACGTCAAGGCGTGTATGAATTTTGATGAAATTTGTAATGTGCTCCCAATGTATATTTTTTGCAGCTTTTGCACTTCACTGTGAAGTATTTTGAGTGTTATAAGGTTCTGAGAAAAATTTTGTTCAATATTTTTTTTTGGCCAACGTTGGGGTTGAGATGCCAGTGAGCTTTTCTCGCGTTTATGAAGAGCGAATGAGGAAATATTAATTAGTTGTGCCCATTGCATCCACCAATGACTATATCATTCTGAAGAAAACATTGCTTCAAATGTAAAACTCTATTAATTCAAAAATTACTAATATTGTTATTTGGAAAATACTCTTGAAGAGCACAGCTTGGGTTGTCACTCCGCCCAAAGCCCTGTACGCTCCCAGATAGAGTCTATAGTTTACTCGCCCAAGGCCTTGGAGTCCTCTGTCCTTGGTTGGTGAGTTAAGTTGCTGACCTCTGAAGCTGCTTCAAGGATCTTTTTTGCTAAAGCTGAAACGCAAGGGAACACTGGGTCGTTTTGTAGGCCGTCTGGAGCCAAGGCTCGCTGAGTACGCCAGCGGTTGCAAGATTGCTGCCAGGAGGGGAGGGGAACTAGCTCGATAGGAGCAGCCACACTGTGGAACCAATTCGTTCAATTGTGTGTGTCCTGAACAGACATCAAAGAAGGCTGATTGTGGCAATAATGCCACTCACCTCGATGTTTTCAGCAGAATATCCGCTACTCACCTTTTTTCTGCAGCCTGGCGCACATCATCTTGGTTTGACAGAGTGGCGTTGGAGCTCCATGCAGGGAATTCTGATGATTTTCAAGGGATTTAGATTCGTTGCAGACCGTCAATTAGGGCATGTAGGTCTGTCATGGCATAATAACCCCAAGCCTTCAGGGCTGAAGGATGGAATCAGGGACCTCCCCTCCTCCCAGCTGATCGTTCCAATGTTGCTCGTTCCATTCCGCCAATCACACCTCGCTGGCATCCACCCTCATGAAATACAACGTCGTTGTAGGCACCAAATGTGTTGCAACTCTCAAAGCTGTCTCCTCTCACATGTACATAAAACTGTATCCACTCCGCAGGGATGATAACGAGATTTTCACGAAAATGTAAAGATCCGTCCGTTATCTTTTGCTATAATAACAATTTTTTGCCGAAATTCTCCAAAACTCTAATGAACAATAATTTGCATAAGTTTGCAAAATATATCATTGGGAAGCATAACGTGAATGAAACAAAATTGTACCGTTCATAATGCACATCGACTAGCATCTTTAGCAACAGTTGAGCAACACAAAGACGGGCGGATCTTTGACGCATTGTATCTGATGGCTAACGCGGAATTCTGAATGGTTTTAGTTTTTCTTTTTTCTTTTCATGTTGTGCTGCAGATGGACGCTCAATATGAAGATGCTCAATTGTGAAACTACGCTCATCTCCACTGAGACACAGTTGAACGTTCTGTGAGAAAAGACAAAAAAGGGGTTACTTTCGGAGTTTTCACATAGAATGGTGTTTTGTGGGGATTGGTGTATAAGTCATGGATGTGACGAATAGTATTTTGGAGGTGGTTGAGCGACCTTGAAAGCCATGCTGAAACGGACATGGTGGAAAAAGAATGAATGACTCTACTCGTATTATTATCCTCTCAGACTGTAAAACTGGGCAGTGTTGGGAGGATTTATCTGAAAAAATGTCTATCTCCTCCCTTTAAGCGGCCCAAAAAAGGATGTTGAAGGGGTGCCTTAGAAATGATGTTACACGTGCATTACCCTCTTGTCATGGAACAAAGCATTATCATTACCAAGAGCCAAATCTAACACATTGGCCAAAAAAGGAGAATGTAACAAGCCAAAGCAATAAGTCATGCTAATGTCATTCAGATGAGGCCTAATCCATAAGCAGTGGATCCACTCAGAGGTCTTGAATCAATTATATTATTTATTTATTCAGGTACCTACTCAAATATACACAACCTTTCTCTCAGCAGCTTATTTACATTTTTATCATTTTTTAAATATTGCTCTTCGCAGGTTTTTACTAACTCTAGAGAAGTGGTTGTGGCTTCTGACAAAAGGAGGTATTGCTATTGAGCCTTTCCAACTCTAAAAAAGCCCCAAAGCTTCTTACACGTCCCTCAAAGAGATTTTGAGTGTTCTTTGAGGGCCTATAGAAACAAGGGTTGGCAAAGTGTAAATTCTTCTTCAACAAGCAACCATCTGCTGTTTCTGCAACCAAACTGGTCATTTCTTCACTATTTGCCGTTTTCATGATATCAAGTTGTCTCAGTTTGAAACAATAAATACATTGAATGTTTGAATTCCAATTCTGGCAAAGTTAAAAGATGCTCTAATCAGGGATGACATCTGCCACTTTTCAAACATGTGCAGTCTGCATTTAGAGGCACTAACATTATTTTGTTATTGTGTTACTGTCAAAGCATGTTGCAAGCTGCCAGCAGAGGACATAGACAAGGGAAAACCCCAGCTTGGCCCCCACTGCAACACCAGGGCCTCCCCTCCAGGGCCTATAACAGGCCCAATGGGGAGCCCAATCAGGCAGAAAAGCACTACTTCTCAACCAGACAATATCTGCCTTGATGCTTGCATGCCTAACACTCTTAACACTATAACAGACTAATTCATTTTCTCAGAGAAATCTTACTGTGATCAGCCTTGTCTGGAGCTGTTGAGATCCTCAATTTTGCCCCTTACCTCAATCAGGCACTTACTGCCTAGTCCAAGACATATTGACCCTCCAACCTCTTACATAAGCAATGGCACCATCATTTCACAAAAATCGACTCTCATTTCACCCCTCCAACGTCCTTGCCTTTAGTATCTGTAGGATCTTTGGACTTGATTGGGCGCCAAACTCTGTAACTATTTAGTTCAACGAATTAGACCAGAAGAGTAGTCGAAGGTATTTTTTTCTTTTCCATTTATTTTTATCTTGTATAAACAAGTAGCAGGTGCCATGAGCAATGAGGAAACAGGCACACACATCAAATGTGACGTCTCTCTGAACAATCTTTGGGTACATTGTCTTAGATGACTGTATAGTTGATATTATTCCTCCTAAAAAATCGATAATGATATTTGCTGCTGCTTTTTTTCTCTCCAAATAATTAGAGGTACCCAAATTCAAAAATAAAGGACTCGTGTTATCTTCAAATTCGAAAATTTATCGCTTATTCGTACCTAGTGTCGAACCATGTTTCGGAGTCACTAAGACTCCTTCGATAGTTCTAGATGCAACGTGTCGATCATAATAGGATTTCTATTTTGTTACAAATCGCTACTTTATGTTGAGCATCGTTATGAATCAAACAAGCATGTATAACGTACAACGAACGCGGTGTTTGTTGGAGAGATGGCCTTTTTGCATGATTTGTCGCAACATTTTGTTACGGTGTTACGTGGTTACGAAGAGGATGAGTGTTTGCTCGTTCTACAAGGTGTTGTCTTTTGATTCATTTGTTCATATTATTTATGGTTGTGGTTTGTTCGGTTGTACAAGTAAATTTCAACCGCAGTTTGGCTCTTTCGCAATTCTGGCACAGACTTTTTCATTGAAAATACTACTGTGAATTGAATTGTTGGGAATTTTCCGTTGTGGAAACTGCTTCAAGATCAAAATTTTATCATTATTCTTAAATGAGAAAAATATTTTTGTTATTTTGGTCAGAGAATAATTATTTTATTTAACGAGTTTTTGTTTTTTTACTCAGAAATTAAACTAAAAATACTTTGGTTTTTAAACTATTACACGTGCAGATTTGCCATTCACATCGTTCAATTCATCCTTTAAAATACTAAACGCCCTCCCAGCCTTCAATTTTCAGAGTGATCAAAATGTTGTCTTTCCTATTTCCAACGGAGAATAAAATAAGACCGAGATATTGTATTTTTAATTACAATAGCCTGTGTTTGGCCTATAAATTTCCGTGAACGTGTGACTTGACTTATTGAGTTTGGGAATTTCGTGTACTGAATGCTTGAATGTTTAACCTTCAATTGTTTATAGAATAGACGCTCTTTTATCATTTTGTTATTGTCGCGAAAAGTGAGAAGGGGGTTCGGATAGAAGATGAGTAAAAAACTAACGTCGTTAGAGAAGCGTTCTGATTATTGAGCGAATTAATATATATAAGAAAAGCAATTATTTCTTACTGAGAAAAAATGAAAATCAATCATCAATATCATTTTTAAAACCGGGCAACATTTCAACTTCTTTCTTTCAAGGCGCAATAAAACACACTTTACGGGTGAAAAAACTGGTTATATTTTAATGAATAATACAAATACACATAATAATTATGGTCACATGTATTGCAAATTATTTGCAATACACTGAAGGTACCAATTTCAGACGCCTAGTATGACCCATATCAGCACATCGGTGACTATGTTGGCTATTATTGAAGTAAACAGGGGAATTTAATACCTAAGAACGTCATCCTTTAAATAATAACCCTCTCATCTCTCTTAGACCACCAGAGCATGATTGGCATGCATTTCAATTATGGGAATTAGTCGTCACACATTGTAATTACCCAACTTTCTCTTAAAAACTTTGAAAAGTAAATATCATCAAGCAGACGGATTTCATTTGAAGGGCGTCGTTGGAACACGCAAAGAGCAGCAACAACAACAACAACAACAACAACTTTGTTTTGACATGAATTTTGGTAATGTTTGCGAATCCTGTGTATTCTGTGCTGCCACTGGTGAGAAGGCAGACAGAAAGCTGTGTTTACGCCCAGCCATTCTAAATCATAATAATTATTAGGTAAGGTACCTTTGGTCCAACAAATCCAAAAATAACGTCACCCCAGTGGACGGACTATGTATTTTGCGATGAGGCCCGCCCCGATGCTCCAATGGATGCTTATGGGTACAATGCTCCAATGGGTACTTACCGACAACACTCTCATTACTGCGCTCTAGCGGCAACCTTGTGAGAACATGGATGAGAACAAGTCAAGATCAGGCAGCTCAATAGCTGGAACCATCGCTGTATTACTTAAACTCTTCGAATGAACTTTGCGTTTTTAAGCAACATTTGAAATTTTTATTATCTTTTCAGCATGAAAAAGTATAATTTTGAGCTTCAAAAATACTATATTTTCGTTCAGGCAAAGCAGACTACAATTTAGTTATTTTATCAAGCGCTTTTGGTTAAAATTGAACCTTTTACAAATAATGAAATTTGATTTCACTCTTCAACAAAACCTTGGCTGTTCTTAATTTTGAATGGATATTTGTTTTGGCTCGTAAATACTCATAAATTACAGAAAATATACTCTGAAACGCAAGTTTTTAGATTTATTTTGCTTGCTCTCGTTGTTTATGATGTAATTACGATAAAATGAC
Organism: Cyrtorhinus lividipennis; assembly: GCA_019603395.1. Taxonomy (NCBI): domain Eukaryota; kingdom Metazoa; phylum Arthropoda; class Insecta; order Hemiptera; family Miridae; genus Cyrtorhinus; species Cyrtorhinus lividipennis. Next base: position 1,170,079 of record CM034004.1, on the reverse strand, counting down.
AACGTTTGAAAGGAAAAAAGTATTTCCTCCTCAATCAGCATCAATAGGTAGAGCCAATGTCATCAGCGAATAAATAATGTTGTGAACATAATACTTATTAGCGAAGGTTCTTGCGAAATGTTCTCATCTGGAATCCGAGATTCCAGACGCTTTTTGCTCGACTAATTATATTTTTCATTAATGCTACATTCAATTTACTATGTATGAAAGCCAAACTCATATCATTTCACTTCACATCTCTCCCGCATCATGACCCAAAATGGTGACAACACTTGTGTCGTGGACTATTTTGGCTCTCAGCACCCTATCACTGAGGCAAACCGACAAATTACACTGAGAAGGAGCGAATTTCAAACCAGTTATCAAATATTTCTCCTTAGATATTTCCTCAGGCATCAATTTACTAACAGCGACTCCCCTTCAGTATTAGCCATTACCTCCAAACACAAGTTCAGTGACTCAAAATTCAGTGCGTTCAGTAATACAATTCCATCAATTTGAGCATTAAAATGTATAATTTACTCATACTTTCGTACTTATCACTTAACAATTTGCCTAATTCAAATCCATTTCTTTCTAGTTTAAGTAGTTCCGTCTCTCTCGTTAGTCAGTTCGCTTGGTTATGTTTGAAAAAGATTCGTGTTGGTATTGTATAAATGTATAGTTTTACGAAAACGTAAATACGACTCGTAAACCTGTTAAATACAACTACTTTGTTGTTTAATAAATTTTGAAATTTGATTTTTTTTCTCGTATTTTCCTCTTTACAGGGTCAAAAAGGGCAAAGAACAAACAAACTAGCATAAATACATTTATATTTTTGATTCCCGCTAATATACACACGAAACAAAGACCAGAAAATGAAAAGAAATCGCCATAGACTATGCGAAACTTAACAATTTTCTATTCATCACATTCAACAGTTTCATAAAACAATAAGAAGAGTAGCAACTAAATGTGAAAAACTATCGTATATATATTTTTTTTTGAAAACATCAAAATGATTTGTATCAACTTCTTTTACATCATTTTTATAAAAGAGATAAAAAAAAATTTAGTCAGATTAAAAATAAAAGAGCTGTAACAGTTTGGACACCAATCAAACTTACGATGTATTATGACTAGATATTCACGATTTGGATGATTATTTGTTGGGGTAAAAATTCCTGTTATTCAATCTTGATTGTTTTTTCTATAGTTATATAATTTTTTTTTTTTTTTTTCGCTAACAAATTGGGATGGATTAAAGATGATATTTTGTAGAAGCGACGTCGTTTATTTATTTATTTTTATTTTTTCATTGGAAATCCACTCAATTTATTCACGTTGCCGGTGGACCGACCGTATAAACGTCTAATCTAGGTCGTCCGCGTACAAATCCACTCAACCGAAGAATACATCTTCACTAACGACAAAATGCCCGCCAAAAGGGTGAATGCACGGCGCGCTGAGAGGCGAATTGACACAAAATGGACGCTTTGGGGGTTTTCTCTTATTTCTCGGAGAAACGTTGGCCCGAGAGTAAGTGTAGACAGTCTAATTGAAGGTTAGAGGAGCTGTGAAAACGTGTTGATTGAAACTTATCACATTTTTCAACAATTTGGTTCTATTGAGCCATCTCAAAATGCAAACGTCTCAACATGAGGTTTATATTCCACAAGATTTTGTTTATTTTTACAAAAAGTTTGTGTTATGCCTTTTTTAAATTGCTCTTTGAAATTTACACGCAATTGAATGATTTTCGTGTTTTTTTTGGTGTGTTTTTAAAGTCCGTAATGCCCTCACTTTTCTAGTATATTCCTCCATTCCATATTTGGAGTGGACGTTCAATTTTGTATCACGATTTATTGAAGTCGGAGTTTTCAAAATTGGTCTTCATAAACTAAAAAAAAATAATTTGAACAAATCTTAAAAGTTAGGGTTGTCAATCCGGTTTCTATTTTCAAAGGGAGATAGCGTTAATTGAATCTCATCACAATTTTGTAGTGTTACGGGAAATTAGATATGTAATAATCCTTTTACATTCCAAAATTCACCAAGGAACCATAATTTATAGATATCAATGGAAAGGAAATTTGGTGATATTTCCGTTAGTTTCCTCGGGTTTTGTTATACTCAAGAAATGAAGAAGGTAACGGCCATTTTTCAGAGACAAGCTCAGCAAATAATCAGAATAAAAGCTTTTATAAAAAAAATGCGAGGCAATTTTTGTCATAATTATCAAATTACTCGTAGAATATAATCTTGAGTCACCCCACGTTAACTTACATTATTTCCTGTATATTACTGAAATAAACGGTAACACTCTCCCCTTAGATATTTGGATTCTTGCTCAGGTCAACGGTTCTCAAGACAGAGAGAAAAGCCATCCTTTCTTAGATATTGCCTGCAAATCCATTAGTACGAAATAATTCGGTACATTTCCACCCCATTTAGCCGCACAAAACCATACGTACCAACTTCCTCACAATCCAAGTTGCCATTTAAGAGTACAAACCGACACGCTATTAAAACGAGGTGTAACATTTGGTAGCCGAGATAAAATACATTAATTTTCCAAATGAAATCGATCGACACTACCGACAGACACAAAAAGGACGATTTTGGTGCTTCCAGCTTACTTTATACCTTGTACAGCGATTCTTAATAGGAATTCACATCTAATTTTACTTTTTCAGTGACCACTTTTCTTTGTTTGCTATCACAATAAACCGCCTCATCAATAGATTGAAAAAAAGGTCATGTATTCTCTTGGGAGGTTACACGTAAGCCAAGGTACACGCGGATTTCAAAGTGAAGTCAAGAATCCACAAATTGCCACGTAAATATAAGTTATTCAGACTCAGAAATCACATTTATCGCCAGCAAATAAACGAAACCAGGTACTCAACTCCATCTGCGTACCACAGGTTATTCCATTCAAACTTTATACTTTTTTTAAAGATAATAACAACTAGATTTTGAATGATATATATATTTTTATACTTTTTTTTTCTTTTTCATAAGAAAGAGGAATGTTCTAAGATAAGACACTAGGCATTCTTGGAAGGTTTTTTTCTTTTTTTTTCTTTTTGGTATAGATACTTTTATGTGTTCTACGTCACAAGGAAATTTCTTTAGTATGATATAATGGTTCGACAACGAGCCCAACGGTCTTCGGAAAAATGAAAAAAATTGACGTAGCAAGATGAAAAATGTTCAGTCTTGGAAAATCCAAAATGTAGGTAAGTACAGTACATGCTATTTAAGGATTAAATACAAAATTAAAACCTCACAAGAAAAAGGTACAATATCTACACTATACAACGCTAGGCTACTAAGGAGAGGCACTGGATAAAAATTCTGCATGTTTCTATCTGAACAAATTTTTTTTTTCAAAAGTTGATTTCAGCTACAACTTGAACATGTATAATTGCAGTAGAATAGCTCAATGTATTTAATTTGACAAAAGTCAAAGTTGTATTCATTTACCAATGAAAAAGATTAACGTCATGCATGCACGTTTCAGGGTTTTAAGTGTGGGTCGTCAAAATAGAAGATCAAATTGTAGGTAGTCTTCACAAAAAGCATCATTGTCCCTTTTTAATAGAAAAACAACAAGGCAGGTTTTGGTTTTGGAAATGTTTGGCCCCAGGCCTCCCTATAAGATCAAAAGATGCCAAGGAGCAGCCAGTTCAAATTACCCGCCGTTTGGGTCGACCAGGGTAGGACCTTTTTGCTCTTGCTAGATGACCCAACATCAGCGCTCGCTCGTATGGGTAACCCGCCATCAAGAAAACCTTGCACTTACTGTTACTGTGCTTCTGTTCCGTAAAATCTGTATCCGTTTGCATCCGCTCGATCAGTCATTAAAAGTTCAATTAACTGTTAAAAGTTCTTCAGTTCAAACCCACGGTCTCACAGGAAGCAAGGCAAACAAGGGACCAATTTGTTGTATTTTAAAAATATTCCAATTTAATTTTATTTTGTGCTGCCTCTGCTGCAGAAGTTTAGGGTTCCTGTATAATTTCCTCACAAAATTGAATTGCAAACTTACTTCCCATTGTTTCATGATAAATTTGAGGTTAGTTCCATGCAACTACAAACTTGTACGATAGTAGGAGCATCTCTTCCCCCTGAAATGCCGACATTTCACAACCAAAGCCACCACCCTGTCCTCCTAATTGCCCACCTCAGCCAACCACCTCACCATTTTCTGAACCATTTGCCTATCCCCTACATACATCTATGTGTGTCTTCTTCTAGTACCTTTGCTTCCACCAGAACGCCTCACCCTCTACCCCCACCTTTGTACATCCCCACATCCCCCATTCAACCCTTGCACAAGAAGATTCCCCAAGTTCCTTTCTCACCCTTAGCAGCGGGGCTGGTTAGCTTCATAGATGAAGCATGCCCACTGTTTGTAGTGTGGTGGACAGACACTGCTAGCAACAGGGGTGCACAAAAATTTGGACCAATCAGCATTTGATCAGTCTCATCTTGAGTCTCCCTGCCATGTTGTTTTTCAGACCTTTTTCTAGACAAACATTTGAACTCCCAATCAGATGTTTTTCTGCTGCGAGTGAGCCAGAACCAATCCAGCAGAACCATCCTAATAACGATTTACAATGTATCACCATTCTAAAGATTCTGAATGGGTGCAAGTCAGTGAGTAAAAAAATACAAAATGCCTACAAAAACAGGTAGGTCTACAAAAAAATCTGTATATAAGACAACTAAAGAATACCGTAGGCTACAGACATTTTGGCGGTGACATGTGCTAGTTGTGGTGAACAACTGCTAGGATTCCTGCAAACCTTGAGGGCTTGAGTTGGCTCAACAATGACTGCTACACATTGAAAGTGACTAACACCACCAAACATATCGAGCAAGAAGAATGCTTCATTTAAGAAAAAGTACAAATACAAGACCAACATTCAAAATTGCTCAAAACAAATTTGGGAAGTTCAGGCTATCAAACTGGACTAACAATAGACCCAGTACACAGTAGAAGGTGGTTACATCTTTGAAAAACCAGTTACAGTGGCTACAGCCCATGCTTCTGTGACGTCACAATCACACTAACACAATGCCTTTTTTCAATTGGGCCTTTCCTTCTCCTCAAATGATTTTCTTTCTATCAATATTGGTGATCCTCATGTCACTCTTGTCTGCTTCATAAAATGGTAACATGATTCTCAATAACCAAAATGAATGCAAAATTCCCATGTTGTCCTTTATTTTGAAACAAAACATTTAGCTTAAAATATACTTTTCCACTACCGAAAATGTATTTTTTGTGTTAACTTGGAATTTGTTGTTAAAACCTTCTACAAAAAGGGGACAATACAATTTGTGAAGACGTGCGGAAACTCGTACACAAAAAAGTAAAAAATACCTTTTTTTAATTGAAATTTTTACAACGAAAAGTATAAAATACACATGCATGGTTAATTAGGTGTGAACTGTTCGTCACACTGAACATTCTACTGTCTATCAGTGAAGAAATAGTGGAAGTTCGTAGTACGCATTGAGTTGTTTCAAGAGTTGTCGATTACAATTTCACCTTCTTTAAAAATCCATTCGAGTCTTCAAGAGACTTTTTTCACATAAGAATAGTCTCAACCATCCAGAACGTACATAGTATTTCTACCTTTACATTTGGCTGTTTAGAACGAGGAAGGATTTCGAGGTAGACGTTGGTAAATATTTTGAACGGGGAATTTCGGTGGTTTTTTTTGTTTCTTCTAAGTTGTAAATACGAGATAAATGTGGAATGATCTGAAAACTTCCGAATAGTGAGGAAAATCGTAAATCCACGTACTGATGATTCACCATTTAAACCGATAAAGACGGTTTTCAACAAAATACGGGTAACAAGACCGAAAATCCGAGATATCCGGGGTCTCAAGTATCGTACAACAACTATTTCCAAATCGATAACAGAAGGACATTAATTAAATTCAAAGGTTTACTTAAAACGAAACGGAATCAATTATATACAGGTTGCACACGTTATACATATATTTACTTCTTTTGTACAATAATATGAATTTGGGATTTGGTTAACGAATACACGATTATGTACATTGGTACGATACAACAGCTCTATCCGGTCGTAGTACAACATTCAGTATTGTTTAAATAGGATTTTGGCGCTAGTGTACAATAATTGACGACATTCATGCATAAATTACGCGTAGCTGAGCGGACTACTTGGGCGGGGGAATGGTTTTCAAGGTGGAACACTCACATCGAACATGTACATTTTGTGTATATTTAACAGCTAAATGATTGTACGAATGTTTTAGAATAGGTGGATACGTATTTTTTACCGGCTGATAGGATTTATTGACGTCCTCTTGAGAAGACTGATAACTCAAGTCCACTAAAAGTGAGTGATTAGCCTCTATAACCGACTTTTTCCGGATAATTATCGCTAAAAACACTTCCCTGGCGATACAGGTGAGCAAATAATGGTGGAAATTCAAAATCTCAACTATTAAAACAACAAATAAACAAAAAATGTTCTTAAAAATTTGCCTAAATTGGCAGAATTTGACAAAAATGATGAATAATGATTGGTATAAGCATTTTGACGTAAAAATTCTATCTAGTATAGCTAGACAGAGTAAAACTCGGTCCTGTACAAATTAATTGCCAAAATTTGTCTCAACTACAATGGACGTTTTTGGAGAGAGGGTGTCACAATCGGTGATGATCGCCCACAAAAACCTTACTATTAAAATTGTTCGTGAATCAATGAAGCAACACTCGGTGATGTTGACCTTTATTGAATAGGGGATAAGGAGGCTCGGGGAAAAGGTCAACACACCGACGACCTTTTATAGAATGACCTCCCATACATTTTTAGTGTCAAGTTGTGGGGGTGAATAAGAGTGACGTTCAACCTGAAAGTGTGCGGATTAGGTAATGACCTGACGGAAAACGGTGCAGTATTATCACTAGGGGATTATGATTTGTGATAATATTGCTTATGTTGTTCTTGTATTGTAGTAGTATTTCTCGATTAAAATAGTGAGGGGCTTTTGAGGAGTAGTTCGCTCAGCTAAACGCTGCCACCACACCTAATGACTAGTTAAGGTTGTTTAAGAGTAAGGAAGACCCCGGTTCTCTGTCGTGGTCCATTCATAGGAAGGTTGTGGTGGCTGGGTTCTTTGTGGTCACGCAAGTTCTGTATAGTACCCGCCACGTTTGTCGTACATGACAACACTGCTGGCGCCCATATGGTGGTGATAAGACGGCTGCCCGGGGAAAACACCCTGTTGAGGCCCAGGGGGAGCATAGTGTTGGTAGTTTTGACTCTGTTGGTACCCCTGCGCCGGCTGTTGGTAGGACTGTGGAGGCATATGGTGGGGATAATGTTGCGGGGGTGGGGGCTGGTATATATGTTGGGGAGGAGGTTGATAGTGTCTCATTTGATAAGGGTCGTAGTGCGTCGCAGGGTAACTGTATTGCGGTTGCGGAGGAGGCGCTGAGTACAGTGATGTTTGATGGGATAACCGCGGTTTTATACCTGGCGGTTCTCCATTGCTTTGAATAGAATGATATTTCTGAAGTTTCGGTTGAGCTGGAGCTGGACCATACTTCGATTTGTGCTTTGCAGCTTGCCATTCTTGCAGCATCCGGCAGAGTTCTCCATGATCCAACGCAAACTCAAACTCACTTGACGCTTCATAATCAGGGCCCTGTAAAATACCAAAAAAATTAAAATGTATCTATGACGTCATCAGGACGACAATAACGTCACAAATGTCTTAACACACTTCTAATTTATGATGGGGGATAATCATATTCATAAATATAAATAGGAATGAAACAAAAATAACATTTTTATAAGAATTGCACTAAAAATCAAATTTACTTGAGAACTTATTACAAATCATAATATATTATCATAATATATTATATTGTTTTTTCCAAAATTTATTGAATTTTTTCCATGTAACTTAACATGTACTTAACATAACTTTGTATTAATGTTTTGAATTTTATTCGTTGATTTTATACATTTTTGTATTTATAAATGTGAATGTGCGGTGACTCCTCCAGATTTGGCTAAAATGTTTAACATCGAGTCTTGATATTTCAAATACTGTCACTGAAGCGCTTTCAGGATCTAGTTAGCGTCGAAGCAAAGTTGAGACGCATTTCAAACTCGATAAAAACACGGTTTGAAGCTACACAACGGGAACAGTAACGAGGTTACGGAAGCTGCCTATCAACGACGAAGCTAACAAGGAAGAAAATTCAGCCTCAGCGCTAACATCATCGAGCGAGGGGTTGAATACAAGGGGTTCTTATATAAGAGAGCAAATAAGGCAACAGTGATTTAGAGCCTTGATTATAACGCTGAGACGTTCACGAAATCACAACGTTGGCTATTGTTGGGAAAATTACCTCATCCGGGATCACAATAAAACATACATTTCAATGTAATCGGGAAAACGTCAAAATTCAACTCACGTTGTTGATTTTATCGTCCAACATCTTGAAAAATTCGCTCTGGCTCGACGAAAGCTCCCTGAAACGGCACAAAAAACAAAATTTCGTTATTTCGGTAAGAGCAGAGATGTCGATAAGCTGCGATTTGATTTAAAACAAATGTAACCATTGTTTATATCGGTGCGTGCAGATTTGAAAGCCAGACGAGTGTATACCTCACCTCCGTGACTTGGATGAGTTGCGGGTCATTGCCTAGTCATCAATAACCAACCGCTCAAGAGGAGCATTCCGTATTTTTGGTTGGTAAATTAACCTGTTTTCACTCAAAAAGTCAATTTCTCCGATTCGGCCCAAAAAAATTTTCCGGGCGTTTCAAAGTGTCTAGATTAAAAAATCAAATGTCCGTTCGCCGTCGGCCGTCCACGCCTTTGGTAGTAGAAAATTTTCTAAAAATCTGAAATTTCGGTCAGGGGTCTCCGGCCCTAGTTGGTCCTCGAAACTTTTCTGCCCGATCGGACCGAATTTTGGGGGATAGGGGTCAAAATGTGTTTTTCGAAAAATGTATTTTTGAGATTTTACACGATCTAGGCGTGTGGGGTACCAATTTTTACTAAATGATGGACGCTGAATCCAATGAAACGTATCCCGGAACGATTGGTGCCCACTGGGGGTGGGTATGGGTCAAAATGTGTACCTATCTACCTATTTTTTCGAAAAGGGTTTTCAATATTTTCGGCCTACACTAGGGTATACAATAAACGTTGGACGCTAAATCTGTGAAATGATTTGCGGAAACTCCTAATTCACTGTTTTTCCTATAATCTTCTTTCAAGGAATAATAAACCATTGAATAATATGTTCCAGTCCTTTGCAGTAATATTACAGCCATTTTGAACTGACAGCCTCCAATATGTGGAAATCTAAAAAATATCGTTCAAACAAATTTTGTTTTATTCGTCTTTTTTTTTTTTTTTTTTTTTTTTTTTTTTTTTTTTCATTTTGACATTATTTGAGGTCTCGAATTCAGAATGGAGAAAACCCAACTTCGTAACATCAATAAAATGTCTGTAAAGTAAAATGTAATATGTAATATGTGTACTGTATGCTATTAAAATGAGCGTAAATTTCGCTCATACGCGTAATAAAAAAATTATCAACTTTTTGTGAATGACCACACTGACAAAAACAAAAAAACTACCCAGATCAGACCAAAATTGCGTATGTGTGATTCAAAAATGGTGATTCACTAATTGAATCCCTCCGCCAAAAGTTGACAATAATTTGAGCTCTATTTACAGAAAAAAATATTTGAAAAAAATACCATCACAAAACCAGTTTTTGCATCCTGGGGAAACTGAAATCCATAGAAACTTCCTGTATTGACATATTCCACATTCAACCTACCGACGTAATTTCATTCCTGAGCGTTACGGTTCAGAGGGGGAGCCGAATACAAAACGAATTCTCGCCAAATATTGCCTCGATGCCTCTCTTCCACTTTTTTTTCTCGGCATGATAGGAGACGAAGAGAAATACCAAATGGAAGGTGTTCAATAGATAAACGAGAACAAGATCCTTCTTCCTTTCATTTCACGAATGGCGGTGAAAATGATTTGAAAGGTGTTCGCGCTTGAGAAGTTTACTTTTGTTTGACCTATCCCTTCTATACACCAGTGATTTATCAAAAGACGAAGAAACCAATACCGCAAAGTTTGCCGACGGTAGTTGATCACTATTGATCTGATACACAGATTAGTTGACGCACTAGAACAGAAGAATGTTTCGCTCAGCGACTTTTTTAGATCTCGTTCAGGCTTTTGATAAAATGTAGGCCTGAAGTATAAAATGAACGAGACGATGCCCCGCCAGCACGGAGTTGCTATAATCCTACAAGACCAATATGTTCGTATCAAACTGGACGATGTTTTATCTAAACCAATGAAAAAAAAAAACCAAGCTGCTGTACCCGAAGGAAGTGTATTAGGCCCACTCGTATACCTTCTATTACACCAGTGATTCACCAGATGTCGAACATACATACGTACACTACAGTAATGTTTGCCGACGACTTAGCAGTCCTAGCAATTGCCAATACCAATAATGACTCAATTAGAAAGCTGGATAATTCTATATCCAGAATCAGTCGTTGGACGTCAACATGGAGAATCAAATTGAATGAGACTACCTCCCTGTTTTCCTCAAGAAAGCGAAATATCAGCCAAATATCAGGCACTGGACGCCAGGTTCAGATAAAAAGAACATTTCAAGAAGAAAAGGGCTGAACTTGGCGTTAAACTTGAAAAAATGTATTGCCTCATTGGCCGGATTTCAGCAACGAAACCAAATGTAATTATGCCCTTTGGACGTAGGGAGCGCACTTGTGGGGCTGTACAGCTCCAACCAATAGATAAACGGCACCAAAACAATGTTCTGAGGTGTATCATTGATGCGCCTTCCAAAATGACGCCCTACTACTCGAATTGACACAATAGAAGTTGTCATCATAGACAGCAACCCCTCAGCAGTCCAGAATAAACGGTCATGAGAACAAGGAAACTTCATAATGGCTTGAGGTGACGTTGGCGATATTGTCGATGAGTTCAATTTTGTGCAATACATATGTATTTACATAAGGTTTGCTTGAGACAGTTTGATTCCAAATAGTCAATTACTGAATTCTGGTAACCCTAGGCAAAATAAAATCGTTGGAATATACAAATGGCGACATTATATCGTTGAAATTATTACAAATACAACGGGGATGATTAGGGAAATGAGTTTACGCATGGGTTCTATTTGGAATCAGTTCAACTAAATAGAATTGAATGCAATTTCAAACCCCTATTTGATTTTCTACGATGTGAAATAGAGAACATTTGACCTATTGGAAACTCAATTTCGTCGCGAGAATGGAGGTCAAACATTAACAAACAATCTCCAATCGCTCGTCTATCCTCGAACTAGGGTGGAAATCACGTATTAAATTATAATAACGCAGTAATGTACGTAATATAATTTGCGGCGTCCCGCAACACCAGCCGTGTTTTCTGCCAATGAAATGAGCGAAACCTAAAAATCTATGCAGCATAAAATTTTAAAGAATACGATGCTGGCCACCCGTAACAATAATATGGCTCTTCTAAACTGTAAAATAGCATCTATAATAATATTATTTCGTGAAGGAGATCCTTTTCATTGATTATTTATATTGATATGTGGGTTTGTATTGAGGGACTAAAACACACCCAAAAGGGCCAAGTTGCATCGTTTTAAATTGAAGGCGAGTGGATGTCATTTTTCAAGTTTTTGCTGTTTTGAGTCGATTGCAACTGATCTCATCTCCACACTGGGATAGAGCCATCGAAATTGACCAGAGAAAATCAAAAAACAAACTAAAATCAAATTCAGATGAATTCTACTAGGCTACAAATAAAGTGCAGTGCGACGACTAGAAGACTGGGAGAATATTAGAACGTGTAGGATGTATAATGGTTTTTCTCTGACAAAGAGCAAATTACCATAAGGACCAACAGTGATAATGGAGCCATATCACAACTGAACAAAGGTCTAGCAGGACTTGGCAACTAATGGTGCAGTTGTTGCCAGACATTTGTGTAAGAACCTTGCACCTACACTGAGTAGTTGTGTCCGACAGGAAAGATCGCGAACCAATAGGAAAAGAGCTGTCGATGCTAACACAATCTAGCGGTGGTAGGCCTAAGTATGGTAGCTCTGAGGGCGCTTGCTAAGGGAACCACTGCAAACCCTTGGAATCCTAGTATATATCAGTATGGTTGTTAGAAAATTTAATACATTTGGTCAGTCAAAACTTCAGAAATGAGAGATTCTTTCTCAACAGTGTTGAGCGTTTTGAGCAATACATTTTGAATTCACTCTAGAGTGGCATTTCGTACGCATTTATTGTGGCATTTATACCAGAATTGAACTAATAGAAATAATAGATCATTTACTACCAGTTTATAGTCTAAATTCAAACAGGAAAATGTACGTGTTTTAAATTACATTTGTTGTCAATTTAAAATGGAGAGACGTGAAAGCGGGCATTGGTTATCGGAAACAAGGAAGAAGAAGAAGAATTTCTTTGAAGGGAAAAGAATAACAAACGACAGGGTGTTCTCCGTCGAGAGAAACCTAATTGAAACGCGATATGTTCCCGAGAATTGAATCTCAAGTAGGTGACTCAATCGCAGCGTCGTCTTTCCAACCCGATAGAGACACTGAGGCGGTTGAGGTAAATCGAATCGAGGTTAACCCGGCAATACTCGTCAACGTCAATGGACCACTCGTATACTCACTGGTGGGCGAGGAGGGGGCTGTTGGAGAGCTGAACCATCTGCCTCATTCTGGCGGCGGCTTCTTCCTCCTCATTGGTTTGTGCGATCTCTTCCATTTGAGCCACCTCGTTTTCGTTGCCCTGTTTCCCATTGCGCTCTTCATCGCTATTCTCTTCACCGGCTTCTGCGAAACAGACAAAACAAAGAGGTTTTGATTCCGAAGAAAAACAAGCGAAACAGCGACGTCGAACGTTTTAAAAACAAATATAACATCAAATATACATTTTTCAGAACCTCATGAGATCTTTGTAGCACAAAAGGCTCAACATTTTTTATGATTGAATTGAACTGGTATCGGTGCATCACGCAGTAACCTACCTAAGAGTAACCTACCCAAGAGTTTTGGTTGGATATTCCATTGTTTGTTGTTGAACGTTTCATGCTCAAGGTCATAGGGGTTTATCTGGACATATCATGACAACGTTGGTCAGCCACCCGTGCTGTTATTGATAGTAGAAAAATTTCAAAAAATTATAAACGAAAAATCGGTCAGGGACCCGGTTTGGTTGGTCCTCGAAACTTTTTCGAGCCCGATCGGACCAATTTTGGGAGAGAGGGGAGGTGGGGGATCAAAATGAGTTTTCTGAAAAATGGATTTTCGAGATTTTTGGCAATTTAGGCATCTAGGGTATCGTTTTCCACTAAATTTTGGACGTGAATCGCTTGAAATGAGTCCGATACACTCCACACTCACTGTTTTTCCCCGTTCACCCCATGCCAAAGAATTAAACAACCCTTGTGAATAAAATACAAATTTTTCACAATTAAAATAAAAAAATCATGTAAAAATCTCAAACGTTTTCAAATAAAAGTGAATGATGTCAAAAAGAGACAAATATCGTTTTTGCCCCTTTTTTCTCCAACTTCGCATTCACTGGCTCAGTATTCCCAATCTTGGTCCGTTGGTTATGTAATTATTTTCCAATCGTTCAGTGTTTTGGAATAATTGAAACAGGATTTGAGAGGAGTTAGAGATCAATGGTTTCTTTACGGGCATGTATCTATTAGTTGGTTTTTAGAGACGAGATCAATATGCTGCAATTTTAGCCTATTCATATTAATTTGGGCGTTTTTGGAGCCCGTATTTTCTTCAACAAATTCATTCTAAGCGCGTCACTTGGCCTTCGTCCCTTGTCACTCTAATAAATAAAATCGTTTATTTTCGAGTGTTTTTCCTCACTGACAGGAAGAATTCGTTATAATTCTGACTTCTCAGTCAATTTTTTTTTAAATTCCAATTCAAAACAGAATTGTTTCGGGAGATTAGAACCAACTAAGAGTTTTTTTTCTCCCAGGCAATTTATGGAGTTTCAGGATAAGGGATTGTCATTATGACTTTGAAAAGTTTCAATTTTGCGTTGGTGTTACAATTGCTGAAAAAAGCTTGAACGGTTAGGAGCTTTACTGTTCAAGGACGACCAGAATTGAGTCCAACTCTCATTTCGTCCGCACGAAGAGCTTATTTTACCAAGAATAACAATAAATCCCTCACAGGAAGGTTCTCCTCACAATTCCAATGTCAGCGCTTGTGGAGCCCTCGGCAAACCAAATGTTTGAACGCTCGGCGACGGTGAGAAAATTCGAAATCCTCGCGATCACGTTCCAGGCCCCTGCTAATTCGTTGATGCGTCAAACCGCGAATTTCAATGTAAACCGCGGCACAACTCTCATTAATCCTTGTTCATCCGTCCCCGGGGAAACGAACTCTCTGAAATTCCCGCTAAGTCTCCGCAGCGTAAAATCCTGTATCCAGACATTTCCGAAAACGTTCCTTCTTATCCGTGCGACGATAAATTTCGTTCGGTAATGGAGAGGTTTAATTATACCTGCGTGTTGTTCTCGTTCAAACTTCTGCTTCGATATAGACGCTCAACTCATTAAAAGTTTTTCTTTCCGGGGAGGGCCGATAAACAGGCCGTAATACCACTCCAGGACCGCCAGGAATGATGATGAAAAACGGAGGCTCTTAAATAAAATCGAGGTCGACTGGTCGGGAACGGATGACACGGAAAACTACGGTAGAAGAGATCGCGAAGTCATATTGTCTTTATGCCAGAGAGTGAGCTGGTGTTGCATTCCTTTTAGATTTGCGCCAAATGACTCAATAAATGCTGAAATTGCATCTTTTGCGGTGTGCGGCAATGGCAGCGGCCTAATCAGTGTAAGGCGGATTCTAGAAAATTCATCTCACACGACTAAATACCCCAAGAAAAACATAAGTGTGCACACAGACCGAGAGATCCATCTTTTGTGGTATGTGTTGCTGGAACACCAGCAGGAGAATGATCAGAATGACGACTATGGACTGATTGTATCCTCGTATCCGCCAAAAGTTGATGCATGATAGCGCTATCCTGCACCTGGCCGCTTCAACCAAGTGTTCAGGGACTGCTTTAGGAGGGGCCTGAGTACCATGTTATCATGAATCGCTCTCCCTTAGCTGCGCAACGAATGAACTGCATTCTAGAACGCTACTCGGTTCGTACGTGGATCGCCATCTTCTTGAGTCGTTGGATGAACGAAAACCACCATTCATGTCCTTGCAACAGTTCCCTTGTTTGCTTGCTGTAGGAAAGGGGAGGGGGAGATTGCCTCTTTCTGTGTTGGGACTAGCGACCAGCCTAGGAAAGCAATTTCAAATGGAGTGTGTTCGCAAAACTATGGAGGACTGAAAAGGGGATGATATTTGTCATCACCTCCTCCTGAGTCCAGAGTGGGTTTTAGGTGAATCGGTGGTAGAAGGGGGGAGGAGGGGTGTTACAACATTTCAAAGCTAAATATAAAGTAAACCGCCAGCGTAAATAGCGGATTTTCGTGCGAGGCAAAAACCACGGGACGTCGAAGCGCGTTGATTAAGAGGATTACTTTATCGGAATAGTTCACCCCGATCGTGGGACGGCATTTCAAACAGCGGACACGTGTTGCTCGATTGACCTGGTTCACGAACTATTCGAACTGTAGGGCAAACTTGCCTCGAGTTCCCAGGTGGCAGCGTCTTATCAGTCGATGTTGTCCTTGAAATTCTGAGAATGGATCGTCAATTGCGGGCAAAGTTTCCAAAGCCACCAGTCGTGTACAGCCACCAAGGCACCAATGTAGTGAAATGGTCATCTCGGGAAGCTTGGCGAGCCTATAATCAGATTTCGCAATATTACTCCGTCATTAGGAGAGTTCTCGGGGGTTCTCTGCAACGACGGCCCAAACCTCTCATGGGAGGTGTAGTGGCTCTTATAGGACTATCGACCCAGGAGCACTTCAGGACCCTTGCGGTTGTTAAATTAATCATGACTGCCGAGGAAGCAACCAAGAAGAGCAGTCTAGTCTGGTGTTTACTCGCGTTGCCTGACATCACAAAGGAGCAGGTGAGCTCCGTCTCCTAAGATCCTCGGAACTATAATTTCCATTCCTTGGATATGGCAGTCAGCAACTTACGGTTTCCATTATACGGTTGATGATTTTGCCTGGGTTGGAGTCCTTGTGTTTGAGAAAGAGATATCGCGTAATTGGGCTTCTGCTTCGTATTGTCAGCAGGTTCAAATTTTAAATGCTCCTAAGAGCAATTGCCTTAAAAAGTAGGTATTTAGGTTGAAGATTCGAGTGTGGAAAATGTGATGTAAGTAAGTAACTTTAAACCTAATTTGAAAAAAATGCTTTAAAATCCCCTTTGTCATTGAGTTTTGGTAAAGACTACACCCGAATTGGGTCGATAGGATACTTATTCGACGTAGAATATTGTCTACACGTAAACTTTTGATGATGATACGTTACACATTTTTTGGTCATACGCCTCCTTCTGAGTAAAATCGTCCTAAAAATTATTCAAAAACGCTGTAAATTCTTTCACAGAGGCTGGTTATTCCTCGGACTGGTTATAGTTCATGAGGCGAAACAGTGAATGAGGAGTATCCCAGAAACATTTGAATCGAATAAGCGACCAACATTCAGTGGAAAATTATACCCCACATGCCTAAATCGCGGAAAATACATTTTTCAAAAAATATATTTTGACCCCCTCCCTCACCAATTTGATTTGATCGTGCTGAAAAGTTTTGAGCACCAACCAAAACCAAAAACGGGTCTCTAATCGAAATTTCAATTTTTTTTGAAAATTTTCAACCACCAGGAAAGGCGCATGCGCAGACATGTGCCCTTTTGGTTCGTATTTCCTTGAATGTTTTTTGTTCTAGACATGAAACGTCCAGTAAAACCCCTATGTTCTTTGGCATAAAAACATTAGTTGATTATTTATGGATTTATCAACCAAGATGCATGGTCCAGCCATTCTAGATACACATTTTGACCCCTACCTCCCCCCCCCCCCTTCACCAAATTTGGTCCGATCCGGAAACGGGTCCCTGACCAACATCTCAGATTTTCACAAAATTTTCTACTACCAAAAACGGTGGACAGCGGACGGTCCGAAAGGTTGATTTTCAGCATGAAAACAAAGGAATAACCAACCAAAACCAATATAGTCGACGTTTTCCGGCCCCTTACTATGGTTTAATGCAGATTTCTCACTAGGAGGGATCAAAACCACTTCCAAATTTATAATTAAATTATTTTGGTTTTTCTCCCATTTTGATTTATGACCTAGCAACAGACGCAAAAAGGCAGCGCTCTCCTTCTTCTACAAGTGTTTCTCCCGTCATCAACAGTATTTTCCTCAAGCCTCTTGTTTTCAGCAGTAATCTGTCTCAAACCTGTACCAAGGTTATTTTTCTTTAGGAAACAACGTCCCCCTTTAATCGTCGACAAAAGCATTACTATACTAACTAAACGACTTGGTATTGAAATGAATGAGATGGCGGAATACATTTATGAAACGACAGTATCCGCCGTCAAGATAGAAAGCCGGGACAGTTCTACGATCCATGTACTTGGCTAGCGTTCAGCGCTTATCTAATTTTGGGATGATAAATGACTTCATCTGACGTTTTCATTTATGACGGCACCGAGCCTCGGAGGATTACAAGCCGTCGTTCTCGTAAATAATTTAGTAATTGGCCCATCTAAGCGTCGACAAGTTAAATGGCACTAAACTGTGAAAAATGCAATTTTGAAACTGCAAAATGCTGAGTATCATTCTACGTACTTACCAATGAGGTTTTTATTTCTCTCAAAATGAGGTATCTTACCTATTTGTAGTTTGTTTTGTATAACAAAAATTGTCTGAATAGATTTTAATTTATTAAGATATTTTCCGTCAAATTCCTGACAATATTATCATGAAATATTCCATATTCTGTACATTCTTATAATATTATTTTGACAAGTTGCTCCTTAAACCTGAAAAATCGCTCAAATTTATTTCATACCGCGCTTGACGGTGAAATGCCATCAGTCAGCTGAGTTGAAAAAGGATGACACTCTCCGCTAATCTCGTTCATATCGAATCATTTCAAGGCCGCCATGAGAGTAATCCGGTTAGCGGGAGTCAATTCCGTTTGTTGATTCGGCAAACATTTGGCCTCTTGACACGCCCGATGATTCAGAAACCACATACTCGCGTTTTGTACATATTTATCGCTGATACAGTCTCGCTGTGACACCATGAAAGTTTTATTTTCAAATATAATGTCTGTAACGCGAATCTGGGTGCGTCATTTCGTGGGTCGTTTTTGCCGGTCGAACAGAGGATAATCATACTAAAAGTAAATGATGACCTTAATAGATCATTTTGATCATACATAGATACCTCAAAGTTCATGGAGACATTTTCAACCTATTTTTATCGACTTTTTAAACAGCAAAATAATGGAATTTCCTATGAGAGTTCAATGTCAATTACCTTGTCAAAGACATTTTCATTAAAAAAATCAAGCAAGACAGGAGTACCACAGGGCAGCGTGCTCGGACCAATTCTGTATTCGCTCTTTAACAACGATTCTCCAAAAACGAAATATCCCTCTCTATTCCATGTAAGGCCGTACAGATTTCATTAACAAATAACTAAATAAAACACTCGAGCTGTTTGGGGATGTTAATTTTACTAAATATACTCAATTCGGTAGGCAAAAAAAGCGAAATTCTCCAGTCAATGATATCACTGTTTTTCTTTCTTCAACAAGCCACACAACGGACATGGCTTGCGGGTACTAAGATTAGTAGTTCCATTCTCTAATCTCTAAAACATGAGATATATTTGGGCCAGAGCGTACAAAGAACGAGTTATTGTTCGTCTTTGAGCCAACGTTTATCCCCTTTATAAACGTGGGTCGAGAGAAATGCGAGCGTCAGTAAATACCGAGAATGAGAGAAACGTTATTCTCGGAGAGAGTGGATATTAAATCCAAATAACCAATTATCCCAGTTATACCGTATAGGATCTTTATCAGCGTGCACATGCGCGAACAAGTAAATGTGCGTGGGTTTCCCATATTCTCTCAAAAAATGTCAAAGGGCCGTAGCGAGCGCTCACTCGTGCGATTTCTGTTTAGTTGAACACTATTAAGATATATTCAGCTCCTAATCCAGGTTTGCCAGTTCAAATTCAGCAGCTCACCGTGGTACTTAATCACCATGGACCGCTCTGTGGCAGGTAGCAGATGCCTTTGCATAGCTCACCTCTTGGACAAGATGCTGGTAGAGCAGGTGAAATAGGACGCAACTAGCCTTTTTTTGGGCAGCAGCCTTGACTGTCATCCTGCTCCCCAAGCACAGCCTTGGCCATCTTCTTGGGATTACTGGGCCAAATGCAACCTCTTCAACTCATTGCTGGCTGCCACGAGTCAAGCCCAGGTCCCCTGCAAAGCTCACCTCGTTGTCAAGATGCTGGTAAAGCAGTTGAAACCTGGTGCAACCATTTCTTACTCTGGCAGCAGCCTTGACTTTCAGCCAGCTCCCCAGGCACAGCCTCGGCCATCTTTTTAAAGTTTGCTGGGTCAAATGGGTCCCATTCAATTCTTTGATGGCAGCCCCGCCACTTTTTTGCCAAATTTCACTCATCAAACAATTTTACGCCCGGCGATTGTGAGTGGCTTTCTGGTGTTACCTTCGCACTCAGAATTTTGAAACAGAAATAAGACGACGGCGGTGGCTGCTGTCAGCCCCCAGATACCTATGTATCACTCGGTCCTGAATTTATATTTCCCCGAAGGTTAGCCCGTCTAATATTTCCCGCCATATCCGCCCGAATTTATTACGGCTTTCACCTTAAAAATAACTCTACTGAAAACGTCGAGTTACGCGGTTATTTGAATTAAACGATTTCACTGACACAATAGGTGGGTAATTACTTCACTTGATTAACCAGAATCCTGTCAGAACCTTTTATTGCTTAATGGTTCATGCTCAGGCCATTTGTACTAGACGTGTACGAAGGCAGTGATATGACATGAATGCGGTTGTTCCCGTCCTCCGGGGGTATTTTTCTTCAAAGATAATACTTCAACTGACATCTGCCTCACCACTCGACCTAATTTCACCCCCCCCCCCCCCAACCTTTTACTGGGCTCCGCCTACACTACAGCCACTGCTCTGTCAATTTCCCGTTTTTCAGTTTTCTCCAACCCCCACGAGCGAAATCCCACTCATTTTGTTGTCTGTATCCGTTGAAAGCAAAATTGAATGGACGAGGATATGAAAAGCGTCAATCATTCAAGCTAAGCTATTCAAGTATTTTTGAAAAGAAGTCAAAAACATGCGACTCCACCTGCAGTTGAAAGTCTTTAAAAGTAAGAGATGATTTTTTTTCAGTTGTGTACGCAAATCACTCGCAAAGAGACCAATATCCTTCAAAATCACGAGACTTATAACAATAACCTTCTGACAATTATGTTGCTGGCTCCGTCAATTAAGTGAAATGCATCTAGATTGGCAATGGCCTTCACTTCAAACCTCCTTTTGCTACGGTACTGAATGTACAGAGTTGGTTCCATTGCGCCATACATTTGAGGATAAATCCATCTTACCTAACATGTTTGTTGCAATGGGCGAGCCCACTCAATAAGAAGACGTCATTATAAGCCAACTGATGAGGTCAGAAATGGGAGAGGGGATATGGGGTATGTTTAGTAGGTTGGGGTTAGAGGGGTTTTGGTGGCAGGGATGTAGGATAGGTTGTATTGGTAGAAGTTTGGCGGTGGGGAATAGTAGGACCTATCCCTACAGATACAACCCTTCTTACATCCCTTCCGCCTCCCTTCAGCCTTAAATACTGTACATTCCCCCTCTTACTCTCTCTCAGCTCTTGCACATATCAACCCCTATAATTTTCTCGTCATCCTCATAAGTTGGCTCAACAATGACGTCTTCAAGTCAATAGCGCTCGCCCACTGCTCCAAATATTTTAGGTAAAGCAGATTTCACCACTGATGTAATTTTTGTAGAGCCCTAAATCCCAGCAAGAAAAAACGAAAACTTGCTGTAAAGTCAGATTCTTCCCCTAAAAAGAACGTTAATATCTCTTGAAGAAAAAAAATTGTGGAATACATCATTTCTCACAGTTTGTGAGTAACAGTATATGAATGAGAAAACGACGAATGAAATTGAAAAAGGGTTTTCACACTCCAACAAGGCACATAAAAGAAATATTGCTTACAATTACTTCAACGGACGATCTTATATTCGTATAATAACGAACACATTACAAGCAGAACGACGAATCAAAGACAACACAAACGTGAAAAGCGGAGCCTGATTCTACGACGGCACGTGTTTGGTGGCGGTACGAACGAAATCGTGGTTCAACACTGATAAATTGACATTTATACCGCAGTTATACCTTGTATTATCAATCGAACGTTCCGCCCTTTGAAACTGTTCTGGTTCGGCAATTTCCTAGGCAGGGGTTGCAAATCTACAGGAGAAAAAAATCTGAATTAGGAAACGCGTTAGGAGTAGGTGTTTATGTAAGAATGAAATGTGGGTGAAAATGAGTTTATAGTTGGAAGAAGAAATAAAATAACAGAAATGGGTCTTATAAATACAAAATTACAGGGGTTGATTATTCCTCGGACCAGGAGCATTGAGGAAATGAGGGAAAACAGTGAGCTTGGAGTGTCCCTGACTCATCCTAGTCGATTCAGCGTCCAAAATTTTGTGAAAAATGATACCCCACACGCCTAGATACCCAAAATCTCGAAAACCCACTTTCAAAATAGGTAGTTAGATACCCATTTTGACCCATAACTTCTTTCGGTGGGCGCCTGTCGTTCCGGGAGCCGTCTCATTGGATTCAGTGTCGAAAATTTAGTTGAAGATTATACCCCACACGCCTAGATCGCCAAAAATCTCGAGAACCCATTTTCTGAAAAAATTCTATACTGTGGCCTGCATTACGGCTGATGAAAACCACTCACCATTCTCCACGCCAAATAAGCAATTAATGAACCCAGCCAAACTGGCACAAAACACCGCTATATTGAACTTGCCGTTAATTTGAAGGGAAGGAACGCCTTTCGAAACACCCTAGGTTAACTTCACTTGTGATCGCAGAATTAATAGCTGTAGGCGAAGTATATGTAGAAAGAGACATCTTATTGAAGCATCCGTTCTAGTCAAATTCACAATCTTTTACGTGTTCAATGTTTTATATAACTAATACACTACAAAACGCCTCTCAACTCAATCACCCCGTCTCCACAAAAAATGGTTCCAGACGGTCATGGTGAACCACCCTCAACTCCCCCCTCCCCCCACCACCCTCAACTGCCCTCCTTGATGCGGAACACTTCGTCTTTGAAGACGTCTACCACCTAGCAGATCCTTCCCTGGAACTTTCTCCTGCTTGGTAGTTGTTGGTCATGACTTGCAAATTGTACCGCTGCTGCATCTCTTCCTCTTCTACCGCTGTTGTGTCTCGTGCTGTTGAAAGGACTTCTGCCAGCTCCAGTAGTTCGTCTACGTAATCGGGCACCGATTGTTCTTGTGGACAGAAACCCACCATGAAGAGTACAGGTAGGCACAGCTTTCGCCCAATCATCATCGTTGCTGGGGAGAATCCAAGACATTGCATGTTCAAATGGTCGGTATGCTAGTGGTGCAATGGGCTGGTCAGACACCATCCTTGTCAGCACTTCCTCAACGTTCGGTTAAATTTCGTGGATGCAAGGGTGTCTCTCGTGTTTCATCACTACCCACTACCAAGTGGGTTTGATGTGACGACGACGTCATCTACCAGGAGTGGGTTGGTTTCTGGCCACTCATAGGTGAGATAGTCTTGTACGGTCAAAATGTACCAGTTTTCTCTGGTTGACTGGGGTAGGGGCCCATGAGATCTATCCCAACATTTCCCAAGGTACCCTTGATACCTCTAGCTGGAGAGGCGTTTGATCCTGGGTGTGTTCGCGGCATGTCTTGCAGAATCTATACCAATTCTATACGTCCCTGTGAATCTCCAACCATTAGTGACCTGCCCTCACAATCACCTGCCACAATCACCCCATGTGACTTCCCGTTTTTGATGCTTTAGATAGAATGTTGGATAGAAGATATGTGATAGCCTCCATAAAATAGCGGTGTAACGTCATTCTTGTTTCTCTGAATTTGACGACCTTACTTGTCTTGGAACCCGATATTGATGATTTACGAAGGCATTGGGATGAGAAATGGCGTAGCACCACCTATAACCACATATTATGAGTTAACACCGAACATTACTGTAGGTAGGCGTGCACATTGATGCCACCCAATAATTCATCTTTGGAATGCACTCAGGGCAGCTACCAGTCCTCAAAACTGTTGATCTACATTAAAATATACACCTTAGAGCCAACACGCTGTAATAACAGTTGTCCTAAAAGTGACGAAACATCGAGAGAAAAAAGTGTAAGAAGCTTACAAAAAATGAATAATCGATTGATTCAATATCCTACCACCCTCCGTGCCTTCTTCATCAAAAAATCTTCTTTCAATCCCCTTTAAAGGATTTTCCCTTCAGTTTGAGCGTTCAATAAAGGCTCTAATATTCTCAGCCCTACTTCGCACAAGTCTAATTAAAGAGCGCCTAGAAAATTATATTGAACTTTCTCGATGATTTTTATTTCCTTCAAGTATATTTCTGCAGCCCGAATTTCTCCAGTGACTGGACCATCTCTTCTTCAGAACATTTGTTCACATTCTTCGTTAAAATTATCTATGTTTTGAAAATGAAAGATAAAATTGAACACTCTTCAACTTCTCTATAAAAACAATAGCAACCTGCTCAAAGCCGTGGAAGGCCACTCCTTACAGGAGATCACTGACTGATGGAAACAAGTTTCTCACTGATCCGCTCAACGCGCTACTGTGCAGGGGAAACTCAAAGGTTAATCCACACCCTAATCAGTTTACTTTTTTTCTATATTTCCATTAATAATAACGACGTTTCTCCATGAATGCGCAACTATCTCTTAATTGTAGACATTTCATTACTCAATTTTCGAAAACTACAAGTCCAGGGCACTGTTCACGGCCTCCAGTGTTGCCAGCCCAAAAGAGAAGAAACAGCGGCCACATTTTCCCTCATATTGTGTAATTTTGTATTCAATTATCTCAACATCAGTCCAGTATTGCTCGTTTTTGAGCCTTTTGAAAAAAGTCTCTGACCATTTGGTATTAAATTTATAAGGGGAAAACATTCTTAATATTGATTTTGGGGTTGAGGCTACTAATTAGACAGTAGTTTGAGTCAATTTGAAATTATATTAAATGGGTGAAATATTTTTGAAATGGGGTCCTTATTGGGCCATGCCGCGTGTCCGGGATTTCACTTACTATTGGCCCGAGGACAACTAGTTCAATGTAGATAATTTTTTGTTCTTTCATGTAAATTAACTGAAACTTTACTTGGGACACTGTCTGCAAGTTCCCACATAAATCGCCATCTCCCCGGATTTCCGTTCGGTGTCGCCTTCCTGAATACCCTAACGTCGCAATTTCATCGGCAAAACTGCTTCGTTAACGGACTCTCTTAACGCCAAAATGAACATTTCTCGTGAAATAACTTCTCACAGTATCAAGGCGGGTTTGACTCTTGGCACAAATCCACCGAAGTGTTTCCAGTTCGACGCAACGCAATGTGAAATCCCGCTCCATAACCACCAAGTTTCACTTCATACTCGCGAAATATTATTCTGAGACGATGGTTTCCGTTGAAAGATTGGATCTTTTCCAAATGATCGCAAAAAAAGCGTTGGGGGGTCCCGCACGAGAGTCTTCAAGAGCGAGAGATTTCTAACTGCATTAACAGATACTCGTACATGTTTAACGACATAACTCCGAATTTTAAGCTTTGCACGCAAATACTCCAATGGGGACTTAATTATTGTGCTTTGTTCATTTTCAGTCGGCCAAAACAATGGCAAATTATTAATGAAATTTTTGAAAATGGTTTTGTAAGGACTCAGGCTTGTGGGGTATCGATTTTCATTAAATTGTTGACGCTAAATCGGTTGAGGTTGGTACCGAACCAATTGCCGCAAACAAAGGCGGGATTTGGGTAAAAATGGGTCATTTTTAGAAACTAATTGTTCGCCCATCTACCCTCAGTCCATCAGATGGTTCAACTTTTGATGTTTTGAACTAAGAAAACGGAAAAGAATCCTTTGAAAAGCGTTGTGTTGAGACTTGGTGGCTAAAGCGAGCAGGTCATTCCAGGGAGTCAGATTGGCTCAAGGCACTCCTTTTCGTGTAATCGTGACTGTCAGCTGATCCCGCCAAGCAGATTACGATAGCCCGTTCCACAGTATTATTATCTCCTTTGCCAGCTCCACTTCGCCCAACTGAGCCTTGCTCCATTCCAATATCCTGAATCCATTTTTCTTCAGCCCTTTTCCTCTCCCGTTCGTCTTATTCCCGCTTCTCCCCATTATCTGCTCCCTTGAACCCTTTCATCTCCCAGTTGAGACGGAAGCCACCGTATCGCACAGGCCACGGCCTCCTTGAGCGGATGTACACTGTATTCGAGCCCTTTGAGCGCACCGGCCCGAACAAAAGGGCGTAATTTCTCGTCCTAAATGTCTCAAATCCTCGAGCGGTGAAAGGCCCTTTTGAAGCCAACTGCGAGGTCATTCGTGAAATTATCTTTGTCGTTTTTTCTTTGTTCTTCAATCTGAAGTCATTGAGCGGTTCATTTGGTCACAAAGACATTTTTGGAGTTGGTAAATCATGAAGGATACATCAAAACTAAGAAAAGAAAACTATGCCACAAAAAGAAGACAACCAAATAAAGAAAATTCAACAGAATAACCTTCAATTTCAAAACTTTGTTGAGCATAACCAGTGAGAAAACGTCTATTCTGCCCATCACCAGCGGACTGATAAGCGCCATCTCAGAAGCCAGATGCCCCTTGAGCCGCACGTTATCAGTGTTGCCAACACAATAACTGAAACAAGGCGTTTCAAAAGAAACTAGTTCTCCAGCGCGCTACAAATGACTGGAATGTTTCTTAATGTGCCTCCAAGTATATTGGTTGTAGTTGAATTAGTTGATAACCTCAACTTGCATATTGTTGGTGGAAATACCGCAAAAACCGATCAGTATACATTTGTGATAATCTCAAAGATTGAATAGCTGACGTAGCAGTTAGAGATGTTGCCCTAAACTGGGCTGAACACTTATCAGTTAAATGATGACCTACCTCTAACTCGGTTCCCCACAATAAATCATGTACAGTCATCAACGAATACTATGAAAAGCGTTTATTAAACAAATTTTGGTCATATTAAAGCTGAGTTGATGTAGGAGAGCCATTTGAATTTTTCAAGTGGACAAAAGATGGAAATTTTGGTTGTTTTCGGGAACAAGTTTATCATTGCGGAGAATTAATTTGATTGAGCTTTTTGACGATTCTTATAACAGAGAATTTTTAGACAATTTTCGTGCTTTCAGGACAGTATTTACTGTTGTAAAGAAGAGTTCAGTTGGTACATATTTTCATCGAGGTGAGGAAATAGAAAGGAAGTGAACAGCTTACCTCGTCCGACCGCGAAATTAAACTCGACCCGACGATTTAACTGAGGAAAACGAGCTGTTTTACAGCCTAAAATATTCACGATCTCATAATGAAGAAGTGGGCAACTTGAGAAACCGGGCCGAAGAGACTCGTCCCTTTTTTCGAGGGCGAATCAATATTAGGGGACTTCGAGAAACTCATTGAAACTTTTATGAAGTCTCAAAGACCACTTAAGGAGGTCGTGGAATGTCGAAAGACGAGAAATTCGACAGAATCCTCAGAGCGAGAAATACTCAAACTGGCAATTCTTAAAGAAGAAAAAAAAAAAAAAAAAAAAGGTTCGTAGGGGAAAGTTATTTATCGGAAATGTCGATTGACGGATCGCTACTCTGTAAGTGAACATCAAATCAAATTAGCCCGTTGGCGACGATTTGTTGAAACGTTACCGCAATTGAGTGGTTGCACATTTCATCAGGTAAATTGATTGACGCGGTATGTGATTCGATCATTAAGTCGAATCGCCCACCTATTGAGGTGGGTGGAACAACCACGAGACCACACTAAGCCACCTTTACCTAGCGGTGACCTGAGGATTTAGCTTCCAGATTGTACATAGTACACGTATCAGCGGCCTACGGAATCAGTTCGATAACGCTGCGCATTATTCCACAATTATTCTAGGTAGATTTCGCTTGTATGGGCTAGCGCGCCTCATTTGGAAAAAGTCAGCCTTTCCGCTTCGGCCCAACATTATTTTCTGGGCGTATCAAATTTATGGGGAGGGAGATGTCATAATGTGTTTTTCGAAAAATGGATTTCCAATGGACTCTGAATCCAAAAGGGTGGGACCTAGAACGATTGGCACCCACCCGAAGAGGTCATGGGTCAAAATAGGTATCTACCTACCTACTTCGATAGTTACGTATTCGAGGTTTTTGGGTACCTAGGCGTGTCGGGTACCTTTTTCCACTAAATTTTGAAATACTGAATCGATTGAAATGAGTCCAGGATACTCCACCCCCATCGTTTTCCCCATTTTCGCCATGCTCCTGGTCCGAGGAATAACTAACCGCTGTGAAATAATTTGCAGAGTTATTCAATCGTAGACCGGATAGTCATGAATCAACACGAAATTGGAGCCTGACCTCAGTGTTTACTCGATTCTAAATTCGATCCGGAAAGCAGTTTGATCTGACTGGTTAATAGGAAGGCACACAATAATTTAAAGGAATAATTCTTCATAATATGCAAAAGTTTTGATAAGTGGTGGTATCCATAAAGGATTAGAGCCCCTTCTATCTCACTTTGTTTTGCAATCCAGTAAAATGCAAATATTCCACCACTGGGGAGAAAACGATTCGGAAAGTTTACAATCGTGTTGCTGATGAATTTGTTCAATAAACAGCAACTTTGTAGGGAAGTTTCCATGCTGCAGGCTGATTCTGAAAGCTGTTCCATTGTGTAGAGGAAGTAAATCTCAATTTTCTAAATTTGGTTGGTTATTTCATGTTTTCATGCCGAAATTCAATCTCTCCGATTCGGCCCAACATTTGTTTGTGGGCGATTCAAGGTGTCTAGATCTAAATAAGCAAATGTCCGTCCGCCGTCCACGCCGATTTAGGTAGTAGAAAAATTTCTAAAAAAAATCTGAAATTTTCAGTGATCCGATTACGGCTTTAGTTGGTCCTCAAAAACTGCCAGCCCGATCAGACCAAATTTGGGGGAAGGTAGGGGTCAAAATGTGTATTTCGAAAAATGAATTTTCAAGATTTTTAGCGATATAGGCGTCTAGGCGTCTAGGGGGGGAATTGGTGTACCTACCTATTTTGAATGTGATTTTTCGAGGTTTTCGGGTACCTAGGCGTGTGGGGTACCTTTTTTCTACTAAATTTTGAAATCTGAATCGATTGAAATGAGTCCAGGATACTCCACCCCCATCGTTTTCCCCATTTTCGCCATGCTCCTGGTCCGAGGAATAACTAACCCCTGTGAAATAATTTTCAGAGTTATTCAATCGAAATTGGAGCCTGACCTTAAACCACCTGAACCAACATTTTCCGCAATTTGGGATTTCCACATCTTCCCAGGCTTTCAATCGACGAAGTTGCGGTATTTTAATCGTACAGATCAGCCAACAAGCTCCATGTTAAGGGGCCTTGTGTTCTAACGATTACACTTTAAATTTTGTTCCATTTAGAGAGGCATATAGGAGTTATCGTGAAGAAAATTTTGATTTTGTCAAAGCGGAAAAGTTGTAATTCAGCCTTTTTGCTTGGGACCGGATCCATTTATTGTGTACTTGGCCGAAAATGTCTTCACCTCGGATCCACTCATGAAAACACTCTTCAAACTGGGTTTCGGGGCGACTGGCACCGTTCGAGAAAACCGTCTGAAGTTGTGCCCCTTACAGACATCAAAGACTCCAGGTGGAAGTGGGATATTCCGCATTTGACTTTCATTCATTCTATTCCCCTAAGAAAGCCGTCACTCCCTACCGCCTCGAGACGGCATCACGACAGACGAGACGAGTAAATCCCCAGCACGAGTTCATGTAGGTCTTGGCCCTGTCAGAGCCACCCTTCTCGGAGGGTTTTTTTTTTTCCAAGCCTTCGAATATTCTCCTTTTCCGATTTCCCGACTTTTCTCTTCGTATTGGATACGAGAACTTATTTCCGCCTGGTGGTTTCCCCGCGAGAGGGACCGCAGAAGGGAACTAGTCCAACCAAAGTGAAACGGAGATTGAAACAGACCAAGTTCGACGTTTCTGAGTTGTACGTTGAATTCACTTGTCCCGATGACTTCGCACTCGCACGAACATTCACGACCGAATTCATTCGACACACCATTACCCAAGAAAGCTTATATCTACCAAAAATCACCAAAATATCGTATATAAGAGACAGCCAGATATCATTTCGAAGACAGTTGTATGTATATATCAAGGACTATCATGGATTTAATTCGAGTTATTTTCATAATTATTTTATGTAAATCATACCCAATCAGAATATCAATGTCTCCCTTCACTAAAATGAATATAATTAATCAATTAATTATTAACAAATTTTAAATCGTTAATCGTATTAATAACAGAGCGCGTTTCAAATAATTGGATACAATATCGGGCGTATACATTAAACCAGTTGACCAAATTTTGGTGATCCGCCTCTAATATCAAGTTTAAATAAGGTCTAATCACTCGAACTTTATCGCGTCGTTATCGGGGCGTTACAGGCTTTCCGAAAAGCCCAAACATGGTAGGATTTGACCTTAATTGACCTGGGAAATTCCAACCTACGAGGAAAATTGGATCACTACCCTTTCAAGGAGGTTGATCTCCTGATACTCCTGTTGTGTTGGCAAGACTGGTATCAGGGCTTTAGAGGGAGGCTGTTATCTGTAACCTTCCAGCTGGTTACTGATAAGCAGAACCACCATATTCCCGTAAGGCCGGGTACACACGTTGAGGATTCCGGAGAGGGATTCCTCTGAGGAAAACCTCTGAGGCGGCCGGAGCCGGACGGAGCATCCACACGTAGGGGAAACCTCAGAGGCGAAACGGGGCGAAAACAAAAATTAAAAAAATAAACGAGGAGCGATACGACCACTGTGACGATACTCTAGCGATACCTACGACGTTGAGGCCTACCGATCACCTCATTACACGTGAGGGAGGGGTTCAGTTCCGGGAACCGGAACCCGGCCTCAGGTGGCCTTTCCAAAAAATTGGAAAGGCCTGGCGGCCTGAAGAGTCCGCCTCAACTGAAGGCCCTCAACCCGTCCACACGGTCCGTCGGCGGAAAGGTTGGCCTCAACGGGAATCCTCATCCGAATCCTCAACGTGTGTACCCGGCCTAACTGAACACTTTCAGTATGGGAGGCGTCCAGGGATGTCATTTTGTCTCTGTAAAAGTGGGGATGTAGTGCCCCCACCACTTCTTGTACATGGTTGTTTTGCAAGTCGTAAGCTTCAGTATGAGACCAATTCAAAACGCCCAATTCAACTTAAAACCTCTCAAGGTGGAAGGATGGACCTGTTTTGCAGAACCCGCGCTGAATGTCGGTATCCAGTGGTTCCTCAATTCCTTGATTTTCTTATTGTGGCCATATTTTTCCCATTATTCAATATGGTAAACAGAGTCTATGTGGAGGGTGGATGTCATCATTGCCACAACTATGGTGAAATACATAAAATTTATCTCCAAACTCACCAAATAGGTACATTTTAACCCCAAAACCCATGTTATTCTGCATTAAAATCCTTAAAAATGAACCGTATCGGTCTTTTGGTATTGTTAATACCATTGAAATGCTAAAAATACAACAACAAATAATTCTCAAACTCTATTTTGTTTTGATCAGTTTTTGTGTTAATGCGTTACAACCCGATAAAGCAGCAATTTTCGAAATCTCAGAAACTATTGAGTTGATTTTTCATAGGGCCGTTTGGGTTTGTGATTCGTGACCATTTACCCGCCTATTTCAGTCGGTGTTCCTCAAGGCTTGTATTAAAACATTCGGCGCGGTTTCCAAAGCATTTCCACATTACTGAGTTTACTGGAAAAATCAATCATGTAAATTCATTCGTATATAGAATAATTTCTATTTCCATTCACGTTTTCTTGAAGTTTGTTCCAGGAAAATCAATTCTAAAACACCTCGTATTTTCACGAAACGCCCAGTTCATTTAGTTACTTAACAAACCTACAACCATATTTTTCCCCGAACCGTCGCGAAAACGAACTGCTTTGAAACTCTTTGAAACAGCCGCAGCAACATGGCGTTTATCTAATATAAATTGGACTCGAGCTTTTCAACAGTGCTCACTGAATACAGACAGAAGGCCGTTTCGAGAATTCAATCCCACCTGACCATTTGATTCTTTGATTTGATGAAAGCCAAACCCGATTAAAAAATAAGCACTTTACCCCTCCCCCTAACATATTTCGCTTTCATTTGTCCACCGAGTACGTTTTGAACTTTGTAAAACATTTGATATACCGACAGAAAAATTGTATTCCGCGTTCACTGGGGTTTCCTTTCATCCGGCGCCCGTGGGGTGAAAATGTCTTTCCTGCCGAGAATGGAATAGGGAAAAGTTTTTCCGCGGCGATTTTCCTTTTTTTATTCTTCCCACAAGGTTTGAAACTTCCCAGAGCCTTTGCCAGTCCCCGTATTTAATTAGTACAGCAAAGAGTGGATCGGAGTTCGTTAACAGTCAGCCAGGTACACAAAGCGTAAAGAACTTCATTCTGCAGCCTCAACTACACGAAAAATAACGACAGCTCTGCGATTACGCTCAGAACAATGAAATGTAGAGAATTTCATCAAAAAACAATTACACTATTCTGGCTAGAGCGATAATTCCATAAAATATAATTGTGAGAACATCAGAGTTTCGGCCAGTAAATTAGTTATTTCGTAATCTTTCAGAATACAACGATTCAGTTCATAGACAATTCATTCAAACTCAAAACTAACAGCTATAACCGGAAAGTTCTAGGTCCGATAGCTCATGTATAATCGACGCATTCTTGCCGCCCTATCGCCGATCGATACGGTTTATCGGTTAAGAGAGGTCAAAACAATCTCAATATGAATTGGATGCGTGACGAGATTGTAAAGATTCATCATCTAAATCTGACAAAAAATAATACTTATAATAATTTTCAAACGAAACTTTTACCAAAGCTTAAGAGGTAAATATACACAGCGGTTCGCACAATTTCTACAATTCTTAGCGCTTGTCAAGTAGCTTCACACCTGCAAATCAGAGTGACATATTTCATTTGTACTATAGAAAACCTAGGGGTATACCTCGGACCAGGAGCATGGAGAAAATTGGGAAAACAGTGCCGGACTCCAATCGATTTAGCGTCCAACACATTGTAGTGGGAAATGATACCCAACACGCCTAAGAACCAGAAGTCTCAAAAACCCACTTTTGAAATAAGTACTCATTTTGACCCATCCTCTCCCAGTGGGCACCGATCGTTCTGGGACCTATTTAATTGGATTCAGCGTCCAAAATTTAGTGGATAATGATACCCCACACGCCTAGAAATCTCAATAATCCATTTTTTGCAAAACACATTTTTACCCCTAGCCCGCCCAAATTTGGTCCGATCGGGCTGGAAAGTTTAGAGGATCAATTTTTGGCGCAAACGGATAGTTTGACTTTCTGCATGAAAACATAGGTGGATCATTTAAGGAATAACCAACCAAAAGTTCCTTCAAATTGAGATTTTTTGCCAAACTCTAGCTGGTTTAAGAGAATGCATACTGCAAACAAACACTTCTATTGAGATGTTGTTGTCAACTGCCAAGCCAACCACAGAACACACTCACACAGTACGTTCACTGCAAGTTTAAAAGTTCCCCCCAATTTGCAGCAATCCCAGTGGCTGTCCGCCTGCCGCGTTTACACGAGGCCAGTAGGTGGGCAGGTTACCTGAGCAGGTAACCTCTACTCCTCGTGCAAGTCGACCTGCCAAGCAGGTTGACAGACAACTTGCCTGTTATTTACAAGATTGGTCGTCCACACGGGGAAGGTTACTTGCCTCAGGTTACCTGCTCAGGTAACCTGCCCGCCTACTGGCCTCGTGTAAACGCGGCTTAACTAGCATATAATGTTGCAGTAAAAATGTCTGTGGCCTACGGTATTCTTTAGTTGTCTCATGTACGGATTTTCTGTAGACTGGTTTGTTTTTACAGCAACTGCATCTTTTTGTGATCCCAATTGGGATCCTTAAAATGGTGATGCAATGTAATGGTCATCAGAATGGTTCTGCTGGATTGGTTATAAGAAACAAGGAACTTTATACACAGAAACGAAGATGTAACCAAGTCAGAGATGATCTGTCAGACACAGATGTTTCAGATAGATGTTTCAGATTGTTAACTAAACAGTCTGCAAAAGCCAATATTGGTGAAGGAAACAATAATAGAACTAATAAACTAAAAATTTCTGAACAATACAGCTCATTAGCAGCAGAAAAGAAGAGCATGAGAGTTGTATTCTGTGAGTTGAAACATCTGGAGAACCAACTTTTGTGCACCCCTGCAGTGCTGCTAGCAGTGGCTGTCCACCACACTACAAACTGAAGGCTTGTTTTGTCTATGAAGTAAACCAGCCCTGATGCCAACTTTCTTTCTCATGTGAACATCTATTTTTATTGGTTACTGATTATGGAAACATTGACCTCTGATTGCAAGGCGTTTGACTAAAATGAATGATCAGTTAATCACTCACCAAGTTTTCCTGTAAAATTGGGGGGTGAACGCGAAGGAACTTAGAATATTTCGGAGGTGATTTATTAAGATCGGAAAACACAGGAACCGCGTCGGTGAAGTGAAGGTTACAGCGACTGCCCACTATGCCGACAGTAGAAACAAGGTTGCCAACAAAACGAAAATAAAAGTACTGCAACCCGGTGTCAGTTCTAAGCAATATGAAAGGGTAGGTAGCGACAAGGAATAGGGGATTTGCCCTCCATTTCTCGTCACTGATTGATCAGTTAATTAATTCTTTCAACTCAATAATCACAAAAAATATGAATTGTATTTGACTTTTGTAACAGTAGAAAATTCAAGACCAATTAATTTCCTACATGACATTTTGGAGAAATTTATTAGGTTTTGGCTTATTGTAGTGTCCACGCGTAATATTTTTGAATGAGCAGAGTATTTCAATTTCCTTTCAAAATTTGCTGGTATCCCAATAATAATTTTAGTGCATTTTAAAAGGCCCCTTGTTCATGGAGTTCATCTTCATTTCTGCGTAGGATAAATTGAACTGACGAATGCCGGTAGCCGTCTAAACAATACGATCACGGCGGGCGAAGGTTTATTTTGCCTGTTTCACCGGCCGTTCGATCAATGTCCAACGGTAAACTGTTGGGTTTGGTTTTTACGAGAGGGCGCCATATATCATTCGCCGCCAGGTGCCCTACACTCCCCCTGCGGTGACTTTTTCCACGCCGGTGGGAACGATTGCAGCTCACAACGTCGTTTAAAAACAAACTTGGTCGTACGAACAACGATCTTTTCCCTGTTACGGCCGACAATTCGAAATCTTTCCGTCTCAGTTGCTATCGTAAATACGGTGAATTTCTTGTATTTACACATGAGAAGGAGTATTATTCGCGTGATTCACAGCCGCGAACGTCAAAGAATCCTTTTTTAGGCGATGAGTAGGTACATTCCATTTGTCTGTAAGTGAAGCAGAGGTTGGGGCAGCTCGATTACAGTTCTTCCTCGAAACACCAACTATTGTTGAGTTGAGAGGCTTCAACCTGGCCAAACGATTAAACTGGGCGGTTCGTAGCTCCATTTAGGTTACTCACTGCTCAACGATGCATAGGATATGACGTATTTCCAGCTATAAGCGTCCGCCGTAGCCATGCGTCTGAGGTTGAGGTAACGCGAGGGCCAACGAACTAATGGGTTCCTGCCATTTATATCCCTGGGAGAAGGTTTTAGCGCTAGATGGAGAGGGGGGGGGTTCAGGATGAAAATCATTCAACGGTTGGTTAGGCTTTCCAGACCAGCTGTTAATTCCTCTCGCCGTGACCTCGTCTCTTCTCTCAAACTCCTTTGGCAAACTCCGTCGAAACCTTGGCCTACCAAGCAGGTGACTGACAATCTCAGGAAAGCCCCACGCGCATGTCATAATGTTATCACTCCTATCAGTTCTTTGTAAAAACCAAAAAACTGCAAGTTGCTATCTTCTTCCCTCATTTCTTATTTTGAAACTTCGATAACGTGTTGTTTGAAGTTGATACTTTAAAAATTACAACGATATGGGTTATTCCCTTCATCAATGTGAGTTAGGAAGAACCTCATGTACCATGCGCTTAACTTCCATTCGAAGAGATCAGCGCGAATAGTGCCGTTCACCTTCCACCATTTCAGACCAATCAGAATCAATCGATTCATTCATCTACTAAATGAACAATTGGCTCCACGCTGGTGTGTTATTCACTATACAAAGCGAGAGGACAATAATTAGACAGTACAAACGCTACTTGATTAGTTTGGTCTGCTCCAATATGACTGGGTTACTCTGCAGTATACAAATTCTTATCTACGCGCATGCGCAGGGACGTATTCCGCCGTCATCTAACGAAAATTGAGCGCTCATAGAAAGTTGCCGACCTCTTGAATGCACCAGAACACCGAAGGGCTGGACTCAATCAGACACATGGAGATAAGAGTTTCTATTTTAGTTTCTCGTTCGCCTCTCTCATTTCTCTTGAGCCTCCGTGCTCCGAACATGATTGATTCTGGTCAATCTTCTTCGGAACGGAAAAGGTTGTTCTAACATCGAAGGGATTCCGAACCTTTTAGAAGTGATGAAACGGTCCGTCTCTCAGAGAAAATGTTGAAACTGGTGACATAGACGAAGCGTACGGAAAAGTATCCTCGGAAGGAATTTCAGGATTCAACGAATCTCTCAATTATTAAAGGGAGTTTCTTTGTTGACCTTATCATCAGATCCAGCATAGTCTTTCAACCGATTAAGAGGGATTTCCAGGGATTTGTCTAAAATGTCCGAAAAAAATTGACAGGAAACTTGAAGGAAATTAAAACTTAACCCTCGAATATCGTTTAAGCTGAACGGGAATTACACCAAAAACTCTTCTGTACTTCCCCTTATCGAGGAACAACCGCCTCATGAGTGAGAGTTTGTTGAAACAGATAAAACAAATAACGCTTCAACACGAACAAAATGACCACGAACTACCTATTTCGAAAATTCGTAAAGATTTAGTGACGTCAGCCATGGTTTTTATCTATTTTGTACGAAAATCGATTACGATTGATCAAACACTGAACTGGCAGGCAATTTATTTATACCATTATCTCTTAGAGGAAAAACCTGTACACGGTGAGACCACTTTTTTTCGTCCTAAGATACGAGAAAATCGATAAATGGCGTTTTTTCTCCCTATTGGCCTTATTGTTATCCCAGAAGCTGGCGCCTCAATAAATAATACATGGATTCCCTCGTTAAATGGTAATCGAGGTGCGCATAAATTATCGCGGAATACATTATGAATGTTGTCGATGCTCATCCGACTAAGGTAAAAGGCAAAGAAGGGCCGAAAGGAAGCGGAAAGTGACGACGTCGTTTGATTTCTGACTGAATATTATATCGAGGAATTTTTTTCCTTTCTGAGCCGACTACACGGCAAATGAATCCGTTCTGTGTGTTTTCCAGCGGATGTGCACTCGAGTGCGTTTGGATCCCGTTGTACCGCTGTCAATGGTTATTGCAACCGCAGGGCATTGAAGTTCCGGTCATGCAGCGTTGGTTTTTTTTTTTTTTTTTTTTTTTTTTTTTCAAATTGTTAGATGAGTTATATCGCGTACAGAGGCCGTATTGTCACCGGAGACAATATTGACACCCCCCCCCCCCCCCACTGGCCGCCTACGGAAGCTGCTCATCGATTGGAGCTCTCTAATATTCGGTTTTGATTAAAGCATGCTCTAAATTAAAATTTGGGCCTCAGCTACGTGCCTAAATCGTTTTCAGCTAATCGCATGTGGTCGAGGCAAAAATGTGTATTTTGAAAACAGTTTTTTGGTACATAGGCGGGCTAAAGTGAGTCCACATGAGTCCACCTAGAGTAACAAACGTGTTGTGGTAGAGAAGTAGATACATCATTATTATATATGACAGCAGTCCTCACTCCTAAAAAAGGAAATACAGTGGTAAAAAATTTGTCAAATCTACCCTTGAATTGATAATTCAAGTCAAGTAAAGTCAAATTGAGCAGAAAACCCGGCGCAAAATTGGGGCGCATGGCTGCAAAAATAGTGGCCCTGTTATTGGCTCAAAGGATGCAGGTGGTAGTAACACTACAAAACTGGAAATCTGTAGATATCTGTAGCTCACCAACCTACCAATTCATAACCTCCCTGTTTTCTTATAGGTTAAGGTTGGAGTAGTATCTACACCTACTGTTTTCTTGACAGTCTTCTAAATTTTGCTGAGACAGTGAAATAGTATATTATATCCAAAAATTCGAGTTTCAAGTTTTCATTTTTGTGCCACCAGGGAAATGGGAAGACAGTGGTAAAAGAATGTTCAAATCTACCATTGAACTGATATTCTGGGTCAAAGTCGAATTGTGGCTCATAACTGCAAAAGTGGTGGCTCAGTGATTGGCTCAAGGGATGCAGGCGGTAGTAACACTACAAAACTGGAAATCTGTAGATATCTGTAGCTCACAACCTTCGGATTCATAACCTTCTCGTTTCTAGTAAGTTTAAGTTGGAGTTACATGTACATCTAATGTTTTCATGACAATGTCACCTACATTTTGCTGAGACTGTACATAATATTGCACATTTAGTGTAATAGTACGTATATCAAAAAAATGAGCATTAGGAAGTGTTTTGTCTTGTGATATGTGAGTTGTTTCCTGGTCCCATACAGCCCCATTGACTACAAAATCACCCCAAATTGGGCATTGGTCCTCACTCAATCGTGTTAGACTAAATTTGACTGTATATCCAATGTATTATTTCAGCAGCAATGCTTCAAAATTTGGTTCTTGGGTTGTTCTTTTGGAACTTTGGTGGGGCTTTGTGGTCAATATTATCAGTCAATGACAAAGCCATCAGTCAACAAAGCCATCAAGTAGCCATACCTTTTTCATTCACAATAATCAAGTTAATACGACAAGGTAACACAAAAAAATCTGTCAACAAGCTTGGCCAAACAAAACATGGGCAACTGTAAGCAGGGATGCCACCACATCTCTACCAAAATCCGTAGGTGGCTCGGAAATCTACTCAGCGCTCCTTTTGGGCGTTTCCTCAATTAGAACCATGAACGTCAAGCAGTTTCAAATTGATCTTACTGCTTAATTTTTTTTATTCATCGAGAATCTTTCACCAAATGGACAAAACTTGCAACCACATGAGCGATTTTGAAACCTTGTAAGCACAATTTGTTGGTATCGATTATTTGAACTATATATCTATGTTTATTAAAAATTCTCACTGTTAAATCAATTAATTAACGGTTGTATCAAATTGTTTTCTTTGGCTATCGAGAAAGCTAATTCCTAATGAAATAAAAAGTCATTTTGAACTCTGGGGAAAATGAAATTTCCAACGAGAAGCCTCGTCTAACAGACTTCTCTCTTCCTTTCTTCTGTTAAACGTAGGAACAAAGGATGGTGATGTAGGATGAAGAGGGCGAGGGGTATTTCATTATAGTTTGTAGCTGGCTCGCATTGTCCCGTTGATATATTTAAGGCATTGATGAGATAACGGCGAGAGCGGGTCAGGAGTTGACATTTTCAGTGCTCAGCGTTGCCCTAGAATGCCACAGGAGAGCGCTAAGAAGTGATAAGTCTTTCTATTTCTTCTTTTTTTTCTTCTCTGATCTTTTTTCATTGGCTTCGCTACAAGACGGTTTTCCCGACGAGTTTCCTCAAACGACTTTCCGTTCATTTGGCGGCCGCCACGATCGAGTACGATG
The DNA here is from genome assembly GCA_019603395.1 of Cyrtorhinus lividipennis. Taxonomy (NCBI): domain Eukaryota; kingdom Metazoa; phylum Arthropoda; class Insecta; order Hemiptera; family Miridae; genus Cyrtorhinus; species Cyrtorhinus lividipennis. Next base: position 1,130,906 of record CM034004.1, on the reverse strand, counting down.
GTCGAAATCGTTCTAGTATTTGAAGATGGGTATTTTTACTGCTCTGTTGTCAATGTGGAAGCCATAGGAGACTTACAAACATCTTCAAACTCCATTTCTGCTCGACAAAAAAAGTGCCACTGGTCCTGGACCGTCATTTGTTCGATATTGGGGACAAGGATGAGTGGCCTTAGACGTTTAACTCAACAAAAACGTACGATAAAGGGAAATCGTACCAGTGGTTGCTCCATCGAGGCCAAAAAGGAAGAAACTCAATAATTGAAAGAATTAAAATTAATCATAATGTATTAGGAGTAAATCGCTAGATTCATCTCATTTAATTTTTGCAATAAATATAAAAGGATTAATGGTTAGCTGCTACTACATTCCTTTTCACTATAGTCATTTCATTTCGTTTTTGATATAATAATAAATAAAATAAATATAAATGATAAAGCGGCTTGAACGATTTTTTATGAATTCCTACATTCTGTGAGCGATGCTTTTAAAGGGTTTCGTAATCTTGTAACAACCAGAAAACATGAATGAAACACGTATTCATGGAAAAAATACGATATGAAGGCGTCGGGCTGAGTGCCAAAAAGTTGTTCTTTATGAGCGCTCTCTAGCGTCGGTGCCCGGCACTCAAAAATTGAAAGTGACCATTGCATTTTGAAGGAAATTTTGTCTACTTCAATTTTGACTAAATGAGAAATTCAGTACGGTGCGTATTTTTCAACTTATAAGAAATTTTGTGAAAAACAATCTGAAATTTAGGGTTTTTTCGCGATTCTTTTTGTGAAACCGTCCTTTTTTGGTTGGTCTTTAAGCGTCTTACTTTCCTCCTATTCAATTTCAACTTCAATTTTTTTTTTTAAATTTCGACTATACACCATTTTGTTGAGAGATTTCTCCCTTCGGACCTCTCTTCGCCTCCACTTCGGCCACAAGTTCACGGCCGGTGGTGAGTCAAAGCCAAAGACGAACTTCATGATTCATATTACTCGAAAATCCTTCGCCGCGCCTTTGCGGCTGAGGCATGAAAACCACAAACCTCATCAAGGCCCGCGTAATAACTTTCCTACGAGACCTGAGTCACTCGATGAACTTCGCTTTTGTCGGAGTTTCTTCGGCCGACGGATTGTTTAAATTCTTTCAAACTCATCGCTCGCGAGGGCAGCTCTGCGTGGATTCTTGGGAACTTGCTCTATTCGCTCGACAAAAGGACAAAAGTCGGATCTAAGTCTATTAAAGCGCGATTTTGGTGGAGAAACTTGGATTATTTCTCCCACTGTACAGAATTTTACTCAAACCCCAGGAAATCCCCTTAGAATTACAAACTAAAAAACTTGAATTCATTATTATCCCTAAATTTTCAAAACAAAAAATAAATAAATACCTAATAGTTACCTATCATGATGAAGGGGAAGGCTTATCTGTTTCCAAATGTTTATGTTAGTTTTAATCAAAATGGAGCATAAGACTCGTTCGACGCGTAGCTTAACGCTCTTTCATTTCAATAATATGGTTACATGATGGTTTTAGTAAGTTTTACACCAAAAACCGAACAAAATACCAGAATTTCGTGGTTTTTTCAACCTGAAAATTTTTTCCGAGTTCAAATGCTTGATCATTTTTACTTTTTTTACGATATAGGCGCAATCAAAACAAGAAATATCAGTATATGAGTGTGCTAAAAACCAAGAGAAAGTTTCTAATTCCACTACAAAAATACTTATGTCGGTTTTTTATTGAATTTTGAACGCACGATTTCTTGATGTGAATCAAAAAATGGTATATGAGGTGTTAGAGAAGAGTGTTTTGAGTATACAAATTTCATCAAGCTCGTTTATTTCACTCCCCATTACGATCAAATCCTGGTGAAAATTCTGACTTTTTGAATACTTTTTCGACTCGCAATTAAACGTTCTTTCATTTTGATAATGGTCAAATTTTTGATACGACGGGTTATTTACGAGTTATTCGTCAAAAATCGAACTGAGTACCAAAATTTCGGGGTATTGTCGGCCCAGAACATTTTTTCGAGCGCTAAGGTTGTCGAAAGTTTCGCATCTTTACCTTTTTTACAAGTATATACAGTAGAACAATTCTTTTTAAATATAATTAAATTTGTATTCGCGCAATGGTTTAGTCGCAGACGGTAAGTATCCCAGTATTCGTTGCAGTTAGTACGAGTAAAAATTGATTGGTTGATCATTTTACTCGTTCTATTCTAATTACAGTCGAGTTCTTTTACGAACGATGAAGAAAGACACGGCTAAAATGGATCAAAGGGTTACTTTGAGTATCGAAGGGCGTTGTGGGATGTAACTGGGGCGAAAAATATTCAAAATCGATGACGATTTGGTTTGAACCGATTTTCAACTCGAGCGGAGAATCCTTTTCAGAATCTGAATTGTTGATTGAGCGAAATGACTCCCCCGCGATCGACTATTTAGCCACCGGCGGAAGAAATTAACCATTAGGTCGGCTCTTGGTGGGGTTGGGGGGGGGGGGGGGCTCCTTGGCCAATACGGCACCCGAGGCAATTATTGTAATCCGAGCTTCGAATAGTTAACCCTGAGCCCTTCATCTTCCCGGTGTTGACATAGGGATTGGGGGGGGGGGGGGGGTTGACTAGGCCATTATCGCTAATGGAGAGAAGCCTCGAGGAATGTTATCGAAGGAGGATTGAAGCCCCAGGCGACACCTGTAAGCTTCGAAGAAGGTTAATCGCTGTTGTTTGACTTACGAGATTCCAGGCGCCGGTTAAACGTGATGTCACGAACGCTCGATGAAACCGAATCGTAGTCCACTATTTTCGCTGGAGCGTTTTCTTAAGAAAATTTCAACAACTGAATACGAAAATCAAAACATACGTATCACAAATTTACCGTTTTTCGGTGGTAGGCAAATACCCCAAAACACATTCCAGTATATTTAGCGCCTAATAATCGGGGTAAACGATGCCCGGCACTCTCCCCGAAAAGGTCCCCGAAAATCTCGAATAATTATTTTCAAAAACCCACTCCTGTTTGTGGTGATTGGACCAAAAATGAGTTAAGGTACCACAGCTCAAATGAGGCAGAGTGGACCATCTGAGACGGGTGACGAGTGAAAAAATTGCATTTGAAATTTTGATCGATTTTCATAGGTTCTCATTTCAAAAGTTTTTATCGGCCGTTCAATGAAATCAAAGGGGTTGTTTATTCCTCGGACCATAAAATGTAGTAGAAAATGACACGCCTAGATAATCTCAAAAATCCATTATTCAAAATAAACATTTTGACCCCCTCCCCTTCATCCCTTCATCAAATTTGGTCCGATTGGGGTTTTTCACGACCAACTAAAGCAGAAACGGGTCCCTGACCAAATGTTCGGATTTTTAAAAAATTTTCTATTACCGAAAACGGCGTTGAACACCTTGTAGAGCCCAGAAAAATATTTTTGGGCAAATCGAGGAGGACACCAACACCCCTTACCTCCTGCATGAAAACATAGGTTGATTGTTCATGGAATAACCAACAAAAACGCTGCAAATTCTTTCACAGGGGTTGGTTATTCCTCAAACCAGACGCATGGAGACTCATTTCTTCAACATGGGGAAAATGGGGAAAACAGTGGGTGTGGTGGGTCCAGGACCCATTCCAATCGATTCAGGGTTCAAAATTTTGTGGAAAATGATACCCCACACGCCTAGGTACCAGAAATCTCGAAAACACATATTCAAAATGGGTAGATAGATACCCATTTTGATCCATAACTTCTTCCGGTGGGCGCCAATAGTTCTGAGACACATTTCATTAAAAATCTCAAAAATCCATTTTCGAAATACACATTTTGACCCCTACCCCCCCCCCCCCCCGCCAAATTTAGGCAGAAAATTTTTGAGGACCAACTATAGCTGGGAACGGATCCCTTGACCCGAATTTCAGATTTTCAGAAATTTGCCTACTACCAAAAACGGCGTGGACGGCGGACGGCGGACGTACACCTTGAAACGCCCAGAAAAAAATGTTTGGCAAATCGATGACGTTGACTTTCTGCATGAAAACAGGTTGATTGTTCAAGGAATCACCAACAAAAGCCTGAAGGATTTTTGAATAAAACAACGTGGTTGTGGTGGGTCTGGCAACACTGATCTCCTGGCATAATCATGGCTAAACTCCATTCCGTAATGTCGACAACGAGACAAGTTCGAATTTATTGCGAACGCGTTGCCTGAGAGGTCGTAACCCACCAACGGACGAAGAAGAGGGAAGGAAACGTGAATAATTCGAGCAAATAGATGATTGGGAAAAGGCGAAAGAATTCGGAATTTACCAGTGAGAAAGAGGAAACGGCTAAAAGCGAGTAAGAAACAGGGTGAATGCTTTGGGGTTACGGGAAAAGACGAAGGTTGCCATGGAAACTCGCCTCCCCGCTTCCGAACGGCGGCCGGGGGCCAAAACCGACGGGTTTTCCATCCCAAAACGTGGGAGACGGGGGTGAAAGGCCCGTGGGTGAGCCGAGGGTGTATGGGGGTTGCAACACTTAAAGCCGCCGTAACTTTACGTGACGTCCTTTACTTCACTCCGCGAGGGTGAACATAATCCGGTGACTGAGCGTTTCCCCTGAAAGTTCCCACCCGCTGACAAACCCCGCGATGAGGTCGCTAATTAATTGAACTAAAGCGACCTGACAGCTGCAGCCTTTCAGCGGAGAAAATATTCAAGTCGCTTGAAAGGGAAGACGCGTTCCATCAACAAGTCCAAGTGCATTTTTAAAACAACCGATTTTTCGTTCGCTCAGTGTGGCACTCGTTTTGTCTACGTGGGACGTCGCTTCTGGGTGATGGATCGATTGAATTGGGAGCCAGACTTGAGCGAATGCATCCAACTGAGACAATCTCATTCAGCCAGAACCCATTTCGTCGAAAAACTCTTCCGAACGTGTCGATTTGTTTTCCAGCGGATATATTATCCACGTTGAATCTGGACGTCGCCGATGTTCAAAGTCCCTGAATAACGTCCGTGAATGAACGTTCAACTGGCCAAATATACGTTTTATAACGTTATAAAATGGAACGAAATTCTGTAGAGAATCGATTTAATACATAGCAAAAACCGCGAGGCTTTCAACCGCGAAATCTCAAAAATACCAGCCAGACTTGCATCAAAGTAACAACAGCACTCTTGCGACGATTGTGAGGTAGCCATCTACACCAAAAGTAGCAGAAATGTCAAAAATGCCAGCCTGCCACTCATCAAAGTAACAACAGCACTCTTGCCACGATTGTGAGGTAGCCATCTACACCAAAAGTAGCAGAAATGTCAAAAATGCCAGCTTGCCACGCATCAAAGTAACAACAGCACTCTTGCGACGATTGTGAGATAGCCATCTACACCAAAAGTAGCAGAAATAACAAAAATGCCAGCTTGCCACGCATCAAAGTAACAACAGAACTCTTGCGACGATTGTGAGGTAGCCATCTACACCAAAAGCGGCAGAAATAACAAAAATGCCAGCTTGCCACGCATCAAAGTAACAACAGCACTCTTGCGACGATTATGAGGTAGCCATCTACACCAAAAGTAGCAGAAATGCCAAAAATGCCAGCTTGCCACGCATCAAAGTGCCATCAGCCCTTTAGCGACATGTGCAATGTATCCATTTCAACAAAAGCAGAAAAAATCAGCCAACCAGTATTGCATCAATGCACCAGCAGCGCTCTAGCAACAACGGCGAGGTAGCCATCTCAATAGGAAGCAGCAGAAATGTAAAAATTTCCTGCTTGCCTTGCACCAAAGTGCCAACAACGCTTTAGTAACAACTGCCAGGGGGCCATCTGAGCTTAAAGCAGAAAACATATCAAAAAAGCCCGCCAGCCCTTGCATCCATGTGCCAACAGTCCACTTGAGTTGATTAATCCTCAGACCAGGACCATGAGCGAAATGGAGAAAACAGTGAGTATGGAGTGCCCTGGACTCATTGCAATCGATTGAGCGTCTAAAATTTTGTGGAGAATGATACCCCATACTTCTACACATCTGCATACTCAACAGAAAACTGCAGAAATATCTTAAATGCCAGCCAGCATTGCATCAATGCACCAGCAGCGCTCTAGCAACAACTGTGAGTCGGCCTTCTCAACAGAAAGCAGCAGGGATCTCTGAAATGCTCACGCGCCATGCATCAAAGTACCACACACCGCTCTAGCAACAACTACATTGTAGCCATCCCAACCAAAAGCAATAGAAATATCAAAAATGCAAGCTTGCCTTGCATCAAAGTGCCAACAGCATCTTAGCAATAACTTTGAAATGGCCATTTGAACAGAAAACATATGAAATATCTAAATTGCCACCTATACCTTCAACAAAGCACCAGCAGCGCTCTAGCAACAACTGCGACGATCATTCAGACAGAAGAAGTCAAAGCCAGCCAGCCTTGCACTGCGCCAACACTAGCACTCGAGCAACAACTGAGCGCTATCACAGAAAGCAGCAGATCTAAATGCCCACTGCTTGCATTAGAGTAACAACACTACTCTAGCAACAAGTGCAATGAGCCATCTCGATAAAATGCAGCAGAAATATCTGAAGTTACACCCAAGTTTAAGCATCAACAATGAGGGGACAGAGCGCTGCAGAAATATCCAGCTTTGCATCAAGGCACTTCCAGCGCTCCAGCAACGACTGCAAGGTGACCATTTAAACTGAAAGAAATGCTGCAGAAATCTCTGAGATGCCATCCAGCCTTGCATCAAAGCATCAACAGTTTTTAAGAAAATACATCAAAGTAAGGCAGGCGGTTGTGCATGCTCGTGAGGGGGCCACATGGCAAACAAATTGAAATAAATAATTTATTTATGAGCCTATGACACGACATTGTTAACTGAGGAATCCTAGGTCTGTGGTGAGAGCAAGAAGAGAACTAACCACGTTGTGCGTAATTCATGTTGAATGGCATTGTACGTTTGATTTTGAGACCTGCGTTTGCAAGGTTTTCTAAATACATTCATGTAACACAATCCTGGGTAATTAGGAGCTCCGAAGGCAACGAATTTCAATGAAACGTTTCACGATTTCGCAGGTCGTACCGACCGAGGCGCTGACAAAAGCGAAAGAACTATAGGGCGTATTTAATACCGAAATCTGAATGAAAAAGACGAGGTTTCAAGGGTTGACATTAAAAGCGCGAGTGTCGTTAGCTTTGAGGAGTCGGGAGCTCTTCACGTTAGTCTCAGTTCACGCACAGCTACACTCCAAAGGACCCCCTTCCCCACCGTTACTAACCTGCTTTTCAAATAAAATCCCCACTCCATAGCTCTCACCGTCGAAACATCAGATGTGGGTTTGAGGGAGGAGATGGCAGGGAGGGTTGTGCGCTCCAATTGCCTCCTGGGCTCATCAAAAAGGTGTTATGCATTTTTATTAAGGATTCGCCTTTAATTTGTACTTTCTTAAAAGAATCTCGTTATATACGTAAGATATACCCAAAGAAAATCTCGTTGAGAAACGCAATTTAGAACACGAATGCGTAATAAGAACGCTGCAAATTCTTACAGAGGGTTTGGTTATTCCTCGGACCAGGCGCCTGGAGATTCATTTCTCCAACATGAGGAAAATGGGGGAAACAGTGGGTTGGTGGTCCCGGACCCATTCCAATCGATTCAGGGTCCAAATTTAGTGGAAAATATACCCCACCCGCCTAGTACCAGAAATCTGAAAAACACATTCGAAATGGGTATAAGCACCCATTGTTGCCAAAAGGGCAAGGTGTATTGAAGGAAAACTTCCAAACTCTCTCGTCGAGCAAAGTAGGGAAGCACAAGAAACCAGGGAAAAGCAGAAATGTATTGAAACACATCTTCCAAAATGCGCTCTGCTGGGCTGATGCGAAAGTACGGAAAATGATAAAAAGGGCTCGCACTACGAGAGTCAGGTCAGTATGGAAAGCAACCAAACGGAGAGGACTGAGTATGTACTGAAAGAAATATTCTGACTAAACAATTTGATTGTCATTGTACTTGTCTAGATTACGAATCATATTTGCATGATTGATAAAGAAATTGGAAAGCCTCGGTGACTACAATATGGTTGCGGGGCAATTGAACCATAGTATTGTTCCTAAAAACGGAGAGGATTGGGGCAGAGAAAAAGGAGGATTGTGTCTCTGCTGGACCTAAGGTCCCGAAAGACTATAAGTATTTTTCTAATAGTCATGAAACGGATTCCTCAATTCCCTAAAGGAATTGTAAATCCCACTTGTCAGTTACAAAAGGTAACCCAAATAATTACGCTGAATACGATAAGTTACCTAGGCAGTAAAGTATGGAATTTGGTAAATCCGCGTAAATTTACCACACCCATTTTGACCCATACCCTCACCCAGGGGGCTGCAATCGTTCTGGGACCCGTCTCATTGGATTCAATTTAGTGGAAAATGACACTTC
>CM034004.1:1089302-1122455 GCA_019603395.1 Cyrtorhinus lividipennis | reverse complement strand
ATCCAATATTTTCCTACAAGAGACGACAATCAGTCCTGGCCAGTTGAAGTCCCATGTTGTCAGGAAATCTTATAAAATATTTCTAAATTTGACATTTCGACAATATAAATACTAACCCAGAACAAGCAGCAATTCTAGTCAATCATCACAGTTATCAAGCTACGTACTCACTCAGCAATGTACTTCTACGGTCTTCAACTCACCTGCTGCAACAAACAACATGAATAACATTAATTAACAGGCAAATTTGCAATATCAACTACAAACACTCAAATCTAAAGAAAACATTGTAAATTATATGACTAGAGTTCCATCTCTTCTTGCAAATTTCAGTATAGTTAGTGATTTTTGACAAAGGTGGTTTTGCATATGCAACAAAAGCTACAAAATATTTCCAAGGACGGCCAAACCCTAGTTAATAACAAAGAAATCCTCAATATTGACTGATTTTTCTAATGGACGCCATGTTGGTCCATGGCTGCCAATGGGTGATTGGAATTTCTCTGGTTTGCCTCTGACCAAAGGACTTATATGACTACAACGAGACACCCTTGCAACCATTCTCTGAGACAGGTAAACCCCTTTCCACCATTTTGGAAGCTAAGAAGGTTCATTCAGTGTTAAAAATGTCCCCTACTTCCAGCGCTCTTGTGGTTGTCCACTGTAACTAAAGCATGCGCAGCCAGCAAAATTTTGGTGTACTATGGTATTCTATTGTTTTCCGGTACACAGATTTTCTGTAGAAAGATCTGTTTTTGTAGACATTGCGCCTTTTCATACTCACTGACACACTCCCAATTTGGATCTTCAGAATGGTGGTGTAAGCCTCTCTCGAATTAAAATCTGTTATAATTTAATTCGGGTTTCTTCGGAGGTTTTGAATGGACCTAGCAAGAGGTTACACAATGTAAGTCCAAGACTTACAACTGAGCAACTAGGAATACCAAGGATGAGCATAAAATACATTGATACATAATGAATTATAATTGAAAACAAGGACACGTTGCAAAGGAGAATATGCCTCAACCTAGGCTAGAATTGATACAAGAGACAAAGTAATTCGACAAAGTAAATTAGACAACATGTGGAGCATAAAATACAATTAATACAAGATACATTAAATTATGATATACATGAAATACAATTTAATGAGCAAGTGCAACGACACCGGCTGACGAAATGGCGTCGACGTCGAAGAAAAAACAGGAGGGGGCACGCTGTCCTGCAGGTACACAGTGAGGCTTATTAACTTGAGTCCTTCATCATCTCATGGCATGGGGAACACAATATTACAGCTGCGGTGGACTTCAGCACAGTAGCAGAGTTCACTTCAGAGCTAGCACAGGACAAAGCCAGGATGGACTAAGTGAGATGCACTTGCATGACAAAGTTACAAAATATAAATGACTCCAACATGTTGGGCGCCTTGGCCCCAAGGGGCGCCTTGACAATGACTGCCTGGTTGGACGCCTTTGCAATGAGTGAAGCCCTGGAGCTCTCCAAATGCAATGTCCGGGCAGGAGCTGCACGCGCATCCTGGCACATGCTCCCTCCCTTCTGGCCTTCTGGAGGCAGCAAGCCTGGGGGCTTACATCGGTACAATAGTGTTGTGATTGTCTGGTACTGGTGCATTATAGTACATCCATAACCATCCCTCTAACATGAGAAGAACAAAAAGGAAGCAACTGTTTGAATTTTGGCGGTAGTCAAGATATGGGGATAAGAATAGTCTGAAATGCCTGGAGCAGTGATTCAAATCTTGGTGGAAGATAGTTTTGTCCTGTAGTTAATAAAGGAACATATGGAGTAACAGTTCTTTACAAAGTATGTGAGAATTCTCAGATCAAGACAAGACTGCTCTACAGTGCTGCTAGCGTGATGGTCCACTACACTAGTCACAGTTGGTTTGTTTCTACAGTGAATGAGCCTTGAGGTAATGGATGATTTGAGGCGATTTTGGTAGGAAGCTAAGGGCTAGCTAAGCTCCCTGGTGGTGGGGGATCCGAAAACAATGCCACAAATGGAGGGGCAGTCACCTCCTTAAGCCACCCTTGTGTCAGGTTTGACCCTGAAGATAACCAGCAGGAAGGGAACAAAGGAACCTATGCTGTTTCCACAACAACTAGGTTCTGAGCGGCCATTGTGGAGAAAAAACGCTGCTAATATTCTTATACACGGGTTGGTTATTCCTCAGACCAGGCGCATGGAGACTCATTTCTTCAACATGGGGAAAATGGGGGGGGAAAAGTTGGTGTGGTGGGTTACGGACCCATTCCAACCGATTCAGGACCACAATTTAGTGGAAAATAATACCCCACACGCCTAGATCGCCAAAAATCTCGATAATCCGTTTTTCAAAATACACATTTTGACCCCAACCCTACCCAAATTTGGTCTGATCGGGCTGAAAAGCTTTGAGAACCAACTAGAGCCAAGAACGAACCCCTTGACCCAAATTTCAGATTTTTAGAAAATTTTCTACCACCAAAAACGGCGGACGGACATTAGCCTAATTCTAGACACTTTGAAACGTCCAGAAATCAAATTTTTGGGCCAAATCGGAGAGACTGACTTTTTGCATGAAAACATGGGTTGATTATTCAAGGAATAACCAACCACAAACACAATTTCCAGTTTCTGTAGTGCTAGAATATGACACCCTCATCCTTGGCCTCGATATTATTCCTTTTGCATCAGTTAATACCAAAGTTACTGAAGCAAGCACATTGGGGTGATTGAAAAGCGCGATGATACTGTATGAGGTGTACGTGTACACTTCAACACGTTTGGTGACAAATGAAACAGCTCGGGTTTTTTCCTCCCCTTTGGGTTTTGGCGTGTAAATTGCGTCCCTTTGGCCGGGGGGGAATTAGTCAGTGCCGATGGCTCTTGTTTGTTATCAACGTTTCATTCATCGTGTCGTTATACCGTCAATAATGACCGAGCGAGATAATAAACGAGTGGGCTCAATTCGAGGTCGACGGCGAAAGGAGGAGCGGGAGGGGGAAATGAATTAATTGACTTCATGAAGAGTGAAACGTTTCGGAGAAGACGAGGAAAACGAATTGTTCATCAATGCCAAAACCACCTTCCGTCCCGGATGCCTCGCCCCCGAACCACGTGGCTTTTAATGCTGATTAATGTTCAGCAGCTCAAACGCGGTGGTACCTACCTATCAGGTCACTAATCTTCCTACTTGTCTCCGCTTCTAAACTTGGGTTGAAATGCCGCAAAGTAATTCCTTTCTGTGCAGAAAATGGTTGTTCGACTTGAATCTCAAACCTCGCCCTTGTCGCTACAATTCCGCTCACAATCATCTAACAATATTAACCTCGTTTCCTTTCAAGAACGCTGTGCCCAGGTCACCTAATAATACTAATTGTGTCTGCCATAAGCACTAGAACGAAGAAATCTCCAACCTAGCTCCCAAAAAGTTCAACATCATACAATCATGGTCCCAAATATCGATATTGGTGTGAATGGGCATTCACACATCAGTAATATCTCACTAAACGAATAATACTATCCACAATGAATACAACGTGCGTATCTGAGTTTCATGAATCATCAATCATGGAAGAAGACAGGCAAAGCTGAGACATTCAAGATGGCGGAAAGATCTCGTCAAATCCCATGAATCACCATGATCATCACCAAAGTTGTAAATCACAGTTTGATTGAAGAATGTAGTCATTTGTTAACCCTCAACTTTGTTCAATAACACAACAACCTTTGTTGAGAGTTGATTAAACAGAGTGATATTGTAAGCATATTGGAGATGTGTAGTTCGCGAACGAACTAGTTCAAATGAACTGCTCCAGAGTGTGAACTATTCACATCAGTCGGTCGTTTTGGCGAACTACAGTTCAATTTGGCTTGGCTTGGTAGTCTGAACTATTTTGAACTAGCTGGCGTTCGTCACCAGTAAAATAGTCACTTGGCGGTCAAAACCAAAATAGTTCGCCCATTCGGTGATTCATGAACGAACTAAGAAAAGATAGTTCAGTTCAATGAACCCCACATGCACCCCTTGTATATTCGCAGTATTGTTTTTTATTAATAAACCAAAAATAAATTGAAAACGAATGAGAACTCATTGGTAGTACAGGTTAAAACGACAAAAAGGCTGTTTCTCTATTCATCAGCGCATTCTACTGGTATTGGTGGGTACTATTAGATCATAACATAATCCCAGGGCAAAACGCAGGACAGTTTAGTGGAAATTGAAGAAGAATAATCTGTCTCCATCGGGAAAGTAAGGAAAGCGATGCGTCTAAATGAGAACACTGGGATAGTCACAAATATTATAACCTGTACGATAAGAACCTCCATTGTTTTCGTTGTTTGTATTTGTAGTTTGATTTCTAAGGCGTCATTGTATTTTATTCTCAATTTATTGGAGACACAGTCGAGAAATTACATGCAAAGAGGGATTGCGATGAAGATGAAGGGCTTGTGCAGGGGCAAAAGAAATCAATTAACGAATAAAAAATAGGGCAAATGACTAATTCACACAATTAAAAAATAAATAAATAATAAACGTTTGAACTATACTCTTGATGCAACCTGCTGAAATGTAAAGAGCACACTGGTCTTTCATAGGAACGAAAAAAGCCATGTTAAACTACCCATTGAAGATTGCAGCGAATTCAGCATGCATCACGCAGTGGCATAATTCACCATACTATCTCTGCTGACAGTCTCTCAATAGATTCATGATAGTTTTTCCTCCATCAATGTAGTCCATGTTTGTGTCGGAACGGCAGTAGTGACTTGAGGTTTGGGATATTGCCTATAGGAGAAGTCTAACCTCATCAAAAACTGAATCAGGGATATGGCATGTGTTGCCAAAAGGGCAAAGGTGTATTGAAAGAAAACTCCTGAAACGCTCTCTGACGAGCAAAGTAGGGAATAACAGAGAACCAGGGAAAAGCAGAAAGGTATTGAAACACATCTTCCAAAATGCGCTCTGCTGGGCTGAGTGCAAAAGTATGGAAAATTATAAAAAGGGCTCACACTACGAGAGTCAGGTCAGTACTGTGAAAGTGACCAAACGGAGTGGACTGAGGTATGTACTGAAAGAAATATTCTGACTAAACAATTTGATTGTCATTGTACTTGTTTAGATTAACAAAAATCATATTTGCATGATTGATAAAGGAAATTGGAAAGCCTCGGTGACTACAATATGGTTGCCAGGGCGATTGAACCATGAAGTAGTATGGTTCCTAAAAACAGAGAGGATTGGGGCAGAGAAAAAGGGGAGGTTGGTGCTCTGCTGGACTGAAAGGTCCTGAAAGACTATAAGTATTGTCTTATAGTCAATGAAACGGATTCCTCAATTCCCTAAAGGAATTGTAGAATCCCACGATGTCAGTTACAAAAGGTAACTCCAAAAAATTACGCTGAATACGATAAGATATCTAGGCAGTAAAGAAGTGGAATTTGGTAAATCCACGTAAATTTACCACAAGGTGGAGATGCTGGGATCTGAACCCAGGACTTTCAGCATGGCAGGCCATAGGCCATATGGCTGGCTTTTTAGGGCTGGCATGTTTCCCTCCAACTTCTACTGCCATAGCATCTCCATCCTCTGAATGGTTTTCTATCTTGTGCCGCTTACTACCAGTGTTGATTTGAAAAATTGCAGACTCTGTTAGCTTCAGGCAATTCTCCCTAGACTGATTATCCCTTCTACCACCTGTTCTCATTTTCGTGTGTGTCGTGTCGATGTCGTGGTCCCGTGAAGGTCGTCACTAATGTTTCTAATTAAAGTGCATTATATTGAATACCGGTTTTTCTGTTCACCTACCCCCGACAAAAGACTCTCTTCATTTAAGCTGTACATTTCGGAGTGAAAAGAACTGTTCAATTGACGTTGCGAATCATCTCTGGTGTTTATAACCGGTTTTACTGTCGTCATTTGACGTGAAATAAAATCTCGGTCTCTGAATATCCCCCAGGTTCCATTAAGCGTTAAAGATGAGCTGTCTCTGCTTGGTTGCTTGGGGTTGGTTATTCCTCGGACCAGGAGCATGGAGACTCATTCCAATTTATTTAGCGTCCAAAATTTAGTGGAAAATGATACCCCACTCTCCTAGCTACCAGAAATCATGATAACCCACATTCGAAATGGGTAGATAGGCGTCCATTTTGACCCATAACCTCTTCCAGAGGGTGCCTATCGTTCTTGGACCCTTTCCATTGGATTCAACGTCCAAAATTTGATTGAAAATGGTACCCCATACGCCCAGGTGACTAAAAACTAGATACCCATTTTTAGAAAAACACATCTTGACCCTAATTCCCATCCTACGTGGAATATTGATTGAAGAAAAACCTTATTATTTGCTATTATTACCATGTTTTCGAAATAATTACATATTAATTTTAATGTATCAGCTTTTCTTGAAACTATAAATTCGTGAGAATCTTGGTATATTCACTGTTCTCTTCCAAGAAATAATTGTTACATTTTCAAAATTCAAATACATATAATGGCGGTACTAAGGGAATTTTCCCATATACCACACCATAAGCCTGGCATCTGATTATTGTAAGCTCGTCCTCTATAGTTTCCCAAGATACGGGTTCAAACGGACTAAAAAGAGGTCCCATTTGAGTTGGAAATGAGGAGGATAAAAAGAGTCGAGATTTCAAATGATCATTTATATGTAAATCCGGGGGCTCCTTTTTCCAAACCTGCGCTTACAAGGATGCGCCGATGTGAATAACTTAATTCGTTATTCGAATTTTCTTCTTCGAACGAATTCCCTGCTGCGCTCGAGGTAAGAACTGATTCAGAAGGAATTCATAAATATTTGTGCCCTGTAGTCTACTCGTATATCAAGTAAGGAATGATTTCAGATCCATTTCTTTTGTGGTGTTTGAAAATACGGTTCAACTCGACTTTATTTAAGGCCAAAGTACCCTCAGGAACTTCGCAAAAGTGGCTTCATTCTCTTGTTTTTGAAAATCGAGGCAATTTGAAACACATCGACTTATTCAACAGATGCCGTTTTCCATTATTGAATGTGCAGTTTGTGTATCAAGTAACGTCGTATAGCCTTTGCAAATGACGTTAGACAATCAGGACGAAAAACACTGCAAATTCATACTCAGGGGTTGGTTATTCCTCGGACCAGGCGCATGGAGAAAATTTGAAAATAAATTCAGCATCCATAACCCCTTCTGGTGGGCGCCAATCTTTCCTGGACCCATTTCGTTGGATTGGGCGTCCAAAATTTAGTGGAAAACGATACCCCACACGCCAAAGTGGTCAAAAATGTCGAACATGGGGGGAAGTGGGGGAAACAGTGGGTGTGGGGGGTACCGAACCCATTCCAATCGATTTAGAGTCCACAATTTAGTGAAAAATGATACCCCACACACCTTGGTACCAGTGTTCGGCCCCAGGCCTCCCTATAAGATCGAAAGATGCCAAGGAACAGCCAGTTCAAATTACCCGCCGCTTGGGTCGACATCAGCGCTCGCTCGTTCTGTGAACTAAGGGGGTAACCCTTAGTCGTCAAGGAAACCTATCACTTTTTTTTTTTTTTTTTTTTTTTTTTTAATACAGAACTTATGAACACAGCGAGACAATATGAACACGTTGAAGCCCAGAACAATAAGTAACAGTAAGTGATAGGTTTCCTTGACAGCGGAGGGTTACCCCCTTAGTTCACAGAACGAGCGAGCGCTGATGTCGGGTCCTACCCTGGTCGACCCAAATGGCGGGTAATTTGAACTGGCTGTTCTTTGGCATCTTTCGATCTTATAGGGAGGCCTGGGGCCGAACAACCAGAAATCTCGAAAACACAAATTCGAAATGGGCAGATAGGTACCCATTTTGACCCATAGCTTCATCTAGAGGGCACCAATTCAATCAATCAATCAAAACATTTTATTGTTGTTTAGGGTAACATGGACCGTACAACAAGGAGTTCGCTTACATAGTGGAATGACTTACTCTTATAATTACTTGTATAAAAGTAAACAAACAAACAAAAAAGATAAAAAATAAAACACTTAGTCTTTTAATGTGAAACTATAGCAGTCCAACATCAACCAACAGATCCTCCAAAAACTTCCTCTGTTTGAGGTATGCAGCTATGAAATTGTGTAAACGAAAAACAATGTCTCTATTGATACATGGGAATAAACAGAACTTAACGTACTCCTCGCTCAACCTAGCACTACCAAAAAACCGTATTCTGTCATTCTTAAACTGGGGACATTTACACAAAACGTGCGACAATATTCTTTCGGGTTCACCGGTATTACACAAAAAGCAGACGAGTTCCTGGTTTACCTTAGTGGCTTCTCCTTTGTAGTAGAGCCGGACATTTTTCTCATTTAGGAGTCTGATTTGGGCAACCAGTCTTTTCACTTGGATAGGGATATCCCAGTTCAGGTAGCCGTCCATGCACGAGTAGCCATCGATGGTGGCCCCGTAAGTCCGGCTGTATGACGAGCATATAATTCTTTCGTAGTCTTCGTATGCCGCCTTCGTTGCAAAGCTGTTCAGGATCATTTTTTTCATTCGACCCAGTTCCGCAAGATTCTGGTTTTCCCATAGAGAGGTATAACCTAGACTGGTCACTAATTTCCTAAGTTGGGCGGCCCAATTATAGCGATTGGTAACACCACCACATTTTGACGAGAGGAGAAGCTGATCGAAGCAGGCGCGAGGGTACCTATTTCCCTCCATACGCAACAGAGCCTCCCACCAACCCAGTGCTCTCTCCAGGACAAAGACTCCTAATTTTATTCTTCCCGTTTCGGCGCGTACCATATAATGCGGCGTAGAGATAGGAAGAAAGGCACCAATTGTTCTGGGACCCATTTCATTGGATTCCGCGACCAAAATTTAGAGGAAAATAATACCCCACTTGCCTAGCTCGCCAAAAATCTCGAAAATCCATTTTTCAAGAACACATTTTGACTCCTACCCCCCCTAATTTGGGCCGATCGGGTATTTAAATTTAGAAACGGATAGTTGTCCGACACCGAATTGATCACAAAACTCTATATTATGTGTGTTTATTACGTTTTTATACATGGCTGAGAGCTAAAACACGTTTTAACTAACAAGGTAGTTGAAACACGTGTAACAGTACAGGTTAGGAAACCTTCATCTTCTTCTTGTTCTATTCAGTAAAAGTTGTCTCATCGACTCAGTAATGATAACGAGTGACGTCAGATATGCCCAGTTCCAATAGTAAACAGTAAATTTCATTATTAAAAGAATAATTAACCAAAAACAGACGAACAATCACGTAAATTGTAAGCATCCATTTCACAAATGAACCACCTCACCGCTGAAACCAGATATCTGAACTGTTGTTTCACTTCAGATTTTTTCTCTCAACTTATAATTACCACTAAATGGACTAATGAATGTTTTATTTCGAAAAACTCCCGTCGTTTTTTGCTCCGTGTTGAACAACAGTTTTACTCCCTTTCATTTTTGTTCGCAGTACTTTGGCTAATTTAAAAAGTTACTGAGACCCCTAGAGATAAACATTCCGTCTCGTAATTACAAGTTGTTCCTGGATGATGATACATTTACTACAACTTTTTTTTTATAATGACTTTAGTCACTTTTTTGTAGCGAGATATTTTTAACATCGACCCACTGGATAGCTCGGACAAGTTTTCCTTACACCAGAGCACATTTGGAAAACGCTGCAAATTCTTACACAGGGGTTGGTTATTCCTCGGATCAGGCGCATGGAGAATAATTTCTTCAACATGGGGAAAATAGGGGTAGCAGTGGGTGTGGCGGGTCCCGGACCAATTCCAACCGATTCAGGGTCTAAAATTTAGTGGAAAATGATATCTCACATGCATAGGTACCAGAAATCTCGAAAACACATTCTAAATGGGTGATAGGCACCCATTTCATCCCATAACCTCATCCAAATGACCCATTCCAATCGATTCAGCGCCCAAAATGCACTGGGAAATGACACCTCACACGCCTAGGTAACGGAAATATCGAATTTACACATTCAAATTGGGTTGATAGGTACCCATTTTGACCCATAACCTCTTTTATTGGGCGCCAATCGTTCCGGGATTTATCACAATCGATTCAGTTGTAATTGATACATTGGTGGAAATCCCTTCTTCATGTTGCACTGTAAACGCCGCATCTCTTCTTCATGTTTTGTTCTTGGCCGTGTTATCTCGTCTTCGCTCCGGTTCTTATCGGTAAATGTGTGATGTAGTGTTCTTGAGTCTTTCCAATCTTTCCAAACACCTTCGTTGACATTCTGCATGAAAACAGGTTGATTATTCAAGGAATAACCAACCAAAACATGGAAGATTTATCATGAACTCAAGTATTTTTATCCCAACCAGATACCATGGGCGGGAAAATATCATTTTCCACAGAGAAGAGATACTTCTGTCATCTCCCATGTTTTCGATTCCGCCTGTAGGAACCGCTGCAATCGCATGCAGGCTGTGTTGAACTTAACATTCCCCCTGGTGACAGTACTATTTGGCTCATTTCCAGGATTTCAGTGACTGTCCTGTGAGTGTTCCTTCATTTCACCTCACTGATCTAAGTGAACGTTACAAACCGATCACTCTTTTACATCTCAGCGAGGCTTCAAAAACAAATCGTGTCGCTCTATATGCTGAGCAGGATAGATTACACTTTCAAATGAGAGCTTCAAATCCATTTCCGCGAGGTTACACTAGTCAAAGCCAAAATTTGTTTACAGAAATTGGGTGGATGAGAGCTATGAATACACAGGCAACATATCGCAGGGTGAATTTCCTTGCCGATTACTCCACGGCGAAACGTTCTCCCCACTTCATCAATATTAATATACGGCTGGATAGGGTTTTGGACGGAAGTCTTGAGTCACAATCATGTTTTTGAGAAGGAAGATGAACGGTGCAGCAGGTGCCCGTTTAATAAGACTATCCCCTCCTTCGCCACCCCTCGGCCTTCCCTTGCCAACCGCAGGATGGAGATTGTTTCATAACCCCGAGGCCATAGGAGACCTCGGAAGATGAAACTCACCTTGAGCTGAGGGGTGGTCTCCTTGAATACTCCGGCATCTCGAATGGAAATGGCGACGTTCCCCGAGCGGTAGAACCAAGGTACGTGTGCGGCTCACCGGCCCAAATTAATTACTTTCCCAACCCTCGAATTTCCTGAGCCTCTCTCGATTATTTCCCTCGGTCATAATCCATCCCTTCCGCCGGTTAAGCGATCAATGGATGAACTCTTCATTTGTCCTACTAGCAGAACAGTTGCTGTGGGGTTGATACATCAACACCTGGAAGAACATTGAAATTGTTGTTTGCAACTTTATGAACATCAATATCATTACCAGAAGCATGGGACTCATTCCAATCAATTTAGCATTCAAAATTTAGTGAAAAACGATACCCCACACGCCCAAGTCGTAAAAAATGTCGAAAATGGGGAGAAAAGAGGGTATGGAGTGTCTTGGACCCATCCCAATCGATTCAGCGTCCAAAATTTAGCGGAAAATGATACTTTACGCGTATAAATCGCAATATATCTCGAAAATCCGTTCTTCGGAAAACACATATTAACCTATTCACCCTATTTCACTCTTTCACAGGGGTTGGTTACAGGGCCGGCGAGAGCGATCGCGGGCCCCAGGGCTGGACCTAATCCGGGCCCCTAGGTATGGTATGCATGAAGGCGTTCTGTTTGTGTGGGGTACTGGGGGTCTAGGGATACTCCCCAGTCCCTGAAAACAATGTTGAATTACAGATAAAATAACTCATTTTGGTGTAATCTAGACCTGTTTTCACTTATTCATTCATAAATTATCTTTTCAGGCTGTTTCGTATTTAAGTAAACCACAAATTTAGGCACTCATTGAAGAAATACAAAATGGTTTTAATTGAAACCTTTTCACAAAAAAAAAAAAAAAAAAAAAAAAAAAAAAAAAAAAAAAAAAAAAAAAAAAAAAAAAAAAAAAAAATTAAAGCATTACAGATATGTAAATGTTAAAGGAAATATTGCCCGGTTAAAAAGACCACTGATTTGTATTTTAAACCATTTAAACCAGACCTAGGGCCCCGTGGCTGTAGCCCCCCCCCCTACCCATCCCTGTCGCCGGCCCTGGTTGGTTATTCCTCCGACCAGGCACATGAAGACTCATTCCAATCGATTTAGCGTCAAAAAGTCAAAAATCGTTCGGGGACCCGTCTCATTGAATTCAGCGTCCAAAATTTAGTCGAAAATGATACCCCACACGGCTGGATCGCCAAAAACCTGCAAAATGAATTTATTTAAATACACATTTTGCCCCCTCCTCTCCCCAAATTGAGGGCCCACTAGCGCCAGAAACGGGTCCCTGGACAACATTTTAAGAAAATTGTCGGCTACTTTTTTTAAACCGAACATGTGGGATGTCATTTTCCATAGGAATGAGTCTGAGACTTGCTCTAGGAAATAATAAACCATTTTGGGAGTCACCACAACCTTTTGATCTCGATATCATGCAATGTCTGATTATGATAACGTCAAATTTGGGAGCCAATCGAAGAGATTACCCTCTGGCGTGATAACAGTTATTCGATGAATAATAAACCAAAATCCCCCTCCAAACTAAAACTAAACCCTTTTGGTCAAAAGATCCATCAGTTTTAGGAAGAAACTGCTCGAGACAAGCGATCCATCTTCTACAACTTTGATGCTTCGATTTCAAAACCAGAAACTTTGAGGTCGAGGTCAAATTCTTCACTTTTCACAAAAGGGGATTAACATGTCAGGGGTGGCGAGCGATGAAAAGGGAATGTTAACCCTCGCCAAACAAACGAGGGATGGTTGATTATCCCAAAGAGGAAAATCGCTGTAAATTACATCGTCTAAAAAGATGGTTTATTATTTATTACTCGACGCTCTTCAGGCGATGTTCTCTCCTGCATTGCGGGGAATATTTAACACTTGAAAATTTATACCTGAAAATAATCATTTTATTCAGAAATGTATGAAAAGGTTCTACTTAACTCTAAAAATATATCAATATTCTTCGTTCTATACACCTTAAAAGAGCATCTTGCTGATGACTGGCTGTTTTGGTACAGTCCAAATTTTTCTTGGTTATTCCTTGAATAATAATTTTGGACGCTGAATCTATAGAAATGGGTTCCGGTACGATTGGCGCCCACTGGAAGAGGTTATGGGTCAAAATGGGTGTCTATATACTCATTTGTAATGTGTGTTTTCGAGATTTCTGGTACCTAGGCGTGTGGGGTATCATTTTCAACTATATTTTTGACGTTAGAATCGATTGTGATGGATCCTGGAACGATTGGCGCCGACCGGGAGTGGTTATGGTCAAATGGGTAAATCTACTTACCTATTCTGGAAGTGATTTTTGTGATACTTAGGCGAGTGAGGTATCATTTTCCACTATTTTCATACTAATGACGAGCGTCAGACATTTGCAAATGGTGGGAATGGTGGTAGTAACTTGGTCCTTCACAGAATCTGTTTTGATTTTAGGACGAACACGCAATTGTAATCCGCGTATGTTATCGTGGGATCGGTGCCAATAGTGAATCCATCGTCGATTTTTCTTCTTTTCCTCGTCGAGTGGGTTCATACGTGCTGTTTATTCACGAGTGCGTGTAAGAAGGATGCGAGCACATTGAAACTTGGCCGTGACCCAAACGAACCAATTATCCGCACAGCCGTCGCGTGCATCTAGCTAAGGAAAGATCTCCTATTTCGACCCTGTTAACCCGGCAACTTCCGCTCAAGTTGACCCGAGTTTGAAAACTCGCTTCAATTTGATGAACGGACTCGACTCGAGCGTTTCAAGGGCCACGGCAGTTTGCAGTGCTCCGAACAAACTTGGGAAACTGTTGCTACGAGGAAGACTTTCCAAAGCGCTCCCTTTCCATATCTGCCTGACGCCGAGGCTGTTGTCATCGCTTAGTTAAGATATTAGACGAAGGGAACTCCCTTTCGCGACGCTTCGCACGATTTAAGTTCGGATTACCGACGCTTTTCCGCTATTATGAGGATAATAATCACTTGGCGGGTCCTTCACCAACTCCTTCCCAAGATCAGAGTACCGACGTCAAAGTCTTCACCTACTTCAAAGTGATGCGTCATCTTCCTCAGGTGTTCAGCCCCTGCTTTGAAACCCTAACATAACATTTTCTCATTAATAACAGACTCATCGCAGCGAACTCTTGTATTCCCTTGTTCATCTCGTTGGGTATTCACTTGGGTATACTCGGTTATACGCTCTTATTAGTAACCTGAATAAAAGTAAATTATGGAATAACGGTGCAAATTATTCAACTACACATAACGTAGAAGACACTAAATTGATTGGGGGAATCAAAAAGGCAGAAGAAAGATCAAAGGACGCTGCAAGAGTACAAAGGAAGAATCGAGTGTGGACTGATAGGACAAATCCCAATCGAATCATCAGGTCTTTTCCTTCTTCCCGTTCCTACGACTTGCGGCTTTACCGGGGCTTTGCTTACTGCCTGATGGTTGCGCTCGCTCTCTTGCCGTGCGTTTCGCCATTGCTATTCAGCACTGCCCGGGATGGACCTCGCGGAGGTAGCGCGGTTGGGACCAGCAGGGGCGTCTTGGCTTGATTGGCCTGCTGGCCAGCCTTTTGCAGCCATGACTCGATGGGCAATTTTTTGGTGCCTTCTGCATTGCCTCTTGATTGGAAAGCTGCCTGCCATGGATTTTCTTCTGGTGCAGCCTGGCCCAGCACTGCTAGCCATCGTCTCCGTGCAGTCGCGTATTTTGGGCATCAAAGGTAGGCATGGTCAGCGTCTCAAGCTCGCCGCACTAGCAGAGGGGGGACGGCTTCAATCTCATGCCATGGAGCTTGGCACTAACAGTGGCAAACTGTGAGATGTAGTGGTCCACATCAACATAGCGCTGTGACAGGCGCACTCGAAAACTTGGCCGGATTTTGTAGGTGTGTCGCCCATTGGGGGATGCATCCCATCGCTCCTGCCACCTGTCTGGGCTCCATGAGGTGATTTCGACCTCAGTCATGCATCCGGCTATCATGCTCTCCCGGCCGTGGCTGATGTGCCACATTGATGCCAGGGCCTGGAGCTTGAGGTCCAACGGCATCTGCCCTGTGAGGGCGTGGAGAGCCTCGTGTGACACCGTCCTATATGCCTGGCTGACCATGAGGAGGGCGCTTCGCTGGGTCTTGAGCAGTTTCTGCAGGTCCTTGGCTTTCATGTAAGCCTGCATATAGCGCGACTGTACAATGAGGGACATGTACATGAGTCACTGGCTCCAAAAACCAATGCCCCAAGTGACCGATGAGAGAGCCCTTGTTCGGACAAACTTTGCCAGTGCTTTGGCTGTGGCACACCGGATGTGCTCTGACGGGCCACACCCCGCGCATAGGACAACTCCAAGGACAATCCCAATCGAATTGAGTGGAAAATAATACCCGACACACCTAGGTACCAGATATTTCAAAAACCCACTCCTGAAATAGGTAGATAGATACCCATTCTGACTCATTACCTCTCGCAGTGGGCACCAGTTGTTCCGTTATCCGTTATAATCCGTCAAAATTCAAAAATTTAATGGAAAATGATACCCCCTACGCAGAAACGTCGAAAATATTAAATTTGGGGAGAACAGTGGTTGTGGTATGTCCCGGACCCATTCTACTCAATTCAGGGTTCAAAAGTTAGTGGAAAATGATACCCTACACGTTTAAGTACCAGAAATATCGAAAACACACATTCGAAATGGGTATATAGGTACCCATTTTGACCCATAACCTCTCAAGATGGCCGCCAATCGTCCCGGACCAGTCTCATTGGATTCAGCGTCCAAAATGTAGTCGAAAATGATACCCCACACGGCTGAGTTTAATGAAATACACTTTTTGCCCCCTCCCCATCCCCAATTGAGGGACCACTAGCGCCAGAAATGGGTCACTGAACAACATTTTAAGACAGAGGGTGTGGCGGGTGTTGGATCCATTTCAATCAATTCAGGGTCCAAAATTTAGTGGAAAATGATACCCCACGTGTTTGGTTCGACTACATTTTGGACGCTGAATCCAATGAGACTGGTCCAGGACGATTGGCGGCCATCTTGAGAGGTTATGGGTCAAAATGGGTTCCTATATACCGATTACGAATGTGTGTTTTTGAGATTTCTAGTACCCAGGCGTGTGGGGTATCATTTTCCACTAAATTTTGGACCCGGAATTGATTGAAATGGATCCAACACCCGCCACACCCACTGTCTTCCCTATTTTCCCAATTTTTTCAATTGAGCCCAGGATCTCTCTCAGTTCTTGTTGTACTGTGACATTTTGAAACATTGATCGTCAATATCATCTGAATTCGGGGCAGAACTGCACTAAAACCAAAGAATTTTGCAAGATGGCGACACTCCCAAGATAATAAGATCATTCGAGACACTTCCTGGGCGATCAGTGAGCACAGTTCGGATGAAATCCACGTACAAAGTGGACCTCATCAAACAGGTGCCACGTTCCTGAATTGACTTGACACAAAAGTACGACGACGAACCTTCGCTGAAACAAACTCAAATGAAGGACCCCTCGTTCGAGTAGAATGAAAGCTCGGATTCTCGTTGGAGAAAGTGAGGAGAAAACCGGCAAAATAGAACGAGAGGGTCAAGAATAAACTGGAAAGCGAAAGCGGTTTGGTGGAGGAGTGAGAAGGGTGCGAAAAACGGATCAGACGAATCCGAGTGGAACAGGAGTAAGCAAAAAGGCCTGGTTCTCGTTCTCGTTTTCCCGTTTTCCAGCTCTGGCCCGGGTGTGACCTCGCTGCTCATCACCTACCCCCTACCCCCTTGACCCATGCCACCCCCTTATGAAGGTCTCCGGGTTTTCACTACAAAGGTAATCGAGTCCTTTTTGCTCCGTTTCTGCCGGGTATTCTCTCCCTTAATCTCCCACCTTCAAACGAACATCCAACGCTTCTGGCTAATAGAACGCCGGCCCAGGGACAATTTTTTTTTTCTTCTTTTTTCGATACAAGGGCGGTAACCGTCGGTTTTCATTTGAGCTCCAGTCGTTCAAACACGAGGCGGACATGTATTGGTACGTGTGGACGACGTGCAGTCATCCACATAACCTGTAGCGAGGACGTTGCTTTTGCTCGAGGAAGTATGGTCGTGGCTTAGGGGTGCTTTTGGTTGGTTATTCCTTGAATAATCAACCTATGTTTCCATGCAAAAGGTCAATATTTTTTTCTGGGCGTTTCAAGGTGTCTACATCAACCCTCGAACCAGGCGCATGGGGAAAATGGGGAAAACAGTGGGTGTGGCGGGTGCTGGACCCATTCCAATCGATACAAGGTCCAAAATTTAGTGGAAAATACCTAGGTACCAGAAATCTCGAAAACACATTCAAAATGGGTTAATTGATACCCATTTTGACTCATAACCTCCGAATCTGTGTAAGTCCCCAGGCGTACTGCCTCCAGAAAACCAGAAGGGAGGGAGCATGCGCCGGGATGCGCGCGCAGCTCCTGCCTGGATGTAGCATTTGGAGAGAGCTCCAGCGCGCACTCGTTGCCAAGGCGCCCAACTGGGCAGTCGTTGTGTAGGCGCCCCTTGGTGCCGAGGCGCCCAACATGTCGGAGTCATATATTTTTGTAACCCTGTCATGCAAGTGCATCTCACTCAGTCCATCCTGGCTTTTTCCTGTGCTCGCTCTGAACTGACCTGCTCTGAAAAAAAGAACAGCACTGTAAGCCCCCAGGCTTGCTGCCTCCAGAAGGCCAGAAGGGTGAGAGCATGCGCCAGGATGCAGCTCCTGCCCGGACGTCGCATTTGGAGAGAGCTTCTTCACTCGTTGCTGGGGCGCCCGACCTGTTGGAGTCATATATTTTTGTAACCCTGTAGTGCAAGTGCATCTCACTCAGTCCATCCTGGCTTTGTCCTGTGCTCGCTCTGAAATGAACCCTGCTACCGTGCTGAAGTCGACTGAAGCGGTAATATTGTGTTCCTCATGAGATGATAAAGGACTCAAGTTAATTAAGCCTCGCTGTGTACCTTCGGGACAGCATGCCCCCTCCAGTTTCCCCTTTGACGTCGATGCCGTTTTCGTCAGCTGGTATTGTTGCGCTTGCTTATTAATTGTATTTCATGTATCATGTGTATTAATTGTATTTTATGCTCCACATGTTGTCTAATGTACTTTGTCAAATTACTTTGTCCTATATCAATTGTAGACTAGGTTGGTGCATATCCTCCTTTGCAACGTGTCCTTGTTTTTAATTATAATTCATTTTGTTTCAACGTATTTCATGCTCATCCTTGGTATCCCTAATTAACACTCAGTCGTAAGTCTTGGACTTACATTGTGTAACCTCTCGCTAGGTCCCTTCCAAATTCTCCGAAGAAACCTGAATCAAATTATAGTAAATTCAAACAGATTTTAATTCGAGAGAGGCTTACATCTGTAATAAAAATGTGGGATTCCCATTTAAAATAAGAAAGTTTCAGTTGCATGGGCTCTGTAATTATGGTATTTTAGATTTTGTGTACTCGCCTTGGACGATTTTAGCAGGTGGTGGTGGGGTGGACATCTCGTTGGACACCCTGTATACAATATATTTATGTAAAATCTCGTCTCAGCTGATAATATTGCATCTTATTTTGATGAAAAGGCCAAAATCGCGAATCGTTTTCTGGAAAAGTCGCGATGATTTCCTGTTTACGGTCTCTTCATGAAGGTCGAAACCCCAACGTGATAAATAATAAGTTGCCACGTGTGGATACAACCCCCCACCCCTGAGCCAAGAAACATGGGCGGTGTATCTGCACGTCTTTCATCGTAGAATTGGCACTGACACCCCTCGCCCTCGACCGAGGCGCACCATAACCCCCAAGAGAATGTTGATGTGGTGGCGGGGGTGCTGTATTATTTAGGATCCCGAGCTGGTGAAAAGGGTTCGTTCCTCGTTCAGGAAGATATATGGCCGTGCGAGTCTTGAGAGCTCGGGGACGCGTATTTTCCCACCGTGAAAACGAACGTGGAAGAAAAGGGACTTTAGACAGAACTTGACGTTTGGCGAAACCTTCGTACGCAGGACTTTGGCTCATTAGAGGGTTTTTGTGGTTTTAGTGAATGCTTCCAACCACTCTTCGTCCAGTTATCGGTTGTTCCACCACGCCCACCTTTATGAACGTGATTGTTTTCTTCTTTAACCCTCCAACGCCTGGAAACGCTGCAAATTCATTGGTGATTGGTTATTCCTCGGACCAGGCACATGGGGACTCATTTCTTAAACATGGGGGAAACATTGGGTCTGGCGGGTCCCGGACCCATTCCAATCGACTCAGGCTCCAAAATTTAGTGGAAAATGATACCCCACACGCCTAGGTACCAGAAATCTCGAAAACACACATTTGAAATGGGTGTTTAGGCACTCATTTTGACCCATAACCTCATCCAGAAGACCCCAATCGTTCCCGGACCCATTTCATTGTATTCAGCGTCCATAATTTTGTGGAAAATGATACCCCACTCGCCTAGATCGCCAAAAATCTCAAAATCATTTTTGACCCCTACCCCACCCAAATTTGGTCGGATCGGGTTGAAAAATTTTGAGGACCAACAAGAGCCGGAAACGGGTCCCTGATCAAAATTTCAGATTTTTAGAAAATTTTCTACTACCGAAAACAGCGCGAACGGCAGACGGACATTTGTACATGAAAGCCAAAGAAAAATGGGTATCTATCTACCTATTTCAGGAGTGGGTTTTCGAAATATCTGGTACCTAGGTGTGTCGGGTATTATTTTCCACTCAATTTCGCTGATTCGATTGGGATTGTCCTTGGAGTTGTCCTATATGCGCGGGGTTTGGTCCGTCAGAGCACATCCGGTGTGCCACAGCCAAAGCACTGGCAAAGTTTGGCCAAACAAGGGCTCTCTAATAGGTCACTTGGGGCACTGGTTTTTGGAGCCGGCGACTCATGTACAAGTCCCTCTTGAGACAGTCGCGCTATATGCAGGTACATGAAAGCCAAGGACCTGCAGAAACTGCTCAAGTCCCAGCGAAGCGCCCTCCTCATGGTCAGCCAGGCATATAGGACGGTGTCACACAAGGCTCTCCACGCCCTCTCAGGGCAGATGCCGTTGGACCTCAAGCTCCAGGCCCTGGCATCAATGTGGCACATCAGCCACGGCCGGGAGAGCATGATAGCCGGATGCATGACTGAGGTCGAAATCACCTCATGGAGCCCAGACAGGTGGCAGGAGAGAGGGGATGCATCCCCCAATGGGCGACACACCTACAAAATCCGGCCAAGTTTTCGAGTGCGCCTGTCACAGCGCTATGTTGATGTGGACCACTACATCTCACAGTTTGCCACTGTTAGTGCCAAGCTCCATGGCATGAGATTGAAGCCGTCCCCCCTCTGCTAGTGCGGCGAGCTTGAGACGCTGACCATGCCTACCTTTGATGCCCAAAATACGCGACTGCACGGAGACGATGGCTAGCAGTACTGGGCCAGGCTGCATCAGAAGAAAATCCATGGCAGGCAGCTTTCCAATCAAGAGGCAATGCAGAAGGTACCGAAATATTTGCCCATCGAGACATTTGCTAATTTTGATCCAAACACCTTGAAATGTCCAGAAAAAAATTTGTAGTACGTCCTGTCCGTACACTTCATGACTAAGAGTACTTATCCCAATTTTTCGTGTTTTCTAAACCTTCCAGAATTCCACAATTTCACCTCGTTGTCGAAGAACATTCCTCGTCCGTACATCACTCGACCGTTCCAGCGTAAAACAAGAAAGCTCTCCATATTGAAAAATCACAATTTCGAAACATTTCCACCGTTTCAATCCACCAAACCGTCGACGAAGCTCTTAGTTTCCATTAGAGCGGCAAAAGGGTCGCAACCCTTGACACAGGTTGGAAGTTGACGGTAGTTTGGAAGCTCCATCAACCTAAAAGCCGACGTTGGTTGAGTGGTTCGACGTATGCGCTGCTATCGAAATGTATCGTGTCTGACTGCACTTGCAAAATGTGGGAGCATTTCCTCGTGATATTATCTTCAAGAGCTAGTGAATTCATGGGCCAGATGGAAATATATTGATGATGATGGATGGTGATGTTGTCATTTTCACTTATTACCGAATATTTTCTGAGTGGAAACTATCAATCCTCATTGGGATATAATTATCAACCAAACAAACATCACATTTGTCCATCAAAAACTACAAGAAAAAATTTCTGGACGTTTCAAGGTGCCTAGATCAAAATTAGCAAATGTCCGTCCCACGTCCATGCCGTATTTTGTAGTAGAAAAATTTCTAAAAATCCAAAATTTTGGTCCGTTTATGGCTCTAGTTGGTCCTCAAAACTCTTCAACCCAATCGGACCAAATTTGGGCAAGGTAGGGGTCAATATGTGTACTTCGAAAAATGGATTTTTGAGATTTTTTGCAATGTAGGTGTGTGGGGTATCATTTTCCACTAAATTCTGGACGCCGGAGGACTGGAGAAGAAGACAATAAATAACAGGTTGTAGAAACTCATTCCCCTTGAGCAGTACCTTATGAATGAAATCATTGCTAAATTTTAATTACTCGTCATTTTTTCCAGAATTGTAGGTTTTAGAAACATCAAACATCACAGAAAATGTTGATGAGAGACGCAAAACTAGGCGTTATGGTACTTACTTCTCTCCTCTTTCGTTCAACGTTACGTTACGTTAAGGGGGCGTCAGACACTTTTGTGATACCGCTTCTGGACCCTCCACACATTAGGGTTGTGCAGCTATGCCTATGTGACTCCTTTTCGTGAACTTGCCTGCTTTCAACTCCGTTTAGTTTGACCTCCCCACCCTACGCTGAGCCAGCCTTCTTTTCATCCCTTTTTCACCATCTGCGAGCGGTTGGGTTGGGTGATTTATACCTGTTCCAAAACTGTGTTTAGACCTTCAGACAAGGTTCCGTCCTGACGAACGAAGCCGTATAATGGCTCTAGTTGGTCCCTGAGACGTTTCAACCCGATCGGACCAAATTTGGGAGGGGTAGGGGTCAAAATGTGTATTTTGAACAATGGATTTTTTAGATTTTTTGCGATCTAGGTATGTGGGGTATCATTTTCCACTAAATTCTGGATTCTGAATCCAATTAAATGAATCCCGGAACGGGTCGCGCCCTCTGGATGAGGTTATGGGTCTAAATGGGTACCTATCTACCCATTTCGAATGATCCTAGATCGCCCAAAATCTTAAAAATCCATTTTTCAAACACATTATGACCCCTAACCTGCCCAAATTAGGTCCAATCGGGTTAAAAAGATTTGAGGACCAACTAGAGCCGGAAATGGGTCCCTGACCAAAATTTCAGATTTTTAGAAAAATGTTTACTACCTAAAACGGCACGGACGGTGGACGGCTACGGCGGACGGACATTTGACTTCTGGTTATTCCTTGGTTTCATGAAAAAGGTCAACATTTCCAATTCGGCTCAAAAATTTATTTATTATTTATAAATTACCCTATAGATGTTCCTACGAAGATCAGAAAGAAATTGAAAAACAAATAGCTGAATTGTTAAATCATGGAATGATTGAAGAGTCCTGCTCACCATTTGCCTCACCAGTCACGTTAGCGAATAAAAAAACCGGTGAATGGAATGCGAAAGAAAGGACCTGATTATGTGTAGACTTCAGGGAACTAAATAAATTACTAATTCCGGAAAGTCAACCTTTCCCTCTTATCGAAGATATCATTGTGAAGACGCGCGACTGTAAATGGTTCTCGGCTCTAGACATTTGGCTTTCTGGTCCATACCAATTCGTACCAAAGACCGATACAAAACTGGTTTCATAACGCAGCACGGTCACTGGCAATGGTCTTGCATGCCATTTGGCTTAAAGAATTCGCCGGCCATTTTTCAGCGTGTGCTCTCGGGAATTATACGACGTAATAATCTGGACGTTTTTTGTTGTAATTTCATAGATGATATTTTAGTCTTCTCGAAAACCTTCAATGATCACTTGATACACCTCGAAAAACTTTTGAAAGCCATATCAAACGAAGGATTCAAATTAAAAGGTTACCGTTGGACTAAAACATAGAGAATGAAGTTGAACGAAACAAAGTCAGTTCACGTCAACTTCACCATTCGAAATCTTTCAACTCAAATTTCGACCATTTATCGGCAATCTATAGTTCTGAAACTTTACATATAGATCAGGACCAGATGACAATGCAATATTATAATACTTTGATGATGATTTAAAGAACTTCTTGAGTAATTTCAATAAAATAAAATTATAAAATTATATATCACTAGGTGGGGACCCGTCAACAATGACGAGAGAAAAAAATGTAACGTTAGTCCAAAGGTCGTCCAATCCCTCTAGAATGTGTTGGAGATTGAAAAAGGTAAACAAAGAATTAACCCTCCCCCCCCCGCCCGGGGGGAATATCTGCATTGTTTATCGAGGTTCTTCAATAAAATTTTACAATTACAAATTTCTAACGAACAAAACTTTTTTAGTTTGCGAATTCTTATGCAGGGGTTGGTTATTCCTCGGACCAGGGGGAAACATGGGGGAAATGGGGAAAACGGTGGGTGCGGCGGGTCCCAGACCCATTCCAATCGATTCAGTGTCCATGATTAGTGGAAAATGATACCCCACACGCCCAGGTACCAGAAATCTCAAAAACACATATTCAAAATGGGTATATATACCAAATTTGACCCATAACTGGGACCTATTTCATTGGATTCAGCGTCCAAAATTTAGTGGAAAATAATACCCCACACGCCTAGATAGCCCAAAATCTCGAAAATTCATTTTTCAAAAAACACATTTTGACCCCTACCCCGCCCAAATTTGGTCCGATGGGGCTGAAAAGTTTGGAGGACCGTCCTAGGCTGGTATCAGACCCCTGACCCAAATTTCAGATTTTTAGAAATTTTTCTACTACCAAAAACAGCGTTTCATGCAAATGGTCAACCTCTCCGATTCGGCTCAAAATTTCTGAAAATTTCTGGTACCTGGGCGTGTGGGGTATCATTTTCCGCTAAATCATGGACACTGAATCGATTGGAATGGGTCTGGGACCCGCCGCACCCACCGTTTTCCCCATTTCCCCCATGTTTTAAATAAGTTTCCATGCGCCTGGTCCGAGGAATAACCAACCCCTGTGTAAGAATTTGCAGCGTTTTTGATCTAGACACCTTGAAACGTCCAGAAAAAAATTTTAAGCCGAATCGGAGAGGTTGACCTTTTGCATGAAAACATAGGTTGATTATTCAAGGAATAACCAACCAAAAGTTGAAAATAATAGTACATGAATAAAAAATCTTTTATAAAAGCAACGTTTTTCATATGCACTAAAAAGTAGAAAATAATTTTCCTATGAGCCTGGCTGAATTTCTGAATAAATTGGTCACAGTATGGTAACAGACTTTATAACAATTTCCAATTCTTATAAAACGAAAAACGTTGGGCGCATGTACTCAAACATCAAGATCTTTCTAATACGCTCACATTTCTATAAAATGAAATTTCTTTATATTAATTCAGTTGACATAATATTCAGTTAATACAGTTTCACGGAATTGAATTGTGAACATTAGAAATCATTTGATATAATCATATGCAATAATACTAATCATCATTAACGAATTCAAAATTGTTCATATAAATGAACATTAAAATCATGATTTCTACAATAATTCTTCAAATACATATTTGTTACATAATTTTGCAGAAATAAAATTTTACTTTAAATGAATTAAATATATTCATAAGTTACTATGAAAATGTTTCATTTACAATCACAATTAGTGATTTATAAATAATATAATCATATGTTCAATTATATTAATAATTATCATAGATAATTTGTAAAATTAATATATTGTCAGAAAAAAACAGTAGTTTAGTATTACCTCATATAAATCTCATATTTATATGATTCTAAAATGAACATTCATAATAATAATACAAAATGCGCCCAACGTTTTTCGTTTTATAAGAATTGGAAATTGTTATAAGGTCTGTTACCATAATGTGACCAATTTATTCAGAAATTCTGCCAGGCTCATAGGATAATTATTTTCTACTTTTTAGTGCATATGAAAAACGTTGTTTTTATAAAAGTTTTTTTATTCATTTACTTTTTCACATGGGTTGGTTATTCCTCGGTTCAAGCGCATGGAGACTCATTTCTTCAACATCGGGAAAATGGAAACAGTGGATGTGGTGGGTCCTGAACAAATTCCAATCGATTCAGCGTCCATAATTTAGTAAAAAATGATAACCCACACGCCTGGGTACCAGAAATCCCGAAAAAACATATTCCAAATGGGTTATAGATACCCAATTTGACCCATAAGTTCTTCCAGTGGGTGCCAATCGTTCTGGGACACATTTCGTTGGATTCACAGTCCAAAATTTAGTGGAAAACGATACCCCGCTTGCCCAATCTCCAAAAATCCAATTTTCAAAAACACATTTGATCCCCCCCTCCCACACCTACACCCAAATTTGGTCCGATTGGAAAGTTGATGAGATACCTTTTCACACTGAGCAAGTGTCTGTAACCATATGAAAACCAAGAAGGGGTCATTTCTCTAAACCCAGAAAAAATGTTTACTATGTTTACTTGAAGAGGTCAGGTAATTTCAACAGAAAAGAATGAGTTTCTCTCAGGTAACCAGGAAAGGAAAACCCTTTTTCACTCTCTCTCACTCTCAGCTTCGGCCCTCTCTCTCTCGTCAGTCCCTTCAAGGGGGTCTGTCGATGCAACTCGATCTAGCGGCTGACGGCCGAACTGTCGCCGTTGGCCACCCTACCCCGCCAGGCCCATGCCGCACGGCCTGATTTTCCAAAAGTATTTCCCGATTTTTTTAAGCTCCTGTTTGAAAATTCAGACTTTTTTCTTTCGCAATATCCTTTTAAGACTTGTTGTTGTTCTCTAAAAGAAAATTCAACTGCCAACTTCTCATAACTTCAAAGTTACGAAATTTAAAATTTAAAATTTTGAAAATATTTCATTTGTTTATAGGCTAGAGAAATTTCACAAGTCTTACGAGCATATTGCAAAAAGAAAAAGTTTAAATTTCCATACAGGAGCTTCAATAAATTGGGAACACTTTGCAAGGGACTGTCTGACGCCCCCTTAAGCAAAAGTAACTGGAACGTCCAATGGAAGAATTATAACTAGTATTTCACCCCTTTGCCCATGGATCCAAATAACAACCGCTCCGCTTTTTGAGGTGTTGGTAACCAGGGTACTGTACAATCCCCGATGGGGCCCCAATTGGGAAGAGGTAATATCTTCCCCGCCGACAAAGGAAGATTTCCCCCTCACTCCTCCAGCAGGGCCCCAATGAGGAAGAAGAGGTGAAATCTTCCCCGCCGAGTCAGGATGATTTCTCCCTCACTCCTCTGGCGGGGTCCCAATGGCGAGGAGGTGAAATCAACCCCGCTCACTCAGGACGATTTCCCCCTCACTCCACTGGTGGGGTCCCAATGGGGAAGAAGAGTTGAAATCTTCCCCGCCGACTCAGGATGATTTCCCTCTCACTCCTCTGGCGGGGTCGCAATGATGAGAAGGAGGTGATATCATCCCGCCAACTCAAGACCGTTTCCCCCTCACTCCTCTGGCGGGGTCCCAATGTTGAGGAAGTGAAATCATCCCCACTCACTCAGGACGACTTCCCCCTCACTCCTCTGGTAGGGTCCCAATGGGGAAGGATAGTTGAAATCTTCCCCGCCGACTCAGGAAGATTTCCCCCTCATTCCTCCGACGAGAAAAGGCCTCCTCACCGCTATGAGTGGACAAAGGTCCCGCCTTCTGCCGCCAGGAATAACCCTATGGACAGCGGTCATCTATCCAAGTAATAACCACACATGACGCTACATCACTTCTAAGAACGGGATCTAAAAGATCAACTATCGGTTGGACGTAAATTCGTTCTTGCCGTGTAGCGATTCGATATGAAATTAAATCCTTTTTCCACAAAATATGGTCTGGTAAGAGTTTGCACGGATCGATTAAAATCGAAAGAAATCTCGTTAAGAATTTGAAATTGACTTTTGATTGTGGATCAGAGTGGACAGTGGGAAACTCCATTTATGGGAGATCATCAATCTGACGAGATTTAACGTTATAAATTATGAAATTCTATCCAAAATTCATCATTAGAAGATGAAGCGTGTCTACATCACTCATGTGATTAAATGATGGTCCGCTTCAATCGCATGCGGGTCACAGCTCCGCCTTATCAATCCCGACACGTAGTCGGTTATGTTTGCCCTAATTCGAGCGGAGCGGTACCAAGGGGGTTTAACTGGCTGTTTGTACAAGTGTCTCGTGGAAAACGACTCGAATTACAAACCTGGTCAGGAGACCCGCCCCAAAACGGTGGCCCTTACACCGCTCTCCCCCCTTACACCGCCCCTGACCCGTCCACCTCATCCGCCGCCCATCACGACGGGTTTCCCACGACGGAGGACGCAACGAGGAAAAGGACAACGGAAAGGACGGACCTAACGAGGGATGGATGTCCGTCCAGTAATTTCGGGGTCACCGAATGAGAGCGGGGAAAATTCTCGCGGAGGAACCCAATCCCCTCGGTACTTCAACCTCCGCCGCACGGGGGAACTCGTTCCCCCCAACGAGGGCCATTAGGCGGGGAATTACCATATGTACTTACGATTCGATAACGTTTCGAACCTATTCGACGATCCGTTAATGACCAGTAGATTAATGGGCGATTTAAATGGCGTTTCTCTCATCGCGAGGTCTACACACGGGAGCTTAACTCATCGAGGGCCACATTAACCAGAACATTATTCACCCAGGTTTAGTAAAACTCGATTATAGTTAACCCATGAAAGGCTGAAACTCAAATTTCGAACTTTTTCTACTTCAGAGATGGTCAAATTGGTCCTATACAAAGATTTACCTATCTAGGCGTGTGTGGTATCATTTTTCATTAATTTTTGGACGTCTTCATGTCCGAACAATAATAATAATAATAATAATAATAATAATAATAATAATAATAATAATAATAATAAAAATTAAAATTAAATTGAAAAAAATTGAACATGAGAAATAAACTATGAATAGATAATTGGAAAACTCTCAAATTAATTTGAAAAATCTGCAAATTCTTACACACGGGTTGGTTATTCCTCGAATGGGGGAAACAGTGGGTGTGGCGGGTCCCAGACACATTCCAATCGATTCAGGGTCCAAAATTTAGTGGAATATGATACCCCACACGCCTAGGTAGCAGAAATCCCGAAAACACATATTCAAAATGGGTAATATATACCCAATTTGACCCATAACCTCTTCCAATGGGTGCCAATTGTTCTGGGACCCATTTTATTGGATTCAGCGTCCAAACTTAAGTGGAAAATGATACCCCACTCGCCTAGATCGCCAAAAATCTCGAAAATCCATTTTTCAAAAAACACATTTTGACCCCAACCCCGCCCAAATTTGGTCCGATTGGCCTGAAATGTTTCGAGGACCGTCCTAGGCCGGAACAAACCAACCAAAATCGCAAATTGATTCGGAAATTCTAAAACTGGTATTAAAAATTCATAGTTCGACTTGGATATAGGTAGTTTGATATAGTTTCAGTTTGAAGAACTCAGTTAGCTGATCATAGTTTTTCAACTCGCCACAGCGCTGATCTTGCATTAAAAGCATGAAACATTGTTTTTCATTACAAATTTTTCATCATTTCCTGCCTCAACTTACGACAATCTGTTTGAGGAGCCTACTTAATCAAATTAGCTCCTGAAATTTAGTCAGAAATGCTACCCCAGCACTGCTTTGACCTCAAAAAGTCCTCAAAAGCACACATTTTTATCCGTATTCTTGCGAGATTACACCTGCACCAGTCTCCTGGGCAACCAGTGTTACAAGGTCAATGACATGTGGAGGGCTAAGGGCCACTGTTGAACATTCGTGCATTGTATCAAATTGGCTGGAAACTTCCTGCTTGCTGGAGACAAGACTCGAGAAGGTTCTTGGCCAAGGGAGCAAGCATGAAAAGGGACCGAGGACTGAGTTCAACCTAAGTTTTCATGCTAGACGTCATCCTCTGCAATTTGCCCCAAGAGAGGTTATCTTCTTCTTTATTGTCTTATTCTGCATGAAAACAAATGTGGATTATACAAGAAATAGCCAACCGAAAGGGCGCTAAGAGGTAGCTGCATGAGGCAGTCTTGTTTATTTCATGTTAGTCGAGCGCCATTTTGTTTTCCATAAATTTCAGAGATTTCCTCGTCCAAAACTTCTCATTGACACGAATTTCGTGACAGCGTGTGGTGACCGGATTTTCCAAAGGAAGGCCCTCGTAAATGAAATTAACCAATTCCTCGATCCTTCCCGTCCACTCGAAGCAGCCGGGCAATAAACGTTTATGTCTCTCCAATTTCCCTTCGAGCGCTCAAATCATTTGAATGGTCTCGATGAGCTTTTCAACGAGATTTCGCTTGGATAATAGTGCGGAACGTGAGCAGTTCATTTCCATTTTCAGAGAGTTTACGGCCAAAACAGTCGACGGCACCTATCAACTCGATGATGAAGTCTCATTGCTGAGAATTGGAACAATATGAAATTGATTTATGGGGAAATGTGTTGAATTCGTTATCGAATGAAGGTCACAACGTCTATTTCCTCCTTAATTGAATTACGAGAATTTCAAATTTAATTGTATTACGGCGGGCGGCTAATTGGAGCTCTTATTAGGACGAGGCTCGTTTTCCAAATAAGATTTTGCATAGGAAACAAGATGAGGGCCACTGGTAGAAAAAGCCTCCCCGTTTCCTTTACCGCTCGGAGACGGCATTGCAGTAATCGCGACCTCTACCGAGTTGAATACATTATTAAACCAAAATAAGGAGAATCTACTCGTGCACACCGTTGAAATTGCGGTCTGTTTCAGGCTGAACCGCACTCTCGTTTCATTACTTTCCATGACGTCCTCCTGTTTCCTCGAAGGAATTGCAGGGCGTAATTTCCGTTGGGGGTTGTTCTCAGAGCAGAACATAATTCCTACTGTGGACGAGCCAATTATTCTGGGTTCAGTGGATTTTCGTTGTTATTCGCTATTCACAATCGGATTTAAAGGGAGAATGGTTCAATTTTCTAGACAACCACTCGTTTCGAAGAAATTGGTGCTTTTTGCATCAAAATAATTAAATATGTTGAGAGTATTCTTCAACGACCGTACAACAGGATTTACACTCCCTCGAGACAGGCAACATTTTCTCGTTAAACCGAAGAGCATTTTGGTTAATTATTCCTTGAATTTGTTTTTCCCCCTTTTTATTCTGTTTATTAGAATTGCACCATAAACTTATTAGCAATATTTTTGTGACTTAAGTTAACTAGGTTACATCTTCCGCCATGGTACATTGCTTAGCTTATAATATTGTAACGCTTTATGTTCTTTGTAAATAATTTATTACAATTGTTCACTCAAATTCACTGTCCTCATTCACACACTTACACAATCACAAGGCACAATACATGGTTGTAATGCAGTTGTTGCACTAATTTATAGCAAGAAGCGTCTATATTCGGACTCCGAACTGAACTGCCCTCTGAGGCGTTCCTAGGTCCCTTTTTATGCTGGCTCCCTTGGCCAAGAACCTTCTTGAGTCTTCCCTGGTTCTGGGAACTTGACATGTTGTCTCCAGCAAGCAGGAAGGTTCCAGCCAATTTGACATGACAGTGACAGCCCTACGACCCTTAGCCCTCCTCATGTCATTGACCTTGTAATGCTGGTTGCCCAGGAGACTGCTGCAGGCGTTCCTCGGTCCCTTTTTATGCTCGCTCCCTTGGCCGAGAACCTTCTCGATTCTTCCCTGGTTCTGGGAACTCGACGTGTTGTCTCAAGCAAGCCAGAAGGTTCAAGCCAATTGGATACGACGCATGAATGTTTGAGAGTGACCCTTAGCCCTCCACGTGTCATTGACCTTGTAATGCTGGTTGCCCAGGAGACTGGTGCAGGCGTTCCTCGGTCCCTTTTTATGCTCGCTCCCTTGGCCAAGAACCTTCTCAATTCATCCCTGGTTCTGGGAACTCGACATGTTGTCTCCAGCAAGCAGGAAGGTTCCAGCCAATTGGATACGACGCATGAATGTTTGAGAGTGACCCTTAGCCCTCCACGTGTCATTGACCTTGTAATGCTGGTTGCCCAGGAGACTGTATTATTCTTCAATATTATTCTAACAACTGATTTTATGTTCTTTGCATTGGCGAACCAATTTAAGTGGTTTTGTGCAATGAACACGTTCCTGCGGAATTGTTGAGCTCCTTTGAGCAGCTGTGCAGGAGTCATCTGAAGTGAAGGCTACCTT
Source organism: Cyrtorhinus lividipennis (assembly GCA_019603395.1). NCBI lineage: Eukaryota > Metazoa > Arthropoda > Insecta > Hemiptera > Miridae > Cyrtorhinus > Cyrtorhinus lividipennis. The sequence continues at coordinate 1,091,091 of CM034004.1, read as the reverse complement.
CACGCGCCAGGCGCGTGCGACGCACACAGATTGGTACGGAGCCTTCTCCAAGATCATTGACGTCAAGAAGTCAAGCAGCCTCTTTGTTGACATGATCCTGTAGCCTTTGGAGATGAGCAGCTGCTTGAAGTCAGATGGTTTCGTTTACTGTTTCGACTTGTAGGTCATGGTGTAACCAGTCGTTTCTAAAGTACCACAGAGCGTTCCTGATGCACTCAAGCACCGTATTCTGGAATCTCTGTATCATGTTTCGATTGGTTTGAGCAGTGCAGCCCCACAAGTCCAGACTGGCTTTAGGACTTGCTTGTAAAGGATCATCTTGTTGTGGACGGACAAATTTGATTGTCGCCCCATTATCCAGTACATTTTTCTGAATTAAAGTGTCAAATGTCAATTAAGGTTGCGGAACAATTGGCGCCCTCTGGATGAGGTAATGGGTCAAAATGGGTACCTATCTTCCCATTTCGATTGTGTTTTCGATATTTCAGGTACCCAGGCGTGTGGGGTATCATTCTCTACTAAATGGTGGACCCTGAATCGATTGGAATGGGTCCGGGAATCACCACATCCACTGTTATCCCATTTTTCCCTTTTTTTTTTTTTTCAAAATTCAATAGATGGTTAGACTAAGTCACACTTTTTTGATTTATTTCTCTGATCTAGACTAAATCTACTACAAAAAATGTATTTGGAGTTTGAGATTAATTTACCCACAATTTATTTGGAAAAGCCTACTTATCAGATGGTTTTCGAAACGAGTAGCGCCTATTCAGACTCTTTGGGAAAATCGGCATCCGAGCCATTCTCGACGAACAATAAGAGATCGTGGGTCGAATCAGAATGGAACTAGCTAGGAAACATTACTCAGTGGCGGACACAATAATGATGACTCTCCGTCGAGACGATTCACTGTTGGACTCCTCTTCGAACAAAGAAAAAGGGGAAAATGAAGAAAGCCTCGAAATTGAAAGACCGTCGAAGTCAAGAGAGATCTGCCTCTTTTGCAAATAGACTCGCACAAGTGACTTCGACCTCCGACCATTGGCGCCAACGAACAAATCACCGTCAGCGGTGGAAGGACTGGAAAAGGTTTATATCGCTCAGGTCATCTGTCTCCTGACCGATTTATATTCCCCGAAGCTTGTTTTGTTTGTCGCCGAAAGTGGGAGATCCGAAAATCAGGTTGAGCCGTTTCATCTTGACGGGAAGAAAGTGTGTTCGACGAGGGGACCACGATGAAGATTTAGCAAGGCACATTTATCTGCCAGCAGCACTCATGATATTGCACACGGTGACGATACAAAGAAACGCTGCAAATTGTATCACAGGGGTTGGTTATTCCACGTACAAGCAGCATGAAGACTCTCAGAAATTTAGTGGGCAATCCATCACATTCGTGGGATAGATGTACCCGTTTTGGCCCTTAACCTCTTTCGGTTGGCGCCAATCGCTGTAGGACCAGTATCATTGGATTCAGCGTCCAAAATTTAGTCGAAAATGATACCCCACACGCCTAAATTGACAAAAATCTCGAAAAACCATGTTTCAAAAAACACATTTTGACTCCTACCCTGCCCAAATTTGGTGCGATGAAAAGTTTCGAAGATTAACCAGAGCCGGAATAACTTAACTTTCTTACACTATTACATATTTAAATCAGATATCGATATTTCTGTTTTAATATTGTACCGGGTATCGATATTCATGCTAATTTGATAATAATATCGATACTTTGTTTTCGATATCCCAACACTTCAACTTGTCTTAGCGCGATATCATCATATTTTAC